>CM049863.1:12453729-13099594 GCA_027422415.1 Schizothorax lantsangensis | reverse complement strand
TATTTTGCTATATTTTATAATGTACTTTATTCCTGTGATGCAAAGCTGAATTTTCAGCAGTCTTCAGTGTCAAATGATCCTTCAGTAATCATTCAAATATCCTGATTTGCTGCCCAAGAAACATTTATTATTATCATTGTTCAATTGTGCTGCTTAATATTTTTGTGGCAACTGTGGTAATATTTTTTCTGGATTATTTAATAAATATAATTTTCTAAACATCAGCATTTATTTTTTTATATAATGATAAATAAATATATATATGTATGACTTTTGACCCCAGACATTCAGTGTATTTGCATACTGTATATACAGTATTTATTAATAATTACTAGTATATTAATAATGAGTGAAATGTTTGTTTAAAGCTACAATTGTTTTGTTATGCAAGGTGTTTGGCCCCATTTCAGGGTATGGGAAGGTACCCTTCATGGATAAGAAACACTGATTAGCCGTTTTGTTTCCTTAACACTGTGATTTTATCTTTCTGAGATACAGTTGCTTAGTTTCTTTTAACTCTTTGTATACGTTCTAGTTTTTTTCCATAATGAAGTTATCTCTTTCGCTCTGTCTCTCATTTGTTCTCTTCCAGCATGCAGTGCTTTATGTAGCAGCAGCAGTGGTAGCTCTGGCGCAGTTCAGGCTGTTCTTCCTAAGACTGCGGCCACAAATTCACTGATGCATGGGGTGATGAAACTGGCCTCCCAGGTTGCCCCTGACAACAGCAGCATCCACAGTCTGGCTTTCTCACTGCTGGCCAACCTGGCCATCTCAAGGGACTGCAAAGGGGTACTGCTGAAGGTAACTCACTGGTTATGTTTAAAGCAAAAAATAATTCAGGGGAGGAAGAAATATAACCTCGTGAGACACTTCAGGCTGTAAATATAAAGTAAATATATAACTAAATAATTCTGCTCTCTTGCAAGAAATCCTTTTATGACTCCTTTGGTTGCATATCCGCTTTTTGTTTCATAGAGAAGTGTTAACAAAACCACCTTTCTTGCTGTTTTCCCTAGAGTAACTTCCTGCAGCACTTCCTGTCTCTCCCCATGCCTAAGGCAGGTGGTCGAAGCGGCAGTCCGGCGGCGGAGCCTCTGTTCCTCTGGCTCAAGCTGCTGCTGAACATGTCGTTTGGGGAGGATGGACAGCAGATGATCCTCAGGCTCCGAGGGGCTTTGGAGCTGCTGGTTGGATTGGCCCAGTCCAAACACTCCAGCTCTAAACCCACCATCCTGCTCATTCTCCACAACATCTGCTTCTGCTCCGCCAACAAGCCCAAAGTCTTAGCCAATGGTATGAGTGCTGGATTTACAGGGATTTACATTTTAATGGTTGACCAACATGTTCCTCTTTGAGTGGATAATGCCAGTGCCAAGATTTAATGGGCATGGTTAAAGGGATAATTCACCCAAAAAATTAAAATTCTGTCATAAATTACTCACGCTCATGTCGTTCCCAACCTATAAGACCTTTGTTCATCTTCGGAACACAAATTAAGATATTTTTGCCCAGAAAGTTAGTGAGGACATTGTTAAAATAGTCCATGTGACATCAGTAGTTCAACCGTAATTTTATTGAAGCTATGAAAATACTTTTTGAGCGCACAGAACGTATGCGTCGTGGTACACGGAAAAGAAGACATTGTTTAATAAAGTGTTTTTTTTTTTCTTTCTGCACAAAAAGTATTCTTGTAGCTTCATTACATAATGGTTGAACCACTGATGTCACATGGACTATTTTAAGGATGTCCTTGCTACCTTTCTGGGCCTTGAACTTTTCAGTTGCGTTGGAGTCTATGCAGGGTCAGAAAGCTCTCGGATTTCATCAAAAATATCTTAATTTGTGTTCTGAAGATGAACTTGCAGGTTTGGAACGACATGAGGGTGAGTAATTAATGACAGAATTTTCATCTTTGAGTGAACTATCCCTGAGTGAACTATTCTAACAAAATAGCCAAATTTCGTTTGATTAATTGGCATGGCTGATATATTTTTCTCCCAAAAAAAAAAAAAAAGTTACATTTTTTTTAATATATTAATTTTTTTGTAGGTCTGTGATATAGATTCTAGTCTTTTAAGATCAATTTGACACTGCAAGTGTAAAAACGATCCACCACACCCAGCATTTGAGTCTAGCTACACACAAACACCGAAATCCGGATGTGTCACAACAGCCGCAATGTAGTGATGAATACTTTTACACATCAAACCAACGTTTCCGCCCAATTCCTTTTTATAGAAAGTGAAGGAAATAAGATGTTCTGTCTTGACATGATTTGAATATGCACATGAAGCAGCAAATACACACTAAGAAATTAAATTTTTTTATTACTTAAAATAATTGCTATAATAATGATTTTATATATAAAATTGTTATAAAAATATATCATCTTTGAGTGTGTGTGAGAAAGAGTTTTACTAATGTTACATATACAGTGCCTTGCGAAAGTATTCATACCCCTTAATTTGTTTCACGTTTTATGTTGCTGCTTTGTTAAACTGTTTTAAATTTAAAAAAAAATACACATCAATCTATACTGCATGCACCATATTGACAAAGCAAAAACAGAATTGTCACAACTTTGTAAATGTATATATAAAAAAAAATAAAAAAAATGAAATGAAACTGGGTTCAATCCCAGGCTGTTGCTGGGCCACTCAAGGACATTCACAGACTTGTCTATAAGCCACTCTTGCTGTGTGCATAGGGTCATTGTCCTGTTGGAAGGTAAACCTGCTGCCCGTCTGAGGTTCTGAATGCTCTGGACTGGGTTTTCATTAAGTCTATCTCACTATTTTGGTGCATTGAGCTTTTCTTTTACTCTGACGAGTCCCTCAGTCCCTGCCGCTGAAAAACAGTCCCACAGCATGAGGCTGCTACCAGCATACTTTACTTTTGGGATGGCAGGTGATGATGCTTGGAATTGAGGTTCATCAGACCAGAGAATATTGTTTCTCGCAATCTGAGGGTCCTTTAGGTGCTTTTTTTGCAAATTCCAAGTGTGTTTTCATGTGTTTTCACTGAGGAGAGGATTGAGTTTGGCCACACTGCCATAAAGCCCAGATCGATGGAGTGTTACAGTGATGTTTGTCCTTCTGTAGATTTCTCCTATCTCCACATATGATCATGGAGCTCAAGTAGAGTGACCATCAGGTTCTTGGTCACCACTCTAACCAAGGCTCTTCTCCATCAATTGGTCAGTTTGGCCAGGAGGACAGCTCTAGGAAGAATCCTAGTTGTTTCAAACTTTTTCCATTAAGGGTAACAAAGACTACATGCTTCTGCGAACCTTCAATGAAGCAGAATTTTTTTTCTGAACTCTTCCCCAGATGTGTGGCTTGATGCAAACCTGTTTCTGAGCTCTACAGACTGTTCTTTTGACCTCAAGGCTTGGTTTTTGCTCTGATATGCATTATCAGCTGTTAGACCTTTTATTAAGACGTGTGTGCCTTTCCAAATCATACCCATTCAACTGAATTTGCCACAGGTTAACTTCACTCGAAGTGTAGTATCATCTACAAGCAATATGAATGCTCCTAAACTAAACTTCAACTGTCCCAGATAAGGGTATGAGTACTTATGCAATGGAATAATTTAAGTTTTTTATTTTTAATAAATTTGCAAAGATGGTAAAAACCTGTTTTTTTGCTTTACCATTATGGTGTATGGAGTGTAGATTAATGTGGGAAAAAAAGTAATTTAAAGCAGTTTAACATAAGGCAGCAACATAACAAAACGTGAAAAAAAAATGAAGGGGTATGAATACTTTCGCAAGGCACTGTAAATACATAGACATAAATATTACATTTTATCTAAATATTATATATTTCAGATAAAGCTGTTGAGCTGCTAATCTCTTGTTTGGGCAGTAGCTCATCAGAAATACGTACCATAGGAGCTTCTGCGCTTTGGGCTCTGTTGCACAACAATCAGAAGGTAACGTCATTTATTTAATGGCATCTTATTATATAATGACATTTTGACAACTTGAATAATGAAATATTGGGAAAAAATATTGAATAGTACAATAGTTCTTTGGCATCAACGTAGGATTTATGATCATTTTTATAAACACAAATTACATGCGAGTCTGGCATCTCACACATGTATGATCTGTCTCACCCTTTATCTTCCCATCCTGCATATCTCCTCTTACAAAGGCAAAGGCCACTTTGAAGTGTCCTTCCATCAGACTGAAAGTTGAAGAGGCATACATGTCTGCCAGGAAAGGTGGGAATATATTCAGTTTGATCATTGTAGAGCCTCTCATTTTTACTCTCTGATGGTACTACAGCAGTAGATGCATCAGGAATGGATCTTTCCTGAGAATTTGTGGTAATTGTCTGTTTGTTTGTTCATACAGATGAAGAGCAGACAAGTGACAAACCCCTGAACGTCTATCTTCTGAAGTGCCTGAGAAATCTCACACACATCTTCAGCTCCTAAGTGCCTCTCTGGGATCATGAAAGTCACCTAATAATATTTATGTTTTGGTACAATATGGAATATTTCATTGAGTTTTTGTATATTTTTTGGTTTTGTAGCAAATCAATAAATGAGCTGGTTTTACAGTAGTCGCCTCTCCATTCTCCAACTGTAAAAAATTATCAAAAAAAAATATTTTTGGGTGTACTATCACTTTCTGGATGAATTACATAAGGTTATGATTTTTCCTTTCCTTTGTATTCTTTTTATTTTATCATAGGGGAATTCAGAGATTGGTTTCAAGTTCGCGCAGTTTCAGGTGAACAAAAAACAAACCAATGTGTGTGGGTTCTAATTCTCATTTAGTGACCTTAACACCTCCTCTCTAACAGTGTTTATCTGCTGGTTGAGGATGTGGTTGCAGAGTCTTGCAGCTGAACACAGAAAGTGCTGTGGTCTCCTCAGTCCTCGTCAATGCTGTATTCATTCAGTCTCAGAGGAGCAAGATGGTGGCAGTACAAAAGGATTACTGGTACTTCTTGGTACTCATGATGCAGCTCTGTTTTCTAAAAGGTAATTTTTTTAGCAAAGGTAAAAACTGTTGCTTATAAAAAAATTAACTATAGCCTATTGTTCTTAATTTATGTAAATATCAAAGGACGTAAGCATGATAAACAGTGTTCCTGTTTACATATGAATTGAATCGACTTTCAATGCTGATAGGATGAATATAAATCAGTTTTATCCTATACATTTTAAAGAAGAAATAGTCTGAATTAACTGATTTTTTTATTTGTTATAATCCTTTCAAAAAGGAATGAGAACTTGTGGTTGTTGGTTGCTTCATTTTTGTTAGTTTAGTTCTATAAGGGTGCAAAATACAGTTTAATAACCATTAATTTTTAGCTTTATAAGGTTCTTCTGCTGCAATTTCAATAAACAATGTACATGGTGACAGAGAAGCCACACCAGCTATTGTATTGCGGCATATACGCTTTTACTTCGATAAAATAAATAAATCCTGGAAATATATTTAATATTTTCAATTGTTTGTCATGGAATAGTAATTTTTAATTGATACAAATCAGAATGTTTTTATATATATTTTAGCCATTACAAAATATTTCTATTTCATATTGTTTTTTGAACTTTCATCAAAGAATCCAGCAAAAAGTATCATGGTTTCCAAAAAAAAAAAAAAACAATTAAGCAGAACAACTGTTTTGAAGCTTGATTATAAGAAATGTTTCTTGAACAGCTTGAAATCAGCATATCTGAATGATTTAAGGATCATGTGACACTGAAGACTGGAGTGACGGATGCTAAACAGTTCAGCTTTGCATGATTTTTTTTAATTCTAATATTTCACAATATTACTGTTTAACTGTATTTTTGTTAAAATAAATGCAGCCTTGTTTGAGACTTGTTTCAAAAACAGTTTTTTTTTATCTTACAGTCCCCAAACTTTTGAACAGTAGAGTATTTCTAAAATAATTCCATTTTTTTGTGAGTTAAAAATATTAAATTCATTTTCAAATCCAGCAATAGCAAATGCCCAGTGGAAAAAAAATGTTGGTCAGAAGGTGTGCGTGAACCCTGATGTTCTCTGCCAGTGTCTGTTGATTTGAAATGATATATCTTTAGATGATTTTGTTTTCCTTTATGTCGATTTTTATCTCTGTCTGATTTCCCACACTTCCGCAATGGTCTTCCAGGCTCCGTTCAGATGAAAGCCCCAAAATCAAAAGTCACACTGCAGGAAGGAATGGTATTGGACTGCCTGTGTCCGTGGACTGGCCAGCTCATTATGGTCTCTTGGACTAAAAAGTATCTTTCACAACCTGTGGCTGTTTACCATCCTCAGTATGGCTCCAACTATGAGCCATCATATGATGGCAGAGTGACGTTTCTGAAATCCACCGCAATGGACGGCAGCATTTCCATAATGAATGTCACTGAGGGCGACATCGGCCAGTATCATTGCTCTCTTCAGACTTATCCTCAGGGTTCATGGACCAAAGACACATTTGTCGAAAAAGCAGGTGAATTATATTTCACCATGTTACATTTTCCAACATTACAGATAAAGACCCAACAGGTTTAACCCTGAATTGTGATTCCAAAGTATACAGTAAGAATGGCTAACTAGGTTAATATTCATATTGTATATCATATAGACTTGTACTCCTTTTTTTGTCTAGCAATCACCAACAACTTCTCTATTCAACTGGACACTAAGTTGGTGGCCGCAGAGAACGACAACCTGACCATTACGTGTGACCTCGTCCACAACGGTGAGGTTTACCAAGTAAGCATTGAGAAACTGGACGCTGAGGTGGGCGGTAGTAATATTATAGCAACATGTCAGATGCTAGAAGATGGCGTGGAGCTGAGTGAGTTCAACAGTAGAGGACGACTGAACTGCAGTGATGCTATGGAGGTCAGTCTGCACCTCACCAACATTGTCAAAGAAGATGGAGGACTCTACCGCTGCAACTTTAGCACAGACGCCGGTGTCCAGTCCACCACAATCCTGCTGACCACTCTACCTGCTCAAGGTAGGACAAGGGTTGAATTATCTTTATTTACAGCAGAGGTGCCCAAACTGGTCTCTACAAGGACCAAAAATCATTATGCATGGCATAATTTTTGTTGCTATTTTCCCCCTCTTGTGATCTGGTGGGCCAACTCAAAGGTCATCACGGACCAACTTTGGCCCACAGATCCTGGTTTGGACATCTCTGATTCGCATGTTCTTTTGTCCACATTTCCCCAAATAATTTGGGGGGTGAATTAAAATAAAAATATTTTCATTTTGACTTGTTTTAGCTTGATTTGCCTTTTATAAAAAACGAGACAAGAACAAGTCATTGATGCCCCCTAGTGGACCCCGGGCCCTTGGTTGAGAACCACTGCCATACTAAAATTTACTTTTACCATTTTTTTTTTCCAACTCAAAATATGAGATTGTCAGTCCTGAAAAACTGTCTTGTAATATCATGTAATAAAAAAATTGTACCCTCTTTGCGAAGAATTTGCTAATACAACAATTTTTACGCAATTTTTTCCGCCTTTTTGTGGCCAAACAATTCCATTGTCAGTAGTGTAGCAATTTATGAAGCACAGCTCACACAGAAATCACTTTCAAACAATGCAGTCTTCTTTTGGTCATTGTAATAACAGACCGAACCAGGGTAAATGTCACTGTACCTTTGACCAACAAACATGTAAAATACATTGCTTATGCTAACATACTAGATTTATATAAGAAGTGTGGAAAATCAATAAATGAAAAAATCCCCAAAATTGCCCTATGTCATTTTGCATTCAAGGTTCTTAATTTTGATTCTGGATAGTTAGTATCTATTTTTGAAGAACTTGAGCCAAACTATTACTTTTTTTTTCATACTCCATTGTTTTATTTTAAGAAGTACAATACTCAAGTTACAACACTGTCCTGCTGCAGCTCAGATCATAAATGTTTCATTCATTTTTCCTTACATTTAGAGAATTAAATATTTGATTTAGCTGAAGTGTCATGCCTGTTTATCCCTTATTTCAGATTTTAGGGGTCTTCATTACATGCTGTACGTCTATATTGGAGGAGGGCTGGTTGGTGTCGCTCTTCTGATGATTGTATTACTGACGTGGCTGAACAGGTGTGTCATATTACTGTATTGTTCATTCATAAATGCCCAGCAGTTTTTTTACAGTGGCCCAGTAGTGCACAACACAACGAAAACAAGCTGCAACACAATAAAATTGGCACAACACAACAAAATTGGTCCTAGGCGTTGTGTTGTGGTGATTTTGCTGTGTTTTGGTCATTTTGTAGTGTTGTGGAGATTTCATTGTGTTGTGCACTACTGGGCCACCGTAGTTTTTTCACTTGAGGTTCAAATCATCTTGAGTACTTGAGTAAGGATGTCTTGTTGTTATAGGATGTGCTCGACCAGATGATAAACAGCAAAATCCATTATTTCCAGATTTTATGTGGAAATCGTGAGGGCTAACATAACTAAACACAGGAAGCATGGGTAGATTAATTGCTAGTATAACAGCGCTGACTTGTGTTCTGTGCTTCTTGTGACTGAATTTGGATTGACGGTTGAAGGACAATGCATTTCCCATAGCTTTCATTAGATATGAAGTTATAAGCATCTGGTTTGTCTGTTAAGAGGTCTCTGATAATTGGCTGTGAAATCCCATCCCCTCCTCGTCTTCACCATATGTCCAACACACTTGCTGCCAGCCTTACTAAGTTTTATACTGAGTGTGCAGTTTGTTATTTTGCAGTGAAGCGAGGTTATCTCTATACTGCAGTGTTTGCTTTCCTGCTCCTTAATAAAATGATTAAGCCGCCTTTAATGTCTGTCATCTAGAGTAAACATCACTCAATTTCTAAACTGGTTTTCACAGAATGAAAAAGAAGAGAGAGGAGTACAGAATCAAACTGCACCCTGCCAAAAGACAGGTAAATATGTCAATCAGTTTGCTCCGCACAGCTGAGCATGTATTGTTGCTGTGTGAATGCACCACAAAATTGAGTGTTCAATTTTTATTTTTTATTTATTTTTTGGTGCACTGTGACTTACTGTGGTTGCATTACTCCATTACTCCTCCAAAATTGTAGTGTGGTTAAAAACCCTCTTTTTAATACTATAATAATGCAGTAATGAATAATCTGGTCCATACTGAAATTATATATATTAAAATCAACAAATGAAATTCAGTGCAGCAAATGCTGCAGTAAATTATATATACTTATTTACAACAATTATACAATTGAAAACAATTATACTTTTTTAACATTTACATTAGTATTTTAACAGTATTATATCATATTCTAATAATATTTTCATTATTTTTATTGTACATTATAAAAAATATTTTAATATATAATAATGTATATATTTAGATTGTATTCTTATAATATTTTACTATAATAATATTAATAATATTTTATACATATAAATAAAATATAATAACCATTTTAATATAGTATAATATAATAGTATAATAACCTGTCTTTAGCTTTAATACTGTTATTTCAGTTTTAGTTTTAGTAATTTATTCTAGTACTTCAACTTATTTTATTTCAATTGAAATTTTTCATCTAATATTTTATTTATTTATTTTTATTCATTCTTTCATTTATTTATTTATTTAATCTTTTTTTTTCATTTAAGGTTTTAGTTTTAGTTAATAATAACACTGAAAACAACCTGGACATATTTCATGAAATTCACTCTGCTGTATATTATATATAAACATCCAGCCATATTTCATTGTTGGGATTAACACAATGTATCATTAATAATCATTTTGTACATATGTCTGCTTCAAAAACGTAAAGCAAATATACCACTCATATCCATTTCCAATCTCTCTCTCCTGAATCCATTTTTACGTTACACAATATTGTTTAGATAAATTCTGCATTTTATATTTTCCATTATAATGTTTATTATATTGAACAGTGGTGTCATGTCTTTGCTTAACTGCCACTAATGAAAGTCCCTTAACACTGATGTTGTTCAGTAGGTCTAATGCTTTTTTCATTCATAACTCACTCTGAATGTTTTCTTTCTGTGGCAGCGTAACACATATGACCATGGCTGTGTCTATGACAGGATGAAAAAGGGGACCGGAAGTGGGGCAAGAGATAAAGATATATATGTTAACTTTCACATAGTGAGAGCTCATGAAAAACACAAACAAAAGAGATGAGATATACTACCATTCTACAGAGTTAAAACCGAGGAACTAGTTGAAAATTAGCTGTAGCCGAACAGCAGAAATGGAATGTTTTCTTTCTGTGGCAGCGTAACACATATGACCATGGCTGTGTCTATGACAGGATGAAAAAGGGGACCAGAAGTGGGGCAAGAGATAAAGATATATATGTTAACTTTCACATAGTGAGAGCTCATGAAAAACACAAACAAAAGAGATGAGATATACTACCATTCTACAGAGTTAAAACCGAAAAATTGGAACTAGTTGAAAATTAGCTGTAGCCGAACAGCAGAAATCATAAAACACAAACCAAACGCCAGTGCCAAGAAATGCTTTTGCACCTGAATACTAATGGATGGATCAGAGGAGAAATTCCTAATGCAGAAGATTAATGGAGCCATGCATATAATTTGTCATTTGATGAACCACTACCACCATCATCATCATCTTCATCATTACATTAACCATTCAAGCCTGGCCCTGAACCCACATTGCATGACATTTCTTTGCATAATAGTGCTGGATGTTGGCTGCTCGTGACCACATTGGGGAAAATGTCCTCTCTGCTCCTCAGTGAAGTCGGTTTGACAGGTAATCTTCTTAAGAAGCTTTCTGGACTGTATCAAAGCCAGATATAAGCCAAGCACGGTCACTGGGAGCAGACGCCGAAGCAACACTTTACTTTGAGTGAATAATTATCAAATGATTGGACCTCAGAGAGCTTTTGAGTGGATGAATCTTCTCAAAATCACATCCTTGTCTCGTGTCTCAGAGTCTGAATGCTTTCTCTCCGCAGAAATGGAAGTACCAGCCTCACGAATGAAAATGAAAAAGAGGATGTCTCTGTTACTTATAGGTGAACTGACAATGCTCAGCTTACAGGCGGAATATGATTTGTTTGTGAGATATGACTTTAAATGATTAAGATCATTCAAGAGCACAGAGCACTTAACATGTACAGGAATAAAAGGAATCACATTTTGATGCATCTACAAATCAAAAATTTGGCTTGATAGGATTTGGCCTCATGACACTGTATTATGCCTGTATGATGTTGTTGAAGTATGTTCTTTAAGACTCGTATAAATAAATTAACATTTAATGTTGACTTTTTGCTTTTCTTTTTTTATATACTCATGTAAGTAACATGAACAACTCTTAAAGGAAAAAATACATTACATCTAAAGTTTTGGATCAAATGACATTAAATACATTTATATTACAAAATATATATATTTCAAATTATTGTGGTTATTTTAAACTTTCTTAAAGGGAAAGTTCACCCAAAAATGAAAATTCTGCTATTAATTACTCGCCCTCATGTCGTTTCAAACCTGTAAGACCTTCGTTCATCTTCAGAACACAAATTAAGATATTTTTGATGAATTCCGAGAGCTCTCTGACCCTCCATAGACAGCAAGGATCCTTACACGATTAAGGCTCAGAAATGTAGCAAGGAGATCATTAAAATAATCCATATTTTAATTAATATGATTAATCCATAATCCGCGGATACACTTTTTACATTGTTTACGCTTTGATCTGAACGTAAACAACGTATCCGTGTACATACGTTGTTTACGTATGTGATACTCTCCAAAATGGAGCTATGTGACGTGGAGGAGACTAATTGTTGAATAAAGTTATTTTTGTTTTCTTTGCGTACAAAAAGTATTCTCGTAGCTTCGTAAAATTACGTTTGAACCACTGATGTCACATGGATTAGTTTAATGATCTGAGCCTTGATCGTGTAAGGATCCTTGCTGTCTTTGGGAGGGTCAGAGAGCTCCCGGAATGCATCAAAAATATCTTAATCTGTGTTCCGAAGATGAACGAAGGTCTTACAGGTTTGGAACGATATGAGGGCGAGTAATTAATGACAGAATTTTCATTTTTCTGTGAACTATCCCTTTAACGTATGGTTCTACAACAATATTAAGCAGCACTTTTTTCAATATTGTTGATAAAAAAAATTAAAGCTGCAGTATGTAACTTTTGCCTCTCTATCACCATTTCTGTTACTCGCAGATTGATTGATTACATGGGTTGTGCTGCTGCACTGCTGCGTGGATGAATATGTGATGGCGACATCAGATCTCTTGGATCTTGGATACCTATCTGAATCAAGCAAACAAGTGCTCTAATGATAGTTAGCTACCTATTGAGCCACTGAAATGTCTTACCTGTTCAGCAGAAGAAAAAAAAAAAAGGTGTCTCGACGTCAGTCGTTTAACCCTTCAGATTTCCAGTTGTCACCATTTCTCGAAAGCCATGCCGAGAGTTACTCTCTTTTTAGCAGACTTCTGTCGCTGTCTTTTGCAGACTCTCCGCAGTTTGAGGTGATTCCGCGTTTGTCAACGATGATTGCCGCTTAGAACTTTACCGATTTAAAGCATCGGGACGACAGGTTTAAATTCTATGCAACAGTTCTAAGAACACGCTTCAAAGCTCCACACACAGGCCTAGTAGCCAGGTCTTATTTACGTCAATTTCCCAAGAAATCGGACCCTACACCTTAAATTCTAAATCAGAATTATAAGCTTACCATTGCGAATCGAGTAAAGAAGACCGCTTTGAACAGAACACATTGTCTTGTGGATGTGCCAATAACCGATTTTTGTTCATTTTAACTAAAAGTTACATTTTGCAGTTTAAGCACCAAATCAACACAAGATTAAAAATATTATAATTACCATTAATGCTACTTGTATGTGTTACAAATCCTTTCTATTTCAAATTAATGCTGTTCTTTTGAACTTTCTAATCATCCTGAAAGTACAAATTTTGTGGAAATATTCAATTTCAATATTCAAGCAACAAAAAATATTAAGCAGCACAACTGTTTTCAACATTAATAACAATAATTTTTTTCATATTATTGCTTTATATGTTTCACCAAATCAGCATATTAGAATGATTTCTGAAGGATCATGTGACACTGAAGACTGGAATAATGTTGCTGAAAATTCAGCTTTGCCATCACAGAAATAAATTACATTTAAATATATATTTCAAAAGAAAACGGTTCATTAAAATTGTAATACATTTCACAATATTACTGTTTTACGGTATTTTTGATCAAATAACTGCAGCCTTGGTATATATTAGCCTATGTATTATATACATACATATTCATTTTTGGTGAATTATTTCTGTCACAGATGCATATACTGTATTCAGGGGGTTATGTAAAGTCCATTCAGTTTATTTTACTCAGTAAACATTGACATATCCACACAGGACAAAATTCTACTTAATGCCATAAAATAAAACATGGATTAAAAAACAACAAAATACAATTACAAATAGGCGTACACACACAAACTGAAACCTGTGTAAATGCTTTAACACAATCAGAAAGACATTATACAAGAAATGATTCCTGAAAAAGCCCAAAGGGAATTTCCATGTAATGTTCATAGCTGGCAAAATGTGGAATATTATGGATTAAAACAGTGTTTGACCAAATATCCCATAGAAATCTCCTTAGAAAAGGGCATTCCCTTTTTAAAGACATCTTAAATGAAGAACAATGCAATAAAACAGGTTAATTCACATTCAAGTGCTACTAAACGCTGACCAGAATGAATTCTGAGTAAATAATTGCATGTGGAAAAGGGGGGGATTTTTTTTTCATGTGCTTCTCAAACCTTTTAGCTCCACATCATGAGTCATGACATGATCGTTTGTGTTGTTATTCTGGTTGAAACAGGTTTTCCAGCACAATTAGACAAAACATCAACAGTCATTTAAAGGTATTTTATGGTCGAGTAAATCTGAATTGATTGTCGCACTGAATGCATTATTGTTTCTGTGCACACTTCTATCATCCACTATCTTTGCTAGACCATTTGAACCTTTGAAACCCATTCAGTAGAGTTATTGGAAAAGCATTTTCCTGTGCAGGGAGAGAATAGACATTTTGTTCTGCTTTTAGACAAATGCAGTGTCAACGTATAAACGTAATTCAGTTATAAACATGTTGGATGGCTAGCAGGATGCTAATTTAATCAGCGTTCTAGCCAGAGTCTCAGTCTAGCAGAGTCTGAAGGCACTTCTTCTGCAGTGTGAGAAGATTCAGATTAACCGAACCTCTCGTCCAGTGTGTAGACACATTTCAGAAATTAATTTCACATAAAATAAGGGGGAAAAGATTAAATGGAATAGTTCGTCCAAAAACGTAAAAAAATATTTTTCATATTTCAAACCTGGGATGTGTTTCCCAAAGCAACTATAGTCGCACGTTCCATCATTACCAATAGAGTTCAATGGAACTTGCAAACATAGTTAGGCCTAGTAGTACATTAATCATTCAGACTGTTTTTGTGAACTAGATCAACTGATTCATTGAACATTAAACACAGTATCTGCGAGCTGAACGATTTCCATTGAATAACCAATTTAATTTGGATCTGTTTATCACACAACACTATTGTATGGATTCATAATATTCAGAATCGAGTATTGTGGACACTTTTATGATACATTTACAGTGCTTTTGATGGAAACGTGCATCCAGCAGTCTTCAAAATTACTTCTATTGTGTTCCACAGAAGAAAGCAAGTCATACCAGTTTGGAAAGTGAACAGAATATCCATTTTTGGGTGAACTATCCCTTTAAAAGTTTACATTTTCCCCATTTCCCACACAGCACGCATCTACAGACAACATGGCTGCACATATTGAAACCCAAAGCAAATGACAAAAGTGCAAAACAAGCTCTAATTTAAAAGTGCAGGGTGCTAAAACACAAACAGACTATTTGTTTTGACAGAATCTAAGTGTGTCCCATTACAACGACAGACAAAAATGCAAGAACCTTGTGGTGTTAAGCGCTACAGCGCATTAATATTTACAGTAAATCTGAAAAATAACTGCAGAAAGTCATTTGTCTTAAACTACACAAGGAAAATAAAGATTATGGTACAACTTTTTGGCTTTTTTTTTTCTTAGACGTACAAAAAGAGGCTCCTAGAGTCTTTAGTATACACACTGTTCTACAAATAATTATTAAGTCATACATATACATACATATCTAGAGAGAGTTCATACTGTACATGTGTCTATTACGAGCTTCCCAAAGCTTCGGAATGTCCGTGAGTCGTGGCTTTCGTCAAGCCGTGACCGTGCAGTCCCTGTCGCAGCCGCTAGAGGCCGCTGTCGCGTGCTCCTGGCTCCGTTCCTCCTCCGGCTGCTCGGAAAGGAAGCTTTGAAACGTCTGCGCTCGCGGAATCAGCGTCATAGTCAAGCTCGTACCTTGAAAGAGCCAAAGAGATCATAACGCGTGTTATCGACACGACACCGATTCCAAAAGACATTCGAGTAAAGATAATAAGAAGTGTACGGCAAAACATCGATTAACTTGCGCTTTTGAATGCAGCATTGATCGCCTTTGTGCATTAATATCACACCGTTCCTCAAACAAGACGGGGAAAAAAGACCTTGGCAACTCTCCACCTATCAGTGTTTGGCACGCTCGCAGGAGAGGACGATGGCTTAACTCGATTTTCTAGAGGTGATTGTGTGATCAATTATGGATGAGGAGGAGTAGAATATCCAGGGTGAGACGAGGATACCTGCTCTCCAAAGTAGGCGAAGCACACAAAACTTGTTTCTTAACCATCCCGAGCCCATATAGAGCACTGCCTCAAACAAATACAAGCTCACCGAGCGAATGACACAGACAGAGCCGCTTCTGAGAAACGTACAGGTATCGCAGACTGTAACTTGTTACAGGTGGGTGGGTTAGTTTGGGTGAACTGTTTCTTTCTTTTTCTTTTTTTCTGAAAAACCAATGTATTTTTGAGCATGCTGAATCCTGCGCCAGCTCTCTGTTCGCACACTATCCGTCCTAAATAATAATTAGTGCGTCCCAAATCATAGTGTTTTGAGAATAGTAGGCTATGCTAAAGGAGCATACTATTTCCAGTATATTTATGCTTTTCAGATATACCTACACAATGTCTTGTAAACGGACTCGTTTCATTATTAATAATATAGAATATTTGTATCTATTAGTAAATGAATGTTATAGATCTGATACATGAGTTTCATTGGGTTATATAGAGCTCACATTTGAGAAGGGGGAAAAAAATATACAGAATTTTATTCAGAGGCCTAAGCAATAATATGCTGATATAGGCTAAAAGCAGCCTACAAACATCATAAACCCGTCTTTTTAGGCAAGAACCAGATATAATAAAATGTTTAATGGAACTGAATTTGTATTTAACGTGATTACAATTTAATTAAAACATTAGAAATTGATAATTATATAACGTTTCCTTTCCACAGTTATTCAAAAGGCGAATAAATTATATACAGAAAGTGTCATTATCACTAACTTTTATATATGGCAAGTTTAAGCACTCTCAAAAAAAATAAAAATCTTATAAATCACTGAAGCCGTCTACACTGTGAAATTAATCTCTACTTTGTATGTACATCTGCGCTTCTGATGAGAGAATTCACAAGACTGATGGGTTTCAGCGAGGACTCATCTGAACGCCTCTGATTGGCCTAAGCTCAACAGAATCGCGTGTGATTGGTTATGTGCAACACTGTAAAAACGCCTAAAATAAAATACGGTGCAACATGAGCAGATCTTAATTTAATGCCGCAATCGACTCTTTCTATTCATTTTCACTTTTTGTTTGTGCAGGTGCATTTTTATCCAATTTAGTGGCATTTTTGCCCCGCCTATGCTGATATTTATATGGCCAAAAGATAAGATTAAATGCTAATAGCTTCTATTTAAATCAATGAGATCTACTTACATAAAATGCATATAAATATCAGTTGTCACTCTATATCTCCCAACGTCTTACAATGATATTTAAATGTTTTATTGTATGATCAAAGCTTTATCGTTTTATTTTATTTATTATTAATAATTTATTTATTTATTACAGTTGACTCCAACAACCCACCCAACATATCTGTTGTGCTGAGATGTATGGCTCAATGTGGAAGCAAAGATCTGCTGCTACTTCCATTTTATCGCAACTTTAAATGTACGGTATGGATTTAAAAGTGTGCCCCAATAGTTAATGCGACAGCATCTACTTTCCAACCACTAGAGAACATTCCTGTATACATATTCAATGTGTAATACACTATGTTTTGTGCAAATTCACAGTGCAAAAAAAGATGTATGAGAGTGGCATAAGTTTCATTGTTATACATGTACTATTGCTAGAACATTTTGTTTGTTTATAACTTACTGGAATGCAGTACTGACTACTAAGAGTTTGTTAATATACAAAGCAGATATTCAGCAGATATGTTAATTTACGTGCTGATACAGATATCTGAGTGATTCAGGTATTGATTTTATGTATATTCTATGTAATTTCTGAGACCTTGACCTTACTTGTCCACATATAACGCTTTGCTTAGCAGTCATTAAAACATCACCGATATGACTTGAGCCTAAAGTGTCTGCATCTTTAATTGTGTGAACTAGTGAAGATCAAATAGAGTTTAGTTCCAACCCTCCTCATCCTAAAGTCCGACCCCCCTTGTGTTTTCCTGAAAATTCCAGGCAGTTGTGTTGGAGGAGGGTTGAATGTGGCAGAACTGAGCACTCCTGCTCTGCTACATGATTCAGGCGGCACAGAAGGTGTCCTCTCATCCAGATGTCCCACTTTTGATGCAAGCGGATTTGTGGGAGCCTGTATATGAACCCAAGGGCAGTCGGACCGCCACTTGTCCTGCATGCTTGGTAAACATGTTACGCCTCTGTGGCCCCAGCGACCTGCCAACAGACACCATCCACATGTGTGTTTCCATCACCTTAGGAAATTGCAGTCAGGGGACCGCGCCACAGAAGATCTGAGCTGGCAGTGAGCTCTACAGGATGGAGGAAATGAAGCAACGGCCAGATAAACAGCACTTGGATGATAATGCGCACACACATACACACACGGACACTCTCACAATATTTGCAATGTCTGGAGCCTACAAGCTGTATCACTTTCCTATATCAAAGGCAATACAGTGTACCTGTGCAACCAGGAAACTGTATCTTTATCAAATACTGAGTCAAACTATAATGAAAAACCAGACGATGTGACTATAGTCTACATTATAAATACATTATTAATGTCAACAGACGTATACAGCAACAGGACATGAAAAAACTATGTGAACAATAAATGATGACATTCAGGAAATTCTATATTACGGTTTATAGATGATTATTAGAGATTATATAAATATATAAATTAATTAATATAAATGATATTATTAGCCTATTTAATAAAAAAACAGTTAAAAGAATATCTTAGTATCTGATTTGTCCAATGAATACGTCTTCTTTACAAGTTTCTTTACATTTTTTTCCCCTTGTATGATCTTAAAAAATATAGAGATCTATATGTCTTATGTTTAAGTTGTACTAAAATTCCTACAACTAAAATAAAAATTAATTAAAACTACATGAACAAAACATAAAACTAAAAAAATAACTAATTATAAATATTCATAAATACTATAATAGTATACAAATAATACTAAAAAACACTGCAAAGACAACTTGTTAAACATCAAACACTAAATGAGAAAGTAAAAAGACAAATATATAAGCAAAATTAGTAAATATATAAATTATTAAATATAAATATACATGATAAATTATTGAACAACAAATTAAATTAAAAGAATGTCTTGCTATCTGATTTGTCCAATAAATATTTCTTATTTTTTACAAGTTGAGTTTTTTCTTTCGTGATCTTCAATTTTTTTATATATTTATGTATGTACATATGCATATATGAATATAATGAATATGAATATAATGTTTAAGTTATGCTAAAATTTGTTAAAAATAGTCAAATACTGTAATGTATACAAATAATACTAAAATAATACTGCAGAGACAACTTGTTAAACATCAAACACTAAATGAGGAAGTAAAAAGACAATCTCCTCTTATCTTTATGTCATTAAAGGAGTAACATGCTCAGAAAATGTGTATTGATTTATTGTCAAACACTGGCATCGTTACATTTATTCTAACTAATAACATGGACAGAAGTGCCGCTGTGTTTGACTCCTCAATTTTGACTGCAAACAGCCAGTTGGCCAACACCATCAGTTCCCACCGCAGGGGCTCCAACTAACAACGACCAGAGAAGAAAACAAGTGACAACCTCTCGATTCTTCTTCATTAGTTCCTATGAAATGACAGAAGCCAAACAAGCTTTTCGTACCTCACTTGAAACAAGCCAGTCTTTAAAAAATAAATAAATAAAGTAATTATACTGCAGATCTGTTGCTCAAAGTTCTGGCCCGGTTTCAGTCGGGTAGGACAAAAAAAAAGGAATTATGTGCCAGGATGGTAAACAAGCATTTTTGTTGTGTGCAAGACAGCTCCTGCTGTGCCGGGGCTCTGGGTTACACCACAGCTGTCTCACACACACACACACACAAACGTGTACATACACTCACACAAGAGGCTGCAGTACACTGATCTAACCTGGTGGGACACAGACGATTTGTCATTGGCTTGACATTAAAGCAAGGCGGTCACACCAGTCTGACTTAACACGGCAGCTCTAGAAAAACTACAGTATAGTATTGTAAGAGTATTGTGCTTGCTTTAACCTGTTGTATTTATTGTGTAAATTTCATTATTTTAATGCTTTGAAAAAATGTAATCCCTCACAACCATTTAAATATATTGTTCTGTCAGACTGACAGATAGATGTAGCTGAAGAAAAAAAAAAAAAAAAAAAAACAGGATGCAAGTGTTACTGCTGTATTTACAGTATGACATCTCTGCCATTGCATCATGGGCCGGTTGCATCAGTCTAGTTGTGGCATAAATGGGCACAAAGTTTACTCACCCTCAAGCCATCCTAGTTGTATAAGACTTTCTGCTTTTAGATGAATACAATCGGAGTTATATTAAAAAATGTCCTGTCTCTTCCAAGCTTTATCATGGCAGTGAATGGGTGTTGAGATTTGAAGCCCAAAAAAACATCCATCCATCATAAAAATTACTCCACACAGCTCTGTGGGGTTAATAAAGGCCTCCTGAAGTGAATCAATGCATTTGTGTAAAAAAATATCCATATTTAAAACTTTATAAACCATAATCTGTAATAGTATATAACTATAACCATGCACCTATGGCTTGAGGGTGAGTAAATCATGGGGTAATTTTCATTTTTGGGTGAACTATCCCTTTAATAAAGCCATTTAGTAGTATTTACTTATTGCCATTTAATTACAGTGGATTACAAAAAACTGATCAAATAAAAATAACTACTAGCTACTATCTAATAACTAGGGATGTCCCAAGCTAGGGATGTCTAGAGATGTCTGATGTCTCAAGGATAAACTAAACAGGGCAAATTAGCGCGAGAGCACAATTGTAAAACAGCGCCAAAGGGTGTGGAAATTTCTGTGGGTGATTTACTGACAATGTGCAAATTAAAGAACACAGATGCAACATCTAATTTTCATAATGACTAGGGCTGCACGATAAATCGCATGTGATTGTCATGGGCATCTGGAGCGGCATTTAATACACAGAGCCGTAGTTCACTGACAAGCTGCGGAATATCGCGTTCATAATCGAATGCGATTCATCTGCGATTATGAACGTGATATTGCGTAGCTTGTCAGTGATCTACGGCTCTGTCTATTAAATACCGCTCCATCTGAAAGCACGTGATGGAGATTTACTACTAATCACAGAACCGGCTTTACTGACGAGATGCGCATGACAATCACATGCGATTTATCGTGGAGCCCTAATAATGACCAACGCAATCTACCAAGTGCAGCGCAAATTAGTGCTATGATATGTTCAGATTCGAATAACATGTTCTTCTGGCATTCCAAATAAATGAATACGTGTGGGAAAAAATGCTCTCTCTTCTTACACACACTCTCTGTTCTCTGCGGTGCCTCCTACTAGAAACAACAAATGCAGCCATTTCAACCGCAAAATAGTTTAAGACATTTTATGGGGGGCGTTAAATAATGGCGCAAATACCAGTAATTTGATGTGCGCAAACGTTAATAAATTGCATTGCGTGATTCATTTTAATACTCTCCTCCCATAAACTTTGCATCTGAAAGGGAAGCCGTCATGTCAGTGTCGTGCAGTAGGTGGCGGTATGCGGTATTGCCAACCTCCATTAAAAGAAAAAGAAGACGCTCAAATGTGCATGCTCAGCCGCCATTAAAACCAAAAATAAGAAGACATGTGCGTGCGTGAGATGCGAGGACCAGTGAGGTCTGTTCTAGCGCGTCACACACGTTTGAGCTTCTGTGTTCAGTGTCCATTTATCATTTACTTTTGTCTGCCGTCAGACAATCGGAGACATCATAACATGGGTTGCGTCTTACTTCGGATTTGGCGTTCTGACACTGCAAGCTTCATGCTTTCTAACCATATGTTGCAATTATTGTACAATGTCTACCATTGTAAAATGTTTACATCTATCAAAGTCTTCATATAGTGTGTGCATAAAGAGTATCTTATAATTATATATTATAATTTATTATATTATACATATATTACTTTTAGTCTCTGCACAACTCTGTATACATTGGATTGATTGAACTTTAATGTACTTGAATTGTGCACCAGACACTAAGAATATACAAGTATCGGATTGGGAAAATAGAAAAGAAAAGTACAAAATATTATTTTCTATTTCAACTAAAAAATGGTGGACATTTCTCAGATAAATGGTCGATTTAAATGAATGAAATTGATTTGACTGGGAAAAACATTTTTTTGTCCACTACATACTTCTATGCACCAGTAAACTCACATTTGCCTGCTCTGAAAGTTAATGTACATTAAGCCCAATCTGCTCACACATAACCTGCCGTCACCAGACCGCCACTCACTGCAAGGTGATTACAAACCTAACGGCCAAAGTAAATGAGCCAAACCAATGAAGGCAGAGGAAAAGGTTTTAAGCAAAAGCTTGGGTAGTTAACAAATAGAAATAATTTTCCCCTTGCATCATCCAGATTTCAGGCTAAACGTTTGACATAGTTTAGATTTACATATTTAAGATTTAATTAATGTATTAATTAATTTACACAGTTAATTTAAATAGATGTGTGATGTAACAAATGCGTTGTTAAAAGTACAAATATTCAATTGAATCTAACTAATATGAGGTCATAAAATACCAGTTATATACGTAAACTGACTTATTTTTTAAATTTGGATTTGAATGCCTGGTGTGGCCTTACACTTTTAATTGCAAACCTTTATAGACGGTTTAGATTATATATATCAGTCTTTCTGTGGCTAATATGGCCATTATGGAATGAGTAACACTAGTTAACGAATACATAGCTGTAAGAGTACCAAAAATAACACTTCTCTGCAAAAGTACGCCTACTCATGTTTTTGCTAAAGGAAACACGGAGTACAATCTTTAACAGGGAACAGAAGAGTCCAAATCAGTAGAAAAGCAAGGTACAGCTGGTCAAAAGGACACACTCGGGACCAATCAGGCTTATCAAACCACTCCAGAGCGTTCCCAAGACCCAAAACGGCAGCGTGTGAGCGTGTATATATATAATAAGAAAATCTCTCTCCTTCCTCCTTGTCTGAATCTTCCAGAAAAGCCTCTTTATACCATCGCTGCTGGAGCTGCTGGGAACGTGCTGTCTGGCAGGGAGGCACACAGATTGAGTCTGTTGTGTATTGATTTCAGATTACAGAGATGGTGAGGTTTGCGAAGATGGGCATTTTTGAGTCTGTATATGGACTGGACTGGCTCAGCACGAACCCAGACAACCATGTGCTTAGTGCAGGTGTTCATACAGTGGCATGAAATGCTTAGATTAGTCTTACAAGTTAGTCATCTGATTTTTTGCTTTAAGACTGGTCATAACATTTTAAAATTGGTAACTACTAGTTGGTCAAACAGCCTTAACAGAGGCAAAGTTTATGCAGCTGGCCCCTGAAGAAAGTGTGGAACTGAATTAACCTGTGTGTGTGTGTGTGTGTGTGTGTGTGTGTGTGTGTGTGTGTGTGTGTGTGTGTGTGTGTGTGTGTGTGTGTGTGTGTGTCAATGAATGTGTCACACAAAGTGTGAGTTCTCTGCTCACAGTTCACTGTTAGAGTAATTATGCTAGATATAATTATTACACAAGGGGAGCTTTCTATAGTGGTGTAATTGAGAGCTTCACAGTATTGCAGTGTGTTAAATCACACAGCACAGAAAACAACGTGAAAATAAAAACACCTTAAAATGGAAGCCTGTTTCCGCCACTGAAAATAAATAAATAAAAAAGGTAATTGCGACTTTTTATCTCACATTTGACTTTTTTTCTCGTAATTCTGAGAATTGTGAGTTTATATCTCGCAATTGTGATTTTTTTTCTCCGAATAGTGAGTTTATATCTCACAATTGCGACTTTATGACACGCAATTGCGTCAAAATTGTGAGATATAAACTCTGAGTTCTGAGAACATCCAGTATCAGTCTTTTTTTTCCTCTCAAAATTGGACTTATAAATAGCAACTTCAAATTTATATCTCACAATTCTGAGGAAAAAAGTCAGAATTACAAGATACAAATTCATATTTGCCAGAAACAAAAGTCAGAATTGGGGGTTTTTATCTCTGAGTTTATATCTTGCTATTCTGACTTTATAACTCGCAAATGTGAGTTTATCACACAATTCTGAGAAAAAAAGTAAGAAACTCCTCTTGGGACTTACTAAATAATTGAATAAATCAGACCAGCATATACACTCCATGTTTACTCATAAACGTATGAAATCTTTTAATTTTTTTTTTTATTTTTTTACATTTTTAAATTGTAAATGTGTTGTGTTTTTTCAGAAATGATTTCCTCTATTTTTGAATAATGTTTTATGATTTAATAAAAATGTATAACCAAAAAACAGTGGCTATCAAATTAATGCATAAAACTTTATATTTTAAAATGTAATCAAATGAAAACATAATTCCTTTTAAATGTACAATACCTTTTAAATTACCAATACCTACAGAAGTTTACTGTTCAAAACATGGACAAAAAAGTTTTGTGAATTCTTTAAAAAAATAATGTTTAGATGATGATTACTACTACTACATTATACTGTAGAATAGTAATATTTCTGTCATAATTTATTTTAGTTTGGTGGGTTGTAGAGAACACCTAGAGTTTGTGTGTGTATCTGATGATAGTTTCTCAAGTGCAACAGTGAAATTATGATCAAGTGATCTCTCAGGGCAGCTCTGGAGATGAAGATTTGTGTTCATGTTCTCATGTTGTGAGACAGCAGACACTGTAACACCACAACCATTACACGTGTTGAGTATGTGTGTAGTAGACAAAACAACACCGCTCATTCAAACATGCAGACTTCACATTTAAATAAGTATTTTGCAGGTTAATATTCACAGACACTAGTCTATACTGTGATTTGATTCATTGTACAGCCCTACTTTTGATTTACTCATCCAAAATTTGGCAAATTCAAGTAGTTGAATTCAAAGAATGACATTATTATTTCACCTTCTTTGGTGAAAAAAAGTAATGGTGGTTTAAAAAAAAAGTCATATACTGCAAGGCTATTTGTAACAGGAAGTATATATTAATTGTGCTACATGTCTTGGAGGGGAATGAGGTGATCCATTTTTACCAGAACATATGACTCATATTATGTGAGTCAGCAAATCCATACCTTCTGAATACAAATTTATCTTGTGACCAAATGCATGCTGCCAGTTTGGCCCCTGTTTTCTATCTTTCACCTGAGCTGTGACTGAACGAGCATCAGCATAACACTTTCCAGATATTATTTCTCAGTCACAAAGTGACAGGAATCATGTTCTTTCCTGCCAGATGTGGATATTAGCTGAAGAAATGAACAACAGCCGAACTTACTGGAAGCAATTAAAGAGTAGATACTTAATATAGTGGTTCACATATCAATATAAGAAAACACATTCTTTAAATATATTACTAATGCATCAAATAATAATAATCTTCATTAAAAATATTATCAAACATCATTAATATGTTATGCTTTTAAATCATTTACGTATGTTGGTTCAAACTTTTATTTAAAAGGAGATGCATGTGAGAAAAGATTAACAATTTATATTATATTTGTTATTTTGGGGTGAACTATCCTGTTAAAAGATTAGTTAATCAAGATTTTACTAGTTACAAATCACATTAAACTGACTACTCTTCAAATGTTTGGCGTCAGTAAGATTGTTGTTGTTTTTTTTGTTTTTTTTTACAGGATTGTGAAATAGAATTACAATTTTTTTAATTATATTTCAAAATTTATTTTTTTATTCCTGTGATGCAAAGCTACATTTTCAGCATCATTATTCCAGTCTTCAGCATCAAATGATTCTATAGAAATCATACCTAAATGCTAAATATGGTGCTCAATAAATATTTATTATTATTATCAATGCTGGAAATGGTTTATTTTGTAACATTATAAATGCCTCACTTTAAATGATCAATTTAATTTTAATAGTTGCTGAATAAAAGTATTAATTTTTTTTTTTTAAATTACTGACCCCAAACTTTTGAACAATGGTGCACATTTTATATGTTATTATTTGTTACTTGATGACTTAAATAATAATTACTTATTATTGAATACTTACATTTACATTTGATATTTTATAGAAACTTTTGACTTATATTAAAAATATTTAAATGTACACAAACTAGTGAGCAGTTAAATGAATATACTGAACATAACATACTGTTTGTTTAATGATCAGCTGTCACCAATTCATCTTTGCTCACTGATTTATTAATATAATATCCTTTCTTCAAATGTGAATTATTAAATCTATGCCATGAACTGTATATTATCGCACATAGCTATGCGGTGGGTTGTTCAAATGTGTGCTGATTGATTAAAAAAAGCATATTATGCTGTATAAGCCATCTTACGCAGGTGGCAAAGTCCTCTATTCAGCACAATTCATAAGGAGTGTGCTGTTGCACAGCAGAGATCTTTGTAATATTTTCCATTTTCCTCTCACGGAAGGCACGCGCTCTCATTGACTCTTCAACCTAAACACCGTCCTTCAACATGGTGATGCACTCAATTTATTCATTGAAAAAAAAGCAGCATTCTGCTGAATTTGTATTTCTGAGGGAAGCTGATGAGGAGGGGGGAACATTCACTATATCAGGCTAACATCTCAACAATGGGAATGCCACAATGATGAATGAGACAGAGGTTTTAAGGCCGGCTGCCTCAGATGCAGATACATCAACAGCTGGAGCTACCTCAAAACATATTTTCACTGATTAGGGACGCAAATATTGTGTCATTATAGCCAATAATCTTTTTGTGCTCTCACACTGATGCATTCATATGTCCAAATTTCCTTGTGAAATTGTGTAATAGTAAAAGCACAGGTTATTCACATATGAAAAAGGATGGTTTTGACAGCTTGACAAAAACCGAGGCACCAAACCCATGTGGTGTCTAGTTATCTCTCCCCAGGCAGATTAACTCATCTGTCTCCCAGCAGATGGACATGTCATTTCCCTAATGCTATGTGTCTCCGGACCACATGGACCTCTCAGTTAACACACTCTTTCAATCCAACACTCAAAAGCATTAGCTAAAAATCCATGAGAAAAAAAAAAAACATCAATGGCACACAAATAACAAGTAGATGCAATATGTATCTTTGTAACTTGGATATGCCATTTAAATGTGCATCAGTGAGGGGTTTATATTAGCAACAAAAAAATATTTAAAAGTTAAAGAATAGTTTAAAAATTGTCATTATTTACTGAATTAAAAAAAAAAAATCTGTATATATTGTAGAATGACCAAGCTGCTCTTATCCATACAATGAAAGTGAATGGTGATCACAGCCGTCAAGATTTTCAAAGCAAGGTTATTAGTGAATCTCAATTTGAATTTGTTCTGTTCCTCACACAAAGCTATTGTATAGCTTCTGAAGACTTAGAAAATAGTGTAGAGTCGAACAAACTACTTTTATAATAACTGTATTGTGCTTTTTAGGGGCTTTCACACTGGACAACCTTTTCATTGTTCCTAGTACCCGCTTTTTGGTGTATTCGCACAGCAGGAACTAGAGATGGTTTTAGTTCTAGGAACTGCATTTGGAGGAACTAAATTAGCTCCTACTTCAGAGTAGGGTCTAAAAGAGTTCTATAGGAACTATCAGTGACGTAAGTGTATGCTGATTGGCCAAACACATACAAAACACCGGCTACCTGGCATTTTTAGAAAGCCATGTAAAAATATTTACTCCATGAATATGGAAAACAGTGATAACGGCATTTAGCTACCTGTTGTCTGCAGCGTTGTGTTCTTTTCTCAGCCTTGATGATATATAACAATGCAAGTTGTCATAGGAGATTTAGTAAAATTATATACACTGTATTGTGCATTTATATTCCATCTCCGTTATCACAAAACCCACAACACACAACAAAAACAGCTCACGGCATTCTCCATTCACAGGTTATTGACGTTTGTAAATGCGGTGAATGAAGATGTTGCTGTCGGCCGCTTCAGAGTTCCCGCTGCCGGTGCGAATGCAACCAGTAAAACAGCCCAAGGGGAAAACTGGTTCTCTAGGAACCACCATGCTGGCTATTTCCTAGAACTAAGTGGTGAGAAAGCCCCTATTGTTCTGAAAGCTCATGGTTCCCATTCACTTTCACTGTAAGGAAAAGAGCAGCTTAAACACTCTGCTAAACGTCTCTTATTATGTTCCATGGAAGAAAGAAAGTCAAACTGGTTTGGAACAATATGAGAGTAAGTAAATTAAATGTTCTGTAATCATCTTGTATTTATGAATGTATTTGTTGGAGAAACATCAAAAATGTTTTAATAAGCATAAATACAATAAGGTTCTGCTGACACAATTGTTTCAATTAGATGAATACAAACTCATCAGCTACTTTATGCAAATCCGCTCCCTATGCGGAACACAGCTTTACTGATATTTCAAGATCACTATGGAAACCTTCCATGCTTAATTTACGTTCACTTTAATTTACATAGTGAATTGAATCCACCAGCTAAACTAATGCAGTACCACATTCAAACCGTCATACAAAACACTTTTCACTCAAGGACTCGAGAAAGACCAGCAGGATGTAAAAAAGCATGGTTTATGCATGTGTTGCTATATTAACGCTTTGCTCAATCCCCGAATTGATTTATTTTTCCCAAGCGAAAGGGCCAGTGTTGCTCACCGATTTATAAATGTACCCAGTGGAGCTTCAGATGAAATCGTCACCCTCATAAGTACGACAGTCATATAAAGATGGTGTTTTCACTGAGCTGTGGAGTGGGAAGGAGCTCTGTCTTACCTTGGTAATTGCAGATGTCTCCCACGCTGTTCTGACGTGTGATGTGGTGCCAGTATGCGCTTCGCGGGAGAGATATCGACTTTGTTAATGTGCTCTCGTTTGAAAGAGTCTGTGAGGCAGAGCAGAAAATCATTGGGTTACATTGGTTATATTTCCAGTCAAATCACTTGGAAAGGACTTACGCTGAGAAGATTTTAAAGACCGAGACTCGCCGGTAAACAGCACCCCTCCATTACGCTGTTTTGATCATTACAGATGACAGGTGGAGTGTGATGTCATTACAGCCTTTTAAAAAGAGCATTTATCACAGCATTTTAAGAGAATTTCATAAATCCGAACCAATAAAGACTCTTAGTGGGACTCTTGATCAAGATTTCAGAGCGAGCAGCATTTTTGGCAGGGGTCCTGGATGGCGAGATCTGAGCGGAGGGCCATATGGTCAAGTCTCATCAGCCTCCACTGAAGACCTTAGAGATGACAGCACAGATTCACTGCCAGCGAGGCAGCGGCACAGTTTAAATAGCACAGGAAAGACCATCCGCACCAGGCGACTGAACGATTCATCAGCCTCGCTAGCTTCAGGGGAGTACGGAGAAATAACCAAAATGTGCTTTCAATGACACGTTGATAGCCAAAATGGCAGGATAACATTTTAAGGCATTAGTGTTCAGAAGCTTTGAACACTGAAAAACTCCTGAGGCTGTTATTTCTGTCGTTATCTTGCAACTAAGATGTGTCTTAAATCCATTTACATTTACATTTTATTCAAAGCGACTTCAATTGCATTGAAGGTATGCGTTTTATCATTATGAACATTCTTGGGATTCAAACTCTTGCCCTTGATGCTGCTAACGTCATGCTCTACGATTTGAGCTATAGGAACACATAAGTGCAGCATTTTTGAAGGTACTCGACCAATAGTGCAGTTCAGGATTAGTTGACAGCAGCTGCTTTTCAAAGATGCCAGTGTTCTGTGACCTGGATTTATGAAACATCACATAATGTGCACTGTGCAAGCAAGGAAGCGGGAAAGCCTACTTAGAAAACTGGCAGAATCTGATATTCAATTAGTGTATAGCCTATTGTGCAGTGATAAAAGGTTGATTTTTAGGTTATCTGATCTAAGGTAATAATTAGTGGTGTCAAAATTAGTGTGTTAACGCATGCGATTCATTTTTCCAGTTTAACGGCGTTAAAAATATTTAACGCAGGGGCGGGGCTAGGGTTGGACGCCCCACTCACAACTGCTGCTTCAGTCTCTGTTTTTTCTTGATAAGAATTGCGTTTATTTAAACGCAGAACAACTTTACGACCACATCAAATGGGAGACTTTTCAGACGCGCGCTCCACTTCGCCTCAGCGACAGGTGCTAGTCAAACGAGTGCTGAAACGGTACTGCGTTCAGTGAACTGCGGTCAGATGAGATGTTGTCAGGCCATTAGGGATATGCCGGTATCAAATTTTCATGTTGCGATTAATTGCTAATGCTTTTATCACTGTATACGGTATTATCACGATATTGAAATATAGTTGCAAAAAAGTGTTGTCATAATACAGTATAACAGGTTTAATAATTTTTCTTATAACAAAAATAACTGAGCATTTAAAATGTATAAAGTTAAACATTTTACACAGATTAAAGTGCAAAAGAATTATAAAACCAATAGGTATCACTTTCCGATGAGATATCATTAGTTAACCTTAGTTAATGCATAACATTAACAATGAGCAATACCTACATTTGCTACAGAAGTTATTCATCTTAAAAAAATACAACTCGTTCATGTTAGCTCATTAAATAACACAGTAGCAACTTTTGATTTTAACAACGTGTTATTAAATATTGGAATTACCTAAGATTAATGAATGTTTAGAGGAATTTTTCATTGGCAGTTTATGTTAACTAATGAATTAACTAATGTCAACTAATGAAGCCCTAATGTAAAGTGTGACCGAACAATAAAGAATCAAAACACTTTCAAACAATATCTAGGGCATATTGTGGTCCAGATTAAAATGTATATGTCAATAATATTATTATTATCAAATGTCTAAATATTTAAGTGGCGCTGTGATGAACACCATAGTGAATACACAAATCTGAATGGCTATTTAAATCATTTAAACACATTTCAGAAACAGAAAGTAGCGCAGCTGCTTTGTTTACGAGTTTTCTGGACTATCGGCTGCATTTTGCTGTTCCGCGCCATCTGCTGTCAGAGAGTGAATGTGCGCTTTCATCCAGAGCGTCTCTCACGCGCTCCGCCATGCACTTCTCATCCTTGCTTGTTTACATCTGAGTGCACACGCAGCATACAGCATTTGTACATTGTGACCAGCTGATAGGAAAAGTATTCTTAAAATGCCTTCAATATTGTCGGTATTTTTCGAAGTGCCCATGATAACAATATCGTGCATATTCATTATCGTGATATATCGCATTACTGAATACCTGCACATGTCTACAGGCCATATGTAAGTGAAAACAAATGTTCCTGTCCTGTCAGCTGTTATACTGTGCACGTAGTGCATGCTCTTCAATCACATGCACGAATGCAGCGGAGCACTGTATTTCATAAATGTCATGCAATGTCGTAGTTTAGCCGTCAATTAAGTCATGAAGTTACCAAAAAGGCGATTAAAGCTGCCTTAAAACTGAGCATATATGTAAATATTTGTTATATATGAGTCACTTTTAAGAATGTGTGCCTCTCGTTTAGCAGCGGCAGCTCTTAAAGTAATAGCAGCCACATAACTTAATAACCCAGCTGCTGTGATGTCTGTTAATCAAAGAACAAAAGAAAAATGAGGAAATCAATAACTTTTGTAGCTTTAAGGATTCATCTATATTTAATTTAGAACTATTTAATTTCAGAAAAATGTGTGATTAATTAATATTTTTAATAGACTGACAGCACTAGTAATAATTTAATTAAAAAATGCTGCAAGCTTACTGTATTTAGTACATGTTATATAATTATCACACATACAATACCATTCAAAATTATGGGGTCGGTAAACTTTCAATGTTTTTTTCAAAGTCTCTTATACTCACCAAGGCTGCATTTATTTGATCAAAAACAGTAATATTGTGAAATATAATTACAATTTAAAACAGTTTTCTATTTGAATCAATTTCAAAATGTAATTTATTCCTGTGATGCAAAGCTGAATTTTCAGCATCATTACGCTAGTCTTCAGTTTCACATGCTGATCAATATGCTGATTTGGTGCTCAAGAAATATTTCTTATTATTATCAATATTTTTTGGATATATAGAATGTTAAAAAGGACAGCATTTATTTAAAACAGAAATGCAATGTAACATTACAAATGTCTTTACTGTTGTTGTTTTTTTTTAATCAATTTAATGCATCCTTGCTTAATAGTCTTAATTGTTTTCCATAAAAAAAAAATCTTACTGATCCCCAAATATTGAATGGTAGTCTGTTTTGAGACCTAAACCTTGCTTATGATTTTGTTTTATTTAAGGTGATTAAAATCAATAGTTAAAGGATAGAAGTGATTATTGTTATTATTATTATTTTAGCAATTTAAGTATATTAAAAATCATAAATTTATAAACATTTGTATCACCTTACAAAACATGTTTAGAATTTTTATGGAAAATCAACTTTGAATCACTAATGAAAAGTGAATTTAAAATTCACTAAAACAGAATGTAATTCACTCTATAAAATTATATAGATAAATAAAATAACTTAAAATATTGAACCCCTCAAGTAGCTTTTTGTGTTTTTATAGGGGTTCCAGGAACTGCCCTCCATTTTGAACACGGCAATGGAGACTCATTTCTGAAATATGCTTGTAATATTACGGAATAATACATACAGTACCTTGTTATAAAATACTAAATAAGAAATGCCTTTCTCCCCACTGCACCCTGTAGATTTATGGGACATGTACTTTTACTATACCTGTGAGCTCTTCTCCATCTCCATCACCATGCGTTCATGTTGCTCAGCGATGGACAGTGTGGCAGAGTGAACTCTCTGATAGATCATCTCGCCTTCTCTGGTCTGGAACGTGAACAAACCCTCCCCTGTATCACACATCCTGTAAGAGCACAACACACATGCACACACACACACACACACACATCCGTTAAGCAATTATAGCTTCTATTAGTTTTCAGTACACTCATGTTCTTGTAATAGGCTGAACAGTAAGAGTAGACTTTAAGGGCAGCCTGCAAGGCAAAGCATATGTTAAATGTTGAGCTCCTTCATGAATCAGCAAATCAATATCCAGAGCAGCAGAATCAGGACTATTGGATTTAGGATGAAAACATCTTGTCAGACAAAAGCACTCCCAACTAGAATCGAATGTCGTTCACACACCTCCCAGACTCAAATGTGAACCAGGTGGAGTCTCTGCCGTATCTCCTCAGGGAGTTGAGCGGCCACATGACCAGCTTGAGTCTGGCATTATGAATGTCCCAAAGGTAGATGTTCTCGTGGGTGATCTGCATTGTGCACTCTCCGTAGATGTCCAGGTTTGGGGTCGGCATCAAGTAAACATTAAATCTTTCTGGAATAAAAATAAATAAATGTAAAAGTCATAAGTACTATAGTTAACTAAAACTAACATAAAAAAAATTCCTCACTTGAAAAAAAAAATCCATATACATATATATATAATTTAATTTAGTTAAACTAGATGTACTAAAATAACTAAAACTGGACTAAAAGCTAGTAAAACTATATTTATAAAAATTACTAATGACAGAAACACACAACATAAAAATTTAAAATGAAAATGGAAAATATAAGAATAAAAAACTGATTCAAAATATTAATAAAACTATAATAGTATCTCAATACTACTAAAAGTAAGTATTGCAGATTGGGGGTTTGTTGTCATTTTAAAATAAAATAAAAAAATAAAATATATAAAATAAAATAATACTTTAAACCATTGTATACATTAAAATTAAAAACTTAATTTGATCTCTTAAGATGCAGAAAGCTTTGAACAATGAAAAACTCTTGAGGATGTGAGTGTGTTTAGAATTGTAATAAAATCTAATACAATTTGATGGAAATTTATTCTGAGAAAATAAAATATTTCATTTCAGCTATTAATTAAAATATTAATTATATAATATTATATTATATTATATTATATATGATGTATTACATATTTATTGAAATTGAGTAGATAGTAATTTTTTCCATTGGCAAATTGATTCGATCACTAAAAGTAGCTTTTACATATAAGATTGGAGCCATGAAGCTGAACAGGCTGTAAAAAAATGTGCAGTATTTTTGCAAAAGAGCCATTTTTAATATATTTTGATTCAGGTGTCTTTTTCTTCAGAATAACAAGCACAGATGAAGTGCACCCAATAAACCTAGGAATTTATTATTTAAAGAAAACAAGACTTATAGTAACCATTCAGTTTCTAAAAGTAGTAAATAACTCAAAAAGGTTCAGCAACAATAGCAGCTTACACTGACAGAAATGACCAATGTCTTATGTTAAACAAAACTCATAACAGGGTAAATAGTTTCTTGAACAGATATGAAAAGGTTGCAGACTGCTGTTTGATTGACATTTCTTTTAATAATAATTAAATTTGCTTAAAAAAGGGCAACCACCGTGGCGGTAGAGTCCATTCGGCTGTCATATTTACAGACATCTCAAACAGCTTTTATTTGGGCAGCTGAAAGATTCTGCTCTGCTTAAAGATGACAGAGAATTAAAGGGTACGGCTGGGAAGCTCGAGCACATCTCAACAGAGCCATCTAGCATGATTATTATTTTTCCGACTGACTATTTTCTCTTCTTGCAGATGCGGCTCTTGCAGTGTACAAAGGTCAACAGATTGTTGCCATAGAGCCGCAGTTGAGCCAACCACGACTGTGGATCACAATTAGCTCCAGAAAGACAAGGGTGCACTTCATAATCCAAATTAATAGTGCCTAATTATACCTAATGTTTCAAAATAAGCTATGCGTCTCTCCGGAGGAAGAGGCAATATAATGTGGGGGCTATTTTAGGGATTGTGAAAATTAACTCTGATTTAATTATCGCAGCCCGCCGTTAGAGGGGTCTAATTGAAGCGCAAATGGCAAACTCTCTGCTAGTTATTCCTCAGCTGTCGAACAGCGGAGAAACGATCATTTTGCTGACCTCCAGCTGATATAATCATATACACATTGTGCTCTCGTTATGAAAACAAATCAATATTTGCCTGTCATTTGATTGAAAAAAAATTGATGATCACTCTATACGGTGTCTGCCGCAGCTTAATGCTTGAATGCTTCGGCAGCACTTGGAGATGAACTGGTATTGATTTTCTGAATTATGTTTAAAAAAACACTCACATAAACACAGACACAACTCAGGCCATCTCAGACTGAAACAGTCTGATCTTGGAGGAGATGCAGTTGCCTTAAAGCAACGGTTCTCAACTTGTGGGTCAGGACTGGTTTTATAGCCACAGAAAACATATTTAATTTAAAATCTCTCTGGAATAAAAAGTCATAAGCACTGCAGACTGGGGGTTTGTTCGAACAAAACGAAACTAAACATATTTTGATGCAAATTCACCTGTCACTTGGTAGAAACTAGCCAAAGAAGCCAGACGCCAATACCAAATGCAAATGAATACTATTAATACTAATAATGTAATGTTTTTTAATTTCCGTTGTTGTTTATTGTATTTTGGGTTCTCACCTGGTGTGAAGATTCCTGAAGTGAAGCCCTTTTAGACCCAGTGCTTTAATTTAACCGTTTGGCCACACATTGCTTCATTCATTCCAGAAAGAAACGGATTGTATTCGCTAAAGATTCTCACTCATTCTCTTAAGTGTTTTCTCACAGAGGTGCCACACGCATTCATCCTGCTTTTCTTCTGCGCCATAATCTCATCCATCTCTATGACAAGCTTCATTATGGGCTGATGCTCTGATGCACGGCGGTACCCATTAGCGCTTAGTAAAGAACCTTGGCCCGAGCAGATCATTTATAAACATGAGAACAGACCTGGAGGGACTGTGTTTAACAAACACATTTGGACCCTGTAATAGAATCATTTAGGGAGTACAAGAGGAAAAATCACGCAAAAAGCCGGGCTCTAATTGGATACTGACCGTTCTGTTCCCTCTGCACCCCTGCTGCTAACAAGTCCGGTTCTCCCAGGCTGATGTCATTAAGTCTGCTGCCCAGACACTCCACACACAATAACTTCCACCACTCCTCGGCCTCCAGCTCTGTGAACACACATCCATAGCATCGTTTTTATATGCAAACATACAGGCGCAGCTGCTGAAGAGACGGCAACAAGCAGGAGGAAAACACATTTACAGATGTAGCACTTTAATGCACAGAAACAAGCAATTTGTGAACACTATGTTGATGATGAACGTTATTTTTTCTAGTCATCGACCACCTCAGCCTTTCTGAGAACATGTTGAATGCTTTCTGCTTTAAAACTAAGCAGCCAGTAGTCAGACACAAAGGGGTGTAGTGATGGACAGACAGATATATAGAAGTGACAGACAGACAGGCAGATAGACAGTCAAGTTCATAGGTGTGGACACAGTGTCTAAAAATACTCCCCAAGTGCCAAAAGTGAGTAAAACCTGGCTGTCAACTAAAGAAAACAGAATTGCTGACCATTTTTAGGAAGTGCAATGATGGAGGAAAGAAAGCCATACAGGTTTGCAACAGCATGAGGGGAAACGGGTGACAGTAGTTTTATTTTTATGTGAACTTTACTATTTATTACACTCACACACTATATAGGGTAAGATGGGGGACAGTGCCCTGCTTATAAGAACAATGCATTTATTTTTAAATTGTAACCTATTTAGATATAAGCTTAGCATGTGCATGATGATGATGCATTAGGCTATATGTTATTATATGAAATAAATAGAAACATTTGCAGAATCAGATCATTAAATCAAAACGTAAAATTAATCAAAGAAGCAACTGCAAAAACTATATTTTTTACAGTGTTATTAATGTAAAATACTAAATCAATATTCTATTTAAAATATTATTTTTGACAATTTAGTTGAGTAATTGAAGAACCGAAGACAGACAAAGCAGAATCCAAAAGAGATTCATCTGAAATGTAAATTTATTCTTTGACTTTTACACAGGCATATGAATTTACATATTTAATTGCCTATATTTTATTTGAAGATATACCACTGCAACACTACGAATTCAAATTAAATGATTTCACTCAATTAGTCTATAGGTTTTAATGAAAAGTGAAGATGTCTGTAAAGTAATTAATGGAATTACTGAATAATAGCCCTATGAATTGCAATAAGTATGAAAATTAAACATAATAACACTAGTAACAACATGCCACTTGGGGCCTTCTGTGCCAGTTCTGAGGGTCAACTTACTTATGGGTCTAATTTTATTCCACCTCAGAATAAATATCATTTTAATTATAATTACTCCACAAATATGAAAACATGAATGTGTCCACAAACCCCTCATTAACAAATAGATACAAAAAAACTTTAATATTCAACATAATACAATGTCATAGATCACTATTTGTTTTGTTTGTTTGTTAGATTTTTTATTTATTTAGTTTATTGTTAGCTTTTGCTTGTTTGTTAGTTTTTATTTTTATTTTGTTTGTTGTTAGCTTTTGTTTTGTTCTGTTCTGTTTTGTTTAGTTTTTTGTTTTTGTTTCCAGAGACACAAAATTAGATCAATTAACCTCAAAACTGTTTTGACGGACTAAATCTTACAAATGTTGATGTTCAGATGAAATAACCAAATTTAGAATTGCGTGGACATTCATATATTCATTAAATGTGTAGGATGAGATTCTGTGCCATCTATGTGCCATACACTCACACAGAGACTTTATTTTAAATATTTAATATAAATAAATATTAATTATAATACATATAACTGTATTTATAAACCATTATAGTGTATATAATATATATATATGTATAGTACATATGATCTGATGTGATATTTTACATAGTTATTGTTATATATTTACAGTTTCAGAAATATAAATAATGCAGAGTTTAATAGGCAGTAATTAAAAGTATTTAGGGTGGCACACTTTCTCAGTTCGCTCATCATTGGCAGGTGTAGCAATAGTTATTCTGGCCCCTGCATGCACACAAAAGAACAACACAAATAGCATTCTGTAGGAGTTGAGCTTTTTTTTATTTTGGCACACTATTCTTACTCTATTCTTCAAAAGCTCCGGGCTAATCTACAGCAGACTCTGAAGAGCATCATTCTAATGAGTGAACCTCACAAATCAACATCCGCTCTGAAACACCTAATGCAGTTTAGCACAATGACACAAAGGAAAGGGAGCACAAATTATGACTACGCCAACTACAAAATGAGCTCGTTCTACACCGCTTCTGCATGTGACATGGGTTTGAACAACATTATGAGATTAGATTTGTCTAATTACGTGCCAAGTAGTTGTTAGCAGATTTGTGACCACGTCAAGTTTGTGTTTTCAGCTGAGCTTGTTTGAATAACAATGGCTGTCTGCTTGATATTGCCCTAAGTATATTTCAGCTGTAGTAATTGAAGCTTAAAATGAATACTGTATGGCTGTTGACATTTTAATTTTGCCTGCTTGAGTAATGTGAGCAGGCACCATTCAAAATATTCAATTCAATGTGCCAAATGAATTTTTTAAATGGTACAATAGACACTTGTCAAATAATTTCACTCATAATACTGTGTAAATCACGCACACAGATCCAAAAGCTGGGGGGGGGGGAAATAATGCCTTGAATTCTCTTTATAAAACTTATTAAACTCTCAAATCATTGTGCACATTTCTCCATTTTTCTATACAAGCTTTTTGCTTGATTATTTTCTTTTTTTGCATGGCCTCTCTCCTGAGACGGTGACCTTTAAGTGTGTCTAAATTCACACACACTTTTGGGCCCACTGAGTGGAAAATTGAATAAACAAATACTTCATCAGCATGGCAAACTCTCAGAAAGTGCTCAGACAGCTATGTGCACAAACACAAAGATGCCTGGTGGAATCACAGCACTTTACAGCACAACATCTTCACATGGTTAATGGTTCACTCAGAGCACAGGAAATGAGAAGAACTACATGATAAATAGTTAGAAGCAAGAAAATGGGTCAGGATGGATGAAATAGATTAGGGCTGCAATAACAAATCGGTAATGGAAATAATCGACAATGAATTTCATTATTGATTAGTAGGGTCTGTGGGCCCTGCTTGGAGGACCACGTCAGTGACGCGACTTTAAAAATAGTGAAAAATGCATTTACATGGAAGGGGAAAAACACTAATTTCATTACAGTTTACTGCTTTATTCTTCAAAGGCATGCATTTTCATTTGGCAAAGCAGAGCTTCCTAAAAGCAAGCAAGCTCAAATACTTAATAGAGCTTTTATTTGGATCAAAGCAATATTCATTTAAACAACAAATTTAGGTTTTAAATGAACATTTACATTTATGCATTTGCCAGACGTTTTATCCAAAATGTTTTAGATTGCAAGGAATACTTTTTTTTTCAGTTTATGCATTGGCTGGAAATCAAATGCATGACCTTGGCATTGCGAATGTAATGCTCTGCTGAATTTTTATATTATGAAAATCTACCATTCAAAAGTTTAGGTTAGTAAGATTTTTTATGTTTTTGAAAAAAAGTCTCTCACCAAGGCAGCATTTATATTATCAAAACCACAGAAAAATACACAATACAATAAAAAAACATTGTCAAATATTATTACAACTTAAAATAACAGTTTTAAATTCTAAATATAATTTATTATTGTGATAGGAAAGCTGAATTTTCAGCAGCCATTACTCAAGAAACATTTATTATTATTATCAATGTTGAAAACAGTTGGGCTACATAATATTTTTTTGTGGAAACCGTGATACATTTGTTTTTCAAGATTCTTTGATGAATAGAAAGTTCAAAAGTACAGCATTTATTGGAAATAAAAAAGTGTAACAATGTAAAATTATTTTCAGTCACTTTTGATAAATTTAATGTATCCTTGCTGAATAAAATAATTCATTGATTTAAAACAAATTGTACCTCAAACGTTTGAACAGCATATTATTTTTATATTATTTTAGGGCTGATCATTTTTGGTGCAAAATGTTAGTGTTATTATTAGATATTAATTATTAAACTGAATTTGCAAATTGCATTAAGCATTCACTGTAAAAAATAACCATGAATTTAACGGTAAAATACTGTAAAAATGCTACACTTAAAACTTGTTAAATGGTTAATGGTAAGTTCCCCAACTATATACAGTGAAAAACTGTATTGGACATTACAAGTAATTTTACGGTAGTATACTGTTTTTGGAAGTGGAAAAAGAATGTATAATTTACAGTGAATAACCGTAAATTGACATTCCCAGAATTCCCTGCGTTACATTTCAAATTTGATGGGTTTTTGTTTGTTTGTTTTTTTGTTGAAATAACTATGTTTCTTTTGTAACTTATTTTTCTTATCACTTTCGTACATTAGGGTTGTATGTTACATCTAATGTTGTTAAATTAATGTTTATTGCATTATTGTATCGTGTGTTACCATGATGTGTTTAATGTTTGTGTGAATGACACTGTGCACCTTCTATACATGTTAATATTTAAAAGCTGCTTGTGATGGGCTTTGATTCCAGATTTCAGTACTTCAATAGGTTGGTATATCAGTTAATGAAATTATGATATTTAAATGTTAATTTAAGTTAAATGGTAAAACCTAAAATGTTGCTACCATATTTCTTACGGAAAAATTCTAGCAACCACAGCTGCCGTTTTTTTACCGCAAATTTTACAGATTTTTTTTAACAGTGTTGAACAAAATGCTAAATCTTAGATAAATCATTTAAATCAGCTATAAGTCGCAGCCCTCACGATTATTGTAATAGTGAGGGAGAAAGCGAGAGAGAAGAAAAGGGTCATAGCAGCACAGGCGTAACCCGACAGACTCAGAGGGAGGTGAGGAAGTGGAAGTGAAGGATCAAGGGAGGTCGAGTTCCTACATGTGGCGGACATGTGAGGGACACAAGCTCCATATGGCTGGAGTTTGTGAGAAAGGGGAAGTTCGATAGGGGGCAGCTCATGGACATGTACCTGTGCCAAAATTAAAAGAGCCACAAACAGAGTTTACACACACACACACACATATTCGCCTCGCCCTAGGTCCACACTGACTCAAAGGTGATTTACTCCCACAAGGACAACAAGGTGATCTAATGCAGCAGGACACATTAGCAACAATCCAGCACAGAACAGTCTTTGAACGTGTCACAGATACTGCTGAAGACTTCATCTAAACAGCCTCAAGGCACGTATACTTTTTAAACCCTCAGTGTATGGCCATATCTCGCACAGCTCTTCATTTATGCCCTATGCCCGCTCTACCCGTTTCCCATTAATATCCTGCCTCTGAAGGGAGTGAAGGAGAGCTGGGGGTGGGGAGGTTATTGTGGTAAATGGATTCAGGAGAACATTCCTCGCCTCCCCCTGGCAGTGCGGAAGACCCCAGAGGTGCTAATGATATCCCAGCGGGTCCACGTCCTGCTCCCCCCGTGCACATCCACTCCACTGCCTCTCCTTCCCGTCTCCTCCATCTCTTCCCCTTTCCTCCCTCTAGTTTCCTACCTGGGAATTTAGCTTGACAGGAAATTTGAAGGCGAAGGACAAATTCAGCGCTTCTTATGGTTAAAATAGTTTTAATAATGTGTTTGTGACCATTTTTGCACACATTATTGTGGGTGGAAATCACTAAAAATGTTAGTAAACCTGCTGTTATTGGACTTGTTTTAGCAGACAATTCACTAAAGTAATTATGAAAGTGAGTAATGGTGCAAATACATCCACAAAATCCTGCTGTATGTTGTAGACTGTGCAGGATGTGGAATTCTAAACCTTTTTATGATCATAACTATAATAGGGGAAAAGTCTCACCTAACCTCCCAAGCAAAGTCATATTGATATCTTATGATTTTGCCATCTTGTGCAAATTATTATGCATTGTCTAGAGATTACACTCTTAAATATATAGGTTCTTATTGGCATCTATGGTTCCATGAAGAAGCTTAAATAGCAATGCAACCTTTTAATTACACTAAAGTTTTTTTTTTAAGAGTAAAAAGGCTTGTTTAGATTAGTTTAGGTTATATATTTTTTGTTTGCTTGATTGTTTGTTTACTGACATGGTCTTTGTGAATCCAAAACGGTTCTTCTATGAAAACAGTATCCAATCCTGCTCCTCGAGAGTCAACGTCCTGCAGATTTAAACTCCGGCCAGCTCCAAAACACTTGCCTGCTAGTTTCTAGTGAGTCTGAAGACCTTGATTAGCTGGTTCAGGTGTGTTTAATTGGGGTTGGAGCTAAACTCTTCAAGACAGTGGCTCTCCAGGAACAGGTTTGGATACCCCTGTTCTGTGAAAAAACCCTTTTGGAAACTTTATTTTTGAGAGTGTAGTTTGACATTTTTATATATTTTTTTTTGCCCTATCCCTGCAATCGAGACACTTGAATTACCTCTTTAAAAGTAGAAAGGCTGCTCATCTGCACCGCACCATGATTATATGCCTGGTTATGTTCAATTCCATGATCTAGTAAATAACTACAGTACTTCCATCACAGAAAATGTATACAATTGTTTATTTTTCAATGTAATTCCATTCAACAGTGCTGAGTTTTGCTAATTCAGCTCATTATAAATTATAAATATATTTAAATAGGGCTATTTACATAAAAAAGGAGATGTTTTTTATGCTGATGTGAATGACAATTTATAATACTCATGATTCAGCATTTTATCTGTGCAGTTAGTGCCATGTTAAACTAGATGCAGGTTCTTGGTCTGAAATATTATGCACAAAAGCAGATGAAGCATATTTATCAATTTATATTTATTCATTCATACATATCCATGTATATTTTGAATAGCGTAAGAGCTACACAAAAGTTTGGGCTCTGATAAGAATTTTCCAAGGCTGCATTTATTTGATCGAAATACAGTAAAAACTAATATTGTGAAATTTTATTACAAATTAAAATAACTCTTTTCTATTTTAACATTTTCATCAGTGACGCATGATTCTACAGATGCCCTAATATGCTGATTTATTTTGTGCTCAGGAAAAAGTTCTTATTATCAAAGTGGAAAGCAGTTGTGCTACTTAATGTTTTGTGGAAATCGTGATAATTTTTTTTCAAGATTCTTTAATGAATAGAAAGTTCAAAACAGGAGCATCTTTTGTAACATATATTACTTCTTTCCTTACACTTCTGATCAACTGAATGGTTTCTTGCTGCATACAGTAGAAGCATCAATTTCTTTAAAAAAAAAATCTGACCCAAAACCTTTGAATGGTAGTTTAAACACATTACATATTAGATCAACACGTTTACACTTAATTAGGGTTAATCATGCTCTATTTGGCCCAGTAAAATGACAAATGTGGTAAATCCCAGAACTGAATATTAATGCTCACCTAAAACTGCAACTGTTTCGCAACCAAGTTAGTGCTTATTCATGTTTGTATTCTGAGTGTAGTTTATTTTCCTGCGAAAACGCTTTGATCAGTTTTGACATTGCCATCTTTCCACTACAAGATTCACAGTGTGAGAGGAAAGAAAACGCATGGGAATAGACGCCTTCTGCTGCCAAGCTAATGGTGAGTAAAGTATCTCATTCATATTTCAAACGTGTGTTTGTGTGTTAAGCCTTTCTCTTGTTGTTTTGTTTTCTAACTGCTGATCCGCCTGTTGCCTTTGGCTGTATTCATTCTCTATGACACAATTTAAAAAGATATATTCTCTGCATCCCAATGGGCTCTTCTAACACTTACCAGCCTTAATAACCTGAACACTTTGCAGCGCCTTCTTTAGTTTCAAGGTATAAAAGGAATAAATCAAAGAATAAACAAATTTTCCTGATATATAAAAATCAATACTTGCACATCTTGAAATATAGAATAAATTAAGCCATTTTGGATACAATCCAGCACTACAACAAAGACTTTTCTCAGAGTTGGAGACAGTGCTTACCTGACTCACAGGCAAATGTCTTTGACGTCTCATCGCAGAAAATAATTGCCACTGCGTGTTTCTTGGTCTCTCGTGGCATTCGAGTAATGTTCTTAATGTTGTGGAGCTCAGTTATCTGCGGAAGAAGACGACAAAACTCATTACCAAAATTAACAAACTCAAGAGTAGGAGGAAACGAAGAAAGGAGGATGACACTAGTTACTGTAGTAACGAGGTAATGTAGTTACTGTTATCTGAAAATGAAATGATTTGAAATTACTGCAGTGCCTGGCTTTAGAGAGAAATGGAGATGAGAGTTAACGCTGACTGTCTCTTGTCACACTAATGACAAACACCAAAGAACAGTTGGGCACTGGAAACTTTAAATAAATCTTAATACTCATATTTTGTGTACATTTTGGTATGTTTTTACACTGATAATTATACATTTTTCTTTACCCAGTACTTTGTTATTCTTAAATGATTTCGTAATTCTGATTCTGATTCTGATTCTGATTCTGGTAATGGTTCTCAACCAGGGGTCCGGAAACTTCCAAGGGGGTCTCAAAATTAAAACCTAAAATTATGCAAAATAGGACAAAACAAACAGTCAAATACGCCAAAACAACTAAAAATAATTAAGATGTTTCATATTTTAATTCCCCCCTCAACAACTGTTTTTTTTTTCTATGAAAAACAGGAAGACTTTTTTTTAGTGTGATTTCTAGACTTCTAGAAAAGTCATGTAAATCAACAAAAACTTCATGGGCATTGTTAAAATAAATATAATTTTTTCTAAGTATACCAAACTCTAAATTAATTTATCAGGTAGAAATTGTATAAGTAAAAAATATTTTGGTCACACTTTAGTTTGGGGACCAATTCTCACTATTATCTATGACTTCTGCCTCAATAAACTCCTAATTTGTTGCTTATTAATTGTTAGTAAGGTAGCTGTTAAAGGGATACTTCACCCAAAAATGAAAATTCTGTCATTAATTACTCACCCTCATGTCATTACAAACCCGTAAGACCTTCATTCATCTTCAGAGCTCAAATTATGAAATGTTTTATTAAATCCGAGAGCTTTCTGACCCTGACAAAAAGTATTCTCGTAGCTTCATAACATTACGGTTGAACCACTAATGTCACTATTTTAATGATGTCTTTACTACCTTTCTGGGCTTTGAACGTGGTAGTCGTGTTGCTGTCTATGCAGAAAGCTCTCAGATTTCATCAAAAATATCTTAATTTGTGTTCCAAAGATGAATGAAGGTCTTGCGTGTTTGGAACGACATGAGGGCGAGTAATTAATGACATAATTTTCATTTTTGGATGAACTATCCCTTTAAGTTTAGGTATTGGGTAGGATCAGGGATTTAAAATATGGTCATGCAGAATAAGACATTAATATGTGCTATTTAAGTAAAAAGCAAGCATAGTTAATAGCGAGAATTGGTCATTAATCCTTATCCAATCAATCACAAAAAACTGTAAAAATCATGAGGCCTTAGATTATTGTTGTGAACAGTAGGAGTTTGAGTTAAAAAGGGTTGAGAACCACTGATTTAGAGAGAAAAAAGTCATATAAAAATTAGTTTTTTTTACCAGTTTTACTTGCAAATCATTTCATCCAGTACGGGATAATAGGATAATTAGGGATATGACTAAGCTGTCACCGTACTGCAATTAGAATGAATGAACGTTGATATTGTTTTGTGATTACATGCGCTTTAATAAATTAAGCTAGAAGGGACGTGAATTTAAATAAGATATTTTCATCCATGATTCAAAATGTTTCCACAGCCGTGACAAACAACATTACCTCAGAGAAAAGCAACCTGCTTACTGACAGTACAAAAATAAGCATGGTCTATATTTAAAGGACTCTTCAGGTACACTTCACTTCATCTTCTAGTCTAGAGTCACACAATGTTGCACAAAGTTTACCAACACTTCTTCAAGCTCTGTTAAAATAGTTAAAATGCAGTCGAGACAAGAGATACTACACCTCACCTCTCAGTCTTGCCGATGGCATTTCTTGGTTTGAGATGTATGAATTGCCCGTGGCAACAGGGAGGAGGTGTTTGCCTTTAAATGTGTTTGTGTTGTGCTGAGGGTGGGTTCAAGGATTATGAATCTGATGAAGGTTTTGCTCAAGACTTTGAAAGAACTTCTCAAGCTCGGGTGTGTCATAGTGAATGGATGACGCATTGATGGGTGTGAGGAAGCATCTTCTGAAAACTCAGCTGTCAGCAATGTGCTAGTCTCACATAGCCAGACCTTTGACTAGACATCAAACAGTCTGGCCCATACTGCAGTTCATTCTGGCCAGGAAGTCAGTCCATGGGCATGAGGTCTGAAGCTGAGACTAGCAATGTACAGTCTAAAAGAACAATTAAGAAGCAGTGTTTTTATTGTTAAGTAAAACTATTAAAAATAGTTTTCAGTAATTGAAACAAAGCTGAAATAAAATAAAATACAAATATTGGATGAAAAGCTTAAACAAATTAACTTATACTTATGAATTTCAGGCAACATTTCAAATTTTTGGAAGTACTTGAATTGCAAAAACTAAAACTGAAATAAAAATAATGTTAAATGTAAAATTGAAAAAAAAAAAAACTACTAAAAATGACAAAAGCACATAAATTACTAAAACTTAGGCCCTGTCCACACGAACGCGCGTATTTTCAAAACAGCAGCTTTTTCTTCACGGTTTGGCTGTTCGTCCACATGCGAACGCAGCATCAGGTCACTGAAACCGAACATTTTTGAAAACTCCTGCCAGGGTGAAGATTTTCAAAAACTCCAGTTGCAGTGTTATCGTGTAGACAGCGAAACCGTGGATTTTGGCTTGTGACGTTGGAACTTTTTCAGGCTTCTGATTGGCAACCATGGCTTTACGGTTGAGATTATATCACCACCTGTTGGTTTGGCATGCTCTTGACAGTGCTTCATAGCATGCTTTTGCATTTTCATGTGGACGGAGATTTTTTTTTAAAAACGGAAGGAGGAAAAACTCTGTTTATAAAACATACCCGTGTACGTGTGGACATGGCCTTAAACCAAATGTAAAATGAAAACTGAAAATACACTGCTCAAAAAAATTAAAGGAACACTTTTTAATCAGAGTATAGCATCAAATCAATTAAACTCCTGTGATATTGATCTGGTCAGTTAAGTAGCAGAGGGGGTTGTTAATCAGTTTCAGCTGCTTTGGTGTTAATGAAATTAACAACAGGTGCACTAGATAGGCAACAATGAGATGACCCCCAAAACAGGAATGGTTTTACAGGTGGAGGCCACTGACATTTTTTCCCTACACATCTTTTCTGACTGTTTTAAACTAGTTTTGCATTTGGCTAGGGTCAGTGTCACTACTGGTAGCATGAGGCGATACCTGGACCCTACAGAGGTTGCACAGGCAGTCCAAGGCCCAATCCCATTTCTACGCCTTATGCCGAGTTCACACTGCATGATTTTCAAAGTCATCGGATCACCGTTGTTTTCACACTGCACGACTATCTGGGGTAGCATTCAGTCGCTGCTGTGTTCACATTGCATGATGGATCAGTGACAGGAGGTTACACACTGCATGACTTTACAATAGGAAGAATCGCCGATGACAAATCTGTCTGATCCGCAAACTACAGCCAAACGCACACGAGAAGTGATAAGGTAATAACACAAGATCACGCTGATATTATGGTCCATAAGTCCTCCCCGAACACACAATAATTAACAAAGATGACTTGACAACATACTTCTGCTGGGAAAATTTCATATACACAAATCTAAGTACTTGAAAGTGAAACCAACTTTTGTGCATTTTATAATGAGCTTATTTCTTATAGCCTATAAAAGCCCTCAAAGTGATGAAAAAGAAAAAAATCAATAAATATTTTGTCCTTTATAGAAGAATATTATTTACAGAAAAAACCCTAGCCCCCTTTTATCTTAAATTTTTATATATATTATATATGTAAGGGATAATCAACGGCTAGCTGTGCATTAAAGGATTTTAATGCACGACGTGGAGGCAAAGAACCGCCAACGTGAAGTGGAGGGTGGTTGCCTCCACAAAGTGCATTAAAAGCCTTTAATGTACGGCTAGCCGTTGATTATCCCGCTTATTCCATGGTCAATTGGTCATTTTTTGCCGATTTCGCAAAAGCTGTCGGCGAGTGAAAATCAGGGCTAAAATCGTGCAGTGTGAACTTAGCATTAGCCCTTCCCCTTTCTGTGTCTCGATTCTCTTTTGGTTGGAGGGGTAGGGGTAAGGGGAAGGGCCAGATAGCCCTTCAAACGAAGATTTTTCGGGACCACACTTCAAACGAAGGGGTATGAATTATCTCAGCATAAACCGGCTACAGCGGCAACATGGCTGCCCGAGCGAACAAAAACACATAAATGTAATTGTTGATATAAAGACATAAATTGCAATTATTGGCATTAATAAAGATTTTAATGAAAAGTAATCATTTGTTTTATGTTACATTAAATCGTGTGTTCATATTTACGGTCATGTTATTCAAAGAAATGTTTGCAAAAAAAATCGCTAAAAATTGCTAACATCATATTATTACTGACTGCACGATAGTGCCACAACATATTTTCATGTCTGATCAGGACGATAACCACCATAGACATTGAGGAGGGTTGGTACCCCCAATAATTATAAATAGCTAAACCTTCTTCTCAAATACCTATTGCCAATTCGAGAGAGAGAGAGAGAGAGAGAGAGGTAGCACATCATATTTATAAATGCCACAAACTAAGAAGTAAAGAGTGAACATCTGCATTAGTAGTACCATTAATGTTTATATACAGTATATACATATACTTATATACATATATATACACATATATATTAGGGGTGTAACGATATGCGTATTCGTATTGAACCGCTCGGTACGAGGCTTTCGGTTTGGTGCGCATTACAAACCGAATGATTCGATTGGTTGGACTAATCCTATTACGTTTGGAAAATAAAAGAGCTTAAAGTGTGTGAAATATAATGTTCTCAGTGCCACTGCGCTCATCAACGCAGCCCAAACGACGTAACAGGCAACGTTCTGTCTGCCCCGCGACCTCCCCTTGCTGGGGTGCGTCGAAAGACGATGATCTTGTATCGACGATAGCCAGAGATATTGTCAAAAACATCAATTATTGGCAATATTAAGAGTATTTGGCATTTCCAATTAATGTAGGCCTGTTACATTCTTATTTTTATTAGACCTATTATTATTATTATGAAGTTACTTTTATTATTAAATTAAAATTACAATTAATTTGCCCCGCAATAATTACCACATAACTGACACGCTGCTAGGATAAGATTAGGCTATATTTACTCCTCAATTAATATGTTTTTAAAAAAGGTATTTTAAAACAGGCCTATTAGGCTATACAATAAACTATAGTCCTATAATTAAAATATTAACACTGCAGTCATCAGTAAAAATCAATGAAATAAAAAGCTTTTATTTCAAGCACCAACTTTCAAAAACAACCTGTTTAACACGAAATACGTTTCTTTTCATTTTTTTTCACTATGTACAGGCCACAAGCGAAATATTAAGGGAATAAATGAAAACAGCTATAGCTTATATATCGTTATTAGCATTTGTTGAAGTAGATTCATCTCTCTTTGTCTCTGAGAGAATAAGCTGCGTCAGATGCCGGAAGCTCCGTCATTACTCCATCATTCCATTTTTACTTTCAGTTTCTGCTTATAGTGAATTGACTGAGATTAAGATGTTCACCGGCATAAATATTGCGCAAAGTTTGCACGCGTGCAAACCCTGGTGCAAACGCGTACTTGTGTGAAATCCATTGGCTTACCTTCATGGTTTAAAACAGAAATATTTCCAGCGACGTAACCAATTGCCCCGCCCCCCGTATCGAAAACGTACTGAACCGTGACACCACTGTGTCGTATCGAACCGAACCGTGAATTTTGTGAACCGTTACACCCCTAATAGATATACATATACATGTATATACACATATATATACACATATACACATATATATATATACACATACACATATATATATATATATATATATATATATACTGTATATATTACATGTATTTTGTTTTGTTTATTTATGGATGTATATTATATGTATTTTTTATTTTTTTTATTCTGCTATGTACAATGCTTTGGCAATATGTATCCAAGTATGTCATGCCAATAAAGCAATATGAATTGAATTGAACTGAGAGAGAGATGAAAGTTGTGTGTATGCGCATCCGTGCGTCTCTCTTTACAATGAGTGAGTTTACTTCAAAAACAGCGATTTTATCCTGTCTTTGCTGGAAAATATGTATGTAGTGATTCAGTATTTAAACTTATTAATAAAAGTCGTTGGGCAGCGTTGACAAGTTTCTTTGCTCCTGGGTGTGTGAGCTGCGCGATCTCCGAAATGTGTGTGTGTGTGTGTGTGTTTGTGTGTGTGTGTGTGTGTGTGTGTGTGTGTCAGTAAGCAGTGCATTAATATAGAACGGTAAGGCTCTAATGCACACCAGCACACCAGTATAGGTGTGTTTATTGTAGGAGCTAGGCGACGTATGATGACGTGTGACGATATAGTAGTGGTGTCCCAATTCTTAGGGGTATATTTTCACCCCTACCCCTTGACACTCTGTTTCAAGGGACAAGGGGAAGGGGTATAAATTAGACTTGGGATTGGGCTCAACTCCTCCAGGATGGCACACCAATACGTGTCATTGCCAGAAGGTTTTCTGTGTCTCCCAGCACAGTCTCAAGAGCATGGAGGAGATTCCAGGAGACAGGCAGTTACGCTAGGAGAGCTGGACAGGGCCGTAGAAGGTCCTTAACCCATAAGCAGGACCGGTATCTGCTCCTTTGTGCAAGAAGGAACAGGATGAGCACTGCCAGAGCCCTACAAAATGACCTCCAGCAGGCCACTGGTGTGAATGTCTCTGACCAAACAATCAGAAACAGACTTCATGAGGTTGGCCTGAGGGCCCGACGTCCTCTAGTGGGCCCTGTGCTCACTGCCCGGCACCATGGAGCTCGATTGGAATTTGCCATTGTACACCAGAATTGGCAGGTCTGCCACTGGCGCCCTGTGCTTTTCACAGATGAGAGCAGGTTCACCCTGAGCACATGTGACGGACGTGAAAGGGTCTGGAGAAGCCGCAGAGAACGTTATGCTGCCTGTAACATCGTTCAGCATGACCGGTTTGGTGGTGGGTCAGTGATGGTCTGGGGAGGCATATCCATGGAGGGACGCACAGACCTCTACAGGCTAGAAAATGGCACCCTGACTGCAATTAGGTATCGGGATGAAATCCTTGGACCCATTGTCAGACCCTACGCTGGTGCAGTGGGTCCTGGGTTCCTCCTGGTGCACGACAATGCCCGGCCTCATGTGACGAGAGTATGCAGGCAGTTCCTGGAGGATTTAGGAACTGATACCATTGAATGGCCCCCACGCTCGCCTGACCTAAATCCAACAGAACACCTCTGGGAAATTATGTTTCAGTCCATCCGACGCCGTCAGGTTGCACCTCAGACTGTCCAGGAGCTCAGTGATGCCCTGGTCCAGATCTGGGAGGAAATACCCCAGGACACCATCCATTGTCTCTTTAGGAGCATGCCCCGATGCTGTCAGGCATGCATACAAGCACGTGGGGGCCATACAAACTACTGAGTACCATTTTAAGTTGCAGCAATTAAATTTCAGCAAAATGGACTGGCCTGCTGCATCATTTTTTCACTTTGATTTCCGGGCTGTCTTTGAATTCAGCCCTCTGAAGTTTCATCCTTTTCATTCCATTAAACGATGTGGCATCCTTTCGTTCCTAACACATTACCCAGTCCATATCAGTGTAGATATCCAGCATGATATTTTTCCCCATTGAGATCGGATGTGTTTTCAAAGTGTTCCTTTAATTTTTTGAGCAGTGTATTAAAAAACTGTTCACAATATTAATAAATACTGTAATAGTAAATAATACTAAAATAACACTGTTAAGTAAAGTGATGCTATTAAGCTGACCCAAATCCTCAAGTTATCATGATTACTTATTGATATTGAACATTAAATTGAAGATGAATCACACACCTAATCACTACTTTTGTCTTGTCTACAAATGCTGTGCACTAGCTGCAGATATTCATATACATTTAAAAAACAAAGAAACAAACAGAATATTGTTTTAAATCATATCAGTTTGCATTTTATTTATTTATTCTTTTTGTTATTTGACAGTGACTGTCAGACAGTAATGCTTGATCACAAATAATTCAAAAACTGAAGATTATGTTGGCTGCAAATAAAAGTAAATATGACAGTAACAACTATAAACTACTGTGAAAAAAGCAAATTTTTGTTCATTTTTTAAATTTTTATAAGATTTATTTTAAATATTAAGGAATAACAAGACAAGCAGGCCTACATGGTACATAGTCACTGTCTTTCATGCGTTTTAATGCTATTAAATTATTTAATATAAAAAAATAATAGCTGCTAAAAAAGCTTCCAGTTTAATGCTAAGGTCAGACTGAGCTAATATTATTTAATAAAATACCTGTCAATTGATTAAAAAATGAATTACATTACTTGCATGATAAACTTATCACACTGAGCACATATGCTATCAAAATAGTATAAGATGGTGAATGTTAACAATTCTATTTGAATTCATATTGGAATATGAACATCAAATATGAACGAGTTGGGACTTCAACTATGTAAAGTATACATCAAGCTCATGTATAATGTGAAAATCAGCCTACTCATTGTAACTAAAAATCAAAACTGCATTAGCAAAAAAATCCGAACTAGTGCAGAGACATCAGAGCACACAGACAGTTGCACCTCCACCAGAGTCTGTGTAATACAGTCTGCCTGTTACAGCATCTTCATCACACATACTGATAAGCCGGGCTGTTGCTTTGTACCACATTCACTCATCTCCTCATGTCTAATGAGTAATCTTATTAGAAGGCTTGTTAGAGCTGATAAAGGCACGTTCCCACAATGCAGCGACATCAAACCACGGTGTCACGGCCCTAATCTACAGCCGCATCTGTGCTCATTATTCTAGAATGTTCTGCATGTTCAGCGCGTAAGATCATCAGCCATCGCCCTGATAATGAGCCCTAATTGGAATATTTTCAAAGGGCTTAAGGACAGGAAGGGGAAGTAATGCCTGAAATTATTCACAATGAAAGAGGGTCTGGTTCCTGGTCGGAAACCTGAAGCAATTGCAAAATGCCCTTTAATGGATTTTAATTCAGCATTAGATGCTATAAACCTAATTCTGATATTGCAAGATCTACTCACTGCTGTGTGTGTGTGTACTTGGATGGGTTAAATGGGTCACCATACTTGGCACTAGGGTTGTAACGATATACCGGTATGACGATATACCACGATATAAAGATGTACGATTATCATACCGTGTACATTTGCTTATCTACGGTATTGGGTGAAAATAAAAGATGCAGAATCTTACCTGCACCTAGGCAACAACTTTCCACTTAACTGTTCTCTTGCTCCACCCACACATACAGCAGAGACAACATCAGAGACAGACGTCGTTATGAGTTCTCTCTAATCTCTATCCCACGTCGAAATATAAATTAAAATTGGTTGCTGAACTAAATATAAATTAAAATTGGTTGCTGAAAAAAAGTTTTGCTTGCTTCATGAGTGTTTCTGCATTATATGAGTGGCTTTGGAATATAAATCGCAGCACATTTCAGATGAAAAAAATGTGACTTCTATTTCTGAAAATATCACAGTTATGAGATTTATAACGAGTGGTTCCCTGCATTATTACAGCAAAACGTGTGATTACAGTACTAAGCCGCTGCAATGGAGCAGCTCTAATGCTATTAAATTTAAGATGATGTACCATAAAGCAAAAAATAAAAAATAAACAGTGAAAGTAACAAAAACTTGTAAAATAAATTTTAATGGGCATAATTAACTGTGAAAACCGAAGGATATACAGTCAAACAAAAAAATATTCAGAGACCAGATATCATTTTTGATATTTTTTTTTACTAGTGGGTGCAGGACACTATAGTTAATTTATGTAAGTGAGGATAGCAAATTAAAGTAAACTGTGATATATTATACCCAAAAATTCTTCATACAGTGGACTACCAGTAAAATGTATTCATATTTGGGACCAAAAATTATTCAGACCGAGTCTGGGAAAAAGTTATGGTTATGGAAAAGTTATGGAAAAACCTGGTTGATATACCCAGAGCATACCCAGGAGACTACAGGCTGTCATTAAGGGATGGCCCGACAAAGTATTGATAGTTGTGTCTGAATAAATTTTGGTTTGACTGTATCTATTTGATAAATGAAGTTAACCTACTAACATTATACAACGTATATACACTCTTTTGGTTTCTGTACCCAATAAAAATGTACAAATGCAACGAAAATATCGTACTCAGTATCGGAAAGTACCAAAAATAAAAGTATTGTATCGGGCGAGTACTGGAAAAAGTGGTATCGGTGCATCCCTAGTTTGAAGTCGACAGATTCAGCACAGTAAATTTAGAGAAAAACTGATTTAAAGTTTTCTGAAGGTTCCAAAGCAAATCACCTAGCAACGTTGCATCTTTTCCTCCAGTTCTTTTCTTAATAATAATTACTATATTATTAATCCCAATATAGCTATTTTTTATCTTTGTTATTATAAGATGTAATGCAAAAAAACAGTAGATCAAATATAAGAAAGAAACAAATAATGCATTACCTTTTCATCTAAACAACAGCATTCAAAGTAAGAAAAACAATCAAATATAAAAATCCCTTTAGTGTGTTCATTACAAATAAATTGATTATTAAAACTACAAAAGCAGTTCAATCAAGAACAGCGAGTGATTACCTCTATTCTTTTATTATTTGATTAACATTAATGAGAAAGACGGCCTATATATTACTGTAATGCATGGATCTGATATAATGTTACACATCCAATGTTTTCCCCAAACATTCACTTAAGACATAACAGATTATGTTTGCATGAACACTTAAATACTGTAATTCTGTGTATATGTGTATATTTATCGAGATTTTTTACTTGTTTGCCTGTAGCTTAAAATTAGCCCATGCATATTCTGACTCATTTTGCCAGCACGGGTCATATATATATATAAAATAACCCCCATATATAGCATACATGAATCACCCCGTAGCAGATCTATACAGGTGGAGCTGGGGAAGGTGGAGGGTTTCTGAAGCATGCTGCAACTGCTACAGCAAGCACTAGCCAAGTTTTTGAATGTTGAGCAGCAAGCTCATTGGAACCAATCAGCTGTGCCATGTGATGATGTCATTATGTCAGATTGAGTTAAACCTATCGGACTGCACCATCTAGAATTTCATGACAGAACTTTGGATATATATGAAGAGTTGTTGTTTCCCCCGATATATATTCTCGAATCTGATTGGCTGAGAGCCTTTTCCAGTGGTGCGATATTCCAGTAGTATCAGCACTCTAACCGTTTCACCGTTTGTATCACTTCACTTGTTGTCGGATCTATACTGGCAGCTTTTGTCTCCGTGAGTGTCAATGGTGGAAGAGCGAACCCATTATAATTTTTATTTATTATTGTGCTGAGAATGTAGTTGTTTAGACCTCAAATATGTGATTTATATATAAAGCTTGTGCTTTTCAGAGATGTGAGCAAACTGTTGTATAAACGCATCTCATATCAGTTATGCACTCATTGGTGTTAGCATTTTGGTAATATTAAATGAGCATGCGATATTTGGCTTTAGTATATCAGCACGCTGTGATTTGTTTGCTTGTGTTTATTTCCTGCAGCCTTTTATATATTATTGAATCACAGCCATATCGCATATACACACACACACACACACACGCACACACGCACACGCACACGCACATACATATACACACACAAACACACACACACACACACATTCATACATACACACACAAACACACACACACACACACACACACACACACACACACACATATACACATATACACGCATACATACATACACACACAAACACACAGAGTATGTCTATCTATCTATCTATCTATCTATCTATATATATATATACATATTTGTATAGTTATATATAGTTAAAACACTAAGACTTTTTAAGGGAATTAAATACTACTTTAAGGATGCATTAAAATGATCAAAAAGAAAAAATATAATATTTTAATTTCAAATAAAAACGATGTTCCTTTGAAATTTTTAAGCAAAGATTTCTGATATTACTGTATTATAATTTCCACAAAAATATTAAGCAAGAAATGTTTCTTGAGCATCAAATCATCATAGTACAATGTTTTCTGAAGGAAAATCATCTAAAACTGAAGACTGGAGTAATGGCTGCTGAAAATTCAGCTCTTTTTCTTAAAAAGGACCCTACAGTTTTTTTAATCTATAATTTATTTCTAAAATCAATCTATAATAAATCTATAATTTTTGTACTCCATGTGTCAAACACCTGGGGAAATCCCAAACCCCTGCAAGCAATTTCAGCGCGGGTGAGGAAGAGAGACTCTATGCTGATAAGACCATCTGATCAAATCCTTTATCGCAGTGACTTTCAAAGGCATTGGAGCGATGCCAATGTCAGATACAAGCCCCTGACCAACAATCCACAGAGAGCACATCATATTAGCATCTGCCACAACACAAATAAACAGACGTGCTCACGTTTACACCTTTAACCTGAGCTACTGTCAGCTCCAAAAGTATCACACAGCGCTCGCTCCAGAACACCTATGACCCCTGCTAACTAAATAATTAGACTCCGAGTTTCTTTCACGGCATGAACCCTTGAGCCAGAGCTCTCACTGTCAGAGGAACGTCTCATGAGGGGCACTGTGCAAATAAATTACGCAGGTAATGAAGAGCTATCCTTGAGCCTGGAATCAACCGAGGATGCATGTTAAACAGAATGGATATGTGCCTCTTAATTTTACTGATTTGTAAGCATGATCAAAATTAAGTTATTAATCAGGATAAATTGAATAAAACATAGAAAAATTTTAAATGAAGCATGGAAATCTCAATTACCTTGTGAAAGCTTCTGAAGTAAGCAGCTTTTTCATCTGGATATTTCTCTAATCGCCGCGGTCCTTTACTGGACGCCTTCTTGAATACAAGCCAGCATCTTCTGAAGATCTGTTACAGAAAGAAACATACTTATTACTGAAATGTTTAACATTTTGGACACAAAATAATCAAACTCAATTTAAAAAAAAAATGATTTAATAAAAAAATTTTTTTTAATTACAATTAATCTCAATCTATATTTGGAAAAAAGGATTTAATATAATAATAATTATATATATATATATATATATATATATATATATATATATATATATATATATATATATATATATATATATATATATAATATATATAATGTCAAACAAAATAAAATAAAAAAATAAAATAAATAAATCTGATTAGGTTAAAAATTACCGAAATACATGCTGCTTAAATAATACAATAAAATTGCAATTAATCACAATCTATATTTGGAGAGAAACTGGATTTAAACAAAAAAATCTCTATATAATGTAATATATATTTATAAATCTTAAATTCAATACGGAATGTATATAGATATATAATGAAAAAGTAACAATTAATTTTAAAATAAAGAAAATGAAGACAATTCCACAAAAAATATACCAGGCATTATTGACAACATCTACCAGCTTGCATACAATATTGAAAACATTTCCATAAAAAGGATTTTTAGACAATAAAACACTTTGCCTATACTTTCTTATGTAACACAATGTACCGTTGAGCCATGAAACACATGAAAGAACCTCTAAAGCTCAGTGCCACTCTCATTTCAATGTCCATTTGTCTGAGTTTGCCCCCTGCGTACTATTTAAAGAAATAAAGACCTAAAATTCTGTCAGAAACATTGCTCCCAGCAACGTCTGAGACTTTCACAGATTAAACACTCACATTCCCCTGACAGCCTTTCAAGGTCAACGGAAAAGAGAGAGTGAGAGAATGTGCACAATCTCTATTAAAAAAACAAAATCCACAAACACACACACATACTTATTTCAATCCATTTCCCCTGACACCTGTGTATATTATCTCACACTGCCCAAAAACAGACACAGTTCTCTCCCCAAATGGCATGGGGAAAATCATAGCTTTGCCCAATCAATAGTTTCATAATTAACAAATGAGGTTTGAATGGCCTTTTCTCAGCGGGACCATCCACATCTGTTTAATATCTCTGATTTATTTGCATAATAAAACATCATGCGTTACAGAATGGAAGACGACTCTTCTAATGTAGCTGAACATTTTACGATGGATATTTACCGTTGCTTAAGAGTCCACCTGGATCAGTGCCACCGTTTATTATCTTAATATAGAACTTTAATGATACCTAGAATCTGGTTTTCAAAAAGAAATTCTGCGCACCTACATTCTGTGTCGGGCCGAGGAGCGAAATGCCACCCGAGCACACTTAAAGACATATGACCCAGCATGCTTTTAAGGTTCGGAGGATTCATTTACAGAAGGGATCCTCCATATCCTGCTACAGGCAGCCAGTGCTCATTTGTTGATGTATGAGTATTCTTGTCGGGATTCATATCCATGGGGCAAGATTAATTTGTTTACTCCACTGATGTAGTGCATGGAAAAAGAACAATGCTTAATTTGGCACTCAACATAATTGATCTGGGTGAATTCCTGTACGCACGCCTGGTGCTCCTGATACCTGCTATGTGTGTCGAGCCAAAAGGTTACATGCAAAATAGCTCCATTTCATCCACATTGTTGCAAACGGGAAAATCAGGAATAATGAAACACTGCACACATGCCATCTGTTATCAAATGTGGTTATGGAGATGATTTGAGATTTGCAAGCCTTTGCTGCATGGACTTTTGGGATGCCAGACTGTTGTGATAGACAAGGCTGCTTATTTAAGCATGCACCCTCTGACATGGATAAGGCAATTCAATACTTTTCATTTTTCTTTATGTTTTGGTACAGCGTAAGCTATCTATAATCTCATCTTTTTATTGATTTTGGTCAAGGAATTCAATTTTATTTAGGTCAAGCAGAGCCGGCAAGAAGAAACCATTTCGACAGTATGACATACAGCTGCCTCTTGACCTTCTACTAAAGAAGCAAACTTTCTCACACTAACACTTTGTTTTTATGAAAGACTTTTAGCTGAACCCTAGAAAGCAGCCAAGAACAAGAGACAAGGCCCTTCAAACTGAATTTATGGGCCAAATGGATTTTTTGAAGTTAAAAAAACTAACTATAAATAAAAAGTAAATTAATATATACATGCATAAATGGACAAACAAACAAATAAATAAAATAAAAGTTGCATGATAATTTTAGGTAAAAAGGTCTAACATGCAATTCATATTAGTATGTAAAAAGGTCTAACAATAGTAAAGAAATATATATTTCAGTCTTTCTACTTCAAATTCAGTAACTTCGTAATTATTTGTGAAACTGTCTAGCAAATTCTAAGTGAAAACTGTTTCAAATTAAATCCTACCCTTTTTTAAGTGTACATGTACAAGCTGTAAGGTTAACTACCATAACCATTTTACTTGAACAGATTGCTTGATATATTAAGTGTATTAGTTTGGTAAATAGTTGGTAAAAAAGTGTTTTTGTACGCTGAAAAAAAAAATGGTGTAGGATTTACTTAATTGTTTTACTCAGAAATTTCTAAATTTCATAAATAAATAATAAAAAGAAATGACAAGTAACAATAAATTAAACATAAGCAGAAATACTTATATAATATTTTCTTGTAAAGAAAATCTTTATTTTATTTATAATTTCATTTCTGTTTTTACAGTGTAGCTTTTTTTGTTTCTACTTATATTTATATGGAATTTTAGGAAAACCTCTCAGACCAAGGTCATGATTACTTTACTTGAAACTTAACTATGAACTTTATTATGTCTCCTGAGTAATAAAACGTTCCTCTGTGGTTGATCTGTATCAAGGGTTTGACCATGTAGCCAATGCTACAATATATTTTATTGTGTACTTCCCTATCTTTCGGTTTCACAACAATATGAAAAGTCAAAAAAACTATTCAGAACAGGAACTTCTAAGGCAATGAATAGAAGATTTCCCACGCTTGGCTCACAAAGCCTGAACACAGCCAGAGTGTTTGCAAACTGAACTAGTCCTAGATCTCATTCTCTCATTCTCAAAGGCATTTTAGATAAAAAATCAGATGTAGGTAGTTTGTTTTGTCACATTGCAAGTATTTCTGAAATCATGCCAGTGAAGCTGGTGCAAATTTTTCTTTAAGTTCAATTCGAACACCATTCAGTAGAATTGACTGACATTTTTCCCTAAAAAGCTGCTGATTTTCTGCTACAATCTAAATAGGCACCCACTGATTTTTTTAAAAGTTGACACGGGTAAGTAAATGCAACTTGAGTGTGTAATAGCTTTATATAAATGCTAATTCTGACCATGGCATTTAGTTCTTTTCATGGTATTATCCCCAAATAAACACACTACTCTTACCCAATTTTCACTTTACGCAACCATGGCCAAAGTCATCAAGCCTAACTATGACTGACATAAATGAATTTGCAATCAGCCTCCCTCTTTCTCCATCACTTAGTGCAGCTCAATCGACGGCAGGAGTTACGGGCGGACAGTATCTCTGCGAGCTCTCTGATTGCATACTGAAATTTCAAAGGCTGATTAATGAACAAACCTTCCGTCTCTGGAGTGGATTGTTTAATTATGAATCAGGACACAACGTACTCTCCAAACCGTCAAAATTATACATACACACAAGGACTCTTCAGTGGAAACAAAGCCAGGTAAATTTAGCCACTTCATTAAGAACCAGCCGTAAATAGTGTTTACAAAAATTCTGCAGAGTTTGATAAGGATTGATTCGTGCCATATATAACATCTAATAGAGCACTTTACACAGGATTATCAGAGGAAAAACACTGCTAAAATTGCTAGCAGGCTGAAACATGCCAAAAGCGTTGTTATGACTGAATTGCCTACGTCCTATGTCATCCGCTGGAACACAAGTCTCTCATGTACATGCATACGACAGTTAGCGGAAGCTAGAGATTATGGTTTATTATTGTTTCAATATGGATATTATTCTTACACAAACATCGATTTACTTCAGAAGGCCTTTATTAACCCCCAGGAGCCACATGGAGAACTTATTATGATGGATGGATGCACTTTATAGGACTTTAAAATCTCAACCAAGGATGCATGATCTTATCGGAATCGGCCGATAAAGGCTTAAAATGTAAACATCAGCAGGTTTGAAAAAATTATGCCTTGACGATAAGACGAATAACTTGAAAATGAATAATTTTTAAAATTTTTGGCATATCGGCAAAATCTAATATCGTGCATCCCTAACCTCAACACCCATTCACTGCCATTAAAAAGCTTGGAAGAGCCAGGACATTTTTTAATATAACTGATTGTATTCGTCTGAAAGAAGAAAGTCATATACATCTATGATGGCTTGAGGGTGAGTAAATCATGGCGTAAATTTCATTTCTGGTGAACTAACCCTTTACTGAGTGAATAATTTAATCATTCATTCATTCAACAAGGGATTGTCTTTCTAATCATTCATTCAACCGATTCATTCAAATACACAGATTAATTCAGAAACTAAACAAGTGACTGTCTTAATGAGCGAGGCATTGAAGCATTCATTCAACAAATTTGTTCAAAGCCACCAGTTCATTCAGACACAAAACAAGTGACTGTTTTGAGTGAGTAAGAAAAGAAAGAATTTCTTTTAAAACATAATTTTTGTTTTATTTGCAACTGAAAAAAAATATTGTTTTTAAATGCAAGTTTTTTAAAGTGTAGCTGTTCTGTGCACAAAAGGGTTTAAGAATCACACCTGTTATGCATGTATGTCAAGTGTAAATGTAACCATCAAAATATAAAAAGGGAAATGAATCAAGAGAATTCAAATATGAGGCCCGAAACAACTGAATGTTACATGACCCTGTAAGCATGCAGGAATGTCTGTGTTTATGACATTGGCTTATCAAAAGACAACGCAGCTCAGTCAGAGAGATGGCTGACCTTTTCATGTGCCAGTAAGATGATGTGAGCCACCTTGGAGGCTCCACTGTCTGACGTTTCACCTCTCTAATAAAATCTGTGTCTGCTGTCATCCACAAACCACCAGCTGCTAGCGGAAAAGGTTATCTGATTACTTATAAGTCACTGCAATCATACTCACTCTACACCGAGGGAGGGCAGAGACGGAGAGAAACAACACTACCGTAACTTGCTTTTTTAAATCATAGATGTTCTGAACTGTAAGCTCAAACAGATCTGAACAAACTGAATACACTGCACATTACTGCATGACTTGAAAACTAATTATAATAATCAGTTTCCAATGCAAATATTTGTAGAAAATTCCTTTCAGAGAAGTCTAGATGAAGAAACACAATATTCAGTGACAGTAGGTCTACAAAAAGTGAAATGGGGCTCTAAGATAATTTATTTGTAGTACATCTAATTGAATGCATTATTTTTCTAGGGCTTTTTAATTATTCCACACTATTTTTCATGTATTATATGCTCAACCAGTCTGCATTTATTTGATTAAAAACAGAAAAAAACTGTAATATTGTGAAATTTAATTACGATTTAAAATGATAATTTTCTATTTGAATACATTTTAAAATGTAATTTATTTGTGTGATGCAATGCTGCATTTTCAGCAGTCTTCAGAATCATTCTAATATGCTGATTTGCTGCTCAAGAAACATTTCTAATTATTAATTAGTAAATGTAATTGTGCTGCTTTTTATTTTTATGGAAACGGTATTTTTTTCAGGATCCTTTGTTCAAAAAGAAAATTCAAGTTCAAGTTTAAAAGAAAAGCATTTATTTGGAATAGAAATCTTTTGTAAAATTATGAATGTCTTTGCTCTCACTGTCCTTGCTGAATAAAATGATTACTTTCTTTAAAGCAAAAAACTGACCCCAAATTTTAGCAGCAGTGTATATTGTATGTATTATCTTATTCATTTTAATGAGTTTCATGATGCATGAATTACCTTCTGTAACACCCACATATAGAGAATAAACACTGTCACTTTATTAATAACTACAAAGCTCACAATCCCATCTGCATAAACCACATACGTTAGGCTAATATGCTAAGAATTGTAACTCAAACATCGTATAGAAAATGAATTTGGAGCAAATACAGTCACCTAAAATATAGGTCATCTGCAAAGGCACAGGAATCAGGAACACACATTAAAGCTATAAGAGAATCACTAAACACACACACACACACACACACACACACAAAGCAATTTCTGCTGATTTTGAGAAACCATGAAGAATGAAGCTGCAAGACTGATGAGCAGTGATGTTGTTTGGGAATATCCTGACACTGTGAGTACCAGTTTCCAAACAAGAAAATGGGCTCCTCTCAACATGATTGCCAAGCTGTTTTGGGACAGAGCTGTAGAGGATGCTATGATTTGATTTATTATCTGGACGGGCGGTTGCTAAGGCCATCATTACTGCAATCACATCCAAACTTCTGTTTGCATTCTGATAAAGCTTTTGTCTGAGTTTTACAACATATGAGATATCAGGGCTTTACATTAACGCTTTTCTGGGACAAGCCTTATTATGACAATATATATATTGTCATAATAAGGGCAAAATGTTTCCAGTGTGTCATGACGTGAGAGATACACTGTATGCGGATCTGATCTCATTCGATATGAGTTTGCAGTTCACTTCTTTATTAGAGAATTCAAAATAATGGAGCTCTTTCAAAATGTTTTATGTTCCAGTGTTATTTTAGAATTGTTAATATACTATTATAGTATTTATTCATTTTTGTATTAGCTTTTATTTTTATAATTTTAGTAATTTTGTGCTTTTTCTATTTAGTGCTAATTTATTTTTTTTTCAGTTTGTTTTTATTTGAAGTTTTTCATACCAGTTTGGAATGATATGAGGGTGAGTAAATGATGACAGGAATTTAGATTTCTGGGTGAACCATCCCATTAAAGCTGGTAAAGCATCAGTTTTACTTTGCCTGTAAGACAAGTATGTGGAAAAGTTTGATGTCGGGCCCTGGTTTAGATTCCACTCCCACTGCAGGCTGATGTGTCTCAGGTGTAGGCATCATTTAATTTATTAATTTGCTTCGTGACAACAACTGCTCCAAGGAAAGTGAAACTTCTACCCAGTTAATCATAGATTACACTATCTGGGGCATTCTGAAAGTGAAACACACCGTTGCCCCAGTAGCAAGTAATCACAGTATAGCGCCGGCTCATTTCCCATGCACGGACGCTCTTTAATAAAATATCCATGGGCTCCCACCCAAGTCCAGAAATGTAATATGGAGTTAATGACATACGCCAAAGTGACACACACCAGTGGTGTGCGATCGACTTGTGAAATGAGGAGGCAAAGTCCCCTCTATGGGCTTTTTTTTTTTTTAGTCCAATGTAAATTCCAGGTTAAAGACTTGGAAAATGGAAAACCATTTACCTTACACTATTAAAAAGCAAATATAATATACTAAAAGTCCAACCAAAGTTTTTAAAGAAAAGTTTTTGGTTGTAGTTTTTTTTCTTTTTTTCAACTTAACTGTTGTTTGGCTATTATTAATGTTATAATAATAATAATAATAATAATAATAATAATAATAATAACAACATTTGAGTTTGCAGTTCAATTTACTTTATTAGACAGCTAACCACCTAAGTTAACCTTTGATTTTTATAGCAAGGACAAAAACCACTAAAACCAGTAAAAGTTTAGTAATTTTGTTGTGTGCTTTTGTCATTTTTGTTTTTTTATTTATTTTAAAATTTTAAAATATTTATATATAGCTTTAATTATTCCTTTTTTATTTCTGTTTCAGCTTTAGAAATTTTAGTACCTTGCCTTAAACTTATTTTATTTCAGTCAGTGGTGTATAATGGGTGTTTTTAGTTCAATGTCCAAGTATTTTTAAGTTAAATTCCAAGTTAAACACAAGCAAATGTAATCTACTAAAAGTTCAACCAAATTAACCAGCCAAGTTTTTAATGAGATTTTTGTTGCATCAATTTTTTCAGCTTAATTTCTTACTAATGCATAAATATTGTTCAGAAAGAAAGAAATAATATTTTTATTATAGTTTTTAATTATTATTATTATAACTTTCTATTACCTTTTCTGAATTTTATTTTTGAGCAGAATTGCCTTCCCTACCTCCTATAGGAGAAAACACTGCTGACACACACACACACAGATCCACACACTTTCACGTATCAAAGAGATGCACATACACACAACCCAACAAGGTCAAGCTGTGTCAGCATAGGGCTAATCCAAAGCCTAGCCTTTCAAAGATCTGCATGGATGATAACACTGCCAGCAAGAACCAGTGTCCAGCATAGCGCAGGAGGGGCACAGAGAGACATTCTTGGCTTATAGCATTAGCATAACACTCTATTTACTTATTCCTCTTGCACAAATTCGGTCCAGCAGAGCACCCATGCCGCTTTCCCTGTTACTGCAGCCAACAGATCTGAGAGCTGAGGGAGGAAATGGAATTCAGGTGACATTCAGCAGGTGCTGATGACTCACAAACATTTGGGTTATCAGAGCCGCCACATCCCTGTTCGGTATCAGGAATAGAATGTTTGGTAATACAGTTCATATAGTCTCTCTATAGGGCTAATTATACTGTAGAATGGCGCTGTTGTTATCAACGTCAAGGTATCTTCTTTAACGTCAGCCGCTTAATTTGAAGTCTGAATAATTAACACTTCTCATTTTGTGCGTTCTAACACTTAAGGCAACGTTTCATTCAGGTGCAAGGAGAAAGAGAAGGGGAGAGAGAAAACTCCACATGGAGCATGTAGGTCACTCTAACCTTTAGTGAAGAACATTAGTTAAAATGTCAGGTTTGAAGCAGGTCTAACCGCCTGCCTGAGCTCTGCACATACTACTAGTACATTACCAAAATAGCTGCAAAATAATGTTGAAACAATATGTAGGTCAAGTTTCCTCATCTTAAAGTGAAGCAGTGGCAGCGGGGATTATTCGGTTACTAAAAACCTCCATATGCAAATGTTAAAATCTACAGTAATTAAATATTAAGGTTCGAAGTTTTTCAGCTCATTTTTCAAGTTTAAGTACCAGACCTTTTGGTTTTATTCACAATATGTTTAATTATAGCAAAAAAATTTTGGTCCCTTGATCCCCAGGGCTGCATTGAATAGAAAGTTCTAAAGAACAGCATTTATTTTAAATAGAAATCTTTTGTAACATTATAAATGTCATTTTTTGATCAATTTAATGCATCTTTGCTGAATAAAAGTGGATAAGAAAAGAAAGAAAATCTTACTGACACCAAACATTTGAATTGCATTGTATATCCAACAGTAAATAACAGCAGAAGTCCCACAATGATTCTTTAAATTATACATATGTTATTAATGTCTTTCAAAAGCCATTTGAGCTACTTTCTTCCAAAGAAAAGAAATTTTGAATATCATATGTTTTCCATGCAATTACATTGGGAACTGTAGCTTTCAAGCTTCAAAAAATGATGCAAACTTCATAAAATGTGTCCTTGTTATGACCCAATAGCAATACAATGACAGACAGACCAAATTCAAGTTATTATTCACTGATAATCTTCCACTTCATCCAGCCTGGATTTTGTAAAAGAATCATTCAGAGAGAATCATCTTTGGGAACTGTGATCAACAATCAAAGATCTGACTCAGTGATTTGTTCATGAAATGGCCAGTGCTGTTTCTCTCATCAATGTGTCTTAAAGATAAATACTTTTTTTCTTGTCAGTCCAAAGATTCAATGCCACAAACCTCTTAAACTTTCCAGTCACTAGCTCTTTCTCAGAAACATTCATTGTAGCAATCTGGGAACTTGTGAACACCACTCTGCTTTCACTTCCCTTGTGCTTCTGAAACTGAATAGAAGTCAGCCAATCAGACTGCAACTGCCGACTACAGGCAGTTCTAGTTATTTTTGTGCGTAAGATGCATCAGACGGTCTGTGAACAGTCTGTGGGTGTGCCGTCTGAGACTATAAGCCGGATAACTACCATACTCTCAACCCATCTCTCTAATGGGGGATTTCATTTTTTTAATCATGTACGGTTGCTTGCCTATGGAATTTTTTTCTTTTATCCACTGCTTCCATTATGGGGCTCTCATACAGTAGAAAAGCTATGCAATCCACAAAGCTGCCTAGGGACAAATACAGCCCAGGAAACACTATGTTTTGCACAGAACTGTCAAGCTGGATGATCTTTATGCCGCAATAAAATATAAACAAGCGAATAATCAAGCAAACAAACATGCCACCTCGATTCAAGAGTTTTTTAGAGATGCACATACCACGCATGAATAACCGGAGGATGGGACACACACAGGATTTCGCCAGTTTCAGTGAACACTGTTGGTTGAATTGTCAATTATCAAGTGGAAGCTACAGCAAACCACCCAGAAACCATCTAGAAAAGGTCATCTGTCAAAGCCCTCCAACCGAACAAGAAGGAGGTTTGTGAGAGATGCCACAGAGAGGCCAACAATCACTTTGAAGGAGCTAAAGAGTTCAGTAGCTGAGGAGGAAGTGAAGGTGCAGCCGTCAACCATATCAAGCACTCTACATAGCACTGGGATGGCAGAAACAAATGAAGCCATTTCTCCAAAAGAAATTAAACGCATGGAAGCATGTCTAAACTTTGACAGAATGCATAATAATGACCCACATGCAATGTCTGAAAAGATTTAGTTAGAAAAATATTAATGTTGGAGTTGGATCCCAATGGTCAAATTATGGTTCTCTTACATTTATATATTTTTGTTTTGACATTTTAGGTGGCTGAAAATTTCCGTATTGACCCGAATATAAGACGACCCTGATTATAAAACAACCCCTCTTTTTCAAGATGTACCTTTTGGAAAAGGCATTTGAAAACCAAATCTTGTGTTTTATTAAGAAAAAAAAATCTTAAATTATTTTCATATTGCATATTTTTTTCCTATTTTAATTTTTGTTTTGAATGTATGGTAAATACTGGTAAAATGTACCAACAATCACATTTAAAATATACACTTTTTGATATACCATAAAAATAACAGGCAGCCCATCTGAATTATATAACAATTAGGCTATCCATCTCATAGTAGCCTACCAAAATGTCATTATCAGTAGAAGTGAAATCTTATTGTAGCCTTCAAATCTGGGTAGGCTACTGTCTTACATTTTAAAATCACTTACAGAGGAAGTTTGTTCCCATCAGGCTAACATGACAGTCACGACTCATGCCGCTGTAAGCTTTTCTTTTGTTTTCACTCGCGATCTTCTAACATTATTACAACACACATTACGTATTTCTTGGCACACTCGTTTTACGCGTATTTGGCGCCACCTATTGTTGTGGGTGTATTATTGACATGTCAAAGTCTAGACCCTGAATATAAGACAACCACGTTTTTTCAGATGTAGTTCCAAGAAAAAAAACGTCTTATATTCGGGTCAATACGGTAATTTGTATGTTGACAGTGTGCTGTCAGTTCATTTGTATGAAAAAAATACATTATATACACAAAATAAACGCAAACGTTTTGCAAGACAACACAGTTTCTCAAAGATTTTTGCACAGTTTCTTGGGAGAAAGCAAATGTTTTGGAAGACAGTAAGGCGAACATAAAAGCTCTACAAATGATACAAAAAATATTGTCTATAAAAACTTTTCTACTTAACTACATTTACATTAATTCAAACAATGACGCTGTGAGTTTAGTTACTTGAAAAACAGCAATTTTACCCCCTCATTGAGAAATAGAATGTAGCTATTTAGTATTGAAGCTTTTTTAGTAAAAAACAAGTTTTGCTACTGAAACATTTGGGACTGTATACATTTTTTTACCTTTTTTTCCAGGTCTAGAAATTCTCAATTGATATTACCAGGTCCCCCCCCCCCCCAGTCCTTAAAGGGATAGTTCACCCAAAAATGGAAATTACCCCATGTTTTAGTTACCCTCAAACTATCGTAGGTGTATATGACTTTCTTCTTTCAGACCGATATCATCGGAGTTATATTTAAAAATGTCCTGGCTTTTCAAAGCTTTATAATGGCAGTGAATGTGTGTCGAGATTTAAAGCCCAAAAAAGAACATCCATCCATCATAATGAGTACTCCACACAGCTCTAGGGGGTTAATAAAGGCCTTCTGAAGTGAAGTGATGTGTATTCATATGTAAAACTTTATAAACCATAATTCCTAGCTTCCGCTAACTGTCATACATGCGTTCACGAGAGTGGCAGTGGATGCAGGACGTAGGGTGTAGAAGTGACAAATGCAGACGCAGTATGAGGAGAGAGCAAAACAAAACACTGGTCACGAATTAGAAGTAGAAAATTTGGATTTATAAAGGAAAATGTCAGAGGATGTCGATATAATCCAAGAGGAGACTGGTTTTCCTTTGCTGTAAACAAAACTTGGTTCTCACGAGACTAGTGTATTCTCACCAGAGCTCACGATGTGCCTACATCCTATTTCATCCACTGGAACGCCACTCTTTCATGAATGTGTGTACGACAGTTAGCGGAAGCTAGAGATTACGGTTTATAAAGTTTTAAATATGGATATTTTTCTTACACAAACACATTGCTTCACTTCATAAGGCCTTTATTAACCCCACTTTTTATGATGGATGGATGCCCTTTTTTGGGCTTCAAAATCTCAACCCCCATTCACTGCCATTATAAAGCTTGGAAGAGCTACGATTGTATTCGTCTGAAAGAAAAAACACCTAGGATGGCTTGAGGGTGAGTAAATCATGGGGTAATTTTCATTTTTGGGTAAACTATCCCATTAAGACTAATTATTCAGTCAACTAGTCAGTTATATTGTTTTGCACATCCCGAATCTGGAACTGAATTGATTTTGTCAAGAATATTTTCTCACATAAAAATTCTATACACAAGTCATTTTTAGCCAGTGTTTTGATTATAATTCAATAGAATGAGGGTTTGTAATACAGCAAAATAAGACAATTGGTTTACGGTCCTTGTATTTTCAAAGGCTCTGTAAGTTATTCATGAGCAAAGCTCTATCTTATTTAGACACATGGTTGAAAAACTCAAGGATGCTTTGATTTTCTGTCACTTTAACTTGTTTACCTTCACGCCACCGTGACAACCATCTCCCACATGACAACACGATCAGTGGAGAATAATGAAGTGGAGTTTTGGGACACTGTTGGTTTGCTATTTTTGGACTAATCACCAAGGCTAAGCACGTGCACCCAAGCACCTGCATTGGTAAACAACCGGGATTAATGCCGGGATATTGTTTGAAGACTGTTCCAAGAAATCACTGAGGTCCTTTCAGAAACTCAGGTGCATAAATATTAATTCATCTAAAAGTATGAAACCTATGCGACACAGATTAACAGAGACCTGAAGCACTTAAATGCACCACCGCACACAGAAAATAGCTATTCTGTGTCATTACATGCTTATTTTTATACTCGCTTTTCTCTGAAAGAATTAAGTTGATCTATGATTCAGGATAACCCATGCATAACAGTGCGGATTCAAAAGGAAATCAAAGCAAAGACTCTACAGAAACATTCTGCAAACTAAACAGTGGATGACTAAAAGAGATCATTCACTGCAATCATTCAATTGTCATGAAGAGAGGACTGCGGTCAGAAATCTGAAGTAAAAAGGTCACGCAGACCTGAAAGGAAGCTTTTATCAAGAAGAACTGCAGTAGCCTACAAATTCACAATCTTATATGAATCTCCATTACTGGGAATATATTTCATCATATTCATGACATATAATTTTTTTCCAGGCAATGTTCCCATAAATTACATGTTGTCTTTACTGTCCAGGCCATTTGTCTTCCCTGCATCTCCTACCATTGCCAATAAATTTCTCTGGAAAAAATGTTTTTGCCAAAATGAAAATTGTGCCTAATAAAAGGCAGAATCCATTCCACTGTGCAATAAAATGCTTTATATTCATCAAAAACTGGATCGTTTTTGGCTCGGCAGCCATCTCTTTGCTCATTATAGTCTATTGCACTTATATGCGGGCGACCGCTATTTCTCAACATAATGCCTACGGTCGCTCATATATGTGCGAGGGACTGTTCATCATTCTGGCAGATATGACAAAGCAGAATGGGCAACCATTAAGTAAACACTGGATTTGATGGTACTGAGCGGGCAGCAAATCTCAAAAATAAGCCTTTGTGGGATCTGAAAAAAATAATCACAAACCCCATTTCTGCTTGTAAATAACTCATTTTAAATGGCCGGACAACACTTCACAGATGATTTGGACTTCTGCTAAGCCTTAGCTTTAGAGAAATTTCAAACTGAAGACTGACAGCATTATGGATTCGTGGAAAGCCGTTTGCATATCTTACTGCAGGATCAGGTGCTTAGTGAGTGGCTCTCCAATTAAAACAGAGCATGAAAACTCCCACGTACACACTCAGTCAGCTAAACTACACTTCACTGAACTGAGTTTTGCACTTGGAGCAAGATACAAACAGTATCAGCCTTCTGCAGTTAATGATGAAGGGTTTTTACATTTTGTTAGGTACAAAATCGAATAAAGATGATATGACAATGATGACAATTAAACTACAAAATTAAAACACATGGTTAACAAAAATATGACAAAAAAGTAAAAAATTGTAGAAAGAGCTAAGTTGTACTTAGTTTGTCAAAATAAAAATGTGAAATACAATTAGAAAATGTTAAAAAATAACCCACAACAATTAAAAAAAAATATATACTGTATATATATATATATATATATATATATATATATATATATATATATATATATATATATATATATATATATATATATATTGTTCCTATTTGTTTTAATTGATAGATAATAACATGTGAGATTTTAAAGATATTTTGACCACTGAACTGAAATGTCACCTTAATAAATTTGGCATTAAAAACAATTTTCACTTAGAAATTGGCAGTAAATTTCACAGATAATTATTTTTAAAAATGGTAGTAGTAAGTAGTAAATGTAGCGAAACTGAAATAGTATTTTCTTGTAAAACAGACACCAATTCTCTTTGTTGTATTAACATTTGAAAAAAAAAAACTTTTTTAAAAAAACTTCCATTCCTGAATGAATCAGCATTTTTGAATAAATTGGCTGATTGAATGATTCAGAGACTCTCATAAAGACAGTCACTTGCTGCCAACTGCAGGCATAACAATGTAACCTGTAGAAAAAGTCTCAGAAAGAACTGAAAATTAAACAAAGCTTTGCAAATCATGCAGGCTTTCCTCTCAACGGTATCGTAAAACTGCTTTTTAACACGATGTACATTGTGGTCTGCAATTGATTCTTTTTCTTTACTTTTTTCTTTCGTTCATTTTGAACCAGATACTCATGCAGTCATGTGGTTCTCATGTGAGCAAAGCTTTGGACGTCATAAATCACATTAGTTTTTTTGACAAAAGCAAATCAATCTCCAATACAATGTTGCATTTTTTTTGACAAGCTTTGGAGATTTAGCATCAAACTTAAATTAAAGAATGAAAAATCATATTTATTATAAAAATTAATGAATATGAAATGACATGAATCATTTTAGTCACAACGACTAAATAAACTGCAAGAAAAAAAAACACTGGCCTTCTGCATTTTATCTTGCAAAACAGACATATTTAAATAAACTTTGAAACAGTCCAGAGGCACATAGTGTCCTTATAATGGGGGTCATAACTGCGCATAACTATACACGGTCTATGAAATTATTCTAAAAAGAATAAAGTCTAGCTATACTATGGATTGTGGTTTATCTGTGGGTACGAAGTAGCATGAAAAACACATTTTCGCTTCTAGCAGAGAAAAGCAGATAGCATGTCCACATAGCAAATTCTCAGAGGCCTGAAGCATCAAGAACTTTCTCAGCTCGAGAGAGAGGGAGAAAAAAAGGAAGCTGAGATGTTCTGTGGGAAAGAAAGTGATAGAAGAGTGAAATAAAATTGCCCTGCGGAAAACAAAACCCCAAAAGTGTGTTCAATGGGCCATGCTAGGCTGACTGGGGCTGAGCTGGCCAGACTGGGTTCTGTTGCTTTAGCCTAAAGCACATGCTGTACTGTGCTCAGAGACACTAGACAGAAAAATGACTAGATATGAGCAAGACCCAGGAGACAGAGATATGATTAATGTGTGCCAAATGATTAGAAGAAACAGCGGCTGAGTAAATGGACCTATGGTACATTCATTCAGAGGTGAAAATGTTCCATACAAATTGAAAGAGTCTCTGAAGACTGGAACCAGACAGCTTTGTTTCACAGGGTATCTCATTGAGTAAGACTTGGCTATTTCATCATCTCTTCTCTGAAATGTTTTCTGAGAATATATGAGATAGCATCAGATTAGGACACACATGATAGGACTGGTAAATTGTGAAGTGAAAGCTTGTGGAGTGGGGAACAATAATAAAAAGAGACACAAAGTTCTTATCTTAACTTATCTTAGCTTTTTAGCTTAAAGTGTTCAATTCTAAATTCAAAAGAGAAGGACACTCCCCCCCCCCCCACACACACATTTAAAGACTTCAAAAAGGACACAATAAAAAGTATTATTAGCATTAGTATTAAGAAATATAAAGTCTGAGAAAACTTGTGATTCCAGAATCTACTTTAAACCTGGAAATGAACAATAGTTTAGGGTTTTGAATATTTTTAAACATTTTAAACAATTAAGAAGATTCTTATTTAAGATTCTGCATTAATCAAATAAGTAAATTTGTGACACTGATGTGACATTTACAGCAGTTTTAAAATTTTTATCATTTAAAAAATTTAGAACAACCCCCTTTTAAACAGAGAAATTTCCCTACACTGAAAAATAATAGTGTAAGATTTACTTTGAAGCAATTTTTACTTAAAGGTGCTGTATGTAGGATTGACACCCAGCGGTTGAACTAGATATTGCAGTCCAAATTCAAAATATTGGAGACGGTTTTTTTCACCAGCCCCTCCTCCTCAGACTTGACGCACGCGCAGGATGCCAGATTAACGACACCAACAGGAACGAGCGCACATGATGATGAATGAAATGAAATACGCGGCGTTTTCCGCCAACTGGCAACCCGGGGTGCCGAAATACAATTGGGTGAACTGGCAGTGGGCGGGTTTCACAAACCATAACAAACACAGACATTCCGGGCCGGACCGCTCATATTCAAAGAAGGATTACTAACTATAGCATTGTTTTTCAGATAAACAAGTATGTTAACTTAGCATGTTTCTTAAATATCTGCAAGCATATTATGGTATTTTTATGCTTTAGTAGAGTCAAAATCCTACATACAGCACCTTTAAACAATAAAGAAGTAGTTTATATTCTGCAGATTTATAATAATATTCTAAACAAAAACCAATCAGCACAGCTTATAAAATAAATAAATTAATTTTAATTTAAACCTTCAAAAACTAAAGTAAATTACAGAATGTAATTTAAGGGGCAAGAAAACAGATTTCTAAATTCTAATATTACAATAAATTCCAGGTGTAGGCAAAACATATATTTTAAAATATATTTTGGAAAATATACTGAGATATACAAAATTACTATCTATTACTATACAATTACTATACAAAAATCTATCTCTCTCCCTCTCTCTATATATATAGAATATGAGAAATTATGAGTAACTAAAATGTATCAAAAATATATTTATGCAAACATTTTTATTTTCAAATCAGATATATCTGAAAATACTTTATGGCAAACAATTTATGGTTTGTTTTGATAAGTCAATGAGTTGTCATTATTATCGAGTTTTTCATTGAATACTGATATAAATTTCAATATGTTCCTCATATAAAGCTATTATATAACTTCACTACTTTTATAATACTTTTATGATGGGGCGTTTTTGTCATTTTGGAGGTTGACATCCTTAGTTCTTATTCACTTTCATTACACTGAAAAAAAAGGCCAGGATATTCTTCAGAAATTAATCTTTTGAGTTCTACAAAAGAAAGAAAGGGCTTAAAATGACATGAGGTCGAGTAAATATTGACAGAATCTTTGGGTGAACTCTTCCTTTATAACATGAAAAGGTGACAAGCTTCAGTCTAGCAGTCTGTGGAAGGCTGAAATCAAAGATGAGGAGCTCTTTTCAGATTCAACATGTGCAATTTGACTTTTCAGTCTGATGACCGGCTAAATGGCAGCACTCAGACGACCTTGAATGAAAGACTTGTGTCTGTCCTCAGCAGGAGACTGTAAAGCTTTCTCTCACTTTTGCCCTCTTGCTCTGTCAAGATTATTTAACTTCTAGACAGTATGAAGTATGTAAACTGTATAAAATACACACAAATAACTTTCGTGATACAAAACGCTTCCAAAGCCTGATAAAATGAGTGAACGGAAACCTAACATACATAAACAGCTGAGACTCATAACACTGAAGAATCACAATCAGTTATGTCACACTCATCCGTGACAGCTAATAGTAATGTTTGCTCCTGATCAAAACAAAAGTGTGTTTTGTAATTAAAAACAGCAGGGATCGATGATGTGAAATGTTGGAGCGAAGACCGAGAGGAGATTTATCTGCGAGAGAAATGGCACAATAGTGCAGCATTATTCACTCTGAATAACATTTACCACTTCTGCTGCTGTGGGGGGGCAATTCATCAGCCCTAATAAGAGCCTCCAATTTGTCTTCTGCTCTTTGTTTGAATCAATTTGATGAAAGCTGGATAAACACTATTAGCATGAACATGAAAACAGAGAATCCGTATGAATACGACACAGTAACATGAAACGTAGCTGTGTGCACACAAGAGACACTATAGAATTAATTATCCAAAACTACTGTCAGATAATCATCATTCACACATCAATGCTCACAATAGAGTCGGTGTGCACATTAGGTTTAACACAGCTGACATAATATATTTGCAAAATGTAGGTTTGAATGTACAAAGTATAGTATCTATTTTTTTGTCTGTGACGCACCACATTTTTCTAAGCATGTTATATATGAAAAATACAGTTTTCTAAAGTGAATTTGGACACTTTCTGTAGGGTCCAAAAAATCTGAGAAGACCTGTGATTCCAAAATCTAATTTAAACCTGGAAATAAACACTATTTTAAAGTTTTGAACATTTTAAAACATTTTAAACACTTAAGAAGATTCTTATTTAAGATTCTGCATTTTTCTAGGTCACTAATCAAATAAGTAAATTTGTGACACTGATGTGATATTTACAGCCGTTTTTACATTTTTAAAAAAAAAAAAATTTTTTTAATAATAAAAATAAATAAAAAATAACCCCTATTTAAGCAGAATTTTCCCTAAATCAAAGTAAATTTGTGACAAAGATGTGATATTTACAACAGTTTTTAGAAAATGAATTATTCTTAATAATTTCAATTATTTAATAAAAAAAAGTAGGATTTACTCAGATTTTTTTTACTCAGAAATTGCTGAATTGCAAAAAAATTGCAAAAAAAAAGGATTTTGAACATTTTAGAACATTTTAAACAATTTAAATTTGCATTATTTTAGGTGACTAATTAAACAAGTAATTTTGTGACACCAATGTGACATTTACAGCAGTTTTTAATTTTTTTAAACTTTTTTTTTTATTAAAAATTTTAAATAACCCCCTTTTAAGCAGAGGATTTTCCCTACAATTAAAGAAAAATAGTGTAAGATTTACTTTGAAAATTTGAAAGATTTATTCTACATTATTTCCAGGTCACTAATCAAACAAGTAAATTTGTAACTATGCGACATTTACAGCAGTTTTTAATTTTTTTAAGAGATTATTCTGAAACAATTTTTACTCAGAAATTGCTAGTAAATTTACCTGAAATTAAACACAATTTTAGGATTTTTAACATTTTAAAACATTTAAAACAATTAAAAAAAATGATATTCTGCATTATTTTTGGTCACTAATCAAATAAGTAAATGTGTGACACTGATGCAAATTTACAGCAGTTTTTTTTAAATAAATTATTTAAATATAACTTAAAATAATTAAAAAATAATTCCTTTTTCAGCTGAAAAAAATATCACTGAAAAACAATTTTTACTCATAAACTGCTAGTACATTTCAAAAACAATTACAAAGAACTTGCTAATAACACACTGAATTAAACTATAATTCTGAAGTACAAATACTGAAATAGTATTTTCTTATTTACCCACAACTATAGTGTATATCAAATGGCAATTTGGCAGCTGTTTGACATGACATATCTTAACATGGAGTGAGACAATGTATACCTATCATAGGCTTTACTGCTAGACACTTTCATTGTCCAAAACCTCATGTTAGGATGATCTCTGTCAAACATTAATCTCTGGCATTACTACACTGCCTGTACATAGAGACAGATGACAAAACACAGTTCTCCTATATGGGTCAAGTACTGGCTTGCAACAACAGCTTAAATAAGATTACAGTTCCGCTGGAAGTGTTTAGAGGAAAGGCCGTTTTAAGTCGACCGCTCCAGGGTAAGCTTGGTTGATTCTCTATGGATTCACAATGCATTATAAGGCTGTTTGTAAGTGTCCTAAACAGTGACTGTCTGGGACAACAAAGACGACATAAACAGATGACATGTGAAATTATCCAAGGTTAAAGGGATTTTGGACAGATTTTACATAGAAAAGCCCTGACTATATGTAAAGTAATACCATCCACTCTCTACTGGTCAGACAGAAACTAAACTGACTCAGATCATCATCATACAAATATGGTACAGTGTGATCATTTGTAAACCATTATAACCACAAATCATATGTTTTTGTTGTGAGAACAATTCGGTATATTTATTGAACTATTATACATCATAAAATTACATGAAAAGTAACTAGCTTTAAACATATTAAACATTTGTGTCTCTCATTTAAGATTAAGTGATTTTGACAGTCCCACCTAAGAGGATTTTTTGTTTTGAAATAAATGAATGCTTTTATTCAGCAATGATGCATTACATTGGTCAAAAGGGACAGTAAATAAATGTATAATGGTGTAAGATTTCTATTTTAAACGAATGCTGTTCTTTTGAACTTTCTGTACATCAAAGAATCCTGAAAAACATGTGTCAGAGTTTCCATAAAAATATAAAGCAGCAGAGCTGTTTTCAACATTGAAAATTATAAGTGTTTCTTGAGCACCAAATCAGCTTATTACAATGATTTTTGAAGGATCGTGTGACACTGAAGAAATTCAGGTTTGCATCACAACAAGAAATTACATGTTAAAAATACATTAAAACAGATTTTAAATTGTAAAAATATTATTTCACAATATAATGTTTTTTGTTTTGTTTTTGTTTTTGTTTTGTTTTGTTTGGTTTGGTTTGGCTTTTGTTTTGTTTGGTTTTGTTTTGGTTTGGTTTGGTTTTTGGTTTTGGTTTTGGTTTTGTTTTTTTTGGTTTTGTTTTTGGTTTGGTTTGGGTTTTGGTTTGGCTTTTGTTTTGTTTGGTTTTGGCTTTTTTGTTTTGTTTTGTTTTGTTTGGTTTGGTTTTGGGTTTTGGTTTTTGGTTTTTGTTTTGGCTTTTGTTTTGTTTAGTTTTGTTTTGTTTTTTGTTTTGTTTGGTTTTGTTTTTTGTTTTGTGATCAAATAAATGCAGTCTTGGTGAGCAAAAGAGACTTCTTTCAAAAACATTAAAACATCATACCAACCTTAAACTTTTGAATTGTGTATATTAATTCATTAAAAATAAATAAATAAATACTGTATTTTAATTGTCACAGTCAAGAAGTAAAATCATCTGTATTTCAAGCATTTAACCCTGTTACCCATGTCATTACATGAAAAAATGATCAAATAAATATTTGATCCCAAACTATAGCTCACCCCTACTGAGTGAAAGCTTAATTTAGATGAATAAAATAAATAGAAATTTACACAGCTCATTTAATATTGACCTTCTTTGGTTGTACGATCAACATTTTATGGAAGTTAAGCATCTGCTTTCACTGACCATTTTTTTTTTTTAAAAGAAGAAGAAAAAACACTTACAACCATATTTCCTACTAATTTCATGGAAACTGTCAAAAATGACTTAATTTGTGTTAGTAATTTTTCCCCATTTAGTTTTTCATTTGCAATACATGTCTAGGTCTCAGAAGACTGAGAAAGAGAGGAAAGGGGAAACGAGAGGAACAGAGAGAGACATCAGAGGGAAACCCTAAGCTGATCCTGCTGTTCAAAACATGATACTTGCACTAAAAAAACGACTGTGCCAGCACTGATGAGACAAGTCCTTCCCTCTAAAGCTGTCTTCAAAGCAGCAGCTGCCTGTTTCATCAGCATAGTTTATCAGATGAACAGATTACACTCAAAATGTTACAAATGGCTGATAAAGACCAGTAATAGAAGCTTTTTAAATAGCAGTAAAAAGTTTAAACATCAAATTTCTGTCGTTTTCGCTTGGATGGTTATCACTAATATTTATATAATATCTAAAGGTTCGGTTATATTTATACACAGATATGTGTCGAATGGGAAAATGCCAAAGGTGCAGAAGTCTGTGGGTTCAAAGGGCATTACGTCTATGTGAGAAGGTCAGTTAATGTCAGGTGCATTGAACTGTAAATTCACATTACAGGGTTTTACACGGATTTCAAAGCAACTTAACTAACATGCTTTTACACGTTTTTTATTTTTTTCATATTCATTCTGTTCAATTAATGGCAAATGCGACCATGAAGATACCACACATAATGGAAAAATAATGAGAGTGGTTTTATGTCCTCGCAGTACTGTTAGATAGTAATTCTATGCTCTGCATTCATGAACAAATGCAGTAGATGTGGCATCACTGTGCAGTGTTTCAATAAGATGTGACCACTGCTGTATATTTACAGACTAATGTATATCTGAAATACAGCTGGTAAGTTTATCTAACCAATAAAAATCAACACGCAATATGAAGCTGCACTTCAAATAATGCATTTAGAGTGAGCTCACACTATGGAAGCAATATCTGTGGAAATACATTTTATCTCATATCCAATGTCTAGGGGTGAAAACAAACCATTATGGTCAAACACTCCTAAGACATTGTGTATTGATTAGAACTTTTAGTTAGATTTTGTTTTATTGCTAAAAAAAGAGTCTTGAATTTAAGACAGATATGACTACAATTTTCTGTTATACTTAAAATGTATTGCTAAAAAGGACATTTCTGAAAATGCTGACAAATAGTCTGTTTATTATTAGTTAATTTGTAATATATGTATTGTATATATATATATAGCATTAATGTAATATGTAAAATGAAGACATTTTTATGTATATACAAAATGAACTTGTTTTTTGTTCTTTTAATTTACTTTGAAATAAAAAAATGAATCAAAATATATAGACATTACTCATTATATATATATATATATATATATATATATATTATAATGTACACTGTAGTAGCAGAATAAACTGTTATAAATACTGAACCATTTTTTCTATGCAACATAAGTAAGAGAAAAATACAAATGAAAAATGTATGCATTTCTTTATTTATATTTATTTATTTTATATATTCATATACTAAATAAAAATGAGTAATTTCTATATATTTTGATTCATTTTTATTTATTTAAAAGTAAATTAAAAGAACAAAAAACAAGTTTATTTATATATACATAAAGATTTCTTTGTGTTGCATATTGTGTATAATGTGCAAGTTAAAATTAATATTGGATTGCACTGTATTTTGCACTGCTACAGTTAGGAGCGTTTCATCAAAACAAATTTCATAAAACAATAATTTTGGCCAATAAACTTCAATAAATACCCTGTAAAACTCTCATCAAACCTCCTACCCGGCTATAAAACTATAATCGGCATTTCATAGGACTGTGTATGAATGTATTAATCTTTCCTGGTTGGATGAATTCACCTGCTGTATCACACAGCCCTGATGACCTACAGAACTCGCTCTCTTCACAGCTGCAGAATCAGGAGGACAATAAACAGATGATGCTGCATCTGGAGACTTGACTAATGTGTCTTCTCAAAGAAACTACTGAAGACAGCAGATTCTTGATTAACTTTTAAAAATGCAATAAACTTAATCTTCTTAACAGACATAAAATCTATTACAACTTTGATAACAAAACATAGGCTATTTAAACAAATACATAAATAATATTGCCTAAAGCAAATAGGCTACCTACTCTGTTTATGGTAAAAAGTCATTTTAAACACTTGTTCAAAGCACAAGCAATAAGCCAAAGCAATTCTTATCGTTATTGTTTAATAATTATCTACCTGTTCAGATGGATTACATCAGAGCTGGATTTAAGATATATACTGAATAATAAATGTTGAAAAATAAATAACTGGCCATTAAGAAAAAACTAAAAGTAGCATGAGTTGCTCGTGCACGTTGATAGCGTGTTCTTGATCAAGCCCTTTTAAATAGAGATGCCCTAAAATGACTGAGCACACAGTAACGTCCAGCAGATACTGACTATACTCACCGCCAGTTTCTTACTCCGAATCCTCACGTAGCCCTGCTTCACTATATCGTTGAAGTTTGAAGCCATCCTAACAGCCTCTCTGTCCTCGTCCCCGTCTCGGCTGCGAGTCCCCTCAGAAGTCAGTGTGACATTCAGTCCTCAAGCAGCCTGCCTCAGTGCCAGTGCCGCCGCCACCGCTGCTGCTGCTGCTGCTGCTCGGTTAACCGGCGAGAACCGCTCATTCCACCCGAGAGTGGGGAGACAGCGCGCGCGTCAGATGATTTAATTCAGCGAAGAGAGCAGCTTCCTGGAATGCACCATGCGAGGACTGTCAGAGGGGTGGACGCAGACAACTAGTCACTTGCTTAAAATGGAATCAGTTATCAAATAATGAATTTATTTATTTATTTATGAATGAATGAATGATATTGTGGGTTTATGTTTTTGGGAATATGACATTTCATTTCACACAGGCACAAGAAATTTCCTTTAGATGTGGATATCAAAAATTAACAGCTGTATACCTAATATAGAATAATAATATAATATGATAATAATAATAATAATATATAAAATAAAAAAACAAATAAAATAAAAACTCCCTACCAATTATGACGATTATTATCAAGATCCATCTTCCTTGTAAAATCCTTTATGATATGTATAGGCTTCTAGTTTGTGTGTATATACTATGTGTGTGTGTGGGGGGGGGGAATATCAGTCTTTAAACTAATGTCATGATAAATTCTTAATGGCTCTAAAAACAGGTCTTATTTTTGTAAACAAAATTTTAAATATGAAATATGACAGGTTGTGTAAGATTGCATGTTGTTATTAATTCCAACATGTTCCAAACATAGCATGCCTTAAGTAATCTGACAAGTTAACCCCCAAAAAACATAAGACTCCTACTGTATTACATCTAACAGATACATGTGCTGTGATATCTTTAATCCGTAAGACTTCATTTTCATTCATTAGCAAAATACAGTTTTGCTTTCATATGAGAATTATCCATCTACAATAAAAGGGTGCTGATAACTAGTGGATGGGAGATTTGTTTTGTTGATTGGATCCTTGAGATTAAAAGATCAAAGCAGATCAAAAGCAAATGAGAAAAAAAGAAAAAAGAGGTCTGGGATGTTATATTCATACATTAGATGTAGCTCCACTGACACAAATGCTGAAAATGCCTGCGAAAGCCTCCTCCTCTAATCCTGCTTTATGGAGACTGTGAAAAAATGCCAAGCCACATTAGATACAGCTGATGACACAGTTACACGTGCGAGACGGATCTCTGCATCTCTCATGACAGTGACAGATGTTATATGGATGAAGATCTAGTACAAAAAAAGTCAGATAGTAAAATGGATCAGGCGTAAAATCCATATAGATGATATAACTAAAATTATATATAAATATAAATATTTATTAGTTTGTCTCTCTCATCATACATCAATTCCACCACCACAAGAAAAAAAAAAAGAAGGTCATTGGGAACTATAGGTAATTTGAAAGCTGTCATTTCTCATTTGTTTATTTTGTTCTGAGGTACAACATTATGCTGTTGCTTCTCAATTATTTTTCCATTTCTCTTGGCTATATGAAAATTACATTAAAATACATTAAAACATTACATTAAAATAAACTCATTCAGAGAATATTCTGCAAATGTTTGTTACTCGGTCTTTGATAACACATTTTATTTAAGACAATAAGTGTAAAAAATAAATAAATAATAAAATATTCATGGGTCAATAACATGACACAATTTTTTTACATATTAAATTATAAAACATTATTTTTTAATTAAATCATTAGGCATTCATAAAACATTAAGTATTTCATGCATATACAATGACTTAAAAACATCTTTTGATAAACATGCTTAACATTTCTGAATCAAAGTCATTTTAATATTTTTGCGGTCAGCAATGTCAAGGTGGACATACTATATTACCTAAAATGTTTATGTTATTAAAAAAAAAAAAACATGAAAAATGTGAAAATTGATAATAATGATTAAGATGTGTACAACGACTTGGATCCAAAATAAGGAAAGTATGTTACTTTCTTCTTGATTGTTACACCATTTGACATTTTTTTTATATTATTTATTTATTTATATATTTTTTTTTCTGATATCGTGGTATTATTGATTTAGATATGGATATCATAAATTACCAGCTGTACACTAATAAACTAATAAACAAACAAAAATACATTTGCCAACATAATGTATTACCTAATAAATGTCTTATTATTGAGAATTAATATTAAAATACGGTATGTACAACAACACGGATCAACATGTAAGGAAAGTATGTAGTACTTTAGACTTGATTGTTATACCATTTCACATTCGAGATATTAAATTCAATTAAATTTTAGAAATTAAAAAATCTAATCAATTCAGAACTTTTGTTGAAAATCAACCAACGTGAATAAAGATATTACATTAAAATGCATTAATGCATGCATTTGAAACTATCTATATTAAATTGATATTAACAAAGCAACAATACCTTGCCATGTGTCATCTGTTGTCTGTTGAGAAAGAAGATCATTTTGCATTCAACTCTCATAACCAACAATCATTATTTTCCACAACAGAAATGCACCCTCAGATGAAGTACCTTTCACAGCAACTTTATTTGCAAGCCCTCCACTTACTGTAATGCATAAAAAATGAAATCTCCACTGTCCACCCTGAGGAGTCTGGTGTCATATTTATGATTTATTCATAACTGTTGAATAGGAAATGGTTTGAGGGCTTCTTTGACCTTCACTTTTGAGGTAACAGACTTTAGCAGCCCAGCTGCCTTTGAAGTCATTTAGCTGTGCTGATGACAGGTAACCTAACCCTCCATGCACGAGTCTGAGAGCTGTCACTGAAGGTGATAATAAAGGCTTCCGTCGAAGATGGAACAAAGTCGTCCACTGGAATAAACATCACACATTTCATTGTGTAGTGTGCGAAGTGTGAACTCCAAACTATTAATCACAGCCTGGCTGTGCTATATTGGGATTTATTGTCAAAAAATGTGTGCCTTGTCACACTTTAACTGCTGTCTAACTGTCACACTCATTCTCACATGCACACAATTACACACTCTGCATGTGAAATGTCACAAGACTCACTGCCACTGCATGTCTGATCATGCTTGATAACTCAGCTCAAAGCACATTCTAAACAGATGGCTATTTTCATTCTATTTTCCTTGTTTTTAAACAAAATTTATCGCTTTCATATTTCGTTATGAACAATCAGTATTCAATTATTTATTGGAAAATATAAAATAATATATTGTGTTAATATATTACAATATATTGAATAATACATAGCAATTGCCAATTTAATTTATTGAAAAATATGTGGAACTTATATAACTTGCATATAATGTATGCAATTTTATATTAAATAATACAATTCATACAGATACATAAATATGGTACTGAGTGTGTATAAATATATTTGAACATATATGTGCTATGTTCACAATTATATGAGAACGTGTTCAATAAATGTACAAAATTATGTGGATAATCGTGATATATATTCATATATTTGTGTTTGTTTATTTATATTTGATAGGCTATATTTATATTCCAAATATCTCATTTTCCACCCACCATGTTGTTATGTCTCTAACAAGAGTTTATTCCTAAACACATCACACAAATTTTCATTTATGAAATGTGTGATATGCAAAGTGAGTTAAATGTTTATGAATGTTTTATGATGTATTATGTGTGTTATTAACTCATGAAAGAGAAATGAATTAATCGAGTGTTTCAATAAAGCTATTACATGTAAACATATAGTGCAGATTTTGTCTTTATTGCTATATACTTTTACATGTATCAATGTATAAGCAAACATGATCCATGCATACATTGCAGTATACTGAAAAATATAAACACTATTTTCCCATATAAGAAAATGTATGTACCTGTATAGCACAATATATTTACCAGTATATTCCTATTTATTTATTTAGTTAGTTTGAGATAGTAAGAGTATGAAGCCCATTCAATTTTATTATTTATTACGAATTAATTACCTGCAGCTTTTGGCTGTTGGTAGCTACATTAGTTGGTCAGACTTTCTTAAATCAATATATCATAAATCATAGAGAAAAAAAAAACTTAGCTTGTTGTCCTCTAGAAACATGACAGAGATGACAAACACCTGCACTGTCAGCTGTCACAGCAGCTATTGTCCATTAGATGGCAATGTTACATTTGATGCATGTAAGAAACCTGAGGGTCCAGTTAGTGCATGTCAGTGCTTGTCATATGGTCACTGAGCTGAGCTCACGCCAGTATTTCAGTCATTCACTACACATGCCATGGTTAAATTATGGTAAGTGTAGTAAAACCATGGTGCATTTTCGTAAGGGCAGGTCATACTTACTAATGTATTTTGTTGTTGTTGTTTTAATTGGATAAACAAATCAGTTGTTTCTAAAAAAAATAAAAATAATAGTGTGATTTATTTGGCTCCATCCGTTTTTAGTTGCTTCTACATTTTACATTAAATTTAAAGGACAGTTTTTGTAAACCTCTTGATGATTCAGGATTTCTGTGTACAAAGTTTGTGTGCAGATTTTATGCAGAAATGCTTGTGTATGTATGAAATCCAGTGAAACGATGATTACATCTGTTCCCTTCGCACAGAAATGTTTGACCTTGAAACACAAATCCAAACTCTATAAAGACAACACTACACAGGGAGCAGTGAAACTGAGTGTTCAGAGACTACAGCACACACAGTACAATGTCATTTCAATAAAACAACCTTCTCCAGGGACACAATTTGTTTGCTTTCTTGAGGTCATAAATATTTATATGCAATTAACAATGCTCTGCCTAATGAATTGTTTGAAGATTTGAATCAATTATGAATTAAAATAGTAAGACTTCAAAATTGGTCATCAAAATAAGTCATGCAAGAACACCATCAGGGTATTAATGCTGCAATGCCTGTGCTGATGATAAAAACAGTCGCCGGCATCCTCTATCACACCAGTTCTGCTGTTCTCAGTTTCGGTGTTTGACGTCATCGCAGGCAAACGGTTTGCAGGTGGGATGATGTGGAGAACTGCTATATCTCAGTGGTTCTCTTAATGGTTTTTCTGCTGTTGTTGGGCTGTTTTGTTCTGCTGGGCCTGTGGAGAGTTTGGTCTTTATAGGCCTCAGACAAGAATCAAGAATTCATTGGTTGTCTGCATTCTCTGCTCCCCTCGAATTTACCAAACAATCACGGCGCACTGTGTATCAGCCAAGGACGCGGCACTTATGACGTCAATTCTTTTATATGTTTGATCAATTATTCTCTCAATGGCTGGATGGTTCATTCTCAATGCTGGGGAACAAAGCGGATGAATTGATGACTTATATAACTTGCCAGACAGCGAGTGGTTGATTACTCATATTTTGACTTCAGATCTTCATTTTGTTTAGACTAGATGATGTCTGGACATAGTCTTCAGTTAGTATTTTTTAATGTTTTTCAGTTTTTTTTTAAACATGACCCTGAGGTCAACTGAAACTGAGACTAACAAAAGAAACTATAAAACTCTTTTAATATATTCTGGTTTGCTGAAAGAATGGCTGTCGCAATAGAAAGATTTTCAGTGATTAATGACTTAAGTTCAATTCACACAAAACTATTGCATGAATTCAGATGACTTGGAATGGGCCTATTATAGCTGTATGAACCAGTTTTCTGATTTAATGGTGTTTTTCTATTCTTTTTGAATGCTTCAATCCTCATTCATTTTAATCTCATGCATGAAAAAGAGCAACTTCAATTCTAAATGTCTCCATTTGTGTTTCACAGTCAAAAGTGGATTTGGAAGGACATGAGGGTGAGATGATTTTCATTTATGACCATCAATTAATCTTTGTTTTGAATAATTTTGAAAATCTGATCTATGAAAAAAAGCTTTGTGATTTCTTTTCTTTAATATTCCATTACATTATTTGGAGCATAAAAAACAAATGGAGAGGGGAAAAAATTAATACAGATATTTTATTCATATTTTATGCTATGTCCTCTCTAGAGGACACCAGGACTCAGTTATATTATATATTATATTATATTATTGTTTTTGTCATTCACTTATTTTATTTTTTTAACCAAACTTTGAACAAATATGATTCTCAGCTATGTTATGAAAGTTATAACAGAACGATTTGATATACTATTTGATTTATGCAATATGTGTGCACAATGGCAGTTAACTGGTATTACCATTCTATACAATGTATCTATATACTGTATCTAATTTGCATATTAATGTGTTCTTGGGGCAACATTTAATGGAAAAAAAAGAAGTATAATAATGGGAGTAATAACTTTTTTAACATTCTTAACGTTTTCTTAAGAATATCTCTATATCTCCTATATTTCATAGGAATATTGATATACAATTTTGTTTCCTATTGACTTGTTGTGTTTCCACAAAATGCCTAATTAACATACTGTATGTCCTGGTGTTCTGTACAGAAGATTTGTTTGAAACTGATGTCCTCTTTTGTGACATTTTCATTTGTAACGGTTTCCTGAGATGTTTATTTATTGACAAACAATTTAATAATTACTCAGATTTAAATAATAATTACAAAATATTATCATATTTCCATAACAATGCTAAATTTGATCATTTGGTCAATATCAGTCAAGGAAGAGGAGTTGTCATGGTCAAACCTCCAAACGTTTGATATCTCTATAAAGCCCTGAATGTGCTCAGGGCATCCAGACATAAAACTGTGGCATATACAGTCTTTGAGAAATTTGCTAAAATATAATGTCCTCTACAGAGGACTCAAGATGTATGTACCTACACTTAAGGGATTAAAACTCTTCATATAGTTAATTTGATTTATTTCTGTAATTTATGAATTGTTTTCATGCATGCAACAAGTGTTGATTGTGAGATTTGATTAAATGGTGTTTATCCAGTATTGTTTATTGCTTTATAAGATATCCAAATGAAAGGGAAATTAATTGATTAACAAGCATCTGTTGTTGACTTCAGACCAGATTTCATTTCACAAGCTGTCACTTCAAGCGGGCCGTACACAGTCATTCATGGGATCAGTTGGAAACTCAGGCCAGTGAGGGGGGTAGAAGCGTGTATTTGGCTCACACTGTATTCGCAGCAGTTTATCGGCTCACTCATTTAATCTGACAGGTTTAATATAAAACAGGTGAAGTTTGTGGAGCTCTGAATCTTGGCTAGTTTTGGCAGAAACATGTGTGGCCGCTGCTGCCATTTCATCAAGACAAAGCGCCTCTTTTACCTCCCCGTGGGTACTGACAACGGCTCATGTGTGAACATGGAAAAAGAAGCGAAATGAAATCCATTTTATAAACAGAGAAAGGTCAGTGGTGACGTGGATGAGAAACACAACTCCTAGAGCTAACCTTAACTGTGTCCTGTATGCTGCTGTAACGGATGTCAACCATGTAAACTGATATGTTTTGATATATTAGAAAAAAACTGAGATGTTTAAAATATTAGATAAATTGGAAAATATTTGATAAATTAAAGAAGTTGCTTTTGGCAAGTAACTAGCTGAAATAAATGTTGAAGTACTAAAATTACTAAAACTAACACTGAAAAAATTAAATGTAAAAAGAAAGGTAAGAATATTTGTATATTATAACATTATATATTTATATTTAATTATATTTATGATATATATACACATCATTTATATGGATAATATATGGATATGTATATAATACTGGTATATTATAATAAAATACTCTATAAAATTCTATAATAATAATAATATGAAAAAGTAACACTAAAAATTAAAGCTACATAGAAATATTTAAGAAAATTAACAATATTTGTTTATAATAATATTATATAACATTTTATTATATAATATACATGTGAAGAATATTGATATAATACACTATAAAATAATAATAAATTAATGTGTGTGGATGCATGCATTTATATACCATGCTCAAAAAACATAAATACTACATTCTTTAAAAATAATAAATAAATCAATTATTACACATTGGGGTTTCCTGTATTTAAAGGTATTTCCTCATTTCACTAATATGGTGTTGTTTCAGTAAACTAAAACAGTACTCAATCTCATTAAAGAAGACGTAACTTTTGAGTCTACAGGATCATAATAAAATTCAGAACATATTAGAAAACTACACAATGCATTTTTCAAGACTTTCATCATAAATCTTTCCTTAACTTTCAATATTAATGCACAAATACCAGCAGCTTTCCAGAAACTGTGAATCTCTGGAGAAGATCTCAGAAATTGGATGTTCTTGTTGTATTAAGAAACCTTCGACATATGGTACACACCTGAAGCAAACTTTGTTATGGTTTTCCTGACATCCAGAGAATTCAACATTGGTTTTATTGTAACTCAAATGAGCGAATGTTTTTCTTGGACTTGTACTGATGGAGTTTTGGCATGTATGTATAGTACAATGAATGGCAGCAATTACACTTTTCTCTAGGTGCAACAATTCTTGTTTATATGAAGATTACAATAGCAATCTTGTTATTTTAACCAGTTACAGTATATTTGACTAAAATGTCATCCAAAAGCTATCCATGTCACAGAATCCATGTTTAAAGGAAAAGATTAACTCGGCACAAAATTTCTGCATTACTGTGGAAACACGAACAGCTTTATTTACTCAATACCACTTGTGCTGAAGCACATGTTCCTGATCCATCTGACATCTCATCTGCCGTAATGATTGTTCATTACTGTCTGTCAGCCTCCTGTGATGTTCAGATTGCTCTCGTTTGTGCTGTTTTTCTGTCGTTTTTCTGTGAAATTTGCACTGGGAACAGACTTGTCATTTTTATATGAAAAATGGGATGGTGGCTGTGCTTAGAGTGAGACGTTATTAGTCCTGTTAATGTGTCAGAAGTAATAAATCAAATCTCTCATTCACGTGCACATCATGTTCACGTTAATCCAAAACGTGCAGAAACAAGCAGGAGTTTGTGTTTCAGTGGCCCAGATATTAATTTAATATTATTTGAAATTACTGTTTTTTATTTATATAAGGTTTCTGTCTAAAGAACTTAAATGGCTCCAATTGTAAGACTCGTTTGGCAAGCCCGAAAGAGTCTAAAAAGCTCCTTCCACTCAAAATATTTTCAATTTGTGTGTCATATTTTTAGTGTTTCCCTTCATCCGTACGTTCACTTCTGATGCCAAGGAAAAGGTGGGCGTAGAAAGGCAGACATTACTTCTGGTCACCATAATATTTCAATTCATCACCAGCAACCTTGTGGTTGCCAGACTGAACCGTTTCAAAGGTTTAGGAAAATGCAGCATGTAAATAGAAAAACGAATGAGTAAGATTGTTGAAGATGTTCCAAAGGACTGAAAGAGAAAAGTGTAGCATTTTCTTGCCAGGCTGTGAATATATATGCTGCTTTCAGTTTGCTTCATCAAACAGCAGCTTAGAAAGTTATTAATGGTGACTGTTATTTTAAATGACTCTCAGAAAACATAAGTCTTAAGGTTTGTCTTTCATCATTCACACAAACATCTTCAGTCTTCAATCTGCTGCTGCCAACCGCTGCACGTGTCAATGGAAAGTTGAGGCAACTCCCAGCCTCATTTGTCCTGCATGCTGTCCAAAGACAGTCCTCTATGCCTTATTTAGTCAAATGGTACATATTAACTGATTTCCATTTCACAAAACCTTCAGGCTTATATGAGAAGTTTGAGCTTGGTGTGAGACAAAAATGATACCATCCTGCTACAGAAGACCTTTTCTTTGTGAGGAAAGAAGTAAAGAACACTGTTTTTAAAAGGACAGAGAGATATTTAGAACCAGAAATTGTTGAATACAGTAGTTATTTTGGTTTTCTTTGCACACCAAAAATATTCTCGTAGCTTCATGTCACATGGACTATTTTAATGATGTCCTTACTACCTTTCTGGGCCTTGAACGTGTCAGTTGTGTTGCTGTCTATGCAGGGTTAGAAAGCTCTTGGATTTCATCAAAAACATCTTAATTTGTGTTCCGAAGATGAATGAAGGTCTTATGAGTTTGGAACGATATGAGGGTGAATTATTTAATGACAGAATTTAAATTTTTGGGTGAACTATACCTTTAATTCTTGGCATAGATTTAACAAGATGCTGGAAACATTCCTCAAAGATTTTGGTCCATATTGACATGATAGCATCACTCAGTTGCTGCAGATTTGCCAGCTGCACATACATGTAGCAATTCTCCAGTTTCATCACATCCCATGGGTGGAAAGGTTTGCAAATGTTCTCTATTGGATTGAGATCTGGTGTGGAGGCCATTTAAGTTTAGTGAACTTATGTTCAAGAAACCAGTTTGAGATGACTTGAGCTTTGTGACATGGCGTGTTATGTGGGTTACTGTGGTCATGAACATGGTCAGCAACAACACCCAGATAAGCTGTGGTGTTTAAACGATGCTCTGTTGGTACTAAGAGTCCCAAAGTGTGCGAAGAAAACATCCCCCACATCATTCCACTATCAGCCTGACCCGTTTATACAAATCAGGATCAATCATAATGTTTATGCCAAATTCTGACTTTACCATGCAAATGTTGCAGCAGAAATCGAGACTTGTCAGACCAGGCAACCCATTTCCAATCTTCTATTGTCCAATACTGCTGAGCCCGTGCAAACTGTAGCCTCGGTTTCCTGTTCTTAGCTGACAGGAGCGGCACCCAGTGTGGTCCTCTGATGCTGTAGCCCACCTTCTTCAAGGTTTGACATGTTGTGCATTCAGAGATGCTCTTCTGCATACCTTCCATACCTTACTGTTGCTTTTCTATTAGCTCAAACCAGTTTGACCATTCTCCTCTGACCTCTGGCATCCACATTCATTTTTGCCCACAGAGCTGCCGCTCACTGAATATTTTCTCTATTTCGGACTATTCTCTGTAAACCATAGAGATGGCTGTGCATGGAAATAGATCAGTTTCTGAAATACTCAGACAAAAACAACCATGCCATGTTCAAAGTCACTTAAATCGACTTTCTTCCCCATTCTGATGCTCCATTTGAACTTCTGCAGATTGACTTGACCATGTCTACATGCCTAAATGCATTAAGTTGCTGTCATGAGATTAGCTGATTAGATATTTGCATTAACAAGCAGCTGAACGCATGGTTTGGGTAGTTGAGTAAGTTGATTTGCTTGTTTCAATGCTCTGCAGATTTCTCTGCAGAATCATGGGTAACATATTTTTTTCACCAGGAATTAAACCCAATTATTTAAAACATTAGTTGACATAATGTAGACTGACGGCTTAAACAAAAGCATATATCATTGATTATCAATGTCATAATGTAGCTCACAGTAAATCTGTCTTTAAAGATTTACGAGTTATCTTTAAAACTCAATTCCCCTATAGAGTAAATGAATGGGATTTTTACAGAATCTGACTGTTGTAATTTATAGACTTTAATTATATCACAGCAACATACTTTCTAGTCAACTGCAAGTGGTTTTTGGGGGCAGGGCATTCTTATACTGATTGGACACAAATTTGTAGTGCATGATAAATAGTCATCAAAAGTCATCAACAGTTTTGGTCCATTTTCAGAAAATTACATGTAGGCTTTAAAGCTAATAGACATGTTATAAAACCCACAAAAGCTTAAAGACCTATTTCAACAAATAGCACCTTTTAAATAGCAGTTTGTTTGTCTCAACACTGTTAAGCAATTTTAAGTTGTTTCCTTAAGCTTTTAAAACATTAACTTTATAAGCAAAATTGTGCAGTAGACATACAAATATTTGTAAAAGACCTTGTCTTACAACTGAGATCCATCAGGTCCAACAACCAGAATTATTCTGACATGCTCACAGTGTTGCTCTTTGTCTGTTCCAACTTAGCTGAAAAAGAGCAGGTGAGCATATACACTTTCTGTTTTTCATTTTCCTTAAAGTGGGTATTTCCCTCTGTTTTTTACATTGTCGATTATGCTGAAAACAGTGGTGATACTAATATTTCCATGTCCTACGTTATTGCTTTTTTGAGTAATTTCTATCCAAAGGCACCAAACTCCAATAAACAGGCAAAGTTATTTATCAAGGTGTTGAAATCATGTCATTATATGTTAGTGGCACTTTATAATATAAACATATGTTAGTGTGGCAGTCACCCTGCATTATGCTGTTTTGTTATGATGTCAGTGTGGCTGGCTGGTAATTACACTCAAGTTGTGTTTCTGGACTGCAGGCGTCCAGGTGGAACACAACCTGGATGGAGAGTGATGTTTTGGATATTAGCCATAAATCTTGGCTTTCTATGGCACAGCAGACTGCAATTGTGGCAGGTCTGAAAACAGACAGGCTGCATTGACAAAGTGGACTTCTAACTAATAAACAAGTTTTAACCGATGACTTGAGGTGTCTGAAACTGCAGGTGTTAAATATATTTACTAGCAGCTCCTGGTTTAGTAGTTATCGTATTTACCCATCCTTCTTACCGATAAGACAGTTCAATTCTACTAAATTAGATCTACAGCATCTATCAGTCTGAATGAATGAAAGTAATGTGGAAGCGTGCTGCTCGATAAAATGATTCTATAATCCATAAGGGAATTGTTTTAGCTGTTACGTTGAGGGTGAGAGAGCAGTAAACACTGAAAATTATTCCATCTGGTTTTCATTACAGACAGATGGCCTCAATAGTTTCTCTGGTACATGCATTGTGCCAGTCCAGGGTTTCCAAAAAAGAATCCAAATCCAGAATCCAAAAAATAATAATAATAATCACATTGTGGGCTGAAAATATAACAAAATTTTCAGTTAAAAAAGTGTGAGATTCTTTGGAACTGATTACTGAAATTTATTGTAAAATGTTTTTAAACAATGTGAGGTAGAAAACACAAATATATACAATCATATGCTTACATTAGGCCATTATAACAGACAGTGTGACATTGGGAAGGACAGCGTAAAGTGCCCATCGCAACCTTTTTTTGTCATATATATCCAATTCAAAGAGTTTTGATGTTTTCCCATTTAAAGGGATAGTTCACCCAAAAATGAAAATTGTCATCATTTACTCACACTCATGTCGTTCTAAACCTGTATGAGTTTCTTTCTTATGTTAAACATAAAAGAAGACATTTTGAAGAATGCTGATAATCAGAAAGATGATGGTCCCCATTTACTTCCATAGTATTTCTTTCTTGGTTCTTGGTTCTTCAGAATTCTTCAAAATATATTCTTTTGTGTTCAACATAATAAAGAAACTTATACAGTTTTGGAACGACATGAGGTTGAGTAAATGATGATAACATTTTCTTTTTTTTGATGAACTATTCCTTTAAGCAGAAAAAGATGTACTTGCATGACTAAAATAGCTGCTGTTCTAACATAAAAGATAGTAACATTTAAAAACCATTGGATGAACGTACAGAACGTTTCAGAAATAAAAGATTCCACAAACAATGTATAGATAACACTTTTGTGCTAATGTTTTGAGAACATTACTAAACATCAGCTAACTCTGAACGAACATTATATTAAGAACAAACATTTTTCCAGTAATGTTAACTTTAAGAGAACCTTGCCAGAACGTCAACCAAAGTTCTCAGAATGTTAGCTGGGGATGTCTTTTATGTCAACAACAAAATATAAATATTTACCCTCTGTTTAATTTTTGGTTGAGACCAAACCAGTTGAGAACCATTGCATAGTTCACCCAAAAGTTCTGTCACCATTTACTCACCTTACAGTTATTTTGAAGAATGTAGGTAACCAAACAGTTGATGTAAACTATTGATTCCATACAGAACCGTTTGCTTACCAACATTCTTCAAAATATCTTCTGTGTTCAGCAAAAGAACAAAATTCATACAAGTTTGGAACAACTTCAGGGTGTGTAAATGATAACAGAATTTTCATTTTTGGGTGAACTATCCCTTTAAGGAATTACAAAAAGCACCTCAAATTCATTTGGACATAATATAAAAGCTAGTTTTTGGGAACCTACAAAATCATTAAATCATAATACAGTTGTTTTTCTGAGACAGTACACAATACCTATGTATACAGCACCTCATTAGAATTAATACTATAGACAAGCTATTCACAACAAGCTATTTACAGTGTTTAACGAGTTGGACGTTTCATATTATGTTTGGTTGGATGTTTTTAGATGTAATATCCTGCCCTGCAGGATTATACCCACATTCTTAATTATCATCAAAAAACCATATCAGCAGTCCTTTCTTGCCCTAAAGCAAAAATGTTTAAAAATAAATACAAAAAAGTGAAAAAAGATAATAAATCTATAAATGAGTGAGAACTTCCTCAACATGTAATGAAACTAAAAAGCTAACAGTCTCTAAAATGTTATTTACAACAATAACAGAAGATTAAAACTCCTTAAGTGCTTTTTTCTCTGCAATACAGACACCATATTCCCTGAATGATCCTCTAATTATATGCTTTTTAGGCAATACAATGGCTAATCAGCTTGATGCATTGGAAAGGGTCTCCATCTATAAAGCAAATACTTAGTTCAGTCAACATTCATGTGATAGAAAATACAGCACAGGCTGGTTAGAGCAGAAAAGGCCTCACAATGAGCCACTATTACAGCCTAATCAACAGACCGAGTCGATGAGTGACCGCGATTTCAGCACACGCTCAAATAACTGCGAATACCCTGAACGCCTTGCCTCCCGCGGGGTTCTGCAAGCTGCGAGAGAACACAGAAGTTAAATAAGCAATGTTTTCCAACCCTTAAACATAATTGTGTTCATAATGACCGGCATTTGGTGAAAAGCTTATTTAGTAGTGCTGTCAAACGATTAATCGCGATTAATCGCATCCAAAATAAACATTTTTGTTTACATACTATATGTATGTGTACTGTGTTTATTTATTATGTATATATAAATACGCACACATACAGTATATATTTTGAAAATATTTACATGTACTGTATATACATTTACATTTTATATTATATATAAATATATTTAATATATAAACATTGCATATATTTCTTAAATATATACATGCATGTGTTTGCATTTATATATACATAATAAATATACACAGTACACACTCATATATTATGTAAACAAAAACTTTTATTTGGGAAGCGATTAATCGCGATTAATCGTTTGACAGCACTTTTATTTAGTGCAAGTAGTTGTTTATGATATTGTGATGAATCCTTTGTGATTATCTGATGGGATGACTATGTTCATTTTAACTGTAGAACATGTTCATTCATTTGTGATTTTGTCTACCATACTTTCGAAGTGAATTATAATGTTTACTCTACCATGCTTGGAGTGGAACCACTGGTACAGCTCTACCCTAATCAGCTTTATTAATAAAGGCCTTTGATTTTAAAAGCTTAAGGAGAGACAGGCCGCCCCATACTCTGCCTTACACCAGCTCCACTCGGGCCAGTTTGGGGATAAAACCTACCTTTCTGAGACTATGCCGTTCTGGTACGAGGACATGTACAGCTTCCTGTTGTCTGTGGGCATCACGTCAACATAACCACCTGATTCGTTTCTTAAAACGCCGGCATGAATTGCAGATCTGCATATACTAGATTTCTGCAAAACAAATTTAAATTTAAAATTAGGTCTTTGGACGGGCAGCAATCTTCTTGCTTTCAGTTTGATTTTGAAAAATAAAAAAAGCTTACATCTGAATAAATTTTGGTGCCAATGACTCGAGAAAGGTGGGGATTTTCTTGCAGGCAGTTCCGAGGACAGTAAATCCTTGTGGGAAGAAAGACAAGTTGGAAAGATTTGTTTGACAGTGTAATAATAGTAGTTTCAAATGCTATCGGTAAGTTTCGTTTCAAAACAGATTAGATAAAAGAACATTTCACCTGGAGGTTTGGTTCATTACAGATCGAATTTTACCTTGGACAGTGTCTTGCAGGCTTCTGGTAAGGGCACAGTGCAGAAACTGTAGTCTCACATGTGATAACTTTTACTGAAACAAAGGAAAGATGATGAAATTAATAGTAAAGTTACTGTATGTAACAATCTGGATCATACAAGTGTTGGTTGTACAACATTGTGCTTTTTCCTCAGCTACTTAGAAAATATATACAATATATTTCAATTATTATTAAAAAAAAAATTAAGAAGTTTATTTTATTCAGCAAGAGTGCACTAAATTGACAAGAAGTGACAATAAAGACATTAATGCTATAAAAAATATATTTCAAATGTTGTTCTTTTGAACTTTTTATTCATCAAAGAATCCTAAGAATATATATATATATATATATATATGTGTGTGTGTGTGTGTGTGTTTTCCACAAAAATATTAAGCAGCACATCTGTTTTCAACATTGATAATAATAATAATAATAATATAATAATAATAATATGTTTGTTAAAAATCAAATCAGCATATTAGAATGATTTCTGATGGATCCTGTCACACTGAAGACTTGAGTATTATATAATAGCCATTATATAAAATATTTCACTGCTGAATGACTCAACTGACCAATCAAAATTATGTATTACAGGGAACCATGTAATATATTCTAAATTGTCATTTACCTGTAACTTTGGATACAGTGAAGGCATTGGCACTCTGGTATTTCCTGCAACATTTTCATTATGTTAGATGGAGTTGTCTCTAATGTGCATGAAAGTCAATCCTGAGCAGACTGCTTACCCAAGGGACTGAAGTCCATTTTTGTATGATTTGATGAAGAAGTCCTTTCTGCCCTCTCTTGTGACATCCATCCAGCCTCCATCATTGTCAATGACACCGTAATGAATGCCTGCCAGGCAAATACTGGATTGCTGAGGGCGAAGATATTGTCAGTGTGAAAAGTTTAGACTATATGTGATAAGATAAACTGAAGAAAAAAAATCTTTATGCCAGGCTTACCATGTCATAATACACTGTTCCAACCACTTTCGCTAATGAAGCATGCAAAGGCATGTCTAAACAAAGATATAAACATTTTGAATGATAAAACAAATACATTAAACACTCGCAGGTTTGTCTGTGTTACACTCATATAATTAAGTATATTTAAAATCCTATTACAGATGCAATAGTAATAATGGTGTTGTGGAATAATGTTCTATTTTGTTGGTTTAAACAGGTAAAAACGCGAATAAAAATAATTTTAGGAAAAATAGGGCTGGGTGGTATAGAGTTTGTACAGAAACTGGAGTGAAAATTGGAATTATTATTATTATCATGAAAAAGACCTATGTGATGTATATGGCATGTTTTTTATCTCACCTATTGCATGTGGTGCCTTTACACTGGTCTCTTAGCTTTGTGTCACATGTCACAATATTTTAATCTGGGCTGCACCGAAATAACAAAGCGTTCTGTTTCGGTTCTAGAAAAAAAATTGGTACCGGGTTTCGGTACAGTCATAATACACTGTTCCAACCACTTTCGGTTCAAACAACCAGCAGGACACTTTATGTTTAATAATAATAATAATAATAATTAGATATGCTGTATAATTTATTATTATCATGCAGTGATGTATATGGCATGTTTTTTATCTCACCTATTGCAGTGGTGCCTTTAACTGGTCTCTTATGCACAGCTCTGTTCCTGCAGTTTTGTAAAAGCAAGCCGTGGAATTCCAGCAGGAGCTCATGGTGGCCAACAGCAGGAGATCTCAGCTTTCAGTCCAAACCCGCTTTCAGCAAAGGAAGCAATTTAAAACCCACAAGTATTCATCGTCCCCAAAGCAAACATACTCAGCAGGGAGATCACCATTATGAGAACAAAAAACCCTCCCTGCTGCACAAAGTGACTTGCAACATTAAATATATGATTGAAAAAAAAAAAACATTGATAGATCCATGCCTGGTGAACATCAAAACAATCGGAGTTAAACAGAAATAAATTTGCGTGCTAGCAATCTTAGGGTGCAGTCACGTTCAGAAAATTAATTTTTTGATAAAAAAAGAAGTTGTTTTTCAAGCATAACTTTTATTTCTGAAAGTGGTTCCCCCTTGACGCTGGAAAGTATAATCGGAGAACCACAGCTTACACATCTGCTCTTTGCTCACAACTGCATTTGGGCGTCTGGTTGGTCTTGGGGCCTGTAAATGGGGCCCAGGGCTATGAGGGGCCTCTGGTTCTATAGAATTTCTTTCGTCTGTTTCCTCACGTGGGCTTTGTCTATTTGTTCCATCACCTGAAATTGAAACAGAGAAATGAGCAGTCTTACATTTTGCCTGGAAGCTATTCATCAAGCAATCTATAAATGATTCATTAAACACAATATATATACATTATTTACTATTTTTTCATGTTTTGAAAGAAGTCTCTTAAGCTCAACAAGGCTGCATTTATATGATCAAAAATACAGTGAAAACAGTAATGTTTTTTGTCAAATATGACCTGCATTACTACTGAATTAAAAGCTCATAACAAACCTTTATAACAGAGGTTTTCTCTACACATTCCTCCATAGCTGGGTGGACAGGCAGAGCAAGGGGTGCCATGCTTATATGGGGCATATCCCCACCAGTTACCCCTGTACAGGACGAAACACACACAAGGACAGACAACATTGACAAGCTATCATAATATAAATGCCAGAGAATGAGAGCAGTATTTAATAATAAATGAAGAATAATGAATAAGTTACTCACTTTGGTGAGTAGTTGCACACAAGATAAACAGCCTTTGCCCAGATCTGGCCCCACACATTCATGCTGTAGCACACATTGATCGCACAGCCAATTCGACTACTAGTTGCCCAAACAAGCTGGAATCAGTAAGGAGGCAAAACAGACAATCAGTTATAACTGCCTAAAATAAATATATCCTTAAATTGCCTTAGGCATTATCTTTAACATAAGGAATGTGTGCTATAGTCTATTAAAATCTTTTTGCATGGGTTTTCCCATCTTGTCCATACAATGACCCCAATCTTAAAAAGAACACACAACAAAAGAAAACAAGTAGTTATGTCCATATGATTTACTATATTTCTTGTAATAAACCAACCTATCATTGTCCGTTTTGAAACAAAACTATATTATGGCTTTTACAAGACTTGGATAACCATGCATAGGCATTTAATGTGTTTTCTTAAAAATAATCTTAATGGTGTTTCTGTTCTTTTTTGGAGCTCAACTGAGTTAGATCATGGTCAATATTTTTTTTTTATAATACGGGGTGTTGAATGCTGGAATCTGATTGGCCCGTTGTCAGTTTTTTCCTACTTATTGTATGGAAAAGAGTTGTGTGAAGATTCTTCAAAAATAATCTCCTTTTGTGTTAATTATAAATGTTTCATTTTTGCTTTTACTTTAAATTAGGCTTTAAATGTTTGGTGGTTTGGTAGTCTTTAACTGTTTAGTAGTAGAACTATTTTGTGGCCATTTACGGTTACTGCTCAGCTAAACTTCTGAGGTCCCTCAAGGCTCTATCTTGAGACGTCTTTTGTTTTAATATGCTACTTCCTGATTTACAGCCATTACAACTGCCTTCTAACATCTATGAATCATTGTCAAAAAGGCACACAGATATTGGCACTCATGTTCTGGTAGCAGACTGAAGCGCTTCAATGCTCTCCTGTCTGGTGCTCTCCAAAAGCCATGTTTAGACTCCAAACAATTTAAAAAGTCTGCAGCTGAAGTGCTGACAACCAGAACGAGAGCACATATTACATTGTTATTAAAATTCCTTCACTGACATCCAATAAATTTCAGAATTGTTTTCAGATCTGTCAAATGCATAAATGGGTTTGCACCTAAATACACATGTGATGTGCTTATGAGGTATGCTATTACTGTATATCTACCTGAGTGTAGTGGGTACAGACTGGACCACTGCACCTAAAAGGGCAGTGAGGGTTACATTCCTGGGGGTATGGGAACGAGTAGTCTTTGACCTCATCATACCAGGTTTGTACATGAGAAGTAGGTGGACGGTATCTGGGGTGAACATTAAAAAATGCATCATTAGTAATAGCCTAAATTTAATGCACTGGACTAATGCAATATAAAGTCAAACGTTAGCTGACATGTATACTACTGTTCAAAATTTTGGAGTTTTTTTTTTTTTTTTTTAAAATGTTTTTAAAAGAAGTGTCTTATGCTCACCAAGGCTGCAATTATGTGATCAAAATACAGTAAACACAGTAATATTCAGATTTTTTTTTACAATTTAAAACAACTGTTTTATATTTTAATATTTTAAAATGTAATGTATTCCTGTGATGGCAAGGCTGAATTTAGGTCTTCAGTGTCACATCCTTTAGAAATCACACTAATATGCTAATTCTGTTATTATTATCAAATGTATACGGTTCGGTTATTATTATCAAATGATAATTTTTTTGCCCCAGGATTCTTTGATGAATAGAAAGTTCAAAAGAACAGCATTTTTTTTAAATAGAAATATTTTTCAACAATGTCGAAGTCTTTACTGTTGCTTCTGAACTATTATCTGTCCTAAATAGAATGAATAATTTATTTCCAAAACTTTTGAACAGTAGTTCAAACCACAGTTCATTTGGTTTTTATGTGTTTAGTATTAGTCTTGGTTTTTATGTGTAATTTAAAGTATATCTGAAGTAGATGACATCACAATAATAGTTTATAGCATGGTCGACTCACAGACTCAGAAAACAAAATAAGAACATTCTTACATATCTAGATATCTAGTTAAACTTCTAGAAGTGCCTCAAACCCTTTCTAGAAAGTCCCTCAAGTGCCAGTATCTTTTAAAGATCTGTTGACACTAACCTCAAACGTTCTTCAAAACAGCTCACTGTATCAGCATGGTACCTTTGACTTCATTTCCAGGTGGACTGATAAAGAACACTGTGTACCCTTACTGACTAAAGTTGTGTAAATCCAGCCAACCGGATTACAGTTTGCCAGATCTAAAAAGCAATCTCCAGTTTTATATGCAGTATGCATCAGGCGGTCAGTAAACAGCATGTAGGTGGTCTCTGAGTGTGCTACCTGATATTGAGACTGATGTAAATATAGCATTTCACTAGTTTAATTGAAATACATGTTGGACATACATTTTTTTAATTAGTATTTTTACTGAATGAATTAAATTGATTAAAAGTAAAAGACATACTGTATATTGTTATAAAGTAGAATCCTGAAAAAAACATCATAGTTATCACAAAATATGAAACAGCACAGCTGTTTTTAACACTGATAATAAGAAATGTCTTTTGAGCACCAACATACTAGAATGATTTCTGTGACACTGAAGACTGGAGATTTTTTTTTTTTAATAAAAATATAAAACAGTCATTTTAAATTGTTTAAATATTTCATAATATTACTGTTTTTGCTGTATTTTTCATCAAATAAATGCAACTTTGCTGAGCACAAGAGACTTCTTTTACAAAAAAATTTAAATCTTAATGACCCAAACTTTTGAACAGCAGTGTATTAATAAATCAAATTCTAGCTGTATAGAAGTTCAACTCAATGACTATTAAAGCTCACATTGCTATAAAACAGCAAAGGACATTCAGACCTTCCCCAGTGCACTCCCAGGTTCTGACCAATCTGAGGCAGCAGGCCAGCTGGGCCATGTTCCCACAGGCAGGTCTCGGCCCATTCCTGAGCACTCTGCTCCAGTTCAGTGTCCCACACCTAAAAGAAATACAGAGACATGGCTGAGATTCAGATGGAAACGGGTGGCAAGTAGAGCGCTACAGAAACAAAGCTGTTTAATCTCCAATCTTTTGTATGTGTAGTTAAGATTATGACCTGTTTATAATGTGGTTAACAGGAAAAGGATTTAGTCCTGTGAAAGTCAATGGCTGTTGTAGTCAATAATAGTATAACAGTTTTCGCAGGTTAAGTTCACATTAGCCTGCCTTCAATACAACGTGTGCTTGCAGGCTGGAGAAAGAACCAGGTTTCTCTCGTGCCCTGATTCAAACAGCACAGTGATTTTTTTGGATACAATAATGTTCCCATTTGTTTCTGTATCTGTCTTCTGTAGCTCCTGCTCTGTGTTGCTAGTTTTGGTCACAAGCTACATCATTCAAGGCCATTCACATATGTTTTTCTGTCCATCTGACCCATATTTTGCTATTTAATAAAAACATCTCGTTATTCTGGAAAAGTAAAACAGCACTTTCACCTTGAATAGAAAGCATACAAAACTCAAGGTTGGAGAGAAACCTGAGCCAGAATTGTGGCGGGGGAGTTATCTGCCCTGTCACTGCCCATACATGTTACACTTTTTCCCTGGGAAGTCCCAAAGCACAGTCCAGTGGTAAACCTGCCCCAATAAGGTCCCTAAAATAGCTGAAACAATTGCCTGAGACATTAATCCTTGAAGTGAGCACCTGCCAACTGGATGTCTGCTTGGTTTGCTAAGCCACCCATCAAAGTGTGCCTTTATACTGTAGAGATAAAGGAATATTCTGCATTCAATACAAGTTAAGCTCAATGATAGCATTTTGATTCATCCCTCATTTTCTTAACAATAACAACAAAAACAACAAATATAGACTACAATGGAAGTGAATGGGGCCATTTTTTAAGGATTTAACAGCAGAAATGTGCAGCTTATAATTTTATAAAAGCATTATTATTTTTCTGTTAAAAATTGTGTATCATTCTAGTTGTAAAATTGTTCTCATAATTTTTATGGTCATTTAGTGTTTTAAGCATTATGCTGTCATGGTGATGAAGTTGTAAAACTGGATAAAAATGTCAACAATTTAATATTAAAATATTTTTATATATATAACACCTATAAAAAATGCACCTCAAAGTGCTTTACAATTTAAAACATTTAAAATAAAAACAGATAAAATATCACAATTAATATAAGTTTAAAGACTAATTAAAAAGATTGAAATTAATATAAAGTATGAATTAAAAATAAAAGTTACAAAAGAAAGAATTGCAAAAAGAATTTTCAGAAAAGTCATAAATTAAATGCTAAAGTAAAAATATATATATTTAAAACATTAGTTAATAATGTTTTTACACTAAAATCATGTTAACACATTATTTATATCTATATTATTGAAACATATTGAGTATTTTAATATTTACAGATTGGCTCCATTCACTTCTATTTTAAGTGCCTCACTGTAACCAGATTGTTTCTTTTCTGTAATAATCAACTAAAATAATCAACTAGTACATGAATACCCTGGTGAAAATAAATATACTAAAATGTATTCTAAATACATTTATTTCATGCTAAATATGCAAATACATTTACACACACACACACACACACACACACACACACACACACACACACACACACGTGTGTGTGTGTGTGTGTGTGTGTGTGTGTGTGTATAAATGTATTTGTAGCATTCTATATATATAGTGTTGGGGAGTAACTAGTTACATGATGGAACGGAATAACGGAATTATGTAATTTAATTACAAAATAAATGTAACTGTAATCAATTACAGTTACTGATAAAATGTTAACGATTACAAAGGGGGTTACATTTGAATATTTTCACACACACACACACACACACACACACACACACACACAGATTAAAGTGCATTGACTGCTCTAAAATATGAGACACCAATGTTTCAGGAGCTTAGGACACAGAATAGGACACGTGCTTAATTGATAACTGTTTTATTTTCTATTTGGGTTTATGTATATGCTCTATTTAAGATTAACAGTTTTCTCCAAGTCATTGTTAGATGCCAGTGTCTCCTGTCATAGCTATGCAAAGACTTGATTTCAAAAACAGTATCATAGCTATTAAACTTTTTAATTGTTATGATTTTAAATCAGTATTTAATCTCAGAATGATCTCAAAGTAAAAAGAGGTGCTAAAGTCTGATTTTGTGGTGGCTGTGCTTTAAAATTAAATTATTACAATCTTAATTCAAGTGATGAAGGATTTTGAAAGTCTGACAGTAATCAGTGTTGAGTACTGCTCTAAGGTTAACCCTGCCTGCTTTAAATGTTTGAAAATGATTAATAGTTGGAAACATTGATTAGGAATTTAGAAAAGTAATCAAAAATAATCAAATGTATGTGTATATAAATATATACTGTATATACCGTACTAAATTGTCATACTTAAAGTCTGGAAATTGGAACAACTAATTTTGTACTTAATGTACTTTAATTGTGCAGAAGTAGTGCTGAAGTCCAACTAAAGATATACTGAAATATATTTGATTGTGCTAAAGTGGAACTATTGTAAGAGGTACACTTTAAATATGTTGCATTTAAAGACCGATATTATTCAAAGATCATACAGTCCTCATCAACAGTGACATTAAAACACATTTTAGGCTTAATAATAAGAACAAGTAGTACTCCAAATAAAGTTTAATTATCATTTTTATATCAGTAAGTCTCTAGCAATGTCAGTAAATACGTTAATAGATTTAAACTATACTTAGTATGAAATAAATATATTTTAAAAAATGTATTTTTTACTAGGGTATTAATGGTTTCAGGTATTAGGGTGTATTAAATCATGCATGCAACAAAATCAAACACTCATAAACCACAAATAGATTGTTTAGTGGTCAAAATCCAAAACTGAACATCAGTTAGTGCTAGGGTACAGATTTGCACATTTCCACCAGTAAATGGTCTATCCTGCTAAATCTGTAACCTCAAAAAGGGTAAAGTGATTCTGTTTGCACAGCGTTCTCTGTAGGGGAGGCCCCCAGGAATCTGACTGCACTTAGACAGGACCAGTAAAGGAAAACATGTCCCGTCAGTGCACACACTCACACTCTTTCACACGCCATTGTTTACTTCATTTGACACCTCATCAGCTGCACGTTTGTTTTTTTGTCATCTGGTCACATTCCAAGAAAGTGAAAAATTTCCAACGTCCCTCAGGAGCTCTTTTTTTTCTGTTGAGAGGGAAAGTATTAAATGAGAAATGTAGAGTCATTGCAGCTGCTATACAGCATATGTGTGCCTGTTGAAACGAGGGTCTGTTGATTGCTCGATTTCCCCGCTGCAGTCTGGAATTCTGCTGTTTTGCCTAGAATTCCGAATCCGGTATTATAAGAGGCTGTGGAGGGCTGGAGCTGTGCATCATCACATTCCATGTCTCCACATCCATCACACCATTCCTATTACTCTCACTCTGCTGAGCTGCCCAAACTCCACTCCTGACACCCAGCTAACAATCCCTGCAAGGCATCTCTCAAACCACTGCCCGTCTTTCTGAAAAGCTGAAATATAAATGGTCTTAGTGTTCAAGAGGTCCATGCACCACTTATTTTTTTCTGTTCTAAGAGTGTAAACTGTATTAGTCTCATGGCACTGGTTTGTTTAGCGTGCAAAGGAGCCAGGCTTCAAATTCTATTTTAATTTTAGTTTGAAGCAAATGGTTCAAACTACAGAATCCTTAGGGGGGTTTTTTTAATGGAAGACTTCTCTTATGCTCTCCAAGGCTACATTTATTTGATCAAAAATACAGTAAAAACAGTAACACAGTATTGTGAAATATTACACTTTAAAATAACAGTTTTTTAATTTTAATATATTAAAAATGTAATTTATTCCTGTGATGGCAAAGCTGAATTTTTAAGCAGCCATTACTCCAGTTTTCAGTGTCACACATGTCAGAAATCATTATAATATGTTGGTTAGTTGATCGAGAAACATTTGTTATTATTATAATTATTAAAAATGTGTTTTTTGCTGCTTAATATTTTTGTTTAAATCAGTATATATATATATATATATATATATATATATATATTTAAACAGAAAAAAATATTTTTTTTTTATTTCTACTTTTTTTTTTTTTTTTTTTTTTTACGTCATATTTGCATTTGCATTTGAAAGAATATTCCATAAAAAAATCTTCAATGATTCTAAATTTTGATTGGTATTGTAAAACAGAGCAAATTTAGACACACCTTAAAGGGACAGTTTCTACAAACATGAAAATTCTGTTATTTATCCAAACCTTTCTTTTGAAGAAAGATTTTAAAGAATGTGAAGAAATTGTTGAAGAAATTAAGACAAAATGTTCATTTTTGAGTGAACTGTTCTTTTAATACCTCTTGGGAGCCGAGGGCTTTGTAATGTTTGGTGGTAATCCAGCCTGACTAAGCATGAGGAAATGCTGCTTCTGAAACAATATTTAACTGTATTTGTTTTACAACACTTCAGATACTGACATTCTGCTATATGATATTTATATCCACGAGTCAACATTGCGCTGAAGGGGTTCTTTGTCTGTTTCACAGACTGACTGGAAGAATAATGGGAATAATAATTTCTTCCATCTAGACAATGATGCTTCAGACAGAACAATATGTGCTTTACATGCAGACTAAAGTACGGATGGTGGTGAGTGTCTGCAAGTGTGTGGTCCTCTGAAAACTGACAGTGCTTGAGCAAAGATATATCAGGGTGTAATCATGCCACAAGCATCAAACTTACAGCAAAGCAATAAGTTCACTGACGCTGTACAACTGTTTATGCAACCTTCAAATATGCATATTATTTTGATGCTTTACTTCTATCCTGCAGTGACACCAATTGTATGTAATAATCTCGTCCCTTTTTATTCTTTTTTTTTCTCATAAACCTCTGGAACCCCACCATTCACTTTGCAAACAAAACCCAGGCAATTAAAAACAAATACACACTTGTGTTAGCATTTTTTCCGAGGCTTAAAAGATCAGACATAAACCATTTATACTCTTCTCCAGTCACATTTTACAAGTTATTTTTACTAACCAATTAATAATTTTGACACATGAATTTCTAAAGCCTCTAAATGATCAACATCATCAGACTTTGCTGAGAAACATGTTGTACGTAATCTTCTGAATACCTTCTGTCCTGTGATTGGTAGTTTATCATTTTGTTTAGCAATTAAAAGGCCTTTAGTATAATTCCAAAAATGTCCACCTTCAGGTCATGGTACACGTGTCATTTTGCAGAGAAATCTTTAATAATTTTATAAAGATTATGTATGTATAATAATTTACGGTAAACATTTAAATTATTCAAGCATATTTTTTTTTTAAATAATGTTAAAATGAGTATCAAATATGATACAACAGGCTTTCGAGGAAGGTTTTTTTGTGCATCTCTCAATCATCATTGTATTGCATTGCATTATGTTTTGCTAATCAGCTTTGATCACAAAACTAAGCAAATATCTTATTAAGACATAATTGGAAGATTATAGAGTAACAACTGATATTTACATGCATTTTATGTATAGTCTGCTATACTGTTGTAAAAATCTAATTTAGCAGACAGAAAACATTTACTGTTTTCTTGTCACAATATTTTACAGGTTATATATTACTGAATTTATACAAATTAATATTAATCTTATTTATATTTCTGAAGTTATACTGTGCATTTTATTCTTAAATGCAAGTTCTTTTGACTGCTTATTAATCTACTGCTTTCAATTCATGTTGCTCCCCATTATAAGACTATAAATTCTCAAACACTTTTGTGATATCTTGAAAAGGCTACAGAAAATCATTTTTGTAATTTGACAAGGTCATGAAGAGCCCATGAATTTAAAATGACAATTTTACCTCTATGCAATACCAAAACCTCAAAAACAACTGTTGACTGCAAATTAAGTCAATGCAAAACTGACTGCAAAGTTGTATTGTGTACATACCACTAAAGTGGATAATTCTTCCTAATATGTGTTACTCAACATATTTTATCATTTGTAGCAGTGTAGAGATGTTTTACCATGTATTCCATATTTGAAGCCGGTGGGTAGACCTGCCCCCGGAGTTTGTTGTGGAGGTCCAGGATTGCTTGCATGTCACTGGCAGTGATGGCCCTCTTGCTTCGCTGTCTCTCCACCATCCAGTCTCCATCATCATCCAGGTACTTCTCCAAGAGAATGCCGAGATCTGTGGCATTAAGCAGCACCATGGCGAACACACTCCGGGTCACCAGCAGGAGAGAGAGACCCCTCAGTAATGCAGAGGTTAAGTGACCCATGGTGAATGAGTTCTGATGATGACTTCTGAGGGTCTGAGGGTAACTGAAGAGAAGAGGAAGAGCTTTTTAAGCAATAAAGCAGATAATAAAACAGGTAGATGGGGGAGATGGGGGAAGGTTATGCCTTGGAAGAAAAAGATGGAAAATTCCAAAAATTCGTCCAAGCTTTTGTTTACATTTTGAAAATTACTATGAGTAGCCTATACCACTTGGAACATACAGTATATTTTGCAGATGAAGGGAGGGGAGAAACAGGACACAACACTTGTTTCGCATTTACAACTAGATCAATCTACATCATGATGTTTGTATTGTATTGTGTATCTTAATTTTTGTGAGTCATATTAAGTATCCACGTCTGAAGCCTAATTTAAAAGCTAATAAAAACGTAGCCTATATGTTTTATATACAGTTGATAAAAGCGTTTAACCCAAACAAAAATATTTATTATAGCCTAGTTCACTTTAAACAACAGAAAATATATATCTCGTCTTAAAATTTATTTTAGATGTTTTTTTTAATGTACAAAAACTTATTCTGTTTCGTAGCCAGATAAAACTGCAGTAAACTCAATTAATAGGCCTAAACATATTTCCACTATGTTTTATTTAAAATTCTGATATTCGGCTTTTAAAGTAACTTACTTCTCAGGCCATCGGTTCTCTACAAAGATGCTCTCTGTTCATTACGATATAGATAAGTCCGAAAAACACACATCTCGGTTCATTGAGTCATGTGAGTTGACTCGAGGATCGAATCAATCGTGTGAGCAAATTGTTCGTAACGGCTTAACTCGATTCATTTAAAAGATCCGATTCAAAAGAGCGACTCGTTCACGAATTTGAGACGGCTGCTCTTAACAAGCTTAAACAACTTTTCTTTTTTTTCAAACTCAACGACAAATAGGCTGTATGTCAGATGTATGACGTCTTATACCAACAAATAAAATATAGCGCAGACTTAATGCAAGCTGTACATAATGATACACAAAAACACTAATTAACAAATAGTCCATTCTTTTGCTGCTGCTAAGACATGGGGATAGTAGACAGTCTCTGATAAGACATGATGCTGTCAGGTACGACAAACAATGCCAACATTTAGTGTTTACGTCAAAAGGTATCAGCCTCAAATTAACACATGCAGAACGACTGACCATGACTTCACTAGCAACTGATTAAAAAGCGTCTATTTGATAAGTTACACTTTTGAATGCTGATTACCTGAGATACTGTATCCAGCGAATGAGCGCTCACTCAGCTTTTCTGCAGACTTGCTAAAAGTTTCAGTACTGAACAATACAAGTGTGGCAGTAATGTTTTTGCGAATGCTCATCCATAGATCCCAACGCATCTGTCGCGCTCATAAATGCAGTTTAACGAGCATCAGTGTGCCGGGGAGACTCGGTTCAGGCTGCAGCATCTCTTTAAATACACTCTCAACTTCTTTAACAGTGTCGAATTTCTTCATAAACCACACCTCCCGTGTTTCAGTCATCCCACCCGTTTAACCTGGATCCAAAGAAATATTTAGAGACTGGATTTTTTGTGTATAAATGTGTGCGAATGTGCTGTAGAGGCTAATGCAAAATACATCGTTATTATTGTTATGCAGCGTATTGTTATCCAGTAACATGAACTCAGTGGGAGTCAACAGAGCTTTACAAATTCCTTAGATTCTAACCATGTTATGAGAGCATTTGTATTAGATTTCTTCCGAAACATCCCAAATGACTTGCTGGTTTGAGTTCAAATTCATTGTTTGTGGAACCTCAATCTCAATGAAGGCCAGAAGATCAGACCAGGTAACATCTATAGTCCAGTTTTGGTCTGCAAGTGGCCACTATAGCCTGGAATGGTACCTGGGCTTGGGAGCCTTGGAAAAAAAATGGCCATCTGCTGCTGTCCTATGTACTTCACCGATTGATGTGGCCTATTCAGAGATGTGCTTCAGCAAAGAACTGACGCAACATGTGGCTATTTCACATACTGTTGCCTTTCTGTCAGATTGCACCAGCCTGGTCATTCTACTCTCACCTCTCTCATTAATAAAGCATTTTCACCCACAAAAAAATGCTGCTTCCTGGTTATTGTTATTGTGTTTTGCATTATCCCCTATAGAGTCTGTTGTGCATAAAAATCATCAGTTTATATTTAAACCATGTGTGGCAACATAAATCATTCAGTAGTTGGATCATATTTCTTCCCAATTTAGAGTTTTGACAAGAGAACCACTGGACTATATAACAGTGTATATACAGGGTTTTAAGCTATGAAGTTTGTTTTTAGGACTCATTAAATTTACTAGGCACTAGTTCACTAATCATATAAGGTAATTTGTGACATCACAAAAGTCAGTTTTTCTTGCTTCCATGTTAATTAGCAAAATTTTAATAATAATTCTGCATTGTACTGCAAAAAAAAAGAGAAATACAATTACCGTATCTGCTAAATACAAAAAGTTTTAATCATAACATGACCATCATTTTACCCAACCAACACCAATATTTATATTTAGATATTTTTTTCCTATTTGCTATATTTTGCAGAGCTCACACTGTATCTTAATGCAAACCACTGTCCTGTCTGCTATACAGTAGCTCATGTGCATACATTTGAACTCAATCCAGCTTTATTGCTGACTCTTAAATTCATATTTAGCATCTCTGTACTGTCCAAACCAGAAGCTGTGCTTTTGGAGTACAGCTTTACTTTGCACTTAATGTTATAATGAGTCTCTACAGCATGACCTACCACATTTTAAACAGCAATGAACCAGAGTTTGCGGCTGGTTGTGTAGGTCACTGGCATGGGGCCGTGACCGCAGCCATCAGAAAGGATAGCTGTGTGAAAAGACCAGGACTCTCCACAACTGAAATAGAAATGCCAAGGTGCTCCATGTGCCAGCAGGAGGCCGCCACAACACACTACAGTAATTCATAAGACACAGTCAGTATAGAGTCATGGCATTTAAAGGGACAGTTTAACCAAAAATGAAAATTCTGTCATTGTTTGCTCACCCTCAAGTTGTTCCAAGCCAGTATGAGTTTCTTTCTTCTGCTGAACACAAGAGAAGATACTGTGAAGAATGCTGGTAAACAAACAGTTGAAGTATAAAAAAAATACCATGGAAGTCAATGGCTGCTAAACTACTAAAAAACACTAAAACTACTAAAAAAACACTATTCCATATCCATGAAAAGCTTCAAATAAGATGTTATTTAATTTATTGCATTGCTGTGTAGAAGATCTGGTTGTTCTTCCCATTGGACTGACCTCATTCAACTACCTCTTCTGACAGTCTGAATAAAGACTGCTCTCTTTTTGTCACTTTAATAGAATAGACTTAATAAGCTCTTTGCACTACACCATTCATATTCTGCACTGTCTGTGTATTTCACTGGTTTGCACTATTTACCATGTGCCTTATGCCACTTTATCTATTTTTTATTATTATTATTATTATTTTTTTCTACATGTCCTTATTTGTATATTTGTGCGTTCTACTGTTAGTGTTTAGTGTTATCTGTATGCACCAGGGAGTAAGAGAGTAATGCAATTTCAATTATCTGCATGTATGTACGGTACATGTGGTAGAATTGACAATAAAGCTGACTTTGACTTTGAAGTCTGTTGACTTTTCTTATTTGGCACCCTCTGTTGGGCAGCAAAATCGCCACTTCTTCCCCAAGTGTACATGTGCTTTAAGGCTGATGAGACAGATAAGTATTTAAGTTAGTGTCCTGTGTATACTTACTTTCCAATAAACTGGATGAACCCAAAAACACAAGACCGAAACAGCTCAACGTCTCCCTCTATTGTTTTCTAGGTGGAATTATATCAAGACGTAGTGGGTTCATACTGTTGTTACTTCCATAAGGCACTAGTGTATCACCATAATAATGCATATTTTCATCATACTGTTACCTTTGATACCTTTATAACCTTGCACATAATGTTTCAAAATTATACAATGCATACTTAATTATCATTATTACAGTAAGTGCCCTAATCCACAGTCCCAAGTACTGTATATAAAGAAGTGCGGTATTGGGTTTCAGCTTTCAGCTCAGAGATTAAATTTTAATATTCTGAAAAAAATAAAAGTTTAAATTATTTAAATTTATGACATAACATAAAAGAGTATTTAAGATGCACTTGGTCACTAATCAAATATGCAAATTTGTGACACTGACTGTGTGAATTACTTTGTACAAAAATTGTAATTTTCTCGCTTCCATTTGCATCATTCTCATCATCCGGTCTGTAATTTCATGTCTTTTATATTATATCACCATAATAATATTATTTTTTCCCCTTACACTAGTTCTAATACCTTTAAAACATTTACATTTACAATTTGTCACAATTTACCTAATTGTTGAAAATTATACAAAGCATATTTAATTATAAATGTTACAGACAGTACCATAATTTCCACTACTATAAAATAAGTGCTGTACTGGGTTTCAACCAACTTCTAACTTAATCTGTTCTTGGATTTTGAAAACAGGAAATGTTTTTTCAAATTAGCTTGTTTTTGTTTTTTTGCATTGTGTGGTCAATCACCAGTAGATGGCAATCTAATCTAATAATTTCTCTTAATGCAGCTCCACTGCTAATTACCTTGAAAAGCCTTTAGACATTAAAACAACATTTCAAATATTTTAAGTCACCAGGTTTGAATATGCACTAGGAAACACGAGTCAATAATGAAATATATAAATTAAAATATTTGTCAATTACTTTGATGATTGATTAGTCAGGCCTTTGCAAAAAATAAGTTATTCAGCCTTTTTAATGGAAAATAATGGGGAAAATAACATAATACCTACTTTACATAAGAAATTTTGATGATATAGTATGCTGAATTTGCAGAGAGAAAGTGAATAATGGCCTCTATGTTTACATCATTGCAGAATTCTGCCTGGAATATTCTGCAAGTGCTTGTGCAATAAGGTTAAAAAAAGCAGGAGTAAATAAAACAATGCAATGCATTTTCTCCAAACAGGGGTATGTTGTCATGCATACATCCTGCAGAGATTATAATGAGATGCATGATAAATACATGTAAAAAATCTGTGTCTGTGTTCATTCCATCCAGCACTAGTAATTTGATTTCACAGCAGGAAAACACTGAAATCTTCCTGTATATTTGGGAGGGCACATGGAACAAAGTGCATCTCATTTATATTTATATGGAGCACGTCCTACCGTGTTCCTCCTGTAAACAACCACGGCAACATCACTGTGAAGAGTGCTGCTCTGGGAATCACATGCACTGGTTTCAGGTTCTTCATAATACTCTTAAGATAAGCTTCCTATCTGGACAAACAAACTTATTGTAGGCTAATGCCAGAGAGATGATATGCTGAACTAAATAAACCTTTTGAAATTCCCTTTGACATAATTCTTTGAAGAAGATTTTTTTTTTTTTTATTATTATTTTAGAAATTAATATTTTTATTCAGCAAGGACACATTATATTGATCAGATTAAAAGTGACAATCAAGACATTTATCATTTTACAACATTTTTATTGGAACTATTCATCAACGACTCAAGCGGTATCAAGCAGCACGCTTGTTTTCAACATTGATAGTATGAAATGTTTCTTGAGCACAAATTCAGCATATTAAAAAGATTTCTGAAGGATCACGTGACACTGAAGATTAAAGTAAAGGCCGCTGAAAATTCAGCTTTGCCATCACAGAAATTAAACACATTTGAATTGAATTTGAATTGAAATTGTAAATATTTCACAATATAACTGTTTAATAAAACAGTGTACAGTAACGGGACTCATTTCAAAGGCATTAAACAACCCACACTTTTTAGCATTTAATACTGATAACACAAAGTTATTAGGATCTACTTTAATTAGTTTCAGAAAGCAAGACAGATCTTATATACAAAGTCAACTTGAAAATAAAATCTGTGTATTTACTTTCTTGTTTGCACACTGCACAATTCATTGGAAAATATTTCTGTTCACAAATTATTCTGTTAATCTTTTATCAAAATCAGGAATGTCGAAATGGTTCAAGCAATGAAAATGAATGTTCTTTTTATTATTTCATTATCAACAGTAACTTAAAAGCATGGCACAGCAGATCATGCGATCAACATACTGTACCTTGATAAACAGACTGTGATGTTCTGACCCAAAGACCCATGAAGACTGGGAGGAGTGTGTCCCTAAATACAAGCGGATGTCCACTGCTTAACTGTCTTTGTTATACAGTTGCCTCAGAGCTGAAACACAAAATACACTGCTATCAAAAGGGTACCACAATAATTCTGTGAATGAAACTGTGAATTCAATTTTAAAAAGTAAAAAGTGAAAAAGTAATAATAATAAAAATTTTAAATCTGTGGCTATTACACAGGTAATAGCGTTGTATTTACAACATCAATAAATATAAAATTAAAAAATGTAGGCTACTTGTTATCCCGCTATTTACACAGCTCCAACATCTGGTTATTAAACACTGATTTGAATTAAATTTATTTTAGATTACCTGTAGGTTTTCTTAAGGCTCCACAGACAGTAGGCCTACATTACAAAAAAACTACTTATTACAAAAAAACTCTTAGCGATTTCTTGCTTACGTTATTAGATGGCAAAATAAGGTTTCTGCCACCTAATGGACTGTAGTGTAATCTTTCTCTCTATTATCCTGCATAAATACAAATCACGTTTAATGCTATTCCCTGTTTTATTTTATTTTTAGTTTTTACTCTAAAATAACGTAATGTTTGTTTGGTCAGTTGGTTTATTTATTTATTTATCTTCATGAAGTCCGTACCTCTCATGATGTCTTAACGTCTTCAGCCTCCATGAGGACTGGGATGGTACTGTATGAAGTCTGTGGTAGTGCAAAGATCCATAGGACAAAGATTGCCATCTGCTGGTGATTCAGTACCTTTATTGTGTGACTTTATTTCATTACCTGAATGGAGCATATTTTCCACAAAACGTTCTACAGACTTTCATCACATTATGTCACATCAGCTGCTTTGATTCAGCATCAAAGCCATCCAGCACAAGTGGCTTCCTCTTAGAGACACGAAATGGACTGTTTCAAGGAAACTCTGGAAAGCCCAATCTGATTTCATGACACTATCTCAGTGTTTCATTCCCATACAGACATTGATCTTGGCATGAAATACTGGTTCTTTAAATCTATGAAGTTCTCCCAATGTAAATGCTTCTCCAAGACAAAAACTACAGATCAAGGCAACGATCAAGACAAACACAGAACATGGGTCACCAAATACTCAAACTAAACATGCAAAGGTAATGTTTTTCTGCAACTGTCTTTCATGTTAGTAAGGGTATATACTAGCTTTATTAAATATTATGATATGCAAATGAATAAGGCTGTAAAGGCTATTAGTACAGTCTAAAGCTGCCACTGGGGTGATACCTTTTCTAAAGGTACCCTTTTGTACCTAAAGGGTGCATATTGATATCTTAAAGGTACTTATTAGTACCTAAAAGAAACAAAAATGTACCTTTTGAAAAAGTACCACCCCAGTGTGTGTGTGTGTTGCTGTGTATTCATTCATTTCACATTCTCTGTTTCTGTCTCTCACTAAAACCAATGAAAAAGTAAATGACAGTTTGAAGATTAATAAAGGAATTATATTAATAATATGCATAATCCTTAAAGTGCATAAAACAGTAACATTAGAATTAGTAGCTCTGCATTTTAGCTTTGAAATGCTTGCATAAATTTCACAACCTGGCACACAACTAAGTCATGAGGTTCCTGCTGTTATCGTTCAAGACGTGAACTGGCCACTGTGTTGGACATTAAACTTTAAAAATAATCCTGTGTTAAACAACTCTGAAAGATCATCAAATTAACTTTGAATATTACCACTTGATTCTAAGACTATAAAATCACAATTTCAAATAAATCACATCAACACAAGGGGCTCAAACAGATGCATTTATTATTTTTCTTGTTGAAAAAAAGACACAGCCCACTTGGTTGCATCCTGAGAACAGACTCTGAGTAGTATCTTACCAAACTCTGAGATTTACAGCTGAGAACCTTTTAACAACCATGTGCCAACATCTGTGAGGATCTCCAACCAGTCAGAGACCTTGCTATCTGTCAAACAGATGTGTGTAAATTCACGCTGCTCCAGCCACCATAAACCACTAAATAAGAGTCCTGTAATTTCAACAGTCCTCCTCACACTTTCATCAAGAAGATGTGATTTGCTGCGGGGACAATGTAAATTTCATGTAAATCCTAACCCTCTCCACATGTACATTAAACATGACATCTTCTAAATTGCTGTAATTGCACCAGCCAGCAGCTCTATGTACAGTGTGGAAAGACAAAATACTTTATGTGACGCATCCAAGGAGTCAAGGCTTTGTTTATTAGTTGTTAGCCCTCATGCTAACTGCACCATTCGAATGCCAAAAAGTATCTGTCTCCACTGTCAGCTGTATCCATGTTATTTTGCAATGTGGAAGTCACCTATTTTCTTTGAATGTGCAAGACTTTTGATTCATTAGCGACTATAGGTAAATAACTAGAAGAATAACAATGTGCAGTATGGCGCTACAGTGTGTTTAAGATTATGGTTATAACATTGGATTTAAATGAAGACAGGAGCACGATCTAACTGCAGAAGTTTTTTTTTTTTTTTTTTTTTTTAAATGAAGATACAATCCATCTGTAATGACTGGTCTGAGGCGTGTGGATCCAAGTGCAGTATATATTTATTAGACAGAGGCAGAATCAAACGGGCAATAGTCAGCAGGCAAAAACAGGAATATCAGAGGCAGGGCAGAGACGTAAACAATTCCAGGCAGGAGTCGGGGTCACAAGCACAGGTTCAGAGTTCCAAGGCAGTCCGGGGTCAAACACAGAAGTCACAATAAGAAGAATGGGGAAACGCTCAGAAATGTCAGCCGGGGCAAGAATAAGACTTCGCAATGTATGCGAGTGTGAAGGCTGCTTATGTAGAGCAGTGAATGAGGTGCAGGTGTGATACTGATGGGAAGCAGCTGTGACTGAAATCAGGTGATTGTGTAATGCTGTGACTGATGGGAAATGTAGTCCGTGTGATGCAACAGTCTGTGTAGTGCTCGTGTCCAAATGATGAAAGGGTGACATCTAGTGGTTGATGGGTGAATGATCCTGGACCGGATCATGACATAGCCCCTCCCCAAGGAGCGGCTTCCAGACGCTAGCATAACAATCCAGGAGGGTGGTGAAGCAGAGGCGGAACAGGGGGCGGGATGGAGGGCCAGGTCCAGATTGTAGCCCCCCTGGGATTGGTGAATGTCCAGGAGCCCACCAGAGTGGTGCAGACGGAGCAGGAACCCTCCAGGGCGGAGCATATGAGGCTGAAGCCCACCAGGGCGGAACAGGCGAGGCAGAAGCCCTCCAGGGCGGAACAGGCGGGACCAGAACCCACCAGGGCGGAACAGACGGGACCCGGAACCCACCAGGGTGGAGCAGACGGACCCGGAGCCCACCTGGGCGGAACAGACGGGACCCGGAGCCCACCAGGGCGGAGCAGACGGGACCAGAGCCCCCCAGGGCGGAGCAGACGGGACCAGAGCCCCCCAGGGCGGAGCAGACGGGACCAGAGACCACCGCAGGGAAGCAGACTGGGCAGATAACCATGACAGAATCTGGAACCAGAGGAGAACAAGGACAAACAACACTGGGAGAACAGAGACAGACAGACAACACTGGGAGAACAGAGACAGACAGACAACACTGGGAGAACAGAGACAGACAGACAACACTGGGAGAACAGAGACAGACAACACTGGGAGAACAGAGACAGACAACACTGGGAGAACAGAGACAGACAACACTGGGAGAACAGAGACAGACAACACTGGGAGAGCCTTCATGGTGTCAGGGGCCGTGGCAAGGCCTGACAGGAAATCCTTGGCGGTCGTCGTAGCCATGACAGGGCAGGACTCACAGGCGGGGAATCACAGGCGGCCTCCATAGCCGTCACTTGGCAGGACAGGGGATTGCAGATGGCTTCCATAGCCTTGACCGGACAGAGCAAGAGTTCATAGATGGCCTCCTTAGCCGTGACAGGACAGGGTGAGAGTTCACAGACGGCCTTCCTAGCCGTGACAGGGCAGGGCGAGAGCTCACAGACGGCCTTCCTAGCCGTGACAGGACAGGGCGAGTGCTCACAGACGGCCTCCATAGCCGTGACAGGACAGGGTGAGAGCTCACAGACGGCCTCCATAGCCGTGACAGGACAGGGTGAGAGTTCACAGACGGCCTTCCTAGCCGTGACAGGGCAGGGCGAGAGCTCACAGACGGCCTCCATAGCCGTGACAGGACAGGGTGAGAGCTCACAGACGGCCTCCATAGCCGTGACAGGACAGGGTGAGAGTTCACAGGCGGCCTTCCTAGCCGTGACAGGACAGGGTGAGAGTTCACAGACGGCCTTCCTAGCCGTGACAGGACAGGGCGAGAGCTCACAGACGGCCTCCATAGCCGTGACTGGACAGGACAAGGATTCAGAGGAGGATACCACTGACACCTCTGGAGGTTCTGCAGCTAACGCCGCCACCTCTGGAGGTTCTACGGTGGTAACATCAGGAGGCAGGTGGAGTTCAGTGACAGTCTCTTTGAATGTAACATGACAGGCTGAGAGTACATTGCTGGGTGCCACCACCTTACAAGGGGCTGAGGCGAGCACCACCGCTTGGGGAGGTTCTGCAGCATGTGCCGCCACCTCTGGAGGAGCTGCAGCGGATGCCATCCCCTGGGGCAGTTCAGAGATGGTGTATGCGGCCCAAACGCAGCATAAAGCAATCACCATCCTAGGAAGCGCTTCAGACAGGGGAATTAGTTCAGGAACAGGAGGGCATAAATGGAAAGGTTTGGGGATACCAGCTGCGTGTGCAGACACCAGCGGTACATCCCTTACGCTGGACACCAGACAGGGAACTCGAAGGATTGACCTTGAATCTCTCGGTGTGACAGATTCTGGCAGTTCCGCTGAGACGTGAGGAGACTCTGGCAGTTCGGCTGAGACTTGGCGAGGCTCGGACTGAAGAGCTTTGATGTTGGGTGATGCTGGCTGGAGAGCTGTGAGTTGGGTGAGCTCATGATGATCAACAGTGGCTTGGTGTGGCTCTGGCTGTTCAGCGGAGACGTGAAGAGACTCTGGCTGGTCAGCTGTGACGTGGTCTGACTCTGGCTGGTCAGCTGTGATGTGGTCTGACTCTGGCTGGTCAGCTGTGACGTGGTCTGACTCTGGCTGGTCAGCTGTGACGTGGTCTGACTCTGGCTGGTCAGCTGTGACGTGTTGTAGCTCTGGCCGATGAGCTGCGGCGTGTTGTGGCTCTGGCTGATCAGCTGCGGCGTGTTGTGGCTCTGGCTGATCAGCTGAGAGAGGGGTTGATTCATGACGATCAACTGTGGCTTGGCTTGACTCGTGACGATCAACTGTGGCTTGGCTTGACTCACGAATATCGCTTGTGACCTGGCTTGACTCACGAAGATCAACTGTGGCTTGGCTTGACTCGTGACGATCAACTGTGGCTCGACTTGACCCTTTAACATCAGCTGGGACTTGACTTAGCTCCTTGACATCAGCTGGGACTTGACTTGGCTCTTTAACATCAGCTGGGACTTGACTTGGCTCCTTGACATCAGCTGGGACTTGACTTGGCTCATGACTGGCAGCCCTGACATGACGGGGTGTTGTTGTGACCGCCATTTTGCGACCAGACTCCGCTGTCGCCGCCATTTTGTGAGTGTGCTCTGGTGCAGCCATCATCTCAGGAGTGAGTGCAGCGTCGCGTTCCTCTTCCACGACACCCACAGTAAAAGGAGAGTCACACAACATTAGTGCATAGTCCATGAAATCTCTCAATCGGACATTAACTTCCCCTCCGGGTAACCGTGATTTAACTGGTTCATTGAGTCCAAACTGGAATAAATCTTTAAACAAAACTTCATCATATAGAGGAACTTGATATACCAACTCACAGAACTGCTGAACATAGTCCTCAATAGATCGATCTCCTTGCCGTAGACCTAGTAGCTGGTCGACTGGATCTTTGGTTAGGCTGTATTGGTGAAAGGCTGACATAGAGACAAGAACTGATACCTCGGTGACGAGAGAATACGGGGCTGCTGGATCCTGGTATGGCGAAGTCTTCTGTAATGACTGGTCTGAGGCGTGTGGATCCAAGTGCAGTATATATTTATTAGACAGAGGCAGAATCAAACATGCAATAGTCAGCAGGCAAAAACAGGAATATCAGAGGCAGGGCAGAGACGTAAACAATTCCAGGCAGGAGTCGGGGTCACAAGCACAGGTTCAGAGTTCCAAGGCAGTCCGGGGTCAAACACAGAAGTCACAATAAGAAGAATGGGGAAACGCTCAGAAATGTCAGCCGGGGCAAGAACAAGACTTCGCAATGTATGTGAGTGTGAAGGCTGCTTATGTAGAGCAGTGAATGAGGTGCAGGTGTGATACTGATGGGAAGCAGCTGTGACTGAAATCAGGTGATTGTGTAATGCTGTGACTGATGGGAAATGTAGTCCGTGTGATGCAACAGTCTGTGTAGTGCTCGTGTCCAAATGATGAAAGGGTGATATCTAGTGGTTGATGGGTGAATGATCCTGGACCGGATCATGACACCAACATTCCAAAGACAGGAACATGGGAAAAACCAAGATTGCTGAGGCCACCTAGTGGTCCTGAACCCACGGTTGAAAGCCCACCGCCTTAGTTGAATCAGGTTCAAACACGGGGCATTATCCGGTTATCTCTCTGCCTTCATTCTGAGTTTTTCCCTTTCCGAATGCTCAGTGATTCTAACCAAAGGTACATGTAGCCAAGGGGTGCTTGGAAAGATTTTAATTTGTATTGCTATGAATTACAAATAAATATATTAGGGCTTGCAAAAGATAGTAATGTATCAATATATCAGTAACAATTTACAATAAGGCTTCATTTGTTATTACTTAAATACATTAGTTACCATGAAAACTAAAACTGAAAAATAGTTCTAAATATATTAATCTTAGTTAATGTTAATTTAAACACTAATAAATTGTTAAAATCAAAAGTTGTGTCAATATATACTTAATGGACTTGAGCTAACAATGACTAAGAACAGCTGTGTTTTTAACCAACATTAAATATTGTATATGTATTGCTGTTAGTTAATGTTAATTAATACGGTGGCCGATCAACGCGCTGCAACTTCAGAAAACACATGCAAATAGAAAAAGCACCAGCAAATCAAGAAAACATCTTCATCAATTTGACAGCAGGTGCTGCAAATGCACACAACACAACCAAATAAAGAATTTTATTTGCAGCGCGTTTCTTTGTTTGGTTGTGTTGTGAGTATTTGCAGTGTGTTTCTTTATTTGGTTGTGTTTTGCGCATTTGCAGCGCGTGTGTTGTAAAATTGACGAAGTTGTTTTCTTAATTTGCAGGTGTTTTTTCTATTTGCAGCGCGTTGAGCTCTCGGCCACCGTAAATTAATGCATTAACAAACCTTAACTAATAGGACTTTATTGTAAAATGTTAGGAAACTGCTATAATTCATGTTTGTTTTTTTGTTTGTTTGTTTTTTCCCCTACGGTATTGATTGTTGTTAGTTTAATTGTCATTGTAACATTTGATAACGATAACATTGATAATGCAAATTATATCAAGTGTAATATGAGTTAGAAGATATTTAAAAGTATATTTTTGTCCATTTTAAAAGTCAATGGGTCCAAGACAACTTTGAACAAATAAACACTGAGACGTTTTTCAAAATATATTATTTTGTGTGCCACAGGTAAAATAAAGTCATACAGGTTTGGAACGACAAACAGGTGAATAAATGGGTGAATTATCCCTTTAACACCTAGCTTGGAGAGCCGGTTTGGCATTGCACAAGGGATGTTTACAGTCCGTCCTGTTGCTTTTGCAGCAGACCACAACTAGCTGTGGAACGCACCAGATGCAGGATGTTACTCTGCAGCCGTGGTCACCCTACATTTCACCAAGGTTTTTTTCCTCCCAACTCCCAGGAATTAAAAGGTGAGTTTTGATAGTGTCCATAAATGAATTTACAAGCTTTCTTCCTAGCTGTATTTGGCAAGCATTATGTAAAGCTTAAAGCTCCATTATGATGAACAGCTGGCTTTTTCTCATGTAGCATGGAAAGTGGGGACAGTATTTAAGAGGCAGGCCGAGGACAGCAGAGGCCAGTCTGAACTTAGCCACCTCAGATGAGAGGAAGGAGGCGCAAGGAGAGGGGGAGGAGGGACGCTTGGCGAATGAACAGATTTGTTGTGGGTTCCTCAGACAGAGGGAACGGCAAAGAGAGAGAGAGGCAAAGGGAAAAAAGCACACAAAGAATTGAAAAATGCTATCTGCGATGGTTCCCCGGGAGACATGAAAGAAAACAAGCGGGAGCCAAGTTTTCATCAGCAGGTTGTTGGTCTGCCATGTGTAGTTGCAAGCCAAAGACAGACTGGATCTTTCTTCTGATCCGCCGTCAGCCACAAACTCACCTGATGTTTAGCTGGAAGAGTTTTGAGGGCATTTGAAAAAAAAAAAAAAAGTTGCTGAAAGCTCACATACTCCCATAATTAATCACCTGTTCTCCACATCTTCCAAGTAAAAGTTGTATTTCATAAGAAAACGCCATTTTAAAAACAGTTTAAAACTCACAGTTTTGCATTATTATGAGAATAATTGAGATTGAAATTTTGTGACAAATTTGGGTTGCTCTAAAATAAAACAATGTCCAATTTTGTGCACAATGGACACAATGAATCTTGTAATTCACACAGGTAGGGTATTTTTCTTGCAGCTGCAGTTTTGGGTCTGAGGAGCCTCTTGTTTAAGGACATGAAACATTAATTTCCACTTGAGCTGGACTTTGTATGGATTTTACAAAAGCGCTCTATTAGTCATTTTGACCTGAGAGCTTAAATCAAAACAGGGCTGTATTGTACAAGCGTAATGAGGCATATGAAGCAATGAGGCAAGTGAAAAATCAGAACAGAAATATACTCAATAGAACCTATGATTAATAATGAATTATATAGTTAAATATAATGGAACAGAATTAATTCAGTGTCAAACCCTGTTGACAACTAATTTAACTTCCTAGATGCAACATTTCCAAATGAAACAAGATTTGATTCAATCCATCCTAACTCCTATGTAGTTTAATTAGACTCACTATATGTACAACCTGAATTAAGGAAATGTTGGGATTAAGGAAGTGTTTTTTTTTTAATTTGATTAAAATGAAAACTAAAAGACTTTCAAATCACATGAGCCCATATTTTATTCACAATAGAACATAGATAACATAACACATGTTTAAACAGAGAAATTGTACACTTTTATCCATTAAATGAGCTCATTTCAAATTTGATTTTGAAAAGATTCAGCTGGGAGAACATCTAGCAACTAATTAAGTTAATTGACATCAGGTCTGTAACATAAAAGGGATGTCTTAGAGAAGCATAGTCTCTCAGAAGTAAAGATGGGCAGAGGCTCTCCAATCTGTGAAAGAGTGCGTAAAAAAGATTGTGGAATACTTTAAAAACAACGTTCCTCAACGTCAAATTGTAAAGGCTTTGCAAATATCATCATCTACTGTGCATAACATCATCAAAAGTTTCAGAGAAACTGGAGAAATCTAAAGGAGGGAGACCTTCCAGCGTGTCATCAGCGTTCAGTTCAAAAGCCAGCATCTCTGATGGTATGGGGGTGCATAAGTGCATACGGTATGGGCAGCTTGCATGTTTTGGAAGGCACTATGAATGCTGAAAGCTATATAAAGGTTTTAGAGCAACATATGCTCCCCTCCAGATGACGTGTATTTCAACAGGACAATGCAAAACCACATACTGCAGCTATTACAACAGTATGGCTTCGTAGTAGAAGAGTGCGGGTGCTGAATTGGCCAACCTGCAGTCCAGATCTTTCACCTATAAAGAACATTTGTCACATCATTAAACGAAAAATATGTCAAAGACAACCACAAACTCTTCAGCAGCTGGAAACCTATATCAGGCAAGAATGGGACCAAATTCCAACAGCAAAACTCCAGAAACTAATAACCTCGATGCCTAGACGTCTTCAAACTGTTTTACTATTTTGAAAAGAAGAGGAGATGTGCATAAAATTGTAAAACTTCTCAGTTTAAACATTTGTTATGTTATCTATGTTCTATTGTGAATAAAATATTGGCTCATGTGATTTGAAAGTCTTTTAGTTTTCATTTTATTCAAATTTAAAAAAACGTCCCAACATTTATGGAATTCGGGTTGTGTATATATACAAAAATGTGACAATAATATTTCACAATCTGTTATGTTGCAGCATCATGCTAGTGCTTTAAATTATAACTTAAAGGAACACTCCACTTTTTTTGGAAATAGGCTCATTTTCCAAGTCCCCAAGAGTTAAAAAGTTGAGTTTTACCGTTTTTGAATCCATTCAGCCGATCTCCGGGTCTGGCGGTAGCACTTTTAGCTTAGCTTAGCATAGATCATTGAATCTGATTAGACCATTAGCATCTCGCTCAAAAATGACCAAAGAGTTTCGATAATTTTCCTATTTAAAACTTGACACTTCTGCAGTTACATCGTATACTAAGACTACTTTCAGGCGCTGCGTCATATCACTGCGCCTGCTGCACTCATGGTACGGCAGCAAAGTTCCTTGATTATTACGCCAGAATGAGAGTATAGTTCCTAACCATATCAGCCTAGAAAATCGCAACTTTTCATTTTCCGTCAGTCTTAGTACACGATGTACCTGCAGAAGTGTCAAGTTTTAAATAGGAAAATTATCGAAACTCTTTGGTCATTTTTGATGACCAAATGCTAATGGTCTAATCTGATTCAATGATCTATGCTAAGCTAAGCTAAAAGTGCTACCGCCAGACCCGGAGATCAGCTGAATGGATTCAAAAACGGTAAAACTCAACTTTTGAACTCTTGGGGACTTGGAAAATGAGCCTATTTCCAAAAAAAGTGGAGTGTTCCTTTAAGTGCTTTTTCACATCTGTCTACACCCCAAACCAAATACCGACAAAGCAAACAATATGTTTTTTGATAATTTTACAAATGTATTAAAAATAAAAAATAAATAAAAATTACATTATATTTATGTTATTTTACCCCAAAAATAGAATATATCATTATATTGAAATCTAAAATGTACTTCAGGGGGAAATAACGTACATTTAATGGTATTTTTTTAAATGTATCTCTTTTATATATATTTATTAATATTTAAGAATATTTAATATAATACATTTTTTTATATATTTTTAGATATATTATCTGAATATTTTCTTTGTACACCATAATGACTTGTGATGACTGTGCAAATGTATTAAAAATGAAAACCTGAGATAATTACATTGCATAAATATATCTCGGTACTTAGTTGAAACACCTTCGGATAGTGCCTTAAAGCCTTAAGTGTTTTTGGTTATAATACGACAAGCTCTGCACATCTGCTTTTGGCAGGCCATAATGATGCTTGTCTGAGGATGGGGATCAGAGTTTCGGGACAGAAGCAGACGAAAATAGACTTTTTAAAATAGACACAGTTGGAGAGAATCAGATGATATGTTTGGCTATTTTCCCCATCAGTTCCATCAGATTGACGTAAAAAGTCTTTTGAGAGGAAGTGCATTATTACATTTTGATTAAAGATTATTAAGACTAACATTTTTTTATTTAAAACAATATGAATGAATCAATAAAACCAATGAATTGCGCACAATAAGACCAGTATAAAAGTCAGTAAAGGTCCATTTTTGATGCCTGACGTAGCCTGCCCATTCAGTATTACTGTACACCCACTTCATCCTTCCTGTGAAACACTACCTTTTTAATGTTTTGGCATATTTTCTGCACAGCTACCGCATACCATAAGGTTTAGAAAAGGGTACGATGACCTGTTATTCTTTGTATGCCATTGGCAGGAATCTTCCTCCTCTCACAGGTGGAAGACTGTAGAAGAACAGCTGTGTCTGTCCAATAGATCAAAACATTTATGGCATCATATTTCCCTGTGAAATCTGCTGAATTTGGTAGCGGTGAGAGTCTGTCTGCCTGCTCGCCCCACCCTCTCCCAAGTGAGCGCACGAGGCGGAGCCTGTAGCTTTCAGAGTTCATCGGTTTCATCCGCTCCATTGCAGACCCGAGGGCCCCTCTCGGAAGATCATATACATATTGTTTATGTAGACGGGTATCGGCTGGGCCAAAGTCAACGTTTTCTTATCAAGATATAATTGTAACCAGTTTTCATATCAAGGAAGTGGTCTTAAAATTACAATGCTTAAGTGAAACTGTAAACGGAGCATCAAAAGAGCAGAGATGAGAAAGAGTTCCTCAGAAGATCACATAATTACTATCAGCTCTGTCTGTTTCTGTGTAAAGAGAGAGAGAGGAGAGAAAACAAGAGAAGGGGACGGGTGGACAGAGAAAGAAGGAGGGAATATGGAACTGATTAAGATTTCTGATTAACACATCTGAAGAAAAACAAACTGTGAAGCAAAATGGTTTTCAGCTTTATTCAACAATACAAAATATGTCAGCAAGAAGTCTGATTAAAAAGTATAAATACAACATTAATTTAAATAGTCAGCATGGTATTGTTTATACTTCTATAAAACACATATACTTCAAATAATTATTAGGTTTCTGATTGTATTTGTTTTTGCTTGCAAGCCGAAGGCCAAACTCATTTCAACCCTCGACCTGCACTGATGACGTCTCTTTCAACAACTAGTCTTGATCCAAAAATATCACCAAAAATATTTGTTGCTGATGGGTGTTATTTGAAAACTTTCAAAAGTTTGGGGTCGGTAAGATCTTTGAATGATCTTGAAGGTCCTTATGCTAACAAAGGCAGCATTTATTTGATTAAAAAAATTAATTAAAAAAAGAATACTGTGAAATAATACTTCAATCTCAATCTCGCTCTCTTTCTATATATATATATATATATATATATATATATATATATATACTTATATTCTACTTATATTTTAAAATGTGATTTATTCAGCAGCCATTACCCCAGTCTTTAGTGTCACATGATCCTTCAGAAACCATTCTAATATGTTGAGTTGGTGCCTAAGAAACATTTCTTGTTATTATCAGTTTATAAAAAGGCTGCTTAATATTTTTGTGGATACTTTTTCTCAGGATTATTTTATGAATAGAAAGTTAAAATGAACAGCATCTATTTAAAAATGAAATCTGTGACACCATAATTGAATTTACGGTCACTTTTGATCAATTTAATGCACCCTTGCTGAATAAAAGTATTAATTTCTTAAAATATTACTGACCCCAAACTTTTAAACAGTGTTGCAGCTTTGCAATAAGGCACAAAATTACAAGTTTAAATAACAAATTTTATATATATATAAAAAAAGATTTGTATAAAAAGGCTATGTACAGCTGATTTCAAATGATAAATAAAGTGTTACTGAAATACAGTTGCCATTTATGTACTGTATATGATGTGTTAACAATAGGTGCAAATACACACATTAAATCTAGCACCATAACTTTAGCACATTTGAGAAAAAAAAAAATTCTGCAAAGACATTAACACAGTAAGAGATGCAGTCTATGACAAAATTAAAAATAATATTTTACAGAACCGAATTTAACAGAAAATAGAATTTCAATAAATGAAGTCATGTTGATCAAGCTGAATCTATAGGGGAAAAGTCCATGTCCAGATTACTGCAGAGTACTGCCTGGTAGATTTCCTAAGTGCTTGCGTGATGCAGTTCAAAGAGTGAAATCTACACAATGCAATAGTGTGCCACTGTTATGCATGCATTGTAGAGACTATACTGCTGAAATCATAATAAAATGTATGTACATTTGATAAAAATCACCATTAATGACAGCTTTCTAAATAAAAACATTTTTAAAACATTTTAAGGTGCACTTACACATCAAACATGTTTCCATGTTAATCCGCCTCAACATTTCATGAGGGTACAGCATGATTAGCCATCTCACTAAATGCTCTTTCTGGGGTTGCAAAATGCAGAGTTTTTCTAATCAACATTCCACGATTTCTAAGCCCCAAGAACACATTTGTAGGCTTTAAGCATGTGGAAACCTTCCAAAAAGGAAGACCCAAAGCAAAGCATTACCAAGAATGCAAGTGAGTGTATTCAAACCAGCGAAGTACTGTTGTGTCCCAGCTCAGTTCAAGAAAAGCTAGCTTAACATCTGAACTGAAGCACCAAAAGTCAACCACCAGGGTTAATAGACATGGCATCACACAAAACAGGCTGCATGAACTAAAGTAAATTGATTGCATTGATTTAAATGGATAGTTCACCCAAAAATGAAAAATTATTTACACACCCTCATGTTGTTCCAAACCTGCATGAACATACAAGAACATACTTCGAAGAACACTGGTAACCAAACAGTTACGTTTCCTACTGACTCCTATTATATTTTTAGTCCATGCAATGGAAGTCAATGGAAACCGAAACGGTTTCGTTAACAACATTTTTCAAAATATCTCGTTTTGTGTTCTGCAGGAAAAAAAAAAAAGTCACAAGTTTGGAACGACATGAAGATGAGTAAATGATGACAGACTTTCTTCTGTGGGACACAAAAGAAGATATAGCAGAATGTTTTAGCAGTTTTCTGTGTGTACAATTAAAGTCAATGGGTTCCAAAACTTTCAAACTCCAAAAAAGACATAAAGGAGGTGTGAAATTATTCCATACGACTTCTTACATTCATAATGTACACAAAAAACAGCTGAAGAGTTCTACAAAATATCTTATTTTGTCTTCCACAGATGAAAGAAAGCCATATGAGTTCAGAACGAGTAAATCACAGAATTTTCATTTTGGGTGAACTAGCCCTTTAAGACTATTAAGACTAGTCTAGCACTATAGACAATTTGCAACGTTAGACTTGCCAACAAAGCCTGATGGGAGTTTTGGCAATTGCGCCTTGTGTTCTCCGAGTACAGTTAAGCCCTGTTCACACCAAGAACGATAACTATAAAGAAAGATATTAGCGTCCACACCAGCGGACGATATCGTCTGTTTATTTATTTTTTAAGTTATATTTATGGGCGTTTTCTGGCTTTATTGGGACAGGACAGTAGAGAGCTGACAGGAAAGCAGGCTCGTCTGCCGCTTTAAATTCGAGCTCGTTATAGCAGGATGGATTCTGATTGGCTGTCAATGTTTGTATCGTTTATCAGCTGGAAAAAAATCGTTCTGAAAGTGATTCTAACTATATTGTTTCTCTGTGCCTTTATCGTTATAACTGTGGTGTGGACTCTGCTATTCTTTAATATGGAGAACAATTTTTAGAACTATATCTTTATCGTTATCTTTATAGTTATCGTCCTTGGTGTGAATGGGCCTTTACAGTTGAATACTGTAAGCACCAATCATGTCTTGACAGATCACAGTAGAGTCCCTCTCAGGAAATAAACCATTGGGTTTATACACAAAACAATATAATACATGGTATAAACATTGAAAAATAAGTTATGTACATATCTTTAAAAAAATGCTGCCTTGCAACCCATGGTCCTATATGGCCCATATACTGTATATATATATATAAAAAAAAAAAAACAGGGTGTTACAGGAATGTTGTGCAAATTCCCATGAGGGACAGTGTCTCTGTGATGGGGCATGTGCATTCTGTCTGTCTGTGTTTATTTAAACCAGTGCAGGTAATTTGAGTTCACAGCAGGAAAGCACATGTTGTTACTGCATGATCCTCCATAGCTCGGAGGGCACATGGAGCAAGGAACACCTACTTTATAAGGGGCCTCACCAATCCAGTTCCCCCTGTAAACAACAATAGCAACAACACTGTCAATGACACACCAATGGACAAAATGAACCATACAATTTTTCATACTTGAAAGTGTGCTGTATGAGGTGTTTGCTAGTTTGAAACTACCTTTGACATAAAAAAAATGCAATTACTAGACTACAATTCCATTTCTAACTGTGTTTCTATATTGAGAAGACAAGCTTTAAATCAATCTGGATCTACTTTAACTAGCTCTCAGCTAGCAAGTCGGGTCTTAACTAGAGTTTATAAATAACTTGCTCTGCAGTAGCCTAAGAATTTTCTCAAGTGCGCCGCCTCAGAAGACTGAAAAAAGGAGGTCACAAGTCAGTCACAAGTCACCAGCCACACAAGATTATGGTGCTTTGATTCTGGAATTAGAGGCAGAATTCCGCTAAAATTCCACATGCGGCAGGAATGCAAGAGGTCGTCTAGGTCTTTGAACCAAAAGGCCCCATGGATGTCCATGTCAAAAATGTTTTTAACAGAGATGTGTCAGGTTGCTAGCTTAGCCTAATTATGTTACTGAAGAGTTTCACTCTTGGGTTTAGCAGTTTAGCTTAGCTAAAGCACAAGAAAACATATACGTACTTTGGAGAATAGTTGCACACCAAGTATGTTGCCCTCTTCCATACTGAGCCCCAAACATTCATATTATGGCATGTGTTGATGGCACATCCTACTTTATTTGAGGTTGCCCACACCATCTGGTAAAAACAGAAGCAAAAAGTGAGCAACGGTCAAATTTGAATGATATTTACCACCGTTTAAAAAGTCTCTTATGCTCACCAAGGTTGCATTTATTTTCTTAAAAATACAATAAACATCATCATAATCAACTCACTTGTGTATAATGAGTGCACATAGGACCGTAGCACTTAAGGGGACATCTGGGATTGCAGTCTCGAGGATAGGGAAAAGAATAGTCCTTCACTTCATCATACCAGGGCTTTACCAGCTGCAAAATGGACCTGTATCTGTAAACAATCCAAACATAGCACCAAATCTCATTATGGTGTGATGAAATGCCTTCCTTGCTCATTCAGGACCAAATGTCTATTGGTATAGTGGAAAATAACCATAGGAAACATCACTGATCATTAACTGGGAATGATGGTGAAGATACATACCTTCCTGTTCGGACTGAAAGGTTCTGACCAAGAACTCTAAGAAGATTGCGAGGACCATGCTCCCAAATACACGTGGATGCCCACTGTTCAGCCGTCTTTGCAAGAGTTTCATCCCAGACCTAATACATGTAATTGCAAAAATTATTATTCATTTTAATGATGGGTTTCTTAAAATTCACACCCACAGAAATGAAATTATGTCCACAATAGGAAGATCAAAAAGCAATGTTTACCCAAACAATAACACTGATTTTATTGATTATAAACCATGGATATGCATGAACAAATATTAATTTTATGCTGGAAAATTTAGTTGTATTCACCACAGTAGATCATTCAATAAGCTTTACCCCTTTAATCTTGGTCAAATCAGAGAATTATTAAAGAAAATCTAACATTTGGATCTATTGAAACATATACAGGATTTCCCATGACTGTGCACATTTGGAAGTATTTCAGTGCTTAGCTGTAGTCTTAGCACATTGATCTATGCTGCAGAGGATCTACTCTGGTGGTCCGAGCCAATTAAATCTGCTCAACAGCTGCTGGTGCCAAATGGACACGGAGAAGTATGTCATTTCTGCATCCTGTGATGAGCGCCGTTACATGTGCAACACTCACGTGTCCAACTACAACAGCAGCAATGCGCTTTCCAGGCAAAGTGCCAGGTAATTATACAATGAAATAAATAAAACAACTGAACCCAGTGAACTGCTGTGTATGGTGTAGAGCAAAAGTTCAAACAAGCAGAATTTTTTTCTAAAGTCCAAACTGTTCCTGATTGTATCATAGACTACTTATTTAAAAAAAAATGTAATTATTGTAAGTGACTTACCATATATTCCATGTTTGAGGCTGGGGGGAAAACTTTCCCTCTGACTTTATTATGGTAATCAAGTATCGCAAGCATATCGTTCTGGGAAATAGAACGTTTCCGTCTGGTCTTGGGCAGGTTTGCGGCCTCGCTGAGATATTTTGGAGGCGCAGAGCCAATATCAGTGAAATTGGTTGCTGGAAGAGATGAAGAGGCAGTGGGACTGAAGGCTGCCAGTGCACTTGCTCCACAGGATATACACAAGAGCAGAATGTCAATAGCCATGCGGTTTTCATTCATGATTGATGGCTGGGATGTGCCGAGAGGTTTCTATTCCTTTTGCACAATCTGCATGTGAAACATAAATGATTCCCATTCATTAAAGAATGCAATAAACTGTATTATGTCATTTGACCCTTCCTGTACCATAGAGCCAACACTATAAACACATTTTTATCATTATTGCATCTTTGCGTTCACTTTTTTTTCCAGAATATTTTATACAAGTTCATGAGTTTTCAGAACTACATCAGTAATTAAATTCATATTGATTGTAAAAGTGCAATGAACTTATGAATGCAGGTTTTAACTGACACCACTTTTCAAAATATTACTGTCTTCAAAATTACTGTCAACATTAGCCATCAGTGTCATAAAAAATGACACACACACTTTTGAAAAATAATTTAAAAAGCAGACTGAAAATTCATTTAAACTTGTATTTATATATTTTTTAAAGGATTTAGCATAAATTTGACATTTATAGAAATAAAAACGGTTTTCCTTAAAATAAATAGAAACGTGAAATTCAACTAGTCATTCAATATTCATCTCTACACACAATCCACACATCAGATTACCAACATACAATCTAAGCAGCTATAAAAGATTACTCGTGCACAAAAATGTCCCTACCTTCTCAGAGATGCTAGATCAGCCTGTGGATATAAACACGTCTCCTTATTACCCGAGTCTGAGCAGCAGCAGCAGCTTTGATTCTCTGTGAACTCGAGAGCTCTTTCTCTCTCCCTCTCCCTGCTGAGAAGCGCTGCGGGTTTATATACGGCTGAGGTACCGGTTCAGGAAGTGTTCCGGCTTTGAAGGTGCGCGCGGTTCCGCCCCATCCGTCACCTGAAGCGTGACATCATCTGAGACGTAATACTGCGTTTCTTTTATCCATTTCCTGGCAGATCCAAGCAGGCTTAATCAAAACATCTGCTTTTAGTTTGCACAGCTGGCGTGAGTAGAAAAGAAAACCTAAGATAAGCAAGTGAATAATCCTGTGACCCCGAAATGCATCTTAGTCCATCGCGATGGATAATAAAGAGGCTCCAAATTAACAAATATGAGTATTAATAAACCAGGGAGTGTTGTAACTAATTTTGTTTAAATGCCTGTAACTGTTTTTAGTGCAGGGTGTCTCAGATATTAATATAATGGTCCGATATTTTACTTTAAAAATATTTTAGAAATCTACAATGTATCATTCAACTGTGTAAATCAAACCTACCACACCTTGCAAACTGGTTGTAAAATTAAAACACTGATGTAGCTTACTGTTTTAAAGTGAGCAAAAAAAGATGGCCCTCTTTTGTGTGGTGAACTTTATTAAGCCACGCATTCACAAACACTGGAATAACTAGGAGGGAGTGTGTGATATACAACACTTAACTAAACAAGAATGTAAAACAGAGTCATTTACATTTTAGACACATTTATTGTCAGTAACTTTGATTTTACACCAACAAAAACTGTTCCAAACAAACAACTGCAAATCACAGTAGTGCTGTTCATTCTGGATGGATTCAGTGTTGAGTGAATTATTTAATGATCACTTGTTTCATTCCTAAATTATTCAATGTTTTTTAACAAATTGTTTGAGTGTATTATTCAATGGCTCATTTTTATCACTTGTTTCATGACTGCACGATTCAGTGTTTTTGAACTAACTGCTTGAGTGAATTATTCAATGATTCATTTTCATCACTTGTTTCGTTTTTGCATGGTTCAGTGTTTTTGAACTATCTTCAATAGCCCATTTATAATACTTGTTTTATTCCTGAAGTGTTTTTTAACAAATCGAACAAGTGAATAGGCTTGTTAGAGATGAAGCAATATCTGAGCAAAACTAATCACCTTGAGATGCACGCAGGATAGAAATCTGTCCGAGTGTCGTCCGACTTGTTCTGCTGTGATGCAGACATATGTAAACAATCTCTGAAAAGTGTTTTTCAATGAATCGGTTAAATTAATGATTGAAGAATCACTCATTGTTGGTGCCGTTGCACTTCGGTCATCCCAAGTTTGAGTCCCGGCTCACGGACCTTTCCCAATCCCATCCCCCTCTCTCTTTCCCACTTTGTTCCCTGTCCACCTGTCCTATCTAAATAAAGGTAGTTAGGTAGTCCTATCACCTTTCCTGTAACTCAAATGGTAGAGCATGGCGCTAGCAACGCCAAGATCATGGGTTCGATTCCCAGGGAAAGCAAGAGCTGATAAAATGTAAAAACTGTAACTTGGATGCAATGTAAGTCACTCTGGATAAAAGCGTCTGCTAAATGCATAAATGTAAATGTAAATGTAAAGGCATAAAATGCAAAAAAAATTAAAATAAATAAAATAATCACTCATTAAGCCGCCACCTACTGGTGTAACCCATAGAAAAATTCCCACCACTATTTCACAAACTATGCCTGCCTGGAACAAACAGAGACAAGTGAAGTGATATAATAAGTGAAAAGTTGTACTTTTATATCTGCACTCTTGGAGCGCGGCTCAACCAATTAGATTTGTGGACTGTCAGGTAATACAACTCAAGTCATGTGGGTCTCCTATACCATATTATGCCTAGCATCCATATGCAGTGTTATTCTCTTATTAATCAATCACTTAAACTGAGTTTGTTTTTACAGACTATAAACTGGTCTGTCAGTTAGGCTGCACTATAAAATATAACAATAGTCTTATACTGGCTTAAATAGTCAGTAATTAGGACATTCAAGAATAACTGGGGGAAGTCCAGCAGTTTTATACTTTAGGGCTATTGCTCTCCACTTTATTTTCTTTGTCTTATTTATAATAATTCATTAAATTGTACAGATTGCACTTGTTCAGCGTCGGAGTCAGGCCAATCCAGTGTGCCATAGCAGTTAGTGAGCCAAGAGCAAAACCCCCTCAGCAGTCGAATAATTTTCTTTGGCAGCCGGAGGACAAATTAAAGCAACGTGACGCAGAAGCAGCCCCATCCTCCACACAAACAGCAGTGGTTTCCAAACGTTCTTGGAAGTGATAGTCTTCAAGAGCTAGAATTGCGAGAAGTGAAGCCGACATACAGCTACGTTGTGAAAGCTGTTGGTTTTTATCGGACAGTCTGTGCTCCCTGTGGGAAAATCATAGTGTTAGATCTACTCCATATGTCTAGATTGGTACACCATTTAAAAAGAAATGTCAATTGTGCCATTACAAGTCAAGTAACATCGACAGTCAAAACAAATTCACCCTCCCCCTGTGTCAAAACATCAACCTCCATCAGCAAGCCAATCCAAATTCAGTGTGAACATACTAATAAACAGCCTTTACCATGACCTCACTGCACCTGCCCTCATTTTACTGATGCACACTGGACAGATTTATGCACACCACACACGCTTCGGCCATCTCATTTAACAGAAACGATATCTGTCGTCTCCTTACTTGACCAAGGATTCATTCCTTGCGTTGTTGTAAGACAAGGGAATATCCATTAGCCATCAAAGAAATGTGGTCTCCCTGTGTTATTTCAAGTCTTTCAGGTCTTTCAAATCCAAATGTTAATCTATAACATCAACAGTCACCACTGCCACAGGTAATTAGACCACGTTTAATGATCACATAGTCAAACAAACAATCACTTCTCATTTGTGGGGGATAGTATAAGAGTAGAGGACTGTTACGGAGAAGCCCACTCTTTTCAGACAGAACATTTATTTACTTATTGCCTCGTTCCAAGTTTCCCTTCACACTCCCTCTCAGTGGCCCCGCAGAAGCTCTGCTGATGCCAACAGGGTTAGACGCAAAAGAGGCTACACATGATGGAGTTCATCAGTGTGATTTCGGCCCATGCGTTCAGACACAGACTCACAGCTGTGAACTCCACCCGAAGGCTTTAGTTTCTTCTCTGGCAGAGAACAGCATGTCTAGGAAAATCACTTGGCAATCATCGGTGTGTGAATGAAACTAAAACACCACTGCCTCCAGACTAGCAAAACCAGAGGCTGCCCTCAGGGGTCAGATTTGAGAGCTACGCAGCAGCTGTGATTTGATTCGAACAGTCACTGAGAATTTGTTTTTGTTTGTAGTCATTGAAAGGCCCAGACTTTCAGGGATCTTTTCCAGTGTGGAAATCATTAGTATGTTTTGTGCTTAAAAAATTGGCACATCCAGTTCTTATCGAGATGATATATAGACGTAAGCATAAGGTGGAGTGTCAATACAAAGCGGCTTATCCATGTCATATCCGTGTATTATGATATGTCCATATGTTTCACATTGTTTTTTGGCCACGTTCAACCTTTGTCTTGATGTTACTGCATGGAATTAATACCATTATTTTCAAAAAGCAAATCTTGTTTGATATTTCACAGTGCATTATAAAATTTCCACTCAAGTTAGTGTACACTGTCGAAGCCGTATTGGAGCTTTGTGGCCAGCGCTCTGACATTCAGTGCAACAGAGATTCCAGTTCTTCCTGCCTCTCCATTACTGTCCTGTAAATAAAGACAAAAAATGAAAAAAATTAAAATAAATACAATTTAAAATAATAATAATAATAATAAAAATTCATGATAGTAATATAACATTTAAAGTGTTCTTTAAATTTACTAATCATATATGGAAATCCCTATTTTCACAAACATTAATGGAAATCAGAAAAAAAACTATAATTTTAGACATTTTAAAATAGAAATAGGTCACTAACTTAATACCTTAAAATAAAGCACTGTCTCAAACCCCTGCCCTCTTTCAAAATTAATAAAAAGTGACCCTTTCAACACTTATCAGCATTAATATTGTGGTCAAAAAATGGATTTGAATTATAATTAACAGTGTGTGCAGTAACAAATTGCTCAAAATTCATCAAATCGATGTTTAGATTTACTGTACATATACTGTACATATCAGGAAAAGGACAAAATTTACCAAAAAAAAGATTTGTAAACCTTTTTATCAGTAATAAAAGTTGGTGTGTCCATTCAATTAAAAATATACATATTACATATTTTTTAAATATTACATAATTTATCTGTGTCCATTTGTCATGAATAGGCTACAACACCAAGTGTGTATATATCAAAAACTATAGAATACCCAAGATGTGTCACCCGTATAGCTTTGAATGGGGAAAATGCAATGCTCAATATGGCCGCTCTATCATAGGAAGCCCCACCTTCTGAATAAAAGAGCCAATCACTGATCAGTAAAGTCATCGGGTCACTGCAGCTGCCGTTAGAAGTTCTGGTTGCTATTGAAACAGTCAGTGTTCTGAGACATGCGTTTAGGACAGTGCATGCGCACTGGCTGGTCTAGCCTGAAAAAGAAGCAATTTTAATGCTATTTGAGCAACAAAAACAACATTTATGAGATAAGTTGTTATGATTATGATTTAAGTTGTTGTCAGATTTAATTGGTGATTTCAAATATGAAATTTAATCATAAGCTTGGCAAACAGTTTTGGAGAATTTGAGGTGTACACAGGGGAGGGGTGCTGGGGTGGGTGGGCTTGAGCCTCTGCCCCTTCAATCACCAACACTAAAGTGCCCTTTCATTCCTGTCTAGGGCCCCCGAGAACATGATTTCTACCGAGGTGGATCCAACCTGCCCTCTTATACAAAGTTTTGTCATGAAATGGTAGATGGCGCAGGCCGATAGCTTCTAAATCAACCTGATATAATTACCTCATTACTCACATTGCACAGCTGATTGGTTTGTTTTCACATAAGCAGCCAATGACAGCTTGCTGCTCGACATTAAACTACTCATCTAGTGCTTGCTGAAGCAGTTGCAGCACGCTTCAGAAACCCTCCAGCTCCCCCAGCTCCACCTGTATAGATCTGCTATGGGGTGATTTCATATATGTTTTACACAGGGGTTATTTTGTTACATGTACAGCAGCAGTATTTCTTTCATTCTCACAGCAGCATGTCTGTGGCAGTAGTAGTAGTAAGTCTCGGTACTTGCTCTGCCGCACCAGCAGCAGTGTAGCAGATCTATTCCTCCAAGACCATACACATCATCATGTACATTACCATGCTAAACTCTCAGAGAGTTGTCATGACAGAAATATATTTATATTACTGCATAATTATCAAAAGAGGTGTAATAACGTCCTTTTGCATCACCATTTATATATCACCAGGTATTATAGATTTTCTTGATTGAAACCAACTATTATTTTTGAAGATTAGATCAGGAGAAAGGGTTGGTCTGGAATTGAAAAAGGGTTGGTCTGTTTTCCCACCATGTTGTCTAGATACATGCTTTCACAGGGTCCTTTAAAGGTTTTCAAAAATCTTATTGTCATGGTTTGACAAGTGCACATAGGAAAGTGAGCTCTTAAACCGAGATCAAGTGTAAATAGTGTTGCACAAAGCCAGGTCCAGCTGCAACCTTGGTGCAGTTAGAGGAATCCTAATCTAGACGCTCCATTAAGCCACACGTTAAACATCTTCTGCAGATATAAGAAACAACACCTGCACATTAGGAGGGTGAACCTTGTCTTTCACACAGTAAATAAAGCTGAGATGTGGGAACATGGTCATGCATCTCCATGCTACTGTAGCTATTTTTAACATACTACATTCCTGCACAGCCAAAATATTCTCACTCATATATATATAAGACATTTATGGACATCTTTGATGCCAGGACCTTATAAGCGTGGGTGCAGTTGGCGTTGTGGCCGTCCTCAGACATTTCACAAGAGGTTCTGATGTAAACGCCGATGGCATGAGTAAACACAAAATGCTCCGCAGGTCTAAACTTAGCCAGTGGGTTTTTTTTTCTTTCTGAGAATGAAGTTGTACATGAATACAACATCAAGCACAAATACAAATATACAATTACAGTATTTTCCTAGAGAAAATTTACTGTATTTCACCAAACTAAAGTTTGATTATGGTGTTATTTTAGTATTATTTATATTCTATGGTAGTTTTTATTAATATTTTGATTTTTTTTTAATGTTTTCAGTATTCATTTTAGTTTTAGTAAAAATATTTTATGTTTTCACCATTTTCATTATTATTATTTTTTAATATTACCATTTAGGTGTAATTTATTTATATTTCAGTATTAGTTTTTAGTTTGTATTTATTTCCAGCCATTTTACTGCTTCAGTATATACATATTGTGTATGTATATTGTTTCAACTATATTTTTATTAACAAAAATGTTTTTAGTTTTAGTTAATAATAATAAGCTTGGTATAGCTCACCCAAAATGTAAAAATTATGTCATTCCAAACCTGTATGATTTTCTTCTGCGGAACACAAATGTTTTGGAGAATATTTCAGCTGTTTTTGTACATTCCACTGAAAACGGAAATTCCACAGTCATACAGATTCCAAACAGATTCAATTTTTGTTTTTTGGGTGAACTACCAGATCATTGGAACTGCCATTGTACTCTGGATGGTGCATGAAGATGGTGAAGTTGGAGAACAGACAGAATGCTCTGACATTTTACCTGTTTATAGTGGCTTTGGAGCACATCTCTTGTCTGGCCGTGGTGGTAATAAACGTACGTGTACAGCGTGGTCTTGCAGATCACCCTTGGTTGTGAAAATGAGCAAAGCCGATTGGCTAAAGAGGGCCTGAGGCTGTCTAGACAGCAGATGAAAGATGACTTGTAGCTTTGGCAGCTGGCGGTTTCAGCCTTATTGACTAGCCAAGGTTTTCTACCTGTCATGGCTAATTCAAGAGCATGTATCCAAATCACACTGCATATGCGCAATTCTAACTTAATGTTGTATGTCAGACGTACACCCAAATCACGTGCGGCTGCTTTTTTGTTATTTGTATGGTTCGCTTCACGTGGAAAAAAATATCTGAACTGACTGGAGAAAACGTTGTACGTCCAAAGCAATTTAAGGGATGAAGAAAGCAATAGTGTGTTTTATACACTCCTGTCTTTGTCAAGATTATAACACTTTCTAATTCAAGTGGCCAAAGTGAAAATTTCTGCAAAAGAGATTACAATTTTCCTGTATGGGAACTGGATCTGATGAAGTGTTCAATCTGCATATATACTTGACTGTCATGAAACACCCTTTTATGTGTACCTAACCCTACTGTATACATTACATTGCAGTGCTATTTCGTATCTTAGCCATTTACAGTAGTGCAATTAAAAAAAAAAAAAAAATTGGCAGATATCTAAAGCAACAAACCATGCCAACCCAGGTTCCCTGGAAAAACCTACATTCAGAATATTTCTGCAAAATTACATTCTTTGCTTCTTGCACGTTTCACGACACCTTCAAAGTCAAATGCCCAGTGAGAGGTGCTAAAAGCGTGTTCAGTTTTATTCAAAACAAATAAATGTGAATTATGCAACATTTTATTTTGTTGGTTGTTGTACATATCACGGCAGTTCGGAAATTAAATGTCCAGCGATTGGCTCTGAAAGGTTAAAGGCCAAGATCCTCACAGCAAAGTTAATTTTCGTTTGTTCGTCTTTTTCATTTGCAGCGATATGCTGTTAATGAACATCCCCACACCACCCAGGATGAATACAAAAATTTGTGTTGTGTGCTTTCCTCTCAATAACAAAATAAACATGCAACAAAAATGACAGCGTGAGAAAACAGTAGTTAAGAAAGTATCTGATCATAGTCCTGTGGATATGTTCGCACCAGCTATGCAATTCGGCACTCCAGTCAAGTCAAGCCACATTTATTTAGATAGTGTTTTATAGAAAAGATTGCTTTAAAGCAAACAGCTTTACAGTGTTGCTAGTACCAAGTGATACCAAATGAACTACAGGAAGACATGTGCAGGAGGATAAACTTGTGCATATATGTACATGTTTTATGTACATGTATATCATGTGCTGTTAACAGTACAACTGGAAATCAGTGGATGTAGTAAGTGGTAGAGCAGATAGATGCAGATTCTTCTTTCAGTTGGCCTTTGTCTTTAAAATCTTAACTATCATAAATCCTTCCCCTATAATCAAAATGTTTTTGGAGATTTATTCCCCCACTGTGTTTTTCATCATGCAACTTCAGCAAACTAGCAAGTGAACAAAATGAAAATAAAATGAAAACTAAAAGAATTTCAAATAACATGAGCCAATATTTTATTCACGATAGAACATAGATAACATAACAAATGTTTAAACTGAGAAATTTTACAATTTTATGCACAAAATGAGCTCATTTAAAATTTGATGCCTGCTACAGGTCTCAAAAAAGTTGGGACGGGGGCATGTTTACCATGGTGTAGCATCTCCTCTTCTTTTCAAAACAGTTTGAAGACGTCTGGGCATGGAGGTTATGAGTTTCTGGAGTTTTGGTGTTGGAATTTGGTCCCATTCTTGCCTGATATAGGTTTCCAGCTGCTGAAGAGTTCGTGGTCGTCTTTGACGTATTTTTCATTTAATGATGCGCCAAATGTTCTCTATAGGTGAAAGATCTGGACTGCAGGCAGGCCAATTCAGCACTTGGACTCTTCTACTATGAAGCCATGCTGTTGTAATAGCTGCAGTATGTGGTTTTGCATTGTCCTGCTGAAATACACAAGGCCTTCCCTGAAATAGACGTTGTCTGGAGGGGAGCATATGTTGCTTTAAAACCTTTATATACCTTTCAGCATTCATAATGCCTTCCAAAACATGCAAGCTGCCCATACCGCAGGGATAGGCAACTTCGGTCCTGGAGGGCCGGTGTCCTGCAGAGTTTAGCTCCAACCCTAATCAAACACACCTGAAGAAGCTAGTCTTCAAGATCACTAGAAAGTTACAGGCAGGTGTGTTTGATTAGGGTTGGAGCTAAACTCTGCAGGACACCGGCCCTCCAGGAACGAAGTTGCCTATCCCTGCCATACCGTATGCACTTATGCACCCCCATACCATCAGAGATGCTGGCTTTTGAACTGAATGCTGATAACAAGTCAAGCAAGTCACCTTTATTTATATAGGCTTTTAACAATACAGATTGTGTCAAAGCACTTAACAGTATCAAGTTGGAGGATAGAGTGTCAGTAATGTATAATAATAAGATTAAACCTCTTTTCAGTTAAGGGCGTTTCATTATTGAATTCGGAGATGATTGTCTGGCTAAGTTTAGTTTAAATAGTAACTGTGAAATCAAATTTACTATAATCACTAGAAATTAAGTGTCCCCAACTGAGCAAGCCAGAGGCGACAGCGGCAAGGAACCAAAACTCCCTCTGTGACAGAATGAGAAAAAAACCTTGGGAGAAACCAGGCTCAGTCGGGGGGCCAGTTCTCCTCTGGCCAGGATATTATTGTTTATTCATTGTTTACTTATTGTTTTAATTACATTTTTAAATGTATAAATGTATTATATTTCATTTTTAATTTGCAATTTCTAACAATAATAGATTATGTAGTTAGGTATTTTATTATTATATTTTTAATTATTTGTTTTATTTTTAGTTTTATTGTATTTTAGTCGAGGTCTTCACTGGGGATATGTCCTGGGGCTCATCGCTGAGATCAGGGCCGCAGACATACTCCCGGCGCCGATCCACCATTGATCCGGACACGGACTGAGAAACAGAATAAGAAAGAAACAACTATTAGCGTAATGCCAATCTTCTTAGTGTAACAGTACATCGTTTATGGGAATGTTCCCGGTTCCGGTTGATCTAATTAATGCAGCTAACAATCCTTTAACGGATTTGAATAATAGAAGTGTAGTAGTGTGTTAGGTGTATGTCAGGTTAAAGAGGTGGGTCTTTAATCAGATTTAAACTGACAGGTGTGTCTGCCTCCCGACAGTGTTTGGTAGATTGTTCCAGAGTTTGGGCGCTAAATAGGAAAACGATCTGCCGCCCGCAGTTGATTTTGATATTCTGGATTATCAAATGGCAGAGTTTTGAGAACGCAGCGGACGTGAAGGACTATAATGCATAAGAGCTCATAAGTATTGGGAGCTAAACCATTTAGGGCTTTATAAGTAATTAACAAGATTTTAAAATCTATACGATGTTTAGTAGGGAGCATGATGTTGACAGAACCGGGCTAATTGGTCATACTTCCTGTTCTAGTAAGAACTCTATCTGCATTTTGAACCATCTGTAATTTGTTTATTAAGCGTGCAGAACAACCACCCAATAAAGCATTACAATAATCTAACCTTGAGGTCATAAACGCATGATTAATGTTTCTGCATTTACATTGAGAGCATAGGTCTCAGTTTAGATATATTTTTAAGATGAAAAAATGCAGTTTTACAAATGCTAGAAACGTGGCTTCAAAGGAGAGATTACTATTAAATAGCACACCTAGGTTCCTGACTGAGACGAAGAATACAGAGCAGCCATCAAGTGTTAGACTTTCTAGGTTATTACTTGTGGGGGTTTTAGGTCCGATAATTAACACCTTTTTTTTCAGAATTTAGCATAAGAAATCTCGTCATCCATTTTTTATATCGACAGATTCCATAAGTTTCTCATGGTGTGTTTCCCAGGCGGTGAAGAAATATAGAGTGATATCATCAGCATAACAGTGAAAGCTAACCCCGTGTTTCTAATGATATTTCCCAAGGGTAACATATAAAGCGTGAAAAGTAACGGCCCTAAGACCTTGAGGAACTCCATACTGCACTTGGATTGATATGATACCTCATCATTCACTGCTACAATTGAGGCGGTCAGATAAGTCGATTTGAACCTGCTAATGCACTCCCTAATGCCACAAAGTTTTCAGTCATTCAAAAGAATGTTGTGATCGATAGTGTCGAACGCAGCGCTAAGATCCAGTAGAACTAATAGAGAGATACAACCACGATCAGATGACTCTGGACACGCTGGAAGGTCTCCCTCCTTTTAGCCCGGAGGACACAGCGTCCATGATTTCCAACAAGAATTAAATTTGGATTCGTCTGACCATGAATACTTTTCCACTTTGAAACAGTCAATTTTAAATGAGCCTGGCCCACAGACACGACGGCGCTTTGGACATGTTCAATATGCTTCTTTGCATGATAGAGCTTTAGTTGGCACGCAGATGGCACGGCGGATGTGTTTACCGACAGTGGTTTCTGGAAGTATTCTTGGGCCCATTTAGTAATTCAATGACAGAATATGCCGATGAGTATGCAGTGTCGTCTGAGGGCCCGAAGACCACGGGCATCCAACAAAGGTTTCAGCCTTGTCCCTTACGCACAGAGATTTCTCCAGTTCTCTGAATCTTTTGAGATTTATGACTGAGATGATGAGATTTGCAAAGCTTTGCTGCGTTGAGGAACGTTGTTTTTAAAGTATTCACAATCTTTACGCACTCTTTCACAGATTTGAGAGCCTCTGCCCATCTTTACTTCTGAGAGACTCTGCCTCTCTAAAGCCCGATTCGGACGGTAATTGTTTCTCAGGGGGACGTAAGTGATTTTCACCATTTACAGGGTGTAGTTGGTGATTTAATTGCCGTCCGAATCCAGGATGTCAGTGTTTTTCTCTCACCACCCCCGTAAAAATCCCGGGCCGAATTACCTACTGTTTTTTGACAAACACCGAGGTCGTGTGGTAATTTAATTGCCATCTGAATCCACATCCCTGAGTTTACGAGAAAAAATCGATTCAAAATTCAGTGTTTAATCCCTGTTTGAGTGCTCACGAACACCGTAACGTTGTACTTCGGTGTAATTTACATATCATTTCTGAAATGCTGGAAAGTATTTAAAAGAACAATACTTCATGACTCAACCACAGCGACTGGGAGCAGAAAAAGAAGAAAAGCACATAAACTTTCAAATGGGTCTTTATTATGGCAGCAGCAGGTATGCAATACAATTTTAAAATGTGTATTATAATCAGATATATATCGAGTATAATTATATACAACTATAGCGCGTCTATTTTCCTATTTTTAAACAGGAGATTTAAATAATCAAATAATAAATATTATAAAATATGCTTGGAATAATAAGAATACATAAGTATTTTTAAATACATTTTACACAATAATAAGAATAAATTTGTAACTAAAATTAATTTTATTTACAGCAGACAATCATGTGATTGGCCATGTGAGCAGCACGTTCCCACGTGTGCAGGATCACAGAACTCGCTCCTCCACTGTGAATAAATCGCCATCCGAATGCATGAGTTTTATCACTGAGGTGATGTGTAAATTTATTTTTACAGACGTCCATATGAGAAACAATTACCGTCCGAATCGGGCTTAAGACATCCCTTTTATAGCTAATCATGTTACAGACCTGATGTCAATTAACCTAAGTAGTTGCTAGATGTTCTTCCAGCTTAATCTTTTCAAAATTTCTTGCTTTTTCAGCCCTTTGTCACCCCCGTGCCAACTTTTTTGAGACCTGTAGCAGGCATCAAATTTGAAATGAGCTCATTTAGTGGATAAAAGTGTAAAATTTCTCAGTTTAAACATTTGTTATGTTCTCTATGTTCTATTGTGAATAAAATATTGGCTCCTGTGATTTGAAAGTCTTTTAGTTTTCATTTTATTCAAATTTAAAAAAACGTCCCAACATTTCCAGAATTCAGGTTGTAGTTCAAAGTCGCAGTGTTGTGTGAAAAACCAAAAGAACTTTGCCTAGCATAGTAGATAATGCTTTGTTCTATTTCTGACATAAGCTACTCAATGAGCTTGTTTTACTTCCAACAAAAGGACAAATGGATGAGTGAAGACTTAAGGCCCATTCACACAGTGAATGATAACTTCAATGATAACTATAAAGTTTTAATAATCATTCTAATTCTAAAAGCAAAGTCCACACACAACTAAAATTATAATAACATAGAGGAACTATATCGTTGTAATCACTTGCAAAACAGTTTTTATCGTCTGTTGGTATTAGTGTCGTGTAACCAGACCTTCAGACTGACGGCAGAAGGTCTGGGAACATTGGCCGCTTTGAATGGCCAAGGACCGCCCAAGAGGCCAAATGACAACAGGTAAAGCAACCAATCACGTTTTGTTTTGTGATGGGTCATGTTTAGGGGCGTGGAAATGTCCCCACTATAACAGACTGTTGTGTAAAGTCTTGGACGTATTTTAAAGAATCTATGCCGCAGACTTTACATATTTCACATACTTTTGAAAATTCAGCATTTAGTTGATCCTGATAAGTGCTCATTGTCATAGTTGTAAACACGACTGCTTTCTTCTTTCGTAAGGGGGTTTGGCATAATGGAATCTTTGTTTTCAGGCGTAACGTTAAAGAACACGACACACACATCTTCCAGAAATCCTGTATAATTTAACCAATCTAATGACGACTTCGAAACTCCTAAAGTGTTTCCAATTTTGTGTGCCATTTGCATCAGACATTCAGCCAACGGTTCATGGGTGGTATTAGTGTCGTGTAGCCAGACCTTCAGACTGACGGCAGAAGGTCTGGGAACATTGGGCGCTTTGAATGGCCAAGGACCGCCCAAGAGGCCAAATGACAACAGGTAAAGCAACCAATCACGTTTTGTTTTGTGATGGGTCATGTTTAGGGGCGTGGAAATGTCCCCACTATAACAGACTGTTGTGTAAACTCTTGGACGTATTTTAAAGAATCTATGCCGCAAACTTTACATATTTCACATACTTTTGAAAATTCAGCATTTAGTTGATCCTGATAAGTGCTCATTGTCATAGTTGTAAACACGACTGCTTTCTTCTTTCGTAAGGGGTTTGGCATAATGGCATCTTTGTCTTCAGGCGTAACGTTAAAGAACACGACACACACATCTTCCAGAAATCCTGTATAATTTAACCAATCTAATGACGACTTCGAAACTCCTAAAGTGTTTCCAATTTTGTGTGCCATTTGCATCAGACATTCAGCCAACGGTTCGTGGGTGTGACGTCTGAGGCTGAGACTAGTTGTTATAGACCAGGGATGTCAAACATAGCTCCTGAGGGCCGCACTCCTACAGAGTTTAGTTCCAACCCTGCTACAACACACATACCTGTAGTTTTCAAAGGCTTTGTTCAGGCTGCAGGCAAATCAGATTTTTTCTCAAATCAGAAAACAAGTGATCAAATCCGATTTGTGAGTCCAGACATAACCAACTTATCTGCATGAGTTGCTTTGATAACAAGGTGTACCTACATATGTGAAGAGGCTTTCAAAACGGATGCAGGAAAGTGGACGTGCATCATCTTGCTCTAAAAATATAAGTCCTGTCGAATTGCAGTGTAGGACTCACACAAACAAACTCAGAGACGGAGGTTCTGTGTTATAGTCACAGACGGCTTCACGGTGCACCGAGGGGTGCGGTGTTTTCCAGCATTTCTGGTCACTGGTTTTGAGGTTAACCTTGTGTGTTGCGTTAAGATAATGCTAAAGACTCTTTAAGATCCAATATAAGATACATCTGTAAAAATCAGATTTTGGAATTGCATTTCAAACCACCTTAACCATATGTAGTTTAAAGCAGATTTAGAAAAAAAAATCTAATTTCATGTGTTTTTGCTGTCCAGGCTTAATGCATGAGTTAACCTTAATACCAAATTTTCCAAAATAAAAACTTTGTATTAATACAAATACACATACATACTGACAAAATGACATTAAAATCTTATGTCGAGGTAAAATATTAACATAGATTAATTTACTGTACATAATAACATGTGAGTCGCTTGATCCAAATGTCATGGAGATGGGCATGTTTTATATCATCTTCAGCATAAGAGACGACATCTCCTTGTATTGTCAAAAAGAGTCCTGGTTCTGTTTGCTATAACTAATAGTTTCAATGAAAAATATACAAAATGTTCTCAATGCAACTTCCAAGGTAACAAGATAGAGCCAAAGAAACTGTACACTACAGGGTTTAATGATAAATTGTACTCAATCCTTCAAAAAGAGGTTGATCTAAGCGCTTAAAGCTGGTAATGAAAGATTTCCAGTGTTACACTGTGTCCCCTTAATTGACCATTTTGGCTTTTTCTATTCAGAGGCTTTTTAAGGCATGTTGGCAGCGGTGATGGTGATTGAAAATCCATCATAATTTCTGTGCTTTTGTTTGGCTTACTCAACAAAGAATCCATTACAATTTAACGATTTTGGTGTTTTTAAATCTGTCACCCATCACTCTAAGTGAAACTGTGCCACATGACCTCATTGTCTCCAAAAACAAAGAGTATCACACTCCCAGTTTTCATGCTCGGCCCTCTGGCCTGCTGCATGTACGTGCTCAGCAGGTCTTGATTTAAAAAAGCTTTCTGTGAGGGCGTATCAGCTTTAATCAAATATCAAATAGGGTGGTTCGCTTTGAGGTCTTTCTCTAATTTCAAACAAATCACACAGTAAGCCGTGATACTGTCTGTTTAATGAGACAATGAAAACTTGGCTAGAAACCATAGCTAGCTCACCCAGAGATGACCATGAGAATGTTGTTTTAGACTAGTTTGGGGTTTATTCCCATCATTGTATAACAAACGTTGACCTCACATGATGATGAAAAGAAACTCGCACAAGTAAGCTTATTCTTTAGGGGTAAACAAGATTGAGTGTCTGTTTGTGCCTTCTACGCTTTAGTAAATCACATCTCTCCTTATCTTAAAGCTGAATTTGAACAGTCACGCGTGTTTTAAAAACAATGCCTTATCGCAATTATTGTGTACTAGAATTACTCTTTGATGTTTCTGGATTCATTTATTATTTTATTTTCAACTCTGCTGTTTTAGAGTTGAGCAGACCAAACAAACGTAGCCACTCCAGGTGCAAAATACGTCACCGGACACCCTAAAGTATAATTAGTTAGACGTTGTGGTGTTGGAATCCAACTTTTTGGTGTTTGGACTCAAGCAGACACACAAATCTGCATCACCTCAGTCTTTGTTTTGACTGCGGCTCTACCGTTGGTCAGTTTCACCCACCATTTTTCCTTTGGCTTTCATTCCCATAGCAAGTCTTTTTTTTTGCGCAACATAGACATAAGCTTGTTTCCTGGAAATAAAGTGGCTGGAAAATGTTAATTACTTTTAGCTCTGTTTATGAATTTATGCAAGGTGCGTCTAGCAGTTACAGCCCCAGATAAGTTTTGACTTCCAACACCCCAAAGAGTAAAACCATGACATCATGTTTTACCACATCTGCATGGTGTTTAGGTCTTGCCAAAGCACTTAACCAGAAGATTCATTTTTCATTACATTCGACTGAAAATCAATAGTGCGTAACTGTAATGAAAATCCTGCCAGCAGGCTTTCAGTGGCTTGCTGCAGGCTCATCTTTTCACTTCTTCACTTCACGTGATTTTCCACAAACAGTAGCCATGTGCAAACCTCACATTGAATTTCTTCAGCAGTTTCCATTTATCAGCATGCATCTGACAATCATAATTCGGTCATATTACAGACAATCATTTCAGATAATGCCAGATGAGCTGGTTATATAAAAGGTTGATTATAAATAAACACAAAAAATGTTTAGTGCAATCAAAATTCACTGTTTTACCCAAAATTTTTGTGTGTTTTGTATTTTTATGCTTTTTGGAGTATTGTGCTATTAGCTTAGCAACATGCTAACATCCAACTTTGTTAAAATCAATTGCAAATCATTCAAAACCAGTAATTTATGAGGCTACATGACTTCAGATTAAGCTCTAAAGGGAAACTAGCTTTTGGAACAGAACTTCTGTAAGCATAATGCATACATTTATCATCTGTTTCAGTACCATTACATTAAAGAGCATTGTCTCACTCTTCAGCACAGGTTTAGAGGCCCATCAAAGGGCATTTCCTGTACAGTTCTGCAATGTATTTCAATAGAATACCAGCACACCCTCAGTCTTTAGCCTTACGTAAGAAATTGCACTGTGTAAAAGAGGAGCAGATGGCAAGATGTAAAAAAATGGCCTTTAAGTGCTTTCTATGGCCTTTATGTGCATTGGCAATGCACTAAAAGTTGCTGGCACTTGTTTAAATGTTGATAAATAGCTAATGCATTCATATTTCCAGTCTATAGATATAGGTGTATATTATACAGGTGTTCTGAATACAGTGAAAATGCACAGAGGAAAAATGAGGATCTGTCATAGATGTTTTTCCCACACAGCAGAGCCAGTGGTATCTACCAGTTATCATAAATAAATAGGTTTCTGCAGTCTCTGAAGATCGTGTTTGGTGGTCAGGGCCATATCTGAAACTTTGAAATATAACTCTGACCAAAAATATGTTAGCATTTGGTACTATAGACCTATAACTGCACTGTATCAGTATTTTACTACTTGTTACATAGTGGGTTTTAAATGTTGATGACACTCTTTAGTCTTTAGGCCACATTTTACTCCTTGTGCATTTTTTCTCCCTTCCAGAAAGCTGGGACCCTGAGGTATCCCTTTGTACTGTTAGAATGACAAACCTTTAGCTGACCTATGACCCTGAACATCACACAAATCCAGATGGAACCACACTAAAAGAAATACACAGAAAGTCAGAGTTAATGTCTTGTTTTGTCATGAACCTGTCCTGCATGTTATAATAAGGATGTTATAGATATTTTGAAAAACATGACTAAAGGTGGACTAAAACCTTGAAACCTTTAAATCGTTTAAATTCACAGTGGTGGTGTGACGAAATTTTCTTGCTGCTCTTTTTTTGATAACTTGATAACTAAGACTGCTGTTAGGTGTTTCTTTCATTTATAATTTATTTTTAATTTTTTTGCATGGGGTAGGATGACACATTAACTTCTCACAGTGGGAAAAAAAAACATCTTCTTCACTTCTTATCGTAAAAAAGACAATAAAGTGAAAACATACAGTCATACAGACCTGTTGACCACAAGTTGGCTTGCAAGTGGTGACCCTAATATATATTCATACAGTGCAATATACCAGTGTTGTACCATTGTTAACCAGAACTAATACTATATTTTTTGTTAATTGAAATAAAGCTGAAATAAAACAAAACATAATATTAAAAAAGTTAATCTACATTAACACATATGCATTAAGGACTGAGGTACCTTAGAGAAAACCTACCTAACATCGCTTTAAATGCACTGGAGAAACCATTTCCCTCAATGACATTAACACAAACAGAACAGTCTGGGGAGAGATCTCTCTGAACTCATTCCCATCGTCAAATAAACCTCAGTAACTGTAGTAACTTGGAGTTGGAGCCAGGAAAAGCAGACTCAAAACCTCCAAACATGGTAAAAATAGTAGTAAAGCAAAACATTTCATCAGTTAACAAAGATAAGAGAACTCCGTCATAGTTTGGGAAACCTCTGCTCAATCTATGATTTGTTGTATGAGGGTTCACGTTGTGATGACCAACTACATAATGAAGAACAAAACGTTTCTTGAAACCTTTAGTCATTAAATAAACAAACTCAGAAAAGGATGAACGTCACAAAGAGATTTCACGAACAGCAAGTATCTCCAATAGCCTAATTGCATCAGCAGCTAAAGTGAAGTGACGTGTGGCCTATGTAATTTATATAGTGGGAGAGCTAGAATGATTTAGTTAATTTATCATAGAGATCCTTAATTACACATATTCTTAAACAGATTTTTTAGAGATGATATTTGAATATTGCATGCCATTTATTATTGTTAGGGATAAGAATGTCTTATATAGTGCACCATTTTTAGGGGACAGCCAATTGTAGGTGTCTGAAACAATAGTTGACATTATTAAGAGCACTCGTTCAATCCCATAATGCAGTAATAATTGTAACCGAAGTAAAATGGCTAGCATGTACTATGAGCATTGCACCGAATGTATTCCCACATATCAACAGATGATTGCTGGCTCTTATTCACATTCATTAACAACCAATACAGCAGTGGTCTTGGACTTTACAGTGACATCTACTGGTGTGGAGCCAGCACTGCAGTAAAAATGTTACCAAAGCAGTTTTAGCCTGCGTTCCACTTTGTTTGTAGACACACACTTGCAAATTTCATAAACACTTCCCCTCAGGGGAATCCCGACTTGCATTGTGAGTGCGTTCCACATCGTGAAGTGGATGAAGGAAGTTGATATGGGCCGACCCTTGACTCCTCGATTTTGACCAAGTGAGCGAGTCTACTTCATACACTCCAGGCAGCTCCATATACCACAATGCAACACTATGTTGTATGAAATTATTTGTAAGATATTTAAAATAGCCCATACCTCAATAGCATGCTGCATCAAACTAATTTGTAACGGGGAAAAATGTAAATAATAAATCAACGTTATAGCAGATTATAGGGTGTTCCAATTAGTAATTAGTTGTGGGCACTCGTGCAACATAATCAATGACGCACATCAGACAGAGGGAAGTTAGCAAGGAAAATGCATAAAAAAATGAGGTGGAATGCAGCCCTTGAAACACTCCATTTGCAGATGTATTTTTTACCCATAATGAATTGATTCATCAACTGAAAGTGTGTTTGACTGGTCATGTGATCTGTTGTAGCCATTTAAGAAAGTGTTTTTTTTTATTTTAAATTATTTGTTTAAATATTATTTGTTTGTGTTTTGGTTCAATTTGTTAATTAAGAAAGGAAATTGTAAATGTCATAAAAGGCGTGGTAATCACGGCATGACGCCGGAAGATTGGAAGTGGGTCAGACATAATTTTTGACCACTTCATATTCTCTTTGTTTGTGGAATCCCTTGTTCTTGGAACGAATTGTTTGGTTGATCAATTATCTACCAAAAAAAAAAAAAAAAAGGAAAAGGTTCGGTGGTAATGAAGTGCGTTCATCACAAAGCCCGCTGCCATGCTTCCGTGGCCAACAAAGACAAAAGGCCAAAACATGATCTCAACATGGCAGCCACCATGCATTTGTAAACATATTTGTCAAAAGTACGAGTCAGTCCTTTCAGTGGAAAACAGTTTCACATGGAAAGAATGAATTAGTGTACCGGTAACTTGTATAAAAAGACAGACGGCACATGCTTGTCATACTACTTCATGTATTAATGGCACCTTTGGTATTTGTCTTTGCCATTGTTTTGCAGATATATTTTTCCAGGTTGTGATCAAGGCATATAAATTTAACATAAAAAGACAATTTTAGTGGGATGTTTAGTTGAATGTGCAATATATCAGATATAACAATGATCACTTTATAAAGCATGTCTTGTTGAAAATGGCACATGACGTTGGCGTATAGGTTGGAAAACTCTAATCCGTTGCATAGTTTTTGAAGAATTTCCTTTTAAAAATAACTGCTTAAATCATTTGAATTCACAATGGTGGCGTGACGAATTTTCTTGCTGCTCTTTTTTTGATAACTTGCCATTTTGAAAAGACTGCTGTTAGGTGTTTCTTTCATTTTTTCTTTTTTGCATGCCGTAGAATGACACATTCACTTTTTACAGTGGGAAAAACCCTCTTCACTTCTTATCCGAAAAAAATACAATAAAGTGAAATCATACATTCATACAGACCTGTTGACCATAAGTTGGCCTGCAAGTGGTGATCCTACTGTATAAGCAAACTGTATATTTATAAATAATATTGCAATAGTACATATAATAGTGTATTAGTACTGTAATAACAGTCAAATCAATAACTAAGAAGTAATAGCAAACTATGAAATAACACAAATGAAACTTTGGAAACTATGGCCAAAACAATGTTAAACAAATAAAAGCTATTTTTTATTTTAGCTTCACCAAATCTCTTAAAAATATTCATGAGGTATCTAACCTGGATGGTTTTTAAACCATATTAATGGAGTTCCCCTGTGAATTTTTTTTTTCAAATATATCTTATTCATAGACAGTTTATATTGTCGTATTTAAGCATAGACTTTCAATCTTTTTATCATCTTGAGGAGCATACGTACATTTAGTCAAGTAGGCCTACTCCAACTTTTAACTGGCAGTGTACCATAAATCATGATTTTGAAAGCCTAAGGTAATACAGCTCTGCTTTAGCTCTGAGATATGATATGAATGTGCTTCTACAGCCCTAGTGGCATTAAACATAGGCTATATTGCCTGACAAGTCTTTATTTTTACTGGCACCTGGTGATGGAGACTTGTGCTTGTTTGATGATCTGCTCAGCAGGACTGCTTTACTTCTAACAGCAATGGATATCATATGTAAAACAGATTATCCAATAAAGCTTACTTTTCTTTTCCCACAATTAACAACTGAAATTGAGTAGTATGGGAGGACTTATGTATACTCTGATCGTTTCATATTTCTTAATACTGGATATTTCCAAAATCTGGCTTGTGATTTTATCATGCATAGAGCGCACATCCATTAGTCTATTTCCACTGACAGGAGCAGAGAAAGAATGTTAGGACCCATCTGCAATATAGAAGAGGTCAGTCTTTAGCCATGATAAAATATCAATATGGTATATTATTCAAGCCAATTTGAAAAAAGTCAAGTATGTCTACTCTACAACTGCTTATGTAACATTGTGCATCCTTCCAAATCAACAATTAGATTCCCATCTTGCCAAATCAAACTTTTACCTTGCTTGGTCAAATTCAATGTAATGTCAGCATGCTAGACTCAGCAACTATATATTTTTTGGTCCAGTGTTGTTATTGCAAGGCTACACCATTGTTTGTGATCTAGTCATGTGATTTTTAAGAAGTGAGTGTCAATGAATTGACCCTTGTCATCAAGAGGCAGACAGGGAAACACTTATATTACCCGTCCATGTGTTGAGGAAAACTGTGGGTGGTAGTGACGTAAAACACTGAAAGAACATTCTATTAACCTCCCCAAAAAAACATTCCATTCATTCAAGACCACTTTCATCAGCTGACATGAGTGACCAACATCTGTGGGGTCAATGACGAAGATTATTGGATAAATAGTATCATTATGAATGCATACATGTGAAAAAAAGCTTTTTGAGATATTTATTTACAATACTTGTCTCCAGCATGGGCATCTTTTTGTGGCTGTGGTAAAGTCATTGATAAAAAAAAAAAAGTTGTTTTCTCCAGGATGTACCTATGAGGCTTGTTCTCACCCCACGGGGAGCCCCTCCAGCTACAGATGATGAGAAAACCAGTTGTGGCCTCAAAAGTGTAGCTAAACCCGCATTGACATAACAACAGTAGACTTTAACAGTATTAATGTGTGTCAGGTAAGTTCTTTAATGGACAGAAACATAAAAATAATAATATAAATGTTTTTAAGTATAGCTATTTTTTTCAGTTTTACAGTTTGTATTTTCCATGTAAATTAAATGCATACAAGTTTGTAAGATTTTTCAAATGTTTTTGAAAGAAGTCTCTTATGCTCATAAAGTGTGCACTTATTTGATCAAAAATAAAACAGTAATACAGTGCAGTATATTATTACAATTTAAAATAACTGATTTGCTGCTCATTTTCTATTATTATAAATGTTGAAAACAGTTGTGCTGCTAGTATTTTGTGGAGACTGTGATAGATTTTTTCCAGGATTCTTTGATGAATAGAAATGTCAAAAGAACAGCATTTATTTCAATCAGAAATATTCTGTAACTTTGAAAATGTTTATCCAGTCACTTTTAAACAATTTAATCCATCCTTACTGAATAAAAGTATTACTTTCTTAAAACAAAGTTACTGACCCCAAACTTTTAAACAATATACTGTAAAAGTTATATTTTGTTAAATGTCATTATTGCCTTTTACTAGTGAATCATACTGTAATGATACTCAAAACAGATGAATCTGAAGGTTTAATGCTAATTTTCAGTAGAAGTAGAATTAGATCATATAAAGCAGTGATAGAATGCAAAGTCTATAGAACATGATTTTATCTTTGTAGATAATCAGCAAGCACTTATAGCTTGTAAGATTATTTCATAATGTAACATTTACCAAAAAAAACAAAGGTATTGATTGACATCAATCACAAAATGCAACATATCTGTTATTCTTGGGGAGCCTGTGGCACAGTGACGCAAGCTGCCACAAAGACTTAGGCTCTAAAATGGATGAAGCATAACATTTTGGTTTCATTCATGCAGTTACACAAATACACATCCTCTCAGTGCATGTAGCATGGAGAAGTTCACACTACAGCTCTCTGAAGACGTTTACATGTTTCCAAAACCCAGTTAAAATGTTCAATTGTAATAAATTAGTTCACACTCCCACTGTTAATGTTTGGGGAGTTTTTCTCGCGAATGCAAGTAGGTCCTAATGATAAATGGACTTATGTTGTTTGATTTATGAGATTTCTTAAGTAAACGCCAGTCTAAATGGTCATCCAGGGCTTATTTCTCAATGTTATCCTGTCCTTCCAGCCTACAAACGTCTCTGTTGTTTGGATATCTTCAGTGGACCAAAAGCCTAAATACAGTTAATTGTGATCTGAATGTTATAGTGGAATACAAAAGAAGATATTTAGAAAAAATGCTTCTCCTTAAAATCCTCTTAAAGATTTTTCTCAGAAATGGTGCAGCATTCCCATTGTGTCCTCTTTTGATGATATTAACCTAATTAATAAGCGTAATTTCTTTTGTTTGGATGGAACGGTACAATCCTTATCATGCCCTACGGATATCCATTAATCTTTCCAACCCAACATTCAACTATTTTTTAAGGAATAATAACTGTCTAAAGTCTTGTGAAGACATTTGAATACTTTTGAACTGTTCCTTTGGGGAAGAGTTTATTTTATTATCCATTATCAAGCCATTTTGCTTTTTCCAAGATGATGTTCTGCTAGTTATGATTAATGTGATCACCAAAGGAAAGTCTGGACATTATCTTTGTATCTGAAAAGGGTGATTAACAAGTCTCAGTAGACCAATTTTCTTGTCACAGTTTTACTAGGCCAAAAGCAATTGTAATAGACAGACAATATGATAGTTTTGGTCTTGTCTTTGGATGCTATTTCTGGTCAATTTGTTGAAAAAGGCTTTCTCAGTTAGCTATGATAAACATTACAATACTGCTAGCATTGCATGATGGGAGTTTAGGCTGCATTTCCCACTTAAGAAAATGTTAAATCCTTGCACAAGTGGAGAGAATGAAGAGGCTATTCACAGACTCAAAACTCATTTTTGGCTTTGGCTGTGAGGTCTTGAGCCAGACACACGGCAATGTGGCTGTGGTCCGCCTTGTTTATTGGAGTTGGGAAGTGTAAACACTAAAACCTTAAAGCTGTAAATAAACAAGAGGGTATTGAGTTCATGTATTTTCCCACTGTGAATTAAATTAACATAGTAATATTTTCCATCCAAGTGTCACAAGACCTTGGCATGAGAGTGGCGATTTGAGTGGAAGAGACATTTTCTATTCTGTTTTTTTTCACTTTGGGGAAAAAAGAGCTGATAGATTTGTTAATTTGAGACCTAATGTTCTTTGTGAACTAATTTTATGGAAGATAGGGTATCCTATTCTAACTAGATGACCTTTAAAAGTGCACCACCTGCACTTTCTGTAGCTTATTGTTTGAAACACTGAATTTTCAATCAGCAGTCAATCTTGGCAGGTCTAGATAAACTGAGATAAAACAGTAACCAGTTTGAATTGTGGTAATGAGCCATATTGTGCAACATTTGACAACATATACATTTTGACTGAGAAACTTGATATTTTTGATGCTGCTCTGTTGCGGTCCATTACCAAAATTGATTTAAAAGTTACATTTTTTGAATGGTCTGCCACAGCGGTCTAACAGTGCTTGTCAATTTCAAAAAGGTTGAGATGGCCAATTAAATCAAAGAAGGTGTGCTTTACTGAGTGCAAGGTAAGATCTAAGTAGTTAAACCAAATTCCCTTTCAAGGAAAGTCTGTTCACTCGGCGGCCATATTTGCAACGCCTCCGGGCAGTTCAAACAAGACCAAGTCCTATCTAAATGAATGGGGGAATCCTGAAATCTCAAAAACTGCTCGCTGAACTTGCAATTAAATTAGATATTTCAAATCAGCAACAAAATCTGAAATGAACTACCCTTTAATGTTGTTTCTTAAGCTCAAATACTGTTTAAAAAGCTTATATTTTCAGACTAGACCAATGCATATATGCGCAGTCAAAACATGCTTAAGACTGTGCATGCGCATTAGCTGGTCTAGCCACAGGTTTCTATGGGAACCGGAGCTTCTAAAGGCTGCTGCAGTGATGCAATGTCTTTACCAATCAGCGATTGGCTCTTTCATTAAGAAGATGGGACTATTCCGCCATATTGCACGTTGCAATTTTTCCCATTCATAAGTATAGGAGTGAACCATCTTTGTATCTCTATAGTCTTTGTTTAAACAACTCATATTTGACAACTGTTGACGTCTGATGCTAATATCCTGCGACTTACTTGAGTGTTTTGTCAAAATTCACCCTTTTGAATTTAAATAGACTATCATTAACGTTAACCATATAATCCGTAACCAAATGAAATTAAATTAATTATTTAATACAAATACGAATAATTTCATATGTTTAGGCCTACTTTTCAATAAATGTGTTTCTATGATTCAGCTTGGAAAATAATACAAAAGTTTTCTGTCATTTTTATTATAAGCTATTTTAAGTTTGTTCATCATTCTCATTTTTATCACTTAGCTTATTATTAAACATTTATTTTGCTTAAAGCAAACAGTAAAAGGTGATTAACATTTTTTTTGCAAAAGGTGTATATAACACCTAAATAAATAAATACATACATACGCTGCAAAATCGTTCATTTTTGATTCAGGTTTGATTGCCGCCATATTTTTAACTTCCCCTTCCGACGTCACACTCATTTAGGGGATCATTCAGATTTCCAGGTTTCTCACTTGTAAATATGATTTAGCTTGGTCATTCTTCAACTCGAAACTGTAGCCTAAATTTGATATTTCCAACTCCACGTGAAGGCCGCGTGCGAAGAGCAGAAAATGTAAAACATGGCGCGAGTACCGAAGCTTTGAACTTGAAGAATAAATAACTGTTGCTCCATTCCATTCAGATACATTCGTGACTCCAGTCCCAGTGTTGTTTAAGCAAATCTTCATGACTTCTTCTGGACTTCTCAACTTTGAAACGTAATGATTTTAAATTCTTGTTTATAGAATCACAGCGTATCATTGACTTTTCAGAAACTGCCATACCTGTTTATAAAGAATAAGCAATAATCTAGTTTTTGATTATGTAAAGAAGTACAGTTTGTAATTTGCCATTGCTAGCAGTAAATGCCTAAACTTTGTATTTGGCAGAAGAATATGGACGTGAAAACTGAAAATATCCCACTGTTAACACATCTCACACCATCCGAGGCACATTCCATGCTCAATATCTCTCTGGATTGGCTGATGATGTGTATTACGGTGCAGAATGGACTGTTTCTATGGTATATGGTGACAGTTTATATGAGGCTGTCAGAGCACATACTCACAATGTGCCTGCAAGAATGCATGACCACAGTATCTCACTGAGTCTGCAGTTCATCCTCTCTGAATCCTTTGTGCCTTTTCATTTTATTTGTGCAGGAATCCCTCGGTTCCATACCACTCCATGCCAGATGGGAGAGTGGAGACAGTATTTGTTCTGAAATATGGTTTTCAAGAGATTTCAGCTGGAAGAGTAGAAAGGTAGGAGAAATGACGAGGGCACTTTAGAGTGCAAAATAAATGAGGAAAAACACTCAACTTTTACCATACTAACATAAATTAAGAGAGGACTGAACCATATCCAAGATGTTCTGGTAAGAGGTCACCACTGTGGACATTTCATTCTTGAGAAACCAATATGAATCATGTGGCTTATCTAACGTCTGAACTAAAGACAATAAACAGCTGCATTCAGAGCCAGTAATATAACGTAAAACTGGGTTTTCATGACCATAGTGACTGTTCACACCGACTCTGCCCAGAAGTTTATCCTCATTACGCAAACACTCGAGCTCGGCGGGGTGAGAGCTATCAACGGCTGTGCCAGACCTCCACTCACCTGCATTATCTAATGAACTCCAGGACGCTCCATACTGTACAGCCAAGCCAAACATCTATTAAACACCTTTGTTAAATTTCCATTTTCTGCAGTGACCCATGAAGCTGATACGTCTGGCGTGATTTTAAGATAGCAAAACCCTTTTTCTCTCAGACTACATCCTGTCAGCGTGATTTAAATTCACGTGCATGGCTGAGATGTCTGCAGGGCTTTATCACCGTGACGTTTGCAAAGAGTTTCTTCTGCTTTTTGTGAATAAGCCAGGTTCTCTAAAACAAAGACTTTGAAGGAACAGTTCACCCAAAAATGAAATTTTGCTGAAAATGTACTCATCCTCAGGCCATCAAAGATGAGTTTGTTTCTTCATCTCAACAGATTTGGAGAAATTTAGCATTTCATTACATGCTCACTAGAGGATCCTCCAGTGAATGGGTGCCATCAGAATGAGAGACCAAACAACTGATAAAAACATAACAATAATCCACACGACTCCAGATGTTTTTTTGGCTTACAGCTAAAATACAAGTCCTCTATCCATAATATTACTTTCTCCAGTGAATAGTCGCCCCATCTGAATCAGGACATCAAGCATCATTTACAAGCGAAAACAGTTCTAATATATGTGGATTTTGATGTAAGAGGACAACTGAGGGGATGGACTTTTTCATTCGAGGAAGCATTATTATGAATTATGGACTCTATTTTGGCCAGAAGTGATGGTTTAAAGTTAAAACGCCTTAAAATGAATTTGTTTCTTACAATCACACAGCTTTTTACTTCACAAGATGTTAACTGATGGTCTGGAGTCTCTCTTTCTGATGGCACCCATTCACTGCAGAGGATTCACTGGTGAGCAAGTGATGTTATGCTAAATTAAATCCATTCCGATGAAGAAACAAAGTCATCTACATCTTGGATGTCCTGAGGTTAATTACATTTTAAGCAATTTTCCATTGTTTGGTGAACTTCCTTGAACTTTATTTTAACTTTTTATTTTAAATATTTGAACTATATGTGATTTTAAAGGGATTCTGATAATTCTGTCATTAACTACTTACCCTCATGTCTTTCCAAACCCGTAATAACTTTGTTCATCTCCAGAACACGAAGATATTATGTATGTGTATGTATATATATATATATATATATATATATATATTACACACTCATATACAGTAGAACCTCAAAAATGTGATTCTTCTGCAAAGTAAAGTATAGCACCATGATTGCTTTGATGCTGAATTATTAATCTATGTAGATTGTGCTTGATTTTTATTCATAGCTAGTAACTAAAGTATTCACAAACCAAAATATTCTCATATCGTCTTTGGTAAGAAAGCGCTTGCCACGAAAATACTGTAAATGTAAAGGTAAATGACACAGGCGCTGTTGACGTGTGAGGGACAGTGAAAGCTGCTGAAACAGTCGAGCTTATATTGAGTAGATTTGGAGCTGATGAGTGTGGCTTGTTAGAGTTTAGTTTAAGAATTAAACACTGGAAATTAAACAGTGGAAAATAGCTTGGTTTTGAGTTTGCCAAAGCAACGGTTTTGGCCCTTGCTGAGAAAACAGAGATCCTCAGTGAATTCTTTATGTCAATAAACCTTCCTGCCATCTCATTTAATAGATGTGTATTACAATGAATTATTGTTAATGCTTGTTCCCCAAAGGAACATACAGTATGCACATATGGTCCCACCCCAAACTCACACCATTGGTTTAAGGTTGAACCAATAGGTTATATATATATATATATATATATATATATATATATATGAAATATATTTTGCTGAAAGATATTTGAACTGCACAATGATATTGATGTGATGTGATAAATGGTATTACATGATATTAGTATCAGAGTATTAAAGCATCATTTTTTATGCTTTTTTTTTTTTTTTGCAAAGATCAAGATGCAGCCCTCATGAATAGTTAAAATAATTTTAATTAAAATAATTAGATTTTTTTTATTGTTGATGGAATGATGTATTTCTGAATAAATACTTGCTTATTCTTTCTATTATTTCTTGATTATAAATGATATTATTTCTTGATGGATAACATAGAAACACTAGAAAAACACTAACACTGTTTCTGGTTCAGCATGTTCACAAGCTTCCCTCTTGGGCTATTTACATGACTGTGTGTGTTTGATGTGAAGCAGGCCCCCTCATGGTCATTAGCATTATTAGTGGCTGATAGAGATCATAGTAATTGGCCCATGAAAGCCAGTGGTCTCCTGCCAAATGCAGCAGTGAGCCAAGTGCACAAGCACAGGTTGGCCAAGAACCCATGGCTGCTGTTATCTTTGGCTGTGGCCCGATCAAACTGTATTTGTCTTTTCAGGCCTATGAGGACCTCAAACAGGACCAAAATCTGCAATTAACCAAAGAAATCAGCTGGCCTTATTACCAGGTAGTGTTTACTAATTAAAATGTGTTTCTTGAAAAGCTCTGGCAGGAGGGTCACTTTTCTAGGAATGCATCCAGTGGACTGCATTCATCTTAACACACACTTTTTTTGTCTGAGCATGTTTAAACAAGAAAGCATGTTCAAACTTAAAGTCTGGAAATCATTAAACACGTTGAATGATTTCTATACATAAATGTGTTTGTTTATTTTTGTGGGTGTTTATTTATTTATTTAATAAAAGTAATGCTTTTATTCAGCAAGCATGCATTAAATTGGTCAAAAGGGACAGTAAAGACATTTATAATGTTACAATAGATTCTACTTAAAAAAAAAGAATGTTCTTTTGAACTTTCAACTTTCTGTTATTAATAATCATCATTAATAACTGAGCATCCGTAATAATTGAGCACCAATCAGCACATATAAAATAATATATTTCTTAATATGTGTAAAATATATACTTTATATATATATATATATATATATATATATTAATATCTTAATACGTACTTTATACTGTATATATATTTTATTGGAAATTATCTTTTATTATTTTTCTATCATTTCTATTTTTTTTTAATTTTCGAAATGACTTTCGAAATGTTTTCAATTTTGAAATTGATTCCTGTCATAACTGTGTATATAACAGGATTATAACAGGAATATGCATAGACAAACATTATAACAGGAAATATGCATAAAATAGCATTCAGCCATCTGGAATCCCACTTCTCAAATAAGACACATTTTGTACAAAATAATAATAATAATAATAATCAGAAGAAGAATAAGAAGTAGAAGAAGAATGATAAAGCATTTATTCAAGCTGCAAATTTCTTCTCTGAAACCCCCCAGAATGCATTCAACTGTAAATGCACTGTAACCAAATAATTTGGACCATTTCCTTAACTTTATGGCCTAATCTTTTAGGGTTTTCCGGAATCCAAAATGCTTATGTTTAAAAAAACAGCAGAACGTTACCATGTTTACCACACCGCAGACACCTGAGTGGCTTGTTTTAACACTTGCCTGTGTTTGAGCTCGGCTGTCAGAAGGCAAACAGCACTGGGTCTGGCTGAATTCTACCTAGCACTGCAGCTCAACTCTTTGAGTCCCATGTGAAATGCATGTTTTTAATGCTGTGATTTACTGTGTTGTGGCAGCAGTGTATACTTCCCCATCTTTTTGAGGCTGGACACAAGACTCTGTTCATATGTGTATCTGTATAAGAATGGGGATCATGGGAACACGGCTTATAAACTCTGCTTTCATATTTGAAATGATCCTTGACCCCCAGACATTTGTACCAGGATACACCATACTGTTATATTATCTCATGTGCAGTCTACTGACACTGAGCTTTGCAAAAAAAGCCAATCCTTGAGAAGAATGGCAAATGTATGGATTTATAATTCAGTCTAGCTTTGTCGCTGCTGTATCACTGCAAACCGTGAGCCCTCTGGATTACCTTCACATTCAGGACATTACATTTATATCTGTGACGAAGAGCAATATTAAAACGGAATATTACACTCACAGACAGTATTAGCAGATTTTCTGAGCCAAAACAGGTTTCACAGTTCATAGCTTTTACCTCAAATATTTTTCCCTTTATGGATGACTTGGGTCAGAAAATCAACACTTTCAGTCTGACATGGAAACATTGGCTGAAACAGTGGCATGAGTTAACGCTGGCGCTATCTGTTTGTACGACCAGCTTTCATAAAAGCTGTTTGAATTATTATAGTCATTATTTTTGCAGTTCCGGTGCCAGTAGTGGCCTAGAAATTATCAGAATTGTTTTGTTTACTAAAACTAAAACTATTAAACTTGTTAGCATTAATTTAAATAAAGCTGAAATCAAAAGAAAATACAATTATTAGATGAAAAATCTTATTTTTATACAAATTTGAAAAATTGCAGTGGAACTAACTGAAATAAAAATAGATGAATGACTAAAATTACTGAAATATAAACAAATTAAAGTTAACTAAAAAAAATATTTTTTAAACGAACAAAAATGACAAAAGTACGGAGCCTGACATGCAGGAAAAAAAATAAATTGTGTGCAAAATATAATAATTTGTTCCCTTGTTTTACTAAACTGTGCGCACTACATAATTCGTTCCCTCGTTTTACTAAATTTTGCGCACTACATTAATTCCCTCGTTTTAATAAATCGTGCACACTACATCATTTGTTCCCGTCGTAAATTGTGTGCACAACATTGATAAATTGTGGTGGCCACGTTTTAGTTGAATCAAATCGAGTGAACAAATTATTATATCGTGCTCACAATTTAACGAGTTAGAAAGTTGTGCGCACGATTTAGTAAAACGAGGGAACAAATTAATACGTTGTGCACACGTTTTACTTTTTTTCCCTGCATGTCATGTGTGGGGCTCTGTATAAAAGCACTTAACGAAATTAAACTAAAATTAAAAATAAAACTGAAAATGTAAAATAAATCTAAAGACTCATTCACACAAAGAACGCCAACTATAAATATAGCTATAATGTTAACTATATTAGCGTCCTTCATCCACACAATCACATTTAGTTTATTATAAGTGCACGCACAGTTTTGTCATTGCTGCTTTTTTTAAAGTCGGGTTTAGAGTTATTATTTGATTGGCTTTATTGTTTAGCGTCAATGTTTTTATCGTTCATTAGCTGGAAAAATCATTCTGAAAGTGATTCCAACAATATTGTTCCTTTGTGTCATTATAGTTACAGCTTTGTTGTGAACATCACTGTTCTCATACAATTTTGGATGATTTTTAAAAATGTAGCTTTACCATTGTCCTTGTCATCCTCGGTGTGACCAGGCTATATATAGAAATAATACTAAAATAACACTGTTGTCACACTGTAAACTTAAAGTGTGTTTGACAATCATGTAACCTGCTTTTCAAAGGTCCTGTCCCAAATGGTTGACATTATGTGAACCCTCTATCTTCCAGAGTTGCGATGACCCTTGCTTACACGTGTCTGTGAAGTCCATAAGCGTGTTCCATTTATCATTTTATGATTTTGAAAGGTGCTCATGTGCACTGGCTATCTGCCATTTTGCCAAGTTCACATTGATAGTAACTCTACACAACATTACATTCCCGAAGTGTGGACTCGACTGTGAGGACCTTGGCAGGATTTGGTCTGGGATCAAAAGGTTATCCTGTAAGGTCATGGCACAGGATGTAACAGAAAATGATAACGCATAAGAAATGAGTGTGACATTGACATTTCAGTGCAAAATTTGTCCTATACAGTATATGATTGTACTTTAAAGCGAGCTCTTGTGTATTATTTTCAGTCATTATGAAAAGCCTTTGCATTCATTTGGATGTTGAGTTCACATTTGCATGTTTAAGTATCTACCCAAGGCCTGTGATGGTCTGAGCCGCTATAGATCAAAGCTGTTGGACACTGATGATCTTGGCATATTTGTGTAGCAAACACATGAGTATTCACAGGCTGGTGAGAGGAGACATAGAGACCCAAACAGAGCATGAGACCAGAGGCTTGGCTCAAAGCAGCCTCACAATACACAGATTTGAAAGCATTTGAGAAAAGAATGCCATCATACCAGACAAATACTGACCTTTCAAATAAGACTATAACTTGCAAATCCTTTAATCCAAAAAATATCAAACTTTTTGTCATCTAAATGTGACAAATTTGACATGCATTTTTTAAGTAATGCTAACCTTTTGAAATATAATGAATTGGCTCATGTGATTGGTTCAAAAGCACTCCAAAACTGAGCATCTGTCAATAAGAGTTCAAGTAGGCCTACAGTAAATGTGGTTTTACTCTCTCGTTTAAATGAGAAAATATGTTTTATGGTAATGGTTTCATTTTTGAAATTTCTAAACATTTAAAATACGTAGTATTTCATTGCTTGTGACAGTTTGGACCAAAACTGTCCAATTTCCAGCTGTAGTTATGTTAAGAATTTTGCCTCTTGTCAGCAAGAAAGGACAAAAGCCTGAATATCCAACAATGATGTGTGGTCCCAAATATCGGCTTTATATAACATGTAATTTTCACTAAAGAGAGCTGGTATTTTAAAACAATGAGGCGGGATCATACAGTCCCAACTCAAGCAGTGCCTTTTTGCTGTGGAGGCAACAAGTTCATTTCTCCACATTCAGAAAATTAATTAAGGGTGTAAAATGAGTTGGTATGCTTTGCTTGGCTGAGACAGTCTCAGTAAGTAGGCTTTACAGTGCAGAGACCCAGCAGCGCTGACTGTGCTTGTTTAAACATTTGAGGAGCACATGAACAGATGGATGATTGCAGCAGGTTTCATCAGGAAGTTACGATGTTCAAACTTACAGGGGGCCATTCTAACACTCGTGTCAACAGCCCGGGATCCAAGCAGCCCAATCAGTCAATACCATAAAGCAGACCCTGAAAGACATTTCGGGAAGACAGGCTGTTTTCTGAGAATGGCTTTTGATGGGCCAACACATTTGAGAGAAACTGTCTTTCTGCTTGAGTCTGAGGAGAATGTGTAACGGCACCAAACGGGACTGCAAAACATTTTCTTTTTCGTTGGGGACCATAATCATTTTATAAATCAATACATCAACTGAGAAATGGATAAATCAGTTGAGAAATGATAAACATGCGGATAAATATATAAAAATAATCAACAATTTGATAATCAAAAACATTTCATTTATAAAGACATCAATAAAATACAAATAAAAAATGCAATATTCTGTTTAGCAATAAAATTTATAATGAAATTATTTATTGTAAAGTGATTTATAATTGTTTTTTTTTCCTATTATATTGGCCTTTTAAATTTAACTTTGTATAATTACTTATATTAAAAATATAAAAATACAATTAAACATATGAATAATATAAAAAATGTAAATACACAATACAGTTAAAATATAATTATATAGTCACATATTAAAAAGTAAAAAAAACAACACAATTAAAAATATAATTATATGAAATGTAATGTAAAAATGTAAAAAATACAATTAAACAATTTTAATCACATATTTAAAAAGTAAAATACAGTACAATTAAAAATATAATTATATAAACACATTAAAAATGTAAAAATACAGTACAATTAAACAATTGTATTATCACATATATGACCCTGGACAACAAAACCAGTCATAAGTAGCATAGGTATATTTGTAGCAATAGCCAACAATACATTGTATGGGTCAAAATTATAATTTTTCTTTTATGCCAAAAATCATTAGGATATTAAGTAAAGATCATGTTCCATGAAGACATTTTGTAAATTTCCTACCATAAATATATCAAAACTTAATTTTTGATTAGTAATATGCAATACTAAGTACTTCATTTAAACAACTTTAAAGGCGATTTTCTCAGTATTATTATTTTATTTTTTTGCACCCTCAGATTCCAGATTTTCAAATCAGCCAAATATTGTCCTATCCTAACAAACCATACATCAATGGAAAGCTTATTTATTCAGATTTCAGATGATATATACCTCATGACTGGTTTTGTGGTCCTGGTCACATATTTAAAATGTTATATACAATTAAAAATATTATTATATAATAGCATATTAAAAATGTAAATAAAAAAATCCATTAATTGCTCAAATGCATTTTTCATTTATCTGTTTTAAGTAATTGTATTGATATTTTTTTTCATTTGTTTATTTTTTTATATAATTAATTGGTTTACTGATTTCTCAGCTGATTTACTGATTTATCAAATTAATTATTGTGTGGCTCTCATGGGCCACCATAACCCACTGCAATATCAGAGGGCTTTTAGTATTTAGTGCACATTAATGACGCTGCACACATGCACTGGCAGCCAGAATTACAAAAAAAAAAAAGAGAAGCCAAGTGGTGGCAAGGTCACTCAGATGACCTCAGTGTGATACTAATCACCCTTTTATTCTTGGTACATTTGCAAAAGCGCTTGGGCAGAATGTCAGTGCTGCGGTTTGGCCAAAAGTCAGATTTCACAGTAATGCTATGAAAGCTGTAACTTAAACACCTGACATCATATTTATTCTGAGAATAGCAGCGGAGAAGGCTGCTGAACGGTGAATCTATGGTAAGAGCATCAAGCATATATATCCATGTGCCAATGACAGACAACAGACAGAGCCACATGAAGCAATATTTCTAGGGATCTTGTGAAGCACTCAGGAGTGTATATCACGCGTGTCCATGGAAACGGGATTTTCTGCCAACCTCTATCGTCTATCTTTCTCTTGCACGACACTTGGGCCGCAAAGATGGACTGGCGAGAAAAAGCACCTTGGAAGTTTCCATCCACCCCACCCATTCGAAGACCGGGATTGCTGCCACTCCACATTGAGCTGTGTGGGACGATATTTACCTTATACCCCAGGCCAAAATCCTCCCTTTCTCCTCCTCGGTTCTCTTTCGTCTTATTACAGTCTGTCTGATCAGAGTTTTCCTCTCTTTGAGGGCAGGGCAAGCCTTTGCTCCTCCTTAAAGATAAGCAGGACAGATGTCCTCTCACATTTAAGACACGTTAATTGGTCTTGGACAGTCTAGGGAATCGAAGTGGCCAAATATGAACCTTATTCAGATTTATTTATAAAGCCATTAGTCCCTTGATTACAAGTTTATCAGTCTGCAGTGAATATAAACCATACACAAGGCCAGTTTAAATATAGCCTGGTTTACCCGAATAAATTCAACAGTCCTCAAGTGTTATGGTTACTTAAAAGCAACTGTTGTGTGAGCAACACAATAGTTCATACAAATGATGGTCAAACAAGTCAAGTGTGTTGTGACACTAAAGAAGTGGTGTTGGATTTCAATGTTGTCTTTTTGTTGAGAATGAGACTAGTCTTGGAATATACACTCAAAATGGGAAATGGTTCAAACAAGCGCTCCACGTCAGCAAAAGCGTCATGCACAAAGCCTGGAGCTTATAAAATACTTGCCAAGACACTTTGTGTATTCATAGACGAGACTCTGCTTTTCCAGATTCGGTTGTTTTATGACAATCTAATGGGTCTTAGTGTAAATGTGAACTCTGTTAAGTGTGAATCATCCAGATGTATCTTACATTTGGCCAGGACACATTAATATGACGACATCTGTGATATTTATAAGAACCACACCCGACAGCAAGTGATTTGGATACCTGAAGAACTTCAATGGGAAGTCATGACTTACATTTTAGAAGATGATGAGAACTTCACCAAGTTACTGAAACACACCTGCTAAGATTTAAACAACTGTTGCAAGATGCCAAATCCAGTCAGATGTGGAATAGGCATGGGTGAATGCAATATTTCTTTGACTTTATTTCAGTCCACTCAGAAGTTACTATAACTTCAGTCTTAACACTTACATAGCAATACTGCCATCTCATGGTGGCCGTGGTTCTACACAACATGCATCAATGGCACCATACTTGCAGACAGCAAGATATTTAGTGGGGAGGTGTGTGTGTGTGTGTCCATAAGGATAGTAAACCCTGAAATTTTTGGCCTGCGGTCCCCATGAGGGAAAAAAAATATTGAATTAGTAAATGATGTTTATCTGAAAGTGTAACAATGCAAACAGGTTTTCTGTGAGTGTTAGGTTTGTGGGATAGAAAATAACGCTTGGTGAGTATATAAGTAGAAGTCTATGGAAAGTCCCCACAATTCACAGAAACAAACCTGTGTGTGTGGTGTGTGTGTGTGTGTGTGTGTGTGTGTGTGTGTGTGTGTGTGTATATATCCTAGGATGTATATCCTTTGACTCATTCACAGCTTGATAAGTTAAACTAGTTAGGCCTGTGTAAAGTATTTAAATTGATTTAGAGACCAGAAAGTGTTTAAAAGTGTTTTTTAACCAGGGGACCTAGGGGTCTGTGGAATAGTTTAGAAAAACAAAAGGTGTAAAAATATGTTTAAATGAAGTATAAAAATAAAATTAAACTAAATAAATAATAGTTTTAGACCCAGCTTTCTATTACATCTACCTTAAACTTACAAAAATGTAGAAATACCAAATCCATCATAGTTCTATTTAAACATTCTGATACAAAGTTTTTCAGTTCAACAACAGTTCAAACTATTTTATTTCAACAATTTGAAACTTCCTGACTACATCATACTTCTTTTTAATTTTAGAAACTTTTACTTCACTACTAATTAACAATTAATGCATGTCTATATTCCCCGCTGCCAAAGCAGTTTCAAATGAGTTTCAAACTAGCATTCTTCTTAAAATTGTATACATTTTGCCTTATGTGATGTCTTTTTATAGTATATTGTTTGTCAACACAGTTTGTTTTTTGTCATTTTTTATACTATGCTATACTATACTATTATACATTGTATTTTTTAATTTTATTTAATTTTATTCCACTTTGCACATATGAAGTAGCAGTAACCCAGAGGTGGACAGTAAGGAAGTATGAGTACCTTTTGCATATCTGTACTTTACTTGAATATTATTATTTTTTTCTGGAAACTTGTGACTTTAACTACACTTGTTTCATTTCTATAGGTTTTTATCATTCTAAAAGCCCTTTATTCCAAAGATATCACAAGCTAGTCAGTGTATTCAGTAGGTGAAATATATTGTAAGTTCTTTCAGAGGTATTGCAAGTATTACATACAACAATAAAAAACAGTACGTTGACATAAAAAAGGAAATTTACTTTTGGTACTTAAGTACTTTTAAAAGCAAGTACTTCTGTACTTCTACTTAAGTAAAAATCTGTCTTTACAACTTTCACTTATAATGGAGTAATATTTGACCAGCAGTATCAGTACTTTCACTCAAGTAATGGAGTTGTGTACTTTGTCCACCTCTTCAGTAACCTAAATTGATATTTTACAATATTTAATGTTTTGATAGTGTATGACATGGCTCCCTCCCTGAGCAGTAGGATTATATAATATAAAATTAATTAAAATTTTAAAAAAAAATTCATTGATCAGTACTTTTTTACTTAAGGCTAATACTTTTGTACTTTTACTCAAGTAAAATTAAAAGGGAGTACTTAATTTTACTGTAGTAATATTTTATTAGAGTATCTGTAGCCTATTTTTTCTTATGTACTTGATTTGTGTTTGTCCACCACTTCCAATTTCAATGTTATAATACAAAGTAAACCACCTTTTTTATTTTATGGTGATTCAGTGATATAAAAACAATGGGGCTAAAGGCACACCTTTGTTTGACAGAAACAGACACTTGCATAACTGAGATATGCTTTATTATATTTGTCTTTTCTGTGCAGAGAAATTACTGTTGCATATACAGTAGTATTATATATTGTTTGACTTAAGTGAAAAGCATGACTGAATTGATGAAACATACTAATGCAGAACAGACAAATTCTTAGACAAAATCAGGAAGTTTTGTTTCTGTAATTGCTTCTACTGTATTTGTGACTAGACATTAATGCAAACATTTTAGCACAAAACACAATGGCCATAAAGGACCTACAGCATGAACTGAAGCCATTTAAGTCTGTTTAATGAACCTATCAATGAACTGCTTTGCTTCTTATTATGGCAAAAAAGTGCTTCTTGTGCAACAATCATCAAACTGTTACAGAATATATGAGTCGAATGTGATAATAAACATACACAGGTCAAGACAGAGCAATGGTGAATGAGTCCCAATAGCTGTCTCAAGACATGAGAAGTCTCCTTTTAAAATAAGTGAAAGCCAGGTAAGTGGCGCCCCCTATCAAGCCAACCAATAAAGTGGCACCAACAAAGGCTGGAGCCTTTTTCTTTGCCACCCTGAATGCGGTGGGCAGCACAGCAGATATGAGGATGTTGTTGACATGTCCAAGAACTCGGCGGAAAGCCGGCCGGTTCAGGACACGCTCATAATACGTCTCCAGGTTGGCCCGGGTCCCATTTCCCCAGTACCGACGGGACAGACCCAGGAACTTGAGGCGGTGAAGGGTGACAGCGAGGGAGACGTCAGCAATGCTAAAGAAGTCGCCACAGAGCCAAGCCTGCTGACTGCCTTCTTCTGGAAAGATAAGATGATAAGTGACAGGAAGCTAGATTTTTAAATATGCTTGGCATGAAAAAAATAGAAGTCACATGAAATGGAAATGTATTAATGAAAACTGTTCCTTAAATGCATCTTAATGACTTTACTGTAAACAATTCATCCATGCATATTTTATGTATTCATTTGATTATTCACAATTCTTCTTATTTTGTCTTTATTACGATAGGACAGTGTAGAGTAGACAGGAAGTGAAGTGGGAGAAAGAGTCCTCAAGCCGGGATTCGAACTTGGGACACCCGTAACGCAACGACGTTATATGTCGCACACTGCCCACGGTGCCGACAATTATTCACAATTCTTAATCAAAAATATCATAACTCTATCTTATGGTGAAACGACAGACTTCTCACTGATGACTTGCTGGACTTATATAGCTTATATAGCTCTACAGCTTGAGTTATAGTTGTGTTACAGACTAAATAAAAAAATTTAAGATGATTTTTAAAACTCTATAGTTATCATTATCATTGGTGTGAACAGGCCTTAAATGTTTTAAAATATATATATATATTTTAAATAAAACCAGCTGTCCCCATGTCAAAGTTATTTGACAACACGTGTGCAATGCACCATAAAAAATTAATTGTACATAAAAGTTAAAAACCCAAGGCTACGTTTTAGGTTTTCTATACTATTGTCTTCATAATTGTACTAAGTGACACTACTTTGTTTTTTCAATTTCAATTTGTTTGTTCACTAAATGCAAAATGCCTCATTCTGCCAATACGTTCGTCAAGACAACTAACCATTTTCTTGTTCAGCAAAGTTTTATTAAGTAACAATAAATTAATTTATTTTTTGATAGCTGTAATCTTATAGGACACTTGACATGTTAAGTGAACTATGTTATCTTTGTTTGTGAAGGAACAATCGTCCTACAAAGCAAAGACATCCAGGATATACTTTTAAATGGTTGAACATACTGTAGGCTTCAACACTTGTAAAAATATGAGCTCTTTACAAATACAATACACTAGTTGGGACAACAATTAGGCAACTTCTGTTGGTCTGAAATGGGTTTTTATGTAGTTTCAAGAAAGTTTTTTTTACTGTGCTTTTACTGTTTAACAAAAAATTCTCCCACCTGGTGTCTCCTCAATCCTCCTCTGCAGCTCGGTCTCAACTTGATCCAGAACATTCTCCAGTTCATCCAGGAGTTTCTTCAGGTATTTCATATTATCATGGTCAAACAATTTACTCTAGAGAGATTCAAACAAATAGTGTTTTGTGACATTCAGCAATCACATTCATGGCATTGTAAACAAGATTGTAATCTAAATTAAGTGCACATACTCAAAGGAATAAAATCATTGAGATAATCTGAGGTCTTGGGTACTGTGCTACAAAGAGCAGATGCACAGAAAGGGAATAATGAAACTGAACACTGCATGAATGTTTACTTACTTTCAGACGTCTCTGTTTTGAAATATAAGCATCTTTAAGATCAGGATTCTCCGCTGCTAGTTTCTTAAGTTCAGATTCTGTGTTTAAAATCTGTGCTATAAGACAGAAATCACTGTTAAAGGAATTGTTCACCCAAAACTGAAATTTTAGGCCAGGGGTGTCCAATCCTGCTTCTAGAGGGCCACTGTCCTGCAGAGATTAGCCCTCCAGGACTGAGTTTGGTCACCCCTGCCCTCAGGTCATTCAAGATAAGTTTTTTTTCTTTATCTGAACAGATTTGGAGAAATTTAGCATTACATCACTTCCTCACCAGTGGATCCTCTGCAGTGAATGGGTGCCGCCAGAATGAGAGTCCAAACAGCTGATAAAAACATCACAATGATCCACAAGTAATCCACATGACTCCAGTTAATCGATTAACCACTTGTGAGGCAAAAAGCTGCATATTTTTTATCCATAATTATATCCACAAAGACGTTTTTAACATTTTCAAGTCGTTGCCTCCAGCTAAAATACAAATCCTCTATCCATAATATTGCTTTCTCCAGTGAAAAAAGCTGTCCCGTTTCAATTGGGAGATAAATATGCACAGATCAAGCACCGTTTATGAGCAAAAACAGTCCAAAACAGTTCTATGTCGAATATGTCAGTAGGTTTTGTCTTCAGAGGACTATAGGGGATGGACTTTTTCACTGGGGGAAGTGATATTATGGATTATGGACTGGTATTTTGGCCAGAAGCAATGTTTTAAAGTTAAAATGCCTTAATGATTGATTTGTTTCTCATAAACATGCAGCTTTTTTATTTCAGAAGATGTTAATTGATGGTCTGGAGTCGTGTGGATTATTGTGATGTTTTTACCAGCTGTTTGGACTCATTCTGACGGCACCCATTCACTGCAGAGGATCCACTGATAAGCAAGTGATGTAATGCTAACTTTCTGTTCTGTTCTGATGAAGAAAAAAAATCATCTACATCTTGGATGGCCTCAGGGTGAGTACATTTTCAATTTTGTTTAGGACGAACTATTCATTTAATTCACAGTATTCACAATAATTGAAGGTTCATATTAAGTTATTATGCTCAGTCCCCTTCTTACTGCGAATGTGGGTGGTGGCGTAAGCTGGGATGTGGGAGTCTACTGTGATCTCTGGGTGGAGGATGCAGCCATGGGTGTATGCATCCATCTGCAGGGAGTCCAGCAGCTCTCTGTAATGCTGAACTCGATGATAATACGTGCTTCCCTCTTCTGGGATCAGCTTTGGGGTGTGCTCTAATTCAGAGAAGGGCACAAAGCACATATACAATATGCATTATGACCCAAAAATGTAGCTGCAATCTCCAGGGAAAATATCTTATTTTGACTCACCCTTTAGTGCCTCTCATGTTATCCAAATTTCTGCACAGGCATGCCGAACGTAACATGGTACATGCAAACATAAATGCAACCAAATGAAAATAAGATACCAAATGCACTGAACACAGCAGCAAAAAAAAAAAAAAAAAAAAAAATCCAACATAAGCCTGCAGTACCAAACAATTCCAGCTATTAACACACAGGGAATCAAATGACATCTAATACAAACATAATGAAAATGGAGTGTTTTAAATGCATTTATTAAATGTATATTCAGGTGCAAAAGTTATTTTGTTTAGTCATATATTTATTGATCCCTCTAATGCATGGGTTATTAAATCCCTAAAACAAAACTTAATGTTTCTTTTTACTTTAAAACAATAACAGAAATATTCCCAACAATTTATTTTATTTTAATTTAAAATATAAGTACACAGGTCAAAAGTAGTACATTTTAATAATTAAGAATGTTTAATATTTTTAAATAAGCATCTTATACCATCAAGGGTGCATTTATTTGACCAAAAATACAGTAAAAACAGTAATATTGTGTAATTTAAAATAACTTTTTCCTATTTTAATGTATTTTAAAATGTACTAATTTACTCATGTGAATTTTTTAGCAGCCATTACAGTGTCACATGATCCTTTCAGAAATCATTCTAATATGCTGATTTGCTACGCAATTATTATCAGTTATTATTAGTGCTCAAATGGTTCTTATTATTATCATCAGTTTTTGCTGCTTAATATTTTTGTTTAAACCATAATACTGTGATTTTTTTTCAAGATTCTTTAATGAATAGAAAATTCAGTGAAGAGTATTTATTTAAAATAGAAACCTTTTGTAACATTATAAATGTTTTTACTGTCATTTTTGATCAATTTCATGCATCCTTGCTGAATAAAAGTATTATCGCAGCAAATCAGCATATTAAAATGATTTATAAAAGATCATGTGACACTGAAGACTGGAATAATGACAATTAACCTGAAAATTCAGCTTTGCCATCAGAGGATTATCAATTTTACAATTTATTAAAACAGAAAACAATTATTTTCAATTATAATAATATTTTACAATATTACTGTTTACTGTATTTTGATAAAATAAATGCAGCCTTGGTGACACATTTTCACAAACATTAAAAAATCTTAATTATGTCAAACTTTTGACTGGTAGTCTAGTGATGCTTGGTTAGCCGTGTTGAATTAAATAAATAAATAAATAGATCAATCAATAAAAAATGACATACAGTTAAAGGGACAGTCATATAGAATTGTTATTATTATTATCATTATTTGTATGTGACATAACACCCTGAATTATTAAAAGGATTTTAAAGAAGTGTGGTGGAGGCCATGCATCAGAGGGTTCAACAACATTATATGCCCTTCAGTACTCTTGTATTTATAGCATTTTACACTGCAAATCATGCAATTTGTAATATAAATACTGTTTTACTCACATGACATTAACCCAAAATCCTGAGCGTTTACCATCACAGAAGTTCTGCTCCAAATAGTCCATGATTTGTGTGGGGTCACAGATGACATTGTCGTTGTGAACCAGCACAGGAACCTCTCCAGTGGGGTTCAGACGCATAAACCAGGGCTCATTGTGTTCACTCAGAGGCAGACTCACATTATACTCCTCACACTGAAGACCTTTCTCAGCTATGGTCAGTCTCACCTATGACAGAAACACAATGTTCTTTTGTTTGAGTGTATCATTAGATCATTACACCAAAGAAAGACTAAGACAGCAGTTATTTTGCACTCGTACTCTCATCCTGTTTAAGAAAACAACAGCAGGTTATGCTCTTGTTTTACAATTGACTACAGTAATTCAACACGGCCTACACACTAGCATTACGCTTCATTAATAATGTATAGTTTATGAATAATTAACATGTATGCTGTCAATCAGCAATTGTTTATTTGAGACAGTCACATGAATAGGAATAATCCAAATAATGGCAAAAAAAATTAAATATGTGAATATCACAATCAAAACAACAGATCAGATGCTGCATCCGCCCTGATGCTCTTGGCCTGCCTACGCTAGTCATGTTGAATTATGGGATCTCTTACCTTCTGAGAGCTGAATGACTGAGTCCAATGATACAAAATCAGTTTAGACACTTTGTCTTTTGTTTTCTCGACAACCTCACCGCTGTCTTGTGACAGTTCATCGTTCTTAATAAGGATTTCCTTCTCATCCTGAGATTCACCGATGTTTTCCACCGCCATTTTATCAGACATTGGCTGTGTCTCAAAATCCAGTTGCCTTCGACGACATGTCTGTGCATCTTAGGCGCTACACGCGTCTTTGATTTCCACAAATGCTGTCTAGATAGTCAGTATACTAGGTATTGAGACACAGCCAGTGTGTCGAACGGTGCAGCCTCCACTGGTGGTACCCAACTTCTTAAAGGACACACTCGCATTCACAATCACGAAATGTAGCCTAATATAAATAATATAAATTAGAAATTTATGTTTTTTTTCTATTTCAATCAAGTGAAAATCTAATTCTTACTTTTTATAGCGATCTAAAATAAAAACATATTATGAATATTTACATATTATGCATTTTCATGGTTAAAGATTAGCTATAAATCAGAAGCGCACTTTTTAAATGAACCAACAGATGTCTCTGTAGACTATCTTCTCTATCAAATTACATTAAGCCGTTTATTACAAACTCACTGTTATAACATGTTGAGAATTATTTTTTTTTTTTTCTGATGAGAAGATTAAAAAATTAGGCTAGAGTTTATTTTTTCATAATTTATAATATGCAGTAGCCTATACTGCTAATAAACATCTTTCACACCATAAAAATAAACTTTGCCAAGTTTCACAAATAAGCCTATTATTATTTTGTAAACTATCACCTGCATGTAAAACACATAAATTGACGATTTGATTTAGTACACCCAAGGTTTGATTATATTGTAGGCCAATATGATTCATCTATCCAAATCACAGAGATTTTACATAACCATAAAGGAGTGGCAGCCAAAATTGTTATCAACCATATCAACCAAATTGTTGAGAGGAAGTATAGAGAGACATCTCTACAAAAACAAACAATGTTTGTAGCCTACCTCATGGCAGGTTGTAGTGTTTGAATTAAGTTAGATTATTGTAATTTATTAAAAAGAAATGACCCTTGGAAGTATTCTGAAGCCCCCTAGTGGCTCCCAGGTCTCTGGTCTCATAAAAATTAAAGAACTTTCTAGAACAAAAAGAGTAGATGTTGCTAGTTGGCAGGCAAAGTTGTTGGACAGTTGGGAGATTTCAACAAATTCAGGCCTATGTCTACATTCTTATATGCTTTTATCACAGCTAATGCATCTTTTTCAACAACCTGCCAAAGCAGATCATCTGTCCATGACATTATGACCTATTACAGAAGTACTCTGAACACCATTTTTAATTCAATGCCACGAGAACAAGCGGCAATACATAGTCACAGCAACAACATAAAAAAAACAAAAACAGTGGTTTTAAAACATTATGTTTTCCATGTCTTTTTTTTTAGTTTATTCCAAAAGGTTTGTGAGTCATTTATAAAATGTAAAGCAAAAAATGCTTAAATTAGCCTAAATTGCTACTAAATTTCACAAATAATTACAAAGATAAATAGCAAGTAACACATTGAATTAAAAGAAGAACTTAACACAAGAATTTTCTTGTACTACTTTTCTTGTACGTAAAGTTTGAAACATCATTTACAGTATGTACTGTATGTATATATATATATATATATATAGCCTAATGGAATGTTTAAAATATATATATGACATTTTCCTAATAAGTAAATAATTAGGCTACTTAATGTACTAAAGCACAGCAAATACACAGATTTATATCATACATCCCATGTGTTAATGTGAATATAGGATTCCAAATCATCCCTGAATAATCTTGAGTAAATAGAATGATTAAAAAATGCAAAATTAATATTTTTTCCAGGCCACAAAATTCACAGGTATGTGAAATTCAGCTTAAATCTTTCCAAAACATGCTTACATGTGCAGTATTTTGTATACTTCTTTAATTTTGTTATTTATACAAATAAAGAAGACCAAAAAAAATCCGGCTCCGGGAAAATAATAGAGACAAAAAAAGAGCATTTCTTACAACCTCTGAACCTGCGTCCTCTCATGTATCCCGGTGAGGGTGAAGTGGGCGTGGTCGCGGTGATGACGCGGAGGATTGGCAGCCGGTTTCGCCGCCGCGCCGCGGTCTCGCTGTGTCTGCTCTGCGCAGCGCCTGCGAGCGGAGGGAGTCGGTGAAACGCAGCGGCGGTTCTAGCGCGCGCGGCTTCGGTAGCGATGCACTAAACCTGCCTCTTCATTCGTACTCTCACAACCCAAGCAGAAATACCAAACAACAACATCTCCATTGTGATTCATCGTTGCTGCTGAACTCGGCTTAGAAAAGAAGGTTTAATGAAAGAGAAAGACAAGAAGAAGTGCACGGCAACGTTACGACTGTTTTTATTTTCATCCCATTCTGAATGACGGGCGGACGGTTCGACTTCGACGATGGAGGCACTTACTGTGGCGGATGGGAGGACGGGAAAGCCCACGGACACGGCATCTGCACGGGACCCAAGGGTCAAGGCGAGTACGCCGGGTCCTGGTCCCACGGTTTCGAGATAGTCGGGGTCTACACCTGGCCCAGCGGGAATACGTACCAGGGCTACTGGTCGCAGGGCAAACGCCACGGGCTGGGTGTTGAGACCAAGGGAAAGTGGGTTTATCGTGGGGAGTGGAGTCACGGGTTCAAGGGTCGCTATGGAGTTCGGCAGAACACCAATACACCTGCTAGATACGATGGGACGTGGAGTAATGGACTACAGGATGGCTATGGAGTCGAAACCTATGGGGATGGTGGTAAGTGCCACTGCAAATGTCGTTTGTATGTTTAGGCATGAGAATCGTAAGCAGCTGAACCATTACAATTCCTCTTGTCGATGCCCCATTAATGATTCTTTTAGTACTTTTGAGAAATAAATGTTTGGAAATAAGACATTCTTTGATTTACAGAAGACTGTTACTGAATGATGATATAACAAATCAGGGATAGCCTACATTTTATTCTGTTTACAAAGACAAATGTTAGTCATAACCATATATCATAATTGCAGGCCTAAACATACCAAAATATGGTAACGTATTTCATTAATTAATTAATCCACACATACAGCAAAATTCATTACTTTGACTACAATTTGTCATATGAACAACCAGTCAGTTACGAAGCTGAATTAAGCCTCGGAGTCTTAAGTACAACATAACACTGTAACAGCTGTTGCTTCATTTCGATTCGGACATGGCGAAAGTAATAATTTGCGGTTCAGTAAGTAAGTGAGTCAGATTAAATTCAGGAACCGCTCCGTCTGATTCGTAATCGTTTTTGATTCACTAAAAGAACCGGTTCAAAAGAGTCATTCGTTCGGGTGTCGAACACAGATTGATAGAGCTGAATGTTTTTGATTCTCTAAAAAGAATCGGATCAAACGAGTCATTCGTTTGAAAATTTGTTTGATCTTAAATACATCTCTGAGAACTTTCTGGACTACTGACATAATGTGGTCGCATTGTATTTATTTATTTTTTAATTTAGTTTCTATTACTTTAAAGTACTTTATATGGCATTTTTTTACATACAATGTTGTCATGCATTATAAACAAGTAATGACAAGAAAAGGACATTTATATTATTACAATAACAACAAAAATAGTATTAAAATAAAGTTGTAATGAATAAAATAATATTAAAGAACAATAAAATAAATCTGTACATATAATTAACATATATCAAAACAAAAAAATACTGTTATAGACTATATGTGTACATATAGGTAATTTTATATATTCTCTAAAAAGAGCCTGATCATGAGAGTCATTTACTCAGGAACTGGTCTCGCTGTATGTTTTTGGTTCACTAATAAGAATTGGCTGGTGAGAATCATTCTTTCAGGAATCAGACTGCACTGATGAAATTCCATAAGAATGAAATTTTGAGAATCTTTAACATAATAAAACAACATGAAAAAGAACCAATTCAAGGTTCCTGATTCCTGATTATTATGATTTTGTCAACTGTCAGGCCACTGGTCATTGTCATTGGGTGTAAATAAAACCTCATTTTTTCAAAGTACACTGAAGAAATGCTGGTGACATGAGGGTGAATATTTATATTTTTTGACATAAATGCACAACATATAGTAATTTACGCATGACATAATTCGACCAAGATTGACCAAAACTTGTGCCACAATTTACTCTATGCATTTCATGGCATTGCAATGTGACATCCAACATTTTGCATTTTCAGAGCCTACATTTTAGATTAAGCTGACTGATGAACACTGTGAACATAAAACACATTTGTCATGCATCACTGAAGGGGCAAGAGATTTTAATTATCCAATTTTCATTAGTTACACTCTTATGGTTCATGAGTTATTAACAAACATTAATTGATATTTGATATGCTAATGTGCCTAAAGTGCATGCTTTTTATCATTAATATATTACCACTGTATACGTTTCAAACCAAATTAAGCAAGGTATGACACTTCATGCGCTGTTTGCTTACTTGATCTACATGAGTTTAATGTTCCATTCTGTTTCATAAGGCACATATCAAGGCCAGTGGATGGGGGGCATGAGACATGGCTACGGTGTGCGACAGAGCGTGCCTTACGGAATGGCCACCATTATCCGCTCTCCGCTTCGCACCTCCCTGGCCTCCCTAAGAAGTGTGCAAAGCAATGGCGCCGTTCTGCAGGATGCGGTACCTGACACACCAGTTGGAAGCCGTGGTGGTTTCGTGCTGAATTTTCACAGCGACACCGAAGTCGTCACCGGGAAGAAGAAGGGCCTGTTCCGCCGCGGGTCCCTCTTTGGCAGCCTCCGCCAGCTACGTAAATCCGACTCCAAAACATCCATCTCTAGCAAACGGAGCTCGGCGCGTAGCGACGCCACCATGAGCCGCATCAGCTCCAGCGACGCCAACTCCACCATCAGCTATGGAGACGGAGAGGTGCCCGATGAGTTCACCACCATGGAGGACCATGTGGACGCCACCACCACAGAGTCCTACATGGGTGAGTGGAAGAATGACAAACGCAATGGGTTTGGAGTCAGTGAGCGATCCAACGGGCTGAAGTATGAAGGGGAATGGATGAACAACAAGAGGCATGGATACGGATGCACAATATTACCAGATGGAACCAAAGAGGAGGGAAAGTATAAAAATAACGTGTTGGTGCGTGGGATAAGGAAGCAGCTTATTCCTCTTAAAAACCATAAAACTAAAGAAAAAGTGGACAGGGCCGTGGAGGGGGCTCGAAGGGCGGCAGCTATCGCCAGGACTAAAGTGGAAATAGCAGTGTCAAGGTAGGGCACCTCCTTTGCAGTAAATCCTTTTGTAAAGCCAAAAATGAAAATTCTGGCATCATTTACAAATTCTGATGTGGTTCCAAATTTGTGTGGCTAATGTGATACCCACTCTTTTTCATATAAAGAAAGTGAATGGGGATCTGAGCTGTTAAGCTGCAGAATGACAAAAAAAGTAGCTATATTCCAATTCTTCTGAAGCCATACAATGGTTTTGTGTGAGTCAAATTCGAATCTATCCATCCAGTGCAGTTTTTGCCTAAAACTAAAATTATTGATTTTTTTTTTTGTTAATTTAAATGAGGCTTAAAGGGGTCATTGGATGCAAAATTAACTTTTACATGTTGTTTGAACATAAATGTGTGTTGGCAGTGTTTGTACACATCCACCCTATAATGATAAAAATCCACAGTGTTTTTTTTTAATCCCTATAAATAATATCCCCTTTCTCAAATCAAGCCGTTCTCAGCTTCTTAGCTGTGTGACGTCACACAGACCCAGGCCCCTCCCACAATTGTTTATCAACACTGGCGTTTTATCTTAGACCCGCCCTGATTGAGCTGTCATCAGTCCGCCATTGTTTCGACGCCAGAGCAAGGGTAGACAGGAATGTCTCCTAAGTGATTGAGGTGTTTTGTTGTTGGAGGTAATAATGAACATAGCAGACGTCATTTACTCCTGACATCTGAGCCGCTGAAGACGCAGTGGATTACTTTTGTTTTTGAAGATAATGCGCCCCCCGATCTACCTAAATGTGTGCGTCTATGTTAGCGTGAATCATTCGTGATCCAGCTTCACCTACAGAAGAGTTGAGCATGAAGTTCTTTTATGAATCTTTGCAAATCGCATTACGCTAAAGTAAACAGTACTGCTCGTCACCCCACGGAAGAGAGGGGTGGGGTGAGCAGAGCTCATTAGCATTTAAAGAAACATGCAACAAAATGGGTTGCTGTGTGCAAAGCTGTTTTTGACAAGGTAAAAAGGGTGTTGTTTTACACTACCATTGAGAAATTTTAACCAAAGTATGTTACAGACTTTCCATTAACACCCTAAAGAATCATATCAACTTGTGGAAAATGGGCATCCGATGACTCTTTTAAATAATACATACATACATACAGATAGATAGATAGATTGATCAATCGATCGATCACTAACCCTGCTTTTGCAACTGACTAAAATAAAATAAGTTTAGGTTAAAATCCTAAAAAAAATAAAAAACGGAAAGAAAAAAAAAAAGCTAAATATAAATTTTGAAAAACAAAAACAAAATGAATTAAAAAATCACTAAAGTACATAACAAAATGACTACAACTTAAACTAAAAAACCCTGAAAACATACAAATAAAGGCTAATTCAAAATATTAGTAAATACTATATAAATAATGCTAAATTAACACTGCTCCACTGTAGCTTTTATGTCTTAGTTGCACTTACACATATTCATATTCAGTACAGAAAAGTTTTCGGTCAAACTTTGGTCTGTTAGTCATTCTTAAATAGCACAGTTGTATCGACTGCTTTTATTATACTTCACTGGTGCGTTTTTGTCATTTTGGAATTCCAACAGCATGGATCCCATTTATGTGACCAGTTCATTATTCTCATTTTTGTAGTCCATGTAAAAAAGCCAAATGTGTGTTGGAACTAAATTAAGGTGTGTAAATGAAGACAGACAATATAACAAGAATATATGACTCTCACAACTGTCGAATAATCACAATCATGTCAGTCACAACAGGTTGACTTGAAACTGCTGTGATCAAGTGTACAGTCACATCAAGGCTTCTGTAACATTCCCAAGATTGTTACTACTTGTACTGTTAAGCTGTGATGTCTGCATGGTTCAGACATATGGCGTATGGGGCATTTATTTAGATGTCATTCATTAACCATAAGTCATAGACCTATTTTAAGATGTTGCTTCACACACCAACAATGTTCAGCAAAGCTCAGGTGTTTTTAACAGATATCCTTTGTTCGAGTTTCTCAAATGGTTAGGAAGGCTGAGTTTTGAAAGTCTGTGCAAGTAGCCTTTTTGAGGATTGGTGTCTATTATTTGTCCATAGCTCAGATGCACAGAGAGCAGTCATGGGGTCATGCATCTCATGTACACTATTATGATGTCTGTTCTCTTGCCAAGAGCCATACTAGACAGACATTTTAATGGATGTGTTGTGTAAACCACTTATTCAAGGCACACAAATTCATAACATCCTAGACAGGTCTTGGGAAACTCACCTGCTCATGTTCCTTCCATTGACCAACCAAACAGACACTTTGTCGAACATCTAGACAATATTCAAGTATAAGTTATGTGTGATTGTATACACACACTTTATGAACATACTGCATGGATTAGAGAGGTTACTTGCAATGAAGGATTATCCAAGTCAGTGATTCTTATACAAACAAACATTTTAATATAGTGAAAGCTGTCCTTTAACCCACTGGATGAGCAAAACCCTTGGTTCACAAATTAGTGGGCCTTTACCTCTTAATGGGCTTTAATTAGTCATTTTCAAAACTTGTTTTTCAATTTGAAATAAGAGAATCCATGACAAGCAACACTGAATAAGATATTAAGACTTGTCATAGATTGTATCTTGAATGTAAGTGTGTTTTGTGTTACTGCACTGGCACATTTCTCTCTTTCAACTTGTTTTTAACTGGTTTTGATTTTTTTAAAAAGGGGGGAAATCTGCCAGAGCAGTAAGACTAAATATATTAGGCAATTTTACTTTTTATGGAAATAAATTTAAATATTTTTGGATGTTTTCACCAGAAAATTAGACAAAAATACTGCAGTTTTACAAAGTATGTCCTGCTCTAGTGATCAGATACAGTGAAATTAATGGATATTCATGTATACTACCATTCAAGAGTTCTGGGTCAGTATGTTTTTTTTATTTTAATTTTTTAAAGAAATTAATACTTTTATTCAGCAAGGATGGATTCATTTGATCAAATGTTACCATAAAGACTTGTAGAAGATTTCTATTTCAAATAAGTGCTGTTCTTTTGAAGTTTCCTAAATAAAACTACGAAAAATCCTGAAAAGAAAATGTATAAAAGTTTCCTCAAAAATTTTAAGCAAAACATTTATAATAAGATGAAATATTTCTTGATCACCAAATCAGCATATCAGAATGATTTCTGAATGATCATGTGACACTGAAGACTGCTGAAAATTCAGCTCTGCCATCACAGAAATAAATGACATTTTAAAATATATTAAAATATTTATTTTAAATAGTAATTGTCAGACCTCTGTCATGTGTGTCTTGTGTTCCCGCCTCGTGTTTCCTTATATGGTTAGTTTCCTGTCCTCGTTTCATGTCATTATTAGTTAATTCAGTTCCAGGTGTGTGTGTGTGTGTGTGATTATGAGTTTATTACCATGTGTATTTAAGTCCTGTCTGTTGAGTTCCATGTCGTCTGGTCTACTCGTTATTCCCTGTGTTTCTGTGTGTCTACCTTACCTTGATGTCTGTGTCTGCATTGCCCTGTCTTACCTTGATGTCGTCATTAAAGACTATTATTTTGAAGTATCTCCTCGTCTGCGTGTTCCTCGTTCCTCCCTGCTGTGTGCACCGTGACAGTAATATTTCACAATTTAATTTTTTTTACTGTAATGTACTTATCAAACAAATACAGCTGTAGTTGGCAAAATAGACGTCTTAAAGACATTTAGTGACCGCAAACTTTTGAAGGGTATAGTGTAAATAATTTCCATCTTTTCAGACAGAATGTGACATTTTAATGACACTTTTTTTTCAAGTTTGGGACTGAACCTGTATGTAACCTTTAACCCTTTAACATTTCAGCCCTGACGTAGGCTATTCAATTTATGGGTCCAAGACCACCAACAGGACTAAATGACTGTTGGTGTGTGCATATGCAGTGGCGCCTGCAGGTGTTCGGCTGTACACACTGTGCGTACCATGAGCGCTCATACTGACCTGAGATTTGCCTCGCAAACATTTCAGCAGTTAATAGCTATGTGTCCCGTATCCCTGTCGACTGAACCAGACATGCCATTAATTGTGAATTTATCAGTCTTTTGCATGCCAAAGTCAATTTCTACATATAAATATCACGCCAAATAAAAACAGAAATTCGTGCTGTACGCACCTTTATCATGAGATCGGGTTAGCCTACAACAATTAATTAGGATATTTTACAAATGGGAATACAACGAATTCACGACAATGTTTTACATTCAAGGCTACCCGTAAAATGTATAGTGAAAAGTTATTTAAAAGCATCTGGAATGCAATAAAGTAATTTTTAAAGCTGTTTTTAAAGGTTTGCTGCATGGATAAAAAAAAAGTCTAAATAATTCACATATCTGTGTTTTGAGACATTTTAATGAACAAGGTTTTCTTCTTGACGTAGCTCATTACAATTGGGATAGGATCTTTCTTATCCCTGATGTTGAGTCTGCCTGGATATATTTCTATGATGGTTTTATATCAATCATCAATAGGCATGCACCTTTTAAAAAATTCCGTGTTAAAGGTAGGGATAACCCCTGGTTTTCTGTAGCCCTATCTGCTCTTATTCGTGAGCGTGATGTTGCTTGGGCGAAAGCTAGACAATCTGACTTAAGCTCTGACTGGATTTACTTTAGGCAGCTTCGGAATAAATGTACAGTCGCTATCAGAAAGGCTAAGGCTGATTATTTTATTGCAAATTCTACTTTTAATGCAAATAATCCCAAGAAATTTTGGCAAAATATAAAGTTGATAACAGGTAGTAAAAACACCTCTAGCTTTCCTTCATGTATAAATATGGATTCCACTAGTATATCAGATAAAGAACAAATGCTTAATTGTTTCAATAAGCATTTTGTTGCCTCCAGGTTTTTATTTGAATCACAAAATTTTGTATGTTCTGATTCTGATTTTATTAATGCAGAAAGTCGTTTAAAAAAAGATGAATTTAGATTTAAACAAATTAAGAGTTCTGATGTTTATAAAGCACTCAAATTGCTTGATACAAACAAATCACCAGGCCCTGATGGTGTGGAATCTGTTTATTTGAAATTAGCAGCAGACTTTATTACATCTCCTCTGACTTATATTTTTAATCTTTCACTAAATACCGGTGTCATTCCGGAAATCTGGAAATCAGCTTTTGTCGTTCCTCTATTAAAAGGGGGAGATTCTACTATATTAGATAATTACAGACCAATTTCAAAGCTCTGTGTTTTATCAAAGATCTTAGAAAGCATTATCAGTGAACAGTTGACATGTTATTTGAACGCAAATAATGTGTTGTCTATTAATCAATTGGGTTTCGTAAAAAACACAGTACCACAACAGCTGCATTGAAAGTTCTAAATGATATTGTGGGCTCGATTGATAATGGTGATTTCTCTGCTTCTCTTTTTATTGACTTATCGAAGGCTTTTGACACAGTGGATCATGAAATATTGCTGCATAGATTGAAGAGTGTTGGTTTATCAAGTATGTTATTCCCTGGTTTAAAAACTATTTAAGTGGAAGAACTCAGTGTGTACAAGCTGAGGGTAAACTCTCTGATTCATTGGTGATTGCCAAAGGTGTTCCCCAAGGATCTGTGCTGGGTCCCCTTTTATTTACCATTTATATAAACAGTCTTGATTACAACATTCAGGATGCCAACTTTCATTTCTATGCAGATGACTCTATATATATTGTAGTGCTTCTTCTGTACAACAAGCCATTTATAAGCTCCAGTCAGCCTTTGATGTTATTCAGTCACGGATTTACTATCTAAAACTTGTAATGAATGTTGATAAAACCAAGTATATGTTGTTCTCAGGTTCAAAAAAATTTGATAATAATTTATCCTCTCTTCAGACCTTACAAGGTTCCGTGATTGAATTAGTAAAAGAGTACAAATTCTTGGCATTATTATTGACGATGTCCTGTCTTTTAGCTCTCACATTACTCAACTGAAGAAAAAATTGAGAATTAAGCTTGGGTTTTATTTTAGGAACAAGTTTTGTTTTTCATTCATGTACGAAAGAAATTGGTTACTGCTACTTTTCTACCCATGCTTGACTATGGTGATGTAGTGTATCAGTTCGCACCATCATATCTTCTATCCTCTTTAGATGCCGTTTATCATGGTGCTTTAAATTTAATCAGATTGTAAATCCTCAACTCATCACTTTTATTGTATAACAGAGTAGGTTGGTCTTCTTTGCTTATCAGAAGAAAAATGCACTGGTATTTAATTATTTATAAAGCCATTTTGGGGATGTTGCCATCATATCTCTGTTGTCTTATAAAACAGAAAATTTTGAGAAATACTTCCTTCGCTCACAAAATTGTTATACGCTTCTGTTCCTTTTGTTCGATCTGAACTAGGTAAAAAGGCTTTTATTATGCAGCTCCCACTGACTGGAATCTTCTGCAATCGAAACTGAAATTACAAAATTTGCTGTCTTTGGATCATTTTAAAACAGTTATTCGACAAATGGAAACTGACTCAACAATATGTAACTGTTTTTAAGTGTCTTTAGTCTGTTTGTGTTGTAATATTTTGTGATGAAACCGATGTATTGCTGCCCATTTTGGCCAGGACACTCCTGCGAAAGAGATTCTTAATCTCAGAGAGTCTTTTCTGGTTAAATAAAGGTTAAATAAATAAATAAAATAAAATAATTCACATATCAGGCAAAATTGCATTGCAGCAAATCTTTTAAATTTTAAGGTAGCCTATTCAGAACAGAGTAACATAAGCAGCTATACAATTATAGGAGAAAGATTTACATATAGCCTATGCCATTATAATTTGTGTTTTATTTTTAAATTATATAGAATTATAAAACAAAACGCAAATTATAATCGGGCCTGTTTTAGGCTTTGTCTTTTTTATATATTTTAGACATCCATCAATTATGGTGATGAAAAAATAATGACTAGCCAACTCCTCACTGGACGTGCCTTTAGAGAGAAATGCATCTTTACGGATTACTGACAGAGTTTCTATTTTCGATTTGAATTATTTTGTTTTAAATTAGTAATTTAAAGCTTTCTATAGATAGGCTATATATATATACAGGTGCATCTCAATAAATTAGAATGTCGTGAAAAAGTTAATTTTTTCTTGTAACTTATTTCAAAAAGTGAAACTTTCTTATATTTTAGATTCATTACATGTAAAGTAAAACATTTAAAAAAAAAAAATAATTTTGAGGATTAGAGCTTACAGCTCATGAAAGTCAAAAATCAGTATCTCAAAATATTAGAATATTTACATTTGAGTTTCAATTAATGACCATCCCTACAGTATAAATTCCGGGTATCTCTTGTTCTTTGAAACCACAATAATGGAGAAGACTGCTGACTTGGCAATGATCCAGAAGACGAACATTGACACCCTCCATAAAGAGGGTAAGTCACAGAGGGTCATTACTGAAAGGTGTGGCTGTTTACAGAGTGCTGTATCAAAGCATATTAAATGCAAAGTTGACTGGAAGGAAGAATTTGGGTAGGAAAAGGTGCACAAGCAACAGGGATGACCGCAAGCTTGAGAATACAGTCAAGCAAAACCGATTCAAACGCTTATGAGAGCTTCACAAGGAGTGGACTGAAGCTGGAGTCAGTGCATCAAGAGTCACCACGCTCAGACGTCTTCAGGAAAAGGGCTACCAAGCCACTTCTGAGCCAGAGACAACGTCAGAAGCATCTTACCTGGGCTGTGGAGAAAAAGAACTGGACTGTTGCTCAGTGGTCCAAAGTCCTCTTTTCAGATGAAAGTAAATGTTGCATATCATTTGGAAATCAAGGTCCCAGAGTCTGGAGGAAGAGTGGAGAGGCACAGAATCCATGTTGCTTGAAGTCCAGTGTTAAGTTTCCACAGTCAGTGATGATTTGGGCTGCCATGTCATCTGCTGGTGTTGCATGGTCCACTGTGTTTTCTGAAGTCCACAGTCAACGCAGCCATCTACCAGGAAATTTAGAGCACTTCATGCTTCCTTCTGCTGACAAGCTTTATGGAGATGCTGATTTCATTTTCCAGCAGGACTTGGCACCTGCCCACACTGCCAAAGGTACCAAAAGCTGGTTCAATGACCATGGTGTTACTGTGCTTGATTGGCCAGCAAACTCGCCTGACCTGAACCCCATAGAGAATCTATGGGGTATTGTCAAGAGGAAGATGAGAGACACCAGACCCAACAATGCAGATGAGCTGAAGGCCACTGTCAAAGAAACCTGGGCTTCCATACCACTTCAGCAGTGCCACAAACTGATCACCTCCATGCCACGCCGAATTGAGGCAGTAATTAAAGCAAAAGGAGCCCCTACCAAGTATTGAGTACATATACAGTAAATTAACATACTTTCCAGAAGGCCAACAATTCACTAAAAAAATTTTTTTATTGGTCTTATGAAGTATTCTAATTTGTTGAGATAGTGAATTGGTGGGTTTTTGTTAAATGTGAGCCTAAATCATCACAATTAAAAGAACCAAAGACTTAAACTACTTCAGTCTGTGTGCATTGAATTTATTTAATACGAGTTTCACAATTTGAGTTGAATTACTGAAATAAATGAACTTTTCCACGACATTCTAATTTATTGAGATGCACCTGTATATCATGTCTGTGAGGCAATTCGCTGAGTTTCAGTTCATTGTGAAGCGCTCCTGTTCAAGAGACGGCAGACAAAGCATCCTCTGTTTTCCTATTTATTTTATAAAAGCATTGTGAGTCATTGTTGATATTGTGAGTGCACACGAATAAAAGTAGACCCTTTACAGTTCTGAATGATGTATTACTCTTACCTTTATGAGCAAAAAATACGGCGTATTTTAAGTTGTTTCCACTGTTAGAAAAAAATGATGCAAGTGATGGCACTGGTGCCTCCATGTCCTGCAGAGCGCGCTTCAGCTTCTCTCAGCACAAACTATTGGACATGCGTCTAACAGCACACATTTATATAGGTTAAACATTTAAACTAACATTGTGATATGCTTGAACTGTTTTATATCTATAGATTTTATTTTAGGCAAGTCATGATGATTTGAGAAGGCTATAAATTGATCAAACATAGGCTATGATCAACTGCAGTGAAGAAAATAATTCATTGAATTTACAAAAATTTTTTTTTAAGGTAAGTGGTTGTAAGCAATGTAGCTATTTTAGCTACATTTAAATAAACAAATTAGGTCGACTAACTTTCAATATTTATTTTTTATTGAGGCTAAATGTAGCTAAAATAAATTGTTTGCAACCACTTACACCCCCCCCCCCCCCAAATAAAATAAAATAAATTAAATAAATAAATGCGTGCGTACCCTTCGAAGAAATCCTGCAGGCACCCCTGTGTATATGTGCACTCTGACCTCATGTTAGTGATCAGCCAATCAATAAATAAATAACATGATGCAGAATATAGGCAGCACTTGTGCTGCTAGTGTTCAGAGGGGTCATACAGGTTAACAGTTGGTTTGAGTGCCACTTTCAGGCCATTTACAGTTTCTGTATTTATCTTAACATCGAATAAGCCACATAGCATGTACTGGGCACCATTAGCCGAGTATCTGGCATTTGTCCATCTTAGGAGTGGCCTGTCTTCTGTGGTTACCTCTCCCTCAGTGAGCAGTGGGTCAGGGTTACAAGACTTACGCTCCAGGGTCATTACCAGTGCTATGAAATTAAAGTAAAGCCATTTTACTATGCATTACTTGCATTCAGTTACAGCTGAGCAAGAGTCTTGGCTGACTAGCAGTACTTTAAAGATTGATATAGTAATACTCCTCACTATCTTCAATCCACCCTAGAGTATATTCCCTTCAAAGGGTCGTAAATATAATCTCACAGCCCCCCCCCCCCTTCCTTCAGGGGCAGGGCTCTTGCTGCGGTCAACAGAATTTGCTGTTTTAGGTGGTAGTGTGAAAGGTTAACTGACACACTTGGCCTCACTGTGAAAGGAATTGTGATAGATCCAGTGTCAGGACAACTACAGAATATAACAGGTTCACTTCAGGTGTTAGCAAAGAAAATCATTGATGAGAGTGAGCTTTAACTTAGTTTGGACCTACTATTAGGTTAAATCTCGTATTAATGGACAAATGAATAGATTTCCTTGTTATCACTTCTTAAAAGGATAGTTCACCTAAAAATTTAAATTGTGTCATTAATTACTCACCCACATGTCGTTCCAAACCCGTAAGGCCTTTGTTCATCTTTGGAACACAAATTAAGATATTTTTGATGAAATCCGAGAGCTTTCTGACCCTGCATAGATAGCAATGCAACTAGCATGTTCAAGGCCCAGAAAGGTAGTAAGGACATCGTTAAAATAGTCCATGTGACATCAGTGGTTCAACTATAATTTTATGAAGCTACGAGAATACTTTTTGTGCGCAAAGGAAACAAAAATAACGACTTTATTCAACAGTTTCTTCTTTTCCGTGTCAGTCTTCGACAGCTGTTCACAAGAGTACCACTCTCAAAAATCATAAAAATGCTAAAATAAGTTTAATTTTCTTTAAGAAGAATAAAAAAATTTGTTTTGGTTTTGACATAAAATATGACCGTAGCAACGATTTGAAAAATGTGAGGGTCTCTGTAAGGCATGAATATTTATTAACTCTCAAAAAGTTGGGTGGCACGAACATATTTATATAAATTTCTAAATGTGGCAGAATCATAAACAAACCCCTCCTCCCCCATTTATAATGACAGCTTTGCCCCTGGTTATGCTAGTGATTATGAATGAGAGACTGAGAGAGGTAAAAGAGGCTTTCAATTTTTCCTCCCACCTTTTCTCACCCTCTTCACACTCAGCTCCATTTGATATTAGTCATTCACCCTAAAAAGGAGGGAGTAGAGGAGCATTTAATTGTTCAGTCAACCTACAGCCTTGTGCTCTCTCTCTCTGTCTTTCTCTCTTTCTCTCTTATGCTCACTGGTGTGTCAGCAGCACAGAACTCAGGCTGACTAAATAAGGCAAGGATGGAGTCAACTTATCAGCTCTGGACAGAAATACATAAGCCAGTAGCAGTTGATACAGTAGCCCATCACTGCCTGGCTGTCATCTGCCCTACGTGCCAATAGACTTCACAAATGTTTATCGTCAGTCGCAACAATGACTTCATCTGCATTTTTCTCTTACCCACATGCAAGCACACAGATATAAACTCAGTGACGCACACACACACACACACACACACACACACACACTTTGAGCCAATTAGTTAGGGAAGTAAAGAGCAAAGGATTATGATTATAATAATGACGTATAATATACAGATCATTTTGTTGAACTTGCATAGATAGATAGATAGAGACTCACTTTTTTAAGTACTTATCAAATTAAGTTTACAGGTGAAAATGTGCTCAACAATTAAGATCAGAAAACTACATTGCATGAATATAATGTCATTAAACAATGATTATTTTAATGTTTATCATTGCTAAAACATGTATAGTATATTATGATTTTTTTTTGTTATTTTTTGTTTTATAGTTGTCAAAAATCAAATATAAATACATTTTTATGTAAATTCTTAATATTGTTATCATATCATATTTCTAGTGTTCAAAATATTATGGTCGATAAAAAATTGTTCAGTGTTTTTTTTTTTTTTTTTACTCTTATTCTCACCTATGCTACAATTATTTGATCAAAAAGACAGTAAAAAGTAAATTATTGTAAAATATTACAACGTAAAATCTTAATATTGCTTAATATTTTTTGTGGAAAAACTTGTACATTAGGATTCTTTGATGAATAAAAAGTTCAAAAGAACAGCAATTATATGAAATGGAAATCTTTTGTAACATTATAAATGTCTTTACTGTCACTTTTGATCAATTTAATGTGTCTATTTTGATCAATTTAGTGTGCTCAAACAATATTGGTCAATCTCTCCAAACAAACAGTCAGTCGAAGAAATAAATAGTGCATGAGCCAATACTCCCAACAGTTGAATATAATATGTAATTAGAGAATTCATTTTAGGGTGTGCTTTCAGAGAGGGAACAGAACCATCTCTGAAAGTGTTTTACAGTGTGTGAAAAATCCACTTACAGGAAAGAACAAACTCTGATTGGTTCAAGAAGCCGTTCGTTACCTGAGCCTCCCAATCCCTGTCATCTGTGTATTGCTGTGGCTGAAACGCAGAGAGGGATTACTTCATGTTGACAGGTTATGAGTGAAGAGCCTTTCCACATCCAGCTCAACACAGGCCCACCCTCCAGCACAGCGCACAGACCACTAAAATTAAACATGCTGATGCCGAACTCCAGACAAGTCCCCTGACTAGAGCTTAATATGAGCAACATATAAAAAGACTAATAGATGCAGCCATCGTATTTTTAATGAATGCGTTCTGGAATGAGGACACATAAATTAAAGCTGTGGTGAAAATGGAAAGCATGCTCAATCACATCTCAGTTTCACTCAGAATGCTGCCATAATTAGTTTGCACAGTTGCGAAGTCCATTACTGGATAAGTAGGATGACAGTTCTGATTTAATTTAGGCAAATTTGTAAAATGGATGCGAAATGTGATTTTTTTTTTAAACGCTTGCATAATTTATGTTAATATCTAATGATGCACAGCTGTAGTGATTGATATTAGCAATTGCTTTTAAAGCCAAGATTACTGTATCACTGTCAGGCAAAACATCTGCCAGCTTTGTCATGCGGCCTCACCCTCCCTTTCGGACCATCACATGGTATTAATAACAGAAAGATCTCTGTGTACAGTAAATATTAGGAACGGCACGGCATTGGCACGTAAAACTGCTCTGATCCGCACCTCTGGTCAGACCAACCCCATGTTGAAGAGCCTTCACAATCTCTGGCTGTTCACTAATCACATGTATCTCTCTTCAATTCCTAGTGCTATAACTCTGGCCTTTGTTCAATGCCACCACCGTTTCCTAAGCTCATTATATAATTCAGAAGACTTTAAATCCTATGCGCTTATCATAGAGCTTATGGAAGTCTATATGACCCAATATGGATATAAGAATCGGTATAGTGCCACACTGCAAAAAAATACTTTTCTTACTTCTTACATGGCAGTGAAACTATTTCAGTGACCTTAAAATTAGATAAAATGATCGTATTATTGTGCATAAATTCATTAAAATGTAACCTTAAAAAAGGACAAACAAATTGTCCAGTGGGGTAAGAAAATAAAAATCAAGATAATTCAAGATGTATTCTGGATTGATATGATAAAATAATTTTGCTGTGTGATACATTTTGATTTAATGTAAATGTTTCTTTTTGACTACCATTCAAAAGTTTGTGGTTGGTAAGATTTTTCAGTGTTTTTGAACGAAGTCTCTTAAGCTCGCCTAGGCTGCATTTATTTGATCAAAATTCAGTAAAAATGGTAATATTGCGAAATATTATTACAATTTAAAATAACTGCTTCTATTTTAATGTAGTTTACAATGTGATTTATTCCTGTGATGGCAAAGCTGAAGAGTCTTAAGAGTCACATGATTGCTACAAAAAACATTTTAATATGCTGATTTGGTGCTCAAAAACATTTCTTATTATTATCAATGTTGAGAAAAGTGCTGCTTTGTATTTTGGTGAAAACCATGACACGTTTTTTTCAGCATTAAGAACTGCATTTATTTTATTTATTTATTCAGCATTTTTTTCATTTCTTTTCTGTCACTTTTGATCAGTTTAATGCATCCTTGCTAAATAGAAGTCTTAATTTCTTTAAAAAAATTAATATCAATAATGCATAAGTAACCAATATAATAGGCCTAGTATTAAAGGGATAGTTCACTTTGAAATTAAAATTTGGTATCTATCAGCTTACCCCAATGGCATCCAAGATGTAGGTGTCTTTTTTTCTTCAGTAGATCCAATTTTGATGTTTTTAGGTCAACCGTTCTAGTCTGTCAGTCAAAATAGGTATAGGTCCACGTCTCTAAGAGGGAAAAAGAACATGCACAGAGAAATTCAAATTAAACAATTCCCCATCGCGTCAGCACCACGCTTCAGACACGCCCTCCGTCAAGCGTTGACGCCGAGTTACAGATGAATGAAACGGATACATGGAGCACTCGTATAGAAATACAATGCATGACAGCAAGCGGGTCTGTTTAAAAGAAGTCATCATTATCCTAGAGTAGACAGTTCAGAAACGACACGAGCGATGACAGTGCGCGTCTTCCAACAAGAAAATACCACGAAGTTGCGTCAGCACCACGCTTCAGACACGCCCTCCGTCAAGCGTGAGCCAGAGCGCGCGAACACACACGTCACACACCGGATGTGTGTGCGCACTCAGATCACTTGGACATGGTTGTGTACAAGAGGTAAAAAACGATATAAATACTGTTCGTTTTCTCACACAAACTGCTCATTTCGTGTCTTAGGCCATCAATGTGTAGTTACGATGGGGAATTGTTTAATTTGAATTTCTCTGTGCATGTTCTTTTTCCCTCTTATAGAGACAGTGACCTATACCTGCCATTATATGACTGACAGACTAGAACGGTTTGACCTAAAAACATCAAAAAACATCATGAAAGATGTGTGCTGGAGTTGACCGTTAGGGCCATATGGATTTGTTTGCACGTGAATCAAAGCGGTGAAGTGGAAGACGTGCCCACTTCACCTGCTTGTATCGACCGCATGCTTGTGAACAGAAGGAGAGGAAGCAGAGGGCAGGAAACCGTTTTGCCGTAATTAAAATTGCAGCTGGAGCTCAATGTAGTCAGTTGCCAGGCGATGTGACCTTTCCTCTTACAGAGTGCCGCGAACGCTGTACAAGAGACATCAAGTTTCTCAACGACGTGCGTGATTGTGTGTGCTTAAGCTCCCAAAGCTTTTCGCTTGAATGCACGACATGTACTATCCCACCCTGTTGGAAGATGCATGTTTGTATACGCCAGTGTTAAGTGAGTATATGTGATCCTGAATCCGTGCCATAGCCGTAAAGTCTTTATTCCGCTTGGTTTGTAAAGCTCTTGCTATTTGTTAACACAGGGCCAGATGATGTGTAGAAGCACCTGCCAGAGTGCTGTAGCGTTGCCATGGCAATTGCATCCTGTCAGCCATGCACTGCTTTTTCTGCAGTAGAAGTGTTACTGTGAGGGAGGCAGATGGTTCGCTCCTACTTCCTGTTTATTTATTTATTTCATTAATTTAATAAAGAGTGAAAATTAGAAAGCGATAGCAGCGTGACCATTGTGTACTGATCACAAGATAAAAAAACAGGATGCAGATCTCACTGAACGGATGCAAAGATCACAAGCTCTTGCTAAAACACGGCAGATATAAATAAGGTGCACTAATGGATGAACAAGTGGACGTCTTTGATAATCAGTGATACATGTATATTCTCAGCCTTAAAGATGCCATGAAATTAAAAATGAAGGTTTTGTGGCTTTTACTTAAAGGAGTAGTTCACTTCCAGAATGAAAATGTCCTGATAATTTACTCACCCCCATGTGATCCAAGATGTGCATATCTTTCTTTCTTCAGTATAGTTCTCCATATAGTGGACTTCAATGGGAGCCAACGGTTTGAAGGTCCAAATTGCAGTTTCAAAATACAAATGTATATACTTTTTAACCACAAATGCTCGTCTTCACTCATTACGTAATCACGCACGTGTGACGTAGGCGAAAGTACCGACCCAGTGTTTACAAAGTGAATGTGCAAAGAAAGTCAAATGCCTTTTACAAAAAAAGGTAGAACAAAGATGTTGGACGATTTTGAAGTTGGAGACTTTTCGCCCTACCCTGCCTTTTTGAACTGGAGTACACAAATGAAGAACTAATTGTGCGCTACCTTTCCAATGTTATTGCAATGCATGAAGACACGCATGTACATTGCAGAGCTAGTGCAAGATGAGCATTTTTGATTAAAAAGTATAGAATTTGTTTATTTTTTTAAGAAAATGACCGATCGTTTTGCTAGATAAGATCCTTTTTCCTCAGCTGTGATCCTGTAGAGCTCTTTGAAGCTGCGTTTAAACTGCATTTTGGACCTTCAACCCGTTGGCCACCATTGCTTAGGGCACCGCATGCTTAGGGGATCTATTAAAACTCAAAGGGCTCAGGGGAGGCATGACAGATACGACTCCCACTGTAACTTTACCCGCTGGTGTTGCTGTTAAACAGTTTTCCTTTAGAAAAACGTGCGTTATTTAAACACTTTTTAATGTCATATTTTGTAATATCTGCATTGTTTTATTTTTGTACTATGAAGTTTTTTCTCATCCGACTTTTTGAGGAGGCACTGCCTCCCTTGCCTCCTCATAGGTAACACCCCTGTCCCTGATAGCCTCTGTAGTCCCATTTAGCCATTTAGCAACCGTCTTTTTCAAGACAGTTTTTATGTTGTAGAATAAAACATGAATATTTGTTGAGCTTGTTGACCTTGTTTCAGGCATTTAACCAAAAAAAAAACATTAAAAGAAACTCCCATTGACTCCCATTGAACTGGAAGTAAGCTAACATGCTAACACGTTTCTGGGTTTTGGCCTACAAAAATACATCATCCCTGCAGCATTTTACTATCCCTCGAGGCCACGGGAGAGAATTTGTGAATGGCAGTGAAGCGACTGATGTTGTTGGTCACATAACAATGAAAACATAAATGTAGAATGTCCACTCCAGATTACGTTTATACTATATAGAATGTACTTTTTAAATGAATACAGAGTAAGTACTTATTTAAAAGAAGTAGGTACTCAGAGAGTATGTGATTTTGGACTCAGCAGATGAGAAATGGGAAATCATATTCAGAATGGAATACTTACCGCACAATATATACTGCATACTGCTTGCTATTTAAGGCTGAAGTGAAACTTTAGTAAAAAAATATCATTTTATTCATTTTTGTGTAAAACAAATATGTCTTAACATAACATTTGGCAGTCCAACAGAATGAGTCAAGATGAAGGAAAGATATTCATGTTGTGGCTGACATTACTTCCGGTTCATCACATGGAAATGGACGGTCAAGTCAAGCGCACTGCATCGTGCAGTACAGTATTCCACCCAGCGAGCTTTGCTCATTTTGGTAAATATTGTAGCTCATCTGGGTTATTCTGTCCACACAGGAAATTTGTAAAGTGTACATACTATACACTGCAGATGTAGCAAGAGCACAGTATGGTATTATGCTATTCCGAACATAGCTCATGCATTATGGTTGTGATGAAACTAAAGACTATAACTATTCATCAAACGATTTCAAGGGCTTTTTGAGAAGGAGATCAAATAATGCTCACTTTAGTGGGGGTATTTTGTGAAGCGACGTGCTGAAATGTCTCGGGTCGACTCAGGACAGCAGCCTGTGAGGCATGAAAGCAATACTTTTCACACTGATCTGAGATCTGTCGTGCAGTTCCTTTGATTTTGGCATGTGAATATTTGTTCTGGGCAGTATTTTCAAAGACTACGTGTTCTAAAGATTCTAGAGATCAAAATTTTAAAACGTACGCTACTTCTGCTTTCTCATATTAACATGCAGAAAATCAGCTGAGGTTTGCTTTGAGTAAAATCTGAAGTAATATTCATTGTATGTGGCTTTTTGGCTTTGATATCTCATTAATACTCAAGCACAAGTATCCAGGATGATTGTGAGCAGGTGATATCTGGAATACTTGAAATTGTCAATGACTGCCACTCAAAGTATGTCAAAAAGAGATTAAAAAGCTAATCCTAGCGGAAATGCCCATGCACTGGGTATTTTCTATTTAATCAAAGCTGATTTTGACTATTCTCCCAGCCAAGCATCTGTCTGTGTTTTAGTAATGGATGCTGAAGAGATGTTGGTATATCGATGCATTGAACATCTCACTAACCTGAGTATGAACTTGCCTGCAACAGAAAACCAGAATTCTTTTTATTTCAGCCTTGTCAGAAATTCTGAAATGTGTAAATTTGTTCCACCCCTGTATCAGAATTTGAGTGACAAGTTGGATGAGGTGGATATGTGAGCCTGAGATCACACTTTTTTTTATCCTATTCTTGCTCACCAAAGTATGCCTACACCAAGAAAGTTTATCGGCATAAATTATTATAGTAAACCCACTGCAAGTGTTGAAAGATGATCTATATTGAAAAACCTTGGAGTGGATCCATGCAGTGATGTCAAGAGTGTGTCTTTTCTTTTGTTGTGCCAACTATCTGCTTTTTAAAGTATAAAGTACAGCTTCGTTTTTGTATTGCTCAATGCCAGTGCCTTCATCTCATCCTTAAAGTCTTCTCTCATTTTATACTAGAGAAATATTAGGGTCTGCTTTTTTCTAGATTGAATGTCCTCACAGTTTGCTACTTAACCTAAAATCAGTAAGACTAACAGTATCACAGCATTAAGATTTTCATGAGTAGCATAGTAACATAACAGCTGACTGTATTTTTGTCATCAATGTTATGTACGTTGCCGTGCCTATGTTCAGCATACCATTTTGTTCCTCAACTCATTTGCAAATCAACACAGCTTGGATAAATGATTATGTTTTGTTGTTTATTTTAGCAAGGCATTAATTAAGTCGTAATTCCACATTCCCATCTGCTAGCAGTCCAGCATTAGACATTGCATGTATGTAAAAGCCTTGTGCTAATTGTATACAATTTAAAGCATGCTAAACACTAGATTTAAACATCTGACTGATTATTTGAAGTGTATTCCACTCTATGTGCTTAATGCATTTTACTTGTATTGTAATGCAGTTTCAAAATATACTGTGAAAGTTCTCTTAAAGCAATAATTCTTTCATCATTTTCTCAAACTAAGTTCATTCCGAACACTGTGGTATTCACAACACTTTGCTCTTTTTGAAGAATCTGCACTTAAGTATTTTCCTTGACATGAAAAAGCTCCATGTCAAGCCTCAAAAATGAAGATAACCACTAAAAAAACAACATAAATTGCTTCATATCACAGCTTTGTATGAGGAATTGACTCAAATTTAGTTAGTATTTACCTTCCACTCCAGTGAGTTTTGAACTGATTCATAGTCAAGAATCAGATCAGTTCAATTCCTAAACGAATCTTTCACTCTAACGATTTGTATTTAACTCATGACTCAATGATTTTGAAGAGTGAATAAGAACTTAAATTTGTGTCCTCACACAAAGCTGTCACGTGACTAAAATATTATGCATTAGACTACTGTTCAAAAGTTTGTTTTTTTTAGAAAATGAAAAGGTCAACACAGTTTCTGATCAAAAATACAGTAAAACAATAATATGATTAGAATTTAAAATAACTGTTTTCTATTAATATTTTGTAAAATGTAATTTATTCCTCTGATGCAAAGCTGAAATGGAAAAATGAATATTTTGTAACATAAAATATCTTTACTGTCATTTTTGATCAATTTAAGCCTTGCTGTATCTTATTGGCCCTATACTTTTGAACTGTAGAGCATAGTTATGATACTTTTATTGAGCCCTTTTGTCCTTTGTGGCAAAAGTATCAGATGTAGGCACAATGTACTGTATGCAAAAGACCTGTGTGAAGACTTCATAAATTTGTCATTTCATGTTGCATGGAAGAAAAAAGTCATACAGGTTTGGAACGACTTGAGGAGGATGAGTAAAGTAAACTATTCCTTTTAGGTACTGTTTATCCAGTGCTTCATCAGCCCTTTTCATAGCCTAAAGGGATTTGTTATTCAAAGTGATATAACCAAAACCTCCCTCCTTATTAGTTATTCAAATGCACAATACTCAGGTCTTTGCTATGATTCATCACTGAGACCTAGAGTTTGATTTATGTCTGTGTACCACGTAAACATCTTAGAGGGCAGATTTTGGCTTGTTGAATAAAATGCAAATATCTCCTGTATAACTGAGGAAATGTGGGAGGGAGAAGGTCATGGAGAGAGAGGGGGGCACATATTGCCAGCACCGGCTCACAGCAAAACAGTGTCAGCAAATGTAGCAGAGATTCCGCAAATAACTCTGGGTGGAAATGGAACTTTTGCTGTGATCTGGAGGCAGCCTGTGCTACTAGAATCCTCATCTTAAGCATTATATATAAACTTGCAAAACTGATCTTAGATCAGCCATGTTGGCTCTTCTCAATGTGTGCCAATGGCCTGAGGAGGGACCAGCCAATCCCGCAGGCACATAGACACTGATTTGTCTCAAGCCTGGCCTGAAAGGAGGTCACAGAGAGGGGGTGAAATTCAAGTGCACCATTAAAATTAGAGGGGTGCAGAGATGCATACCGGGGTTTTAAATACCCGAGGTCTTGAAGTAGGTACACACAGAAACTGATGCGTTTTGAAGAGATGGAGTATATGAAATAGAGAGAGATTTTTAATTGTTAGTCTCTTATTCATATTTTATAATGCTTCGCATGCTTTTGCACAGTATATGTGCAGTCGGGTCTAAACCTCTGAAACCACACTGAAAATACGGGATTTAAATTGGTGAATAATAAAATATAATAAATAATATAAGCAATATTAATTATAAAAATAATGAATTTTTAGTATTTTTATCAAATGTAAAACAATTAAGCATTAAGATTCCTAAATTTATGCCAAATACCAAAACATTCTGAAATTAATTAATTTATTTATGTTGATGAGGAAAATATTGTATTAAATTCTTCAATAAATGTGGTGTCAGACTTTTGCACTCCACTTTAAACTGCCATTCATACATGTATATTTTTCCCCTTTTTTTTTTCTTATGTTCATCGATGCTGCATTTATTTGATCAAAAATACAGTAAAAATACAGTAATATAGTGAAATATTTTTACAGTTCAAAATTTGGTAACACTTTATTTTAAGGTGTCCTTAAAATAACTCTAAACCCTAAAATAACCCTAATCCTAACCCTATAGTAAGTACTGTACATGTAGTTAATTATATTGCTTAGTACTTAAATGTATAATTACACTGTAACAAGGATACCTTAAAACAAAGTGTAACCTAAACATTTTTATTTTGATATATTTTAAAATGTAATTTATTTATGTGATGGCAAAGCTGAATTTTCAACATCATTATCAGTTTTCACACGATCCTTCAGAAATCATTCTAATATGCTGATTTGTTTAAACTTAATGTTTAAAACAGTTGTGCTGCTTTAATATTTTTTTGGAACTGTGATAATTTAGTTTTTCAGAATTCTTAAAAATTCAAAAGAACACCATTTATTTGAAACAGAAATCTTTAGAATCTCTCACTTTTGATCAGTTTAATGCATCCTTGCTGTATGAAACTATCAATTTCTTTAAAAGTATATATATTCAGTAGGCTCATCTCATGTGCCATTATAGTTTTATTGTAAAGAGTTGAAAAAAAGATTTGACTCCACTTACATGGTGTATTTATCATAATAATATGTTATGGATTTGCTTATTGAGTCTTATGGTGGGCCTTGAGGTTACAAGGAGCTCAAAGACTGGCCTCCATAACTCCACAGTCTGTCTTATACCCCAAATAGATGCATCTAGAACTCTCTCACACTTCATCACTTCCTTTGCATGCTTTTGCGGGAGGATTCTACAATGATCGTTATTATGTGACTATCGGAAATAGAGGCCCATATGTGTCAGAATCCGAAGCTGGGCAGAAAGTACCTCTTTGTCCCTCAATGATAAGCTATTTTTTGCACTGGCAGCCAGACTGTCCCAAAGCATCTGGCCTCTTGCATTTTAAATATGGTTAATGATTAAAACAGACATCCACTTTGTCTAAGAAGGGTTTAACGAAGCCGTAAACATCTCAATCCATCATGGCCACAGGAAGGAGCTGATTGATACTTTATAGGGAACTAAAAGCTTTCCTTTCAGACATCCCATTCTGCTGATGCATCTTGTTTTGACGCGTATTTGAAGGTTGTCTAGCTGAAGCACCAAGTTGGATTAATCCGCTGCATTTTAGAGTGTTTATCTTGTGCTTTTGATGCTAGGTTGCATAATAGTTATAGTAATATCCCTGAACCGACGGGAAAAATCCATGATGCCTATTGCCTAATGCATACGCTGCACAGACTCAATCTGGCTGGTCTGTGAGAAGATGAAAACAGTGTGTGTTGCAGCACGTCGGGGGTTTTGAAGGGATTTGAGAAGCAGGTCACCTCTTGATTCCTGTCCATAAGCTTGTGTTTCAGTATGATGCAGGCTTCATTAAAGCCACCCAGAGGCCAAGCCTATCATGATCCCAACATAAACCTTTTTCTCTTTTTGTTTTTTTGTGCTTGTTTACTTCATAATCACACCCTGTGTTCATGATTTGTTTTTCTCCTTGAAACATTTGAAGACTTTTGCTTTTGCTCTTGAGAAAAAGACCTTAGTAATCGTACATGTTTCCAGAGTTTCAAATATCAACGTCACATGCTGTGCACAGCAATAAACTTTTTTTTCTCTTGCGTTTCAACGTAACTTCCTCAGGCATGTCCCAACCAAGCATATACAGATATTAGATATGATTTATTGTATTGATTAATTTTGTAATTTCTGTATTAATATTTTATATTTTATATTATTTGAATAACTACATTTATTATTGGAATATTCAAATATATGATAAAAAATAATTAAATAAATATTGTATGCAAATAATGTTTTACTGGTTTAATATAATAATATTTTAGTATTTTAAAATTGACTTTATATGCTGTAAATAATTTAAATAATTCTGTATCTAAATATTAAAAAAGTAATATATTGTGTGTGTGTGTGTGTGTGTGTGTGTGTGTGTATATATATATATATATATATATATATATAGTATTTTATATTATTGATATTGAAAATATTTAAAACGTGTGTTTTTTTATTTAAATATTTGTTAAAGTATTTCAGTTAAAATTCAAATAAATTAAAGATTAATATTATACAATTTATCTATTTATGTGCACATAATATCACATTATCACATAATATTTATGTGTATGTATAACATTTAAATGCAGATCTTACATTCTTTCAGTACAAGCTTAGTTTTCTTAAATGCCGTAGGACTGGGAAGTGACGCTAAATATATATATATATATATATATAAAAAATGATATATATATGTATATGTTATTTATTTATTGAATACAAGTCTTAGCTTTTTCACCATGTATGTTGTCTGCTGAGTAAGAGGGATGTTTTTTGTGGTCTGTGCTCTCTGACTGGATTAAATGCTTTGTCCCCATCCATTTGTAAAAGCAGGATTTGGATTTGACAAAAACGGGGGATCAGCACACACCCCATAGTACTATTTAGGCAGAGAAATCCTCCACCCTCCATATACACATATGTATTGAGAGCACACATGTGCATATACACACTGATCCCCTCTGCCCCCCCCTCCTCCTCCTCCCTACACACAGCTAAATGTAGCCCACATCAATACATACGTTAATGCATCCTCGTTTCAAAACCCAAGCATTCAGCAAAGCACTCATTTAAAGAAATGAATGACCTTCAATAGAATATATTTAATATATTACATTTATATTTATTTATATTTCAGAATTTATAATACATAGCACAAGCACACTCTCACAGCAGAACTTTTATTTACATTTATTTAAATACTGTAAAAAAATATATAATGTATGCTATATCTTTCTCTGTCTTGTGTGTGCAGGACATCCCACGCAAGGACTAAGAGTGAAGCAGCAGACCAGGCTGCACTTGCAGCGTGTCAGGAATCAGACTTAGCCAGAGCTGTGGCTCGTGAATTATCTCCAAGCTTCCATCAACCAGGTAAGTTACAGAAGAAAAGTTTTACTTTCCCCCACACACACCCTGAATATAAGACTTAAATACCCCTGATGAAAGCCACCAGATTATAACCACACACCCTCACTTACATTCCTCGCAACAGATACTTACCTTTACATAAACCTAGCTCAGTGGAGCTCTGCTGAGGGTACATGAATGTTATTCCCAGGCTCTAATCAAGTTGATCAAGGTTTTTGGTCACATTTTATTTTAAGGTTTCTTGCTATTAACAAACCATTAACTACGACTTTTGCCTCAATAAACTCCAAATTTGCTGGTCATTAATAGTAAGGTAGATGTTTAGTTTAGGTATCCGGTGGGATTAGGGATGTAGAATATGGTCATGCAGAATATGTGTGTCACGGTTAGCTGATCCAAACAAGCAGGAAGACGAGGGATTCAGAGAAACAAGTATTTTTAATAATATAAATGAAATCACTGGAACAGATCACAGCATAAACCAAAATAATGTTAAGACTCGACGAAGGCTAGAACAAAACTGAAGGCTTATAAAGGAACAGGAACAAAGGAGTAAACGAGATGATTAATTAAACACAGGTGATATGACTAAACGATAATGACTAATGACAGGAAACAAGGACAGGAAATACCAAATAAGGAAACTCAGGAAGGACAGGGGAAAACAAAGAACAAACAGTCCAGAATCCTGACAATGTGCTTATAAACAGCCAATATGTTAATAATAGGCATGCTAATAAGCAACTAGTTAATAGTGAGAATTGGTCTCTATACTAAAACAGTGATATGACATATTTTCCAGGCTCTCTCTTTTAGTTTATCAGGCTGTTATGCTGCTGTACCTTTAGGATTTCAGACCTCTGTTATGATTGTCTGACCTTTGCATGTCAGTGTAGTTCTCACTGTCATTTTTCAGAACATTAATATGTAAGTATTAGTAGAATTTTTTTTATGCACTCATGGTTGTAAGACAAATAACATGAAAATTGCCAAAAGAATATGATTTATTTATTTATTTTAGTATTTTAATGTCAAAATATTATTTAAATACAAACTTTGGGAGTTTGTAATGTAAATATTTAAATAAAGTATTATATAAAATATTACAAATAAAATAAAATAAAGATAAATGTCATACGTATCTATAATATTTATCTATAAATAGCATTTAAATGCAGATCTTAGGGTTTATTTTTTATTTTTTTTTATTTTAGTGCTTTCAAACGATTCTCGCGATTAATCGCATCCAAAATAAAAGTTTTTGTTTACATAATATATGTGTGTGTACTGTGTATATTTATTATGTATATATAAATACACATACATACAGCATATATTTTGAAAATCTTTACACATTTATATTTTATATTATATATAAATATATGTAATATATAAACATAACATAATGTGTTTGTTTTTATATTTACATAATAAATATACACAGTATACACTCATATATTATGTAAACAAAAACTTTTATTTTGGATGCGATTAATCGCGATTAATCGTTAGACAGCACTAATTTATTTATTTATTTACTTCTTTATTTTAGTTTTATTTATTTTTTTCTTTGGAAACTACAGTTTTGCAAGCTAATAGTTTTCTTAAATGCAGTGGTACTGGGAAGTGATGGTAAATATCAGAATATCTCTACGTAATACATATACATTTTTTATTACATTTATGCATTTGTCAGGCAATTTTATCTAAAGGAACTTCCATTTTGTCCGTTCATTAGTGGAATCGAACCTATGACTTTGGTGCTCTGTTAGCAGCTACAGGAATGTGTTTTTCTCAATATTGTCCCTCTAAACATTTCACTTGCAGATTCATATTAATTACTTGAGAAGTAAAAGTACTTAAGTTTGTTTTTCTAAACAAATGATGTACTTTCTAAACAAGGATTATGTACTTAACATATATAATATATATAAGTGTGGTAAAAAAAATGAACTTAAATGCAAAGGGAAAACAAGTTTTTTATTTGTTAGGCTATTGTTTGAAGCATAATGTCACATACTGTTAAAACAATGTTATATTTTACATAATTTTGCTTTTCAGTGTATCTTGATTTTGAAGTTTTGAACAAATGAAGTTTATTACTCAACATTACAGGGCACTAATATTAGTAGACTGTTCCTCTGTGATTGTACTAGTTCCCTTTGGAAGTGCCTCCAACAGCAGCCAAAGAATGTCGTCCATATCAAACCGAGAATGTTCTCTGGATGAGGAATGCAAGGCTTGTTGAGTGTGTCGTGAGTATGGCACATTGCTATCAGTAAGCGGATTCAGATAAGATGTGGGCATGTCAAGTTACAGCTCTATTGTGCCGCTCACCTCTCATAGAAAAGGTTCCAGAAACACTTCTCAGTTTTCAAAAGCAAACTCCACCCAAACTACACCATCAACTCTTGCCAGCTGAGCAAAGGGAGGTCAAGGGATAAAGGTCAAACTCACAAGGGGCCTGGTACATAACCTTCTGCAGATCTATAACTGGAAATCACCTTCACAAGGAGACGCTCGTGTTGGACAGGATATGACTGTGCAAATGAATCATGTCTTACAGATACCTGTGAAATCTTTGTCAGAGCCGCCAGGGAGATAAAATCTTAATTAAACTGAGCTGTTTCAGGAGAACTACTGTTGCTCAGATTTGCTCACTTTTTTGTTCTACCATTTATTTTTGCTCTCTTAGTGACCTGATTTACCCTTTTGTCTAAACTACAATCCATTATTTGTGAAATCTAATGCCAGATTGTTTAACACTACCTTATTCCGGCTTGTTCAGTGAAGAAGCCAAACTGGTTTTGTAAGAATTTGTAATGTAAGATTGTGCCTATTTAAGAAGAACTGCACAGAAAATACACAGAGTATCTGGACATAAGCATCAAAAATACATACATTACTACAGGTGGGCGATATATTTGTAGACACGATTAACCGGTAGAAAATTGTCAATCGATTGAGATTTTGGATTATTGTCTCTATCGTGGTTACACACTCACGTGACGTTGCTGTGCTACATGGCCATGAAAACGTATCATTTGCATGCATTTTTAAGCATTGTGGTTTTTAAAAGCAAGTGATTTTAAGCCGTTGAAACACAATCAGCAGCAAAAGAGAACTCATTTTGCCATATGCACATGAAGCATGGGATTATTGAACTTATTTTTGCTGCTTTATAGAACTTAAACGGTTAAATACACACACTTGTATGTGTCAAAAATTACCGTCTTTGCAAGTATCCTTGTAAACACAGTAATTTAGGATCTAAGTGTTAAGCAAACAGCTGAGAAAGAAAAACACATGTGTAACAGTATACTGGATCCGGGCAGCTCTTAAAGTGACAGCAGTCTAATATTCCTGCTGTCTGTCATTCATGTTAATCAAACAGCAAAAGAGAGAAAAATTCTCACTGCTCTTGACTAAATCACTTTTGTAACTTTAAGAAGATGAAATATATATTTAAATTACACAGTGAAGAATATGCACTGTTTTTGGACATTTGATTACTTTATACAAGGTTTGCAGCATTTATGTATTTGTTCTACTGTAGTTTTTTGTACTATTGCATGTGATTAGTTTCTTATTGTTATATAATCGACCGACTCTTTACTTGTCTTCAGTGAGCTTGAGTTGTGTTTTTTTTTTAGGCTAGTATTAGTTTTTTTGTGATATTGACACTGGTGACAAGAATTATGAAATTTCTATGGTATCAAAAATATATACCCACCCCTACACATTACCGTTAAAATGTTTTTGTAATTTTGTAATGTTTTTAAGTCTCTTATGCTCATAAATTCTGTATTTGTAATCAACAATACAGTAAAACAGTAATATTACAATTACAATTTAAAATAATGTTTTCTATATTTTAAAATGTCATTTATTTCTATAATGGCAAAGCTGAATTTTCAGCAGCGATTACTCTAGTCCTCAGTGTAACATGATCTTTCAAAATCATAATATCCTGAGTTGGTGCTGAATAAAAAGTTCAAAAGATCAGCATTTATTTAAAATATTTTGTAACATTATAAATGTCTTTACTGGTAATTAAATGCATCCTAAAAAATGTACTGATCCCAAAATTTTGAATGGTATATGTAAATGTGCATATAATAGTACATTTTTGTTGATAAATTGAATTCAGTGGGCATGATGTGTCAGGCTAGATTCATTCAAATAGACAGGTTCATTTTGATAGTAGCGCTTCAGATTAATCCAAGGGAGGATATAATTTGTTAATGAGCCTATAATAAGTGCCACTAGATTTAATGACTAACACACTTGAGGTCACAACAGCCATGTGTTTATTTAATACGATACGTTTTCAGTACATACCCTGCATGCTAAAACTGGCCAGACATTCACATTTTAAGAGTTGCAAGTGTTAGCACTTCTCTGTGTATTTATTTAGGTGAGGTTTCTTTTACAGGACTCGCATGCAATATGCTGCCCATATGTTTCCATGTTAATTAGAAATTCCTGGTCGTTTCCTGATCCTGTTTGCTCATTTGCAATGTTTAGACTTTACTTTTATTGTTTAACAAAGGCAATATCTCCGTATCATCATCTTTCCTAACTACACACAGTGTGCTTGAACAAACACTGCAACCAGTTAAACAACAATTTCAGTGTAACATCAAACACTTTGTGACTCAAATGTTTCTTGACCTTCAGAGTGATTTCTGAAAGATTGTGTGATATATATACATATAATGATGTTTTCGTAGCAGAAACAAACCTACTTCAATTCGAAGTATCATATGAAAACAAAGTGGCTTTCTGATATGATCTGGCCTGATCCGCCTGATCCCCAGCGTTGCCTGGTTCTCCCTCTAGCTCTCAAACATCATGCTCAGAAGAGTAAACACCAGCACTCGTAATTGACATTTCTGGCTTATGGCAGATTAGTGCAGAGGTTAAGTATGCCTTTGTAACACATCAGGAAAAACCTCTGCACTGTTGCCTTGGTTGTCTTTAGGCCCTGTTTGAAATGGTCTACCCGACGAGGTTTATAGAGTGACGTTAAATGCGCTATATTTGGAGCAAGTGTGTCCTTTATGGGGAGCTAGCGGAGGGATAGTTGGAATGGCAGGACAGCGAGCAGGGCTCTGATTGCAGCTGTCCATTCCTTCAGTCAGACGTTTTGAACCCTGACTGCACCTCCTCTTCCCTCCTCCCTTTAAATCACTCAATCACTGCCCGTCTCCTCAATGCAAGGTGCACAGAAGCCAGGTGCTGCCCTGACCTTATGACCCCCAACAGTTCATCTCTCTTTTTCTCTATTTATTTATGCCGTTTCAGTACAACCTTGATGGCTCAGATTTTGACATATATAATAATAAATAAGTTATGTATAATGTATTCATTTATCTTACAATTTTGACTGTTTGTTGTATAAATAGAACAAAAAATCTGTGTGGGTGTGTTTGTGTGTGTATACTTGTTGATCCACACACACATTCTTACTACGTTATGTGTGTATATACGCTTGTATGTATATATATATATATATATATATATATATATATATATATACAGATATATGTACATACATAAAGTTGCAATTGAGAGAAATAAATACACATATGTAATATTTTTTTATTATTATTATTGTTATTAAAGAAGGCCAAGAACATGTATTCATAAGTAAATAGCTGATTAATATATGTATTATTTTTTATTTATTGTTTCTTGTATACTGTATATGTAGCCTACACATATGCACGTATTTACATTTTTATAATGTATTTTCCGAATAGTCACAACTACTTAAAGTAACAGTTGTGAGAAAAATAAATACATGTATTTATTTTTCTCACAATTAAAATTGTTTCTCATAATAAACCAATAAATCAATAATAGAAATATATTATTATTATTATTATTATTATTACGGAAGGCAAAGAACATGTATTTATAAGTAAATAAAGTATTAATTTTTGTATAAATGTTTATTTATTATTTCTTGTATATATGTACATATTTACATATCTATAATATAATGTATTTTCTTAATACAGTCACAGTTGTGATAAAAATAAATACATGTATGTATTTATTTTTTTCTCACGGTTACAACTGTTTATCATAACAAACAATCATAATAAATAAGGCTTAATACAGTTGCAATTAAAGTCGCAGTTGTGAGAAAAATAAATAAAAAGGCCAGGAACATGTATTGAGAAAGTACACAGATAATCTGGTCAAGCATTGAGAGAAGGTTGCTACAGTAAAAGATAAATATACATTGATCGACTATAAATCAGTCATTATTATTCCATCAAACGTCTGTCAGTAAAATACATTATGGCATGTTTCATAAATACACACAAGGCTCCACTGGCATGAATTTATGAAGTGCTTAAATTCAAAACCCCCATATCACATGATCATTTTATTAGGTTAGGGAGCCTATTAATATTCTTCACAATGTAGATAATAAACAAAAGGTTAAGGTTGATTGCACAGACTGCATCTGTATGTTTGTCATGCCTCTGATTGGTTTGTTTGTGCTGCGTTGTAACGTCTCTGAATTTGATCTATTTCATGTTGAGACAATGGTACCGCTTCAGTGCCATCCGCCCTCATGTCAGGGGTAATTGAGTTGTGTCTCTTAACGGTGGGTGAAAAGATTTCATAATCCTTCTCATGTCATAAGAGAGGCCTTTGGATCTTTGTCAAATGCCTTATGCTGATTTTGAGCCTGTGAGGTTCTACTGCCACCACTTATTTTCAGAGTTGAATTTCACATGACAACATGACAGTTCTCATTATACATCTTGATGCCTCATCATATTGTATGATCTTCTTTTAAGGTAACAAGGACTTTCCAGAATTTAGTTATTTAATTAATAATAGCATTGCTTTTTGTATTGTTACAATATAAAAATCATTCTCTAATCTTTTTGTCTTTGTCTTTAGATACAAATAATTCACTTAAGATTTTTTTGCCTTTTAATAATTAATGTTAGAGAACCTAATTCAAGATATCTTCTCTGAAAACAAGTCTTATTTAATGATGTTTAGATTATTATTTAAAAACAAGGTGAATATAGTGATTAAGAAAATTATTTTTTATTACTACACAGCACAGGAGCCATAATCTAATCCACAAAGGCAGCGGATGTGATTGCATAACTCAACCTTAGAAGATGAGGCCTTTCCGTCCCATCGACTATTAAATGAATACCTCTCGTTATTGACGTTCGGTCTAATTTAAGGTCAGCGAGGGTGCAATGCTCCGGAGGATTTAAACAGAACATTCCCCCACATAGCACTGTCTAATGGTGCTGGAATATGGCCAGGATTATCCATTATAGCCGTCATCTGTGGATAATACTAAGAAACAGATTATATATATATATATATATATTTAAATAATTAAAGTAGCATTTATTTACATGAACGATTTCTTTAAATATATTTATTACTTATGCATTTAATTTATTTTAATCTTTTCACTCTTCTAAAAAAAGGATTAAATTAAAAAAAGATATATGCTAGTTTGGTTTACATGCAACTCTGTTTGGGAATCACTGTTCTATTTCTATTGTGCATTTTTATGTTGCCTTTTTAGTTGTGTAAGTAAAAACTAGTGCTGTCAAATGATTAATCGCATCCAAAAAAAGTTTTTGTTTACATAATATATGTGTGTGTACTGTGTATATTTATTATGTGTATATATAAATACAAACACATGCATGTATATATTTAAGAAAAATGTTATGTTAAATATATTTATATATAATATAAATTATATGAATATAAATATATACATGTAAATATTTTCAAAATATATACTGTATGTGTGTGCTTTTATATATACATAATAAATATACACAGTACACACACACACATATTATGTAAACAAAAACTATTATTTTGGATGCGATTAATCGTTTGATAGCACTAGTGAAGTTGTAAATAGAGTATTGGAGTAAGTTTCACAAAAAAATTGTAAAATTCTTTTTTTTGCTTCAAAATGTCATGTTTAATTCAGTGTTACTTGTTGTTTCTTTGTAATTGTTTACTAATTTACCAGCAATTTCTGAGTTAATAATTTTTTTTCATTTGTGCTTGTTCAATGTCTGTTCATTTTATAGTAATGCAGGATTTAATATTAAAATTATTTTGAATAAAATTGCTCAAGTACATTGTATTTGTTGTTTTGTTTATCAAATACAGTATTTTACTATTGTGCCATCCCAAGGGTAGCAGACTTCCACTTTCAGAGTCTTGCTTGAGGATTAAAGAGAGATCAAAGCAATCTTAGAGCATTATGTGGACTTTATTTTTAAGTTGCTCCGCAACTACAAGATTAACAGTTCTTGGCGATGGTTAGAGAATAACACTCTACACAATGGCTTGTAACATGAGACATCATATAATCAAAATCAATCTGAATGTTGATAGATACAAATTTTCTTTCATTAGTATGTGTTCTGCTTAATGGTTTTTAAGAACAATTAAGTTAGTTAATAGCTGCTCATATAAGTACATAAGTGTCTTCTGTATATTACAGAAGAACAGGCTTGTGTGTTTGGCAGTGAATTATGCCTGCAGTGAGCTAACGTGGTCTCTTTAGACCAGTAAATCATGCAAACAATGCCAGGAACTTGTGACAGGAGTTCAGATCAGACAGAAAGAAGCAGAATGGACCCTCCATAAAGCATGAGCTCTTATCAAGTTATTGTGAGAAATTATCTTCAGAGGATACTTAAAGCCTTTTAAACATTAAGAATGCCCTCACACTCTTTGAAGCTGGTCATCATGGATGCCAGAGATGTCAAGTGAATTAAACTGCAGTTAAATTGTTTGGGCTTAAGCTAGTTGGAGCCGTATGATTTTCCCGGAAAGCTCTATTATGCAAACTCAGCACTGCGTCATTCATAGTTTTGCCGCTGTCCTCTAAGCAGTTTCACCAGTTAATTGATCCAGATTGGACAGAGAGTTTTCATTGACAGGGTGACTGAGCAAACCATGTTTTGAGAACTAGAAAAATTTGCACACATTACCAAAACTGTTTTTATTTTACAGAATAGACTTGAACACATGAAGCTGCATTAAAAGGGACAGTTCACCCCAAAATTAAAATTGTCATTAATTACTCACCCTCATGTCGTTCCAAACCCTAAGAACTTCATTCATCTTCGGAACACAAATTAAGATATTTTTGATGAAATCCTGATCCTGACTCATTCAAGGCCCAGAAAGGTCGTAAGGACATTGTTAAAAAATGAAAATTAAGGTTGAACCACTGATGTCACACAGACTATTTTAACAATGTCCTTACGACTTTTCTGGACACTGAATGTGTCAGTTGCGTGGCTGTCTATGCAGGGTCAGAAAGCTCTCGGATTTCATCAAAATATCTTAATTTGTATTCTCAAGATGAAGGTCTTATGGGTTTGGAATGACATGAGGGTGAGTAATTAATGACAGAATTTTCATTTTTGGGTGAACTATCCCTTTAACACACAATATGCCTTTACAATATTTCTTTAAGAACCAGAGTGACATTGGTCAGTTACAGATTGGTGTATTTACATTTATCTTACAATAAAATACAGTAAAAATATTCCAATTAGAGAAATAAACTCTATTGTATGTTATATTGTATATTATATTTTCTAAATAACTTTAGATTGTGCAAATGTATATATGTATATATGTGTACACATATATATATATATGTGTGTATGTATATATTTCATCCTTGGCAATGTTGACCTATAACTTGGCAAATGTGTGAAATTTGGTGACCAGTCAAAATTAGTTTTCTGTAATAACTATGCCATAAATGATGTCAAATTGCTGGTGAACTTGTATTATAATTTCCCTGACTTTGTCCAACATTTTATGCCTCCCTTTCAGGACTTGAGTACATCAAACAAAAGTTCAGTGAGCCAGTGGAGGAGATCATGGAAGAAGCACCTAAAGAGGAGGAGAAGGAGAAGGAGAAGGAGAAGCCTTCTGGCAACCCTTTCTATCGGCGTGGCACGACTCCAAGCCACTCTCCTGCCCAGAGCCCAACCCCGTCACCTCCTCACTCCCCTCAACAGAGCCAAGCACCCAACCCCAGCGCCAGCCGCAAGATAAGCAAGGACAACAGCAGCATAGCCCGAAAGATAAGCAAGGACAGTAGTAGTGTAGCTCGCAAGATAAGCAAAGAAGAGAGAGCCTCCATTGTGGCAGAGATCACCAAAGTATCCACCCCTCCTCCTGTACCGGCCATCAAGCTACAGGACGTTCCCCCACCAAAGCACCCCAAGGCCCCTGAACCCCTGCCCAAACCTGCCAGCACAGGTAATGGGCAGCTACATGCTGCTTATCACAGTTACTACGTGAAGCCGATGGTGCGGTTGCCTCCACCAGAGGAACCAGAAGATGAAGAGCCTGAGATGACGCAGTCTAGCCTGGCCAGGATGCCTCCACCACCCAAAATGGTCAGGGCGCCCACTCCCAAACCAGAGCCCAAGATCAGGAAACAAGGGTCTATCAAACCAAAGAGCTTAGCTGAAACCAAGAAAGCCAGCATAGATATGGCCGATGAAACCATAGCGGAAGAATCTGTAAGTGTCTTGTTTATACTTACAGATGTGTGTTTTATGGATTATTGCTGGAATTGTTACATCGTGTTTCTTTTTACCCAGGCTCCTAACTCAATTTTGGTCGCCATGGTGATGCTTTTGAATATTGGATTGGCAATCATTTTTGTCCATTTCCTTACATGAAACGCTACCATCTCAGGTAAACTTTTTTTTATTTTTATACATTATACTTGATTTTCCAAAACTGTAAATGACACAAAGATTATTGAAGTAGATTTTATAAGAAAATACTATTTCAGTTTTTCTACTTCAAAATGTCAAGTTTAATTCAACCTGTTACTTCCTGTTTCTTTGTAATTGTTTGTGAAATTTACAAGCGTATTCTGAGTGAAAATTGTTTATAAACCAAGTTTTTTTTTGTATACCATTCAAAGGTTTGAGGTCAGTTTTTTATAATGTTAATGTTAAATGACAATTTATACATTTGTAATGTTACAAAAGATTTGAAATTTCTATTCATCAAAGAATCCTGAAAAAAAATATGTTTCCACAAAAATATTAAGTAGCACAACACTGATTATAATAGGAAATGTTTCTTGAGCAGCAAATCAGCATATTAGAATGATTTCTGAAGTATCATGTGACACTAAAGACTGGCGTAATGATGCTGAAAATTCAGCTTTGCCATCACAGAAATAAATTACATTTTAAATATATTAAAATAGAAAACAGTCATTTTAAATTGTTATAATATTTCACAATATTACTGTATTTCTTTTTTATTTTTAAATGCAGCCTTGGTGTGCTTAAGAGACTTACTGACCCCAAACTTTTGAATGGTGGTATAGTTAAAAAAAATTAAAATCAATATTGAATTGAGATTTGGCAATATATTTCAATTGCATATTTCAAGACATATTTCTGAGTGAAACAGGATACTCAACCAAGAAAAAATGAGGACGGGACTTGAGTCTGATATTATCATGTTGCTAAGTAAATTACAAAAAAACATATAATTATTGGATGGAATAATGTGTTTTTAGGTGGAATTGTTTGAGTACTGACATAAATATACTCAACAACTCTCTTAATAATCTCTGTGGATTTTTGATGACATTTTTCACTAAGTGCATTGCAATGCATTCTGTCATTGCTTTATTATTGCATGTAATATTGCCTTTGGTAAAAATTTAGACTTCATAATTTTAAAACGTTGACCATTCATCCCATATAATAGCGAGGCATGTCATCACATTGTATGGGGTAAGCTGTCAGAGCCTGCTGTCAAACAGCCTATTATATGCATTTCAGCAAAATTATAATAGTAAAAAATAGTGCTGTCAAACGATTAATCGCATCCAAAATAAAAGCTTTTGTTCACATAATATGTGTGTGCACTGTGTATGTTTATTATGTATATGTAAATACAAACACATGCATGTGTATATAATTAAGAAAAGTATGTTATGTTTACATAATAAATAAATATATTTATATATATATAATATAAATTATATGAATATAAATATATACATATAAATATTTTCAAAATATATACTCTATGTGTGTGATTTTATATATACATAATAAATATAGACAGTACACACACATATATTATGTAAACAAAAACTTTTATTTTGGATGTGATTAGACAACAAAATATAATCACTTCATAGAGCTAAAACATCTATTACTTCTGATAACGAGTCTTCAAAAACACAAACTTGCATCAACAGTGATCAACTCAGCAACCTGTTAGTTGACCCCTCACCACAAAACTTAACATTTATAATTTCTTGCTCATACTAAATGACCTATAAGTTGACCTTAAAGGCAGGGTAAGCGATTTTTCAAAAACGTTTTAGAAAACTGAGTCGGGGCCGAGTACCAAAACAAACTTGTAGCCAATCAGCAGTAAGGGGCGTGTCTACTCATGATATGGAGGAGAGAGCGTTTAGTGAACAGCCGAGCCGAGCGACAGAAAGATAGCGATGGCGGATAAAAAACAAAAGAGGAAAACGTCTGCGGAACGATAAGGCAAGAAGTAGGACCCGTGTAAATATCAGATCAGCTTTCCAGCGCTGGAGAGAACTCAAGGAGCGGAAGGCCTGCGATCGGATGCCGAGGTTGCTTTGTTTCTTCCTGATAGGTGAGTAACACCGTGTCTACACCGGACGCGGCGCACCACAACAGCTAAAGTCCGCCTACACTGGACGCGTGTATTTCAGGCGAGAATGTAGTTGTTTAAAACTCAAATCTGCGGTTTATTTATAAAAACAGCGCCTATTTGAAAATGTGCTTCGCCGATTTCGGAGACGTGAGCTCCACGCGATCACCGGGCGTTCAGTGCTCATGTATCCCGAAGAGAGGAGCATAACCTCGGCTAGTCCTTCTGATATTTGCCGCTGGCTCTGATGTTTCTGTAGTGGTTAAACATAAGATATAATTCGTTTTGGGTAAATCTAACAGGTAATATTTGGTCTTTATTCTATTGTTCTATTAATATGTTAAAATGAAAATGAAAACAGGCAATCTTTGATATAATATTTCGTTTCATTGTAATGTATCCCTGAACTACATTTCTGCGGCTATTAATATGTTTAAATGAAAACAAAAAGAGGCAGTGGTGTTTGATATATTTAGTCTGTAAATACAGTGAGGAAGATTGCAGTAGCCGAGGCGAGCTGACTGACGTTATCAAGTACGCTGCTCTTTCCGAAATTTGCGTACTTGGTATTGAGAAACACGTGCAGACCTAACGTTAAGTCACCTGACTATTTGCCTAATCTTCTCGGTAGTTTAGACCGCGATGGAAACGCAGACAGCAACAGGTCTGGGGGAAAAAAGTTCCTGGGACATATTGTTACAGGTAATTTCGGTGGAAAAGCGGCTTATGTTTCACAGAACTAATCATTGCCTGGGTTGCGTAGGCTACGTATATGTGGGTCGGATCTATCAAAATAAGGGCGAGACCCTTTTGGGGTAGGGGCGTGTTTGTTTTGGTGATTTCAAATATCAACATTGGCTTCCAGAAATCGCTTACCCTGCCTTTAATTGTTTCTGTCTACTTTCTACATTCCATAGATCGTTCAACCTTTAAAATAGAGTTTTTTACAGTTTTGTTTGAAGCCAACATCCATAAGACCTGCTATCTACAGCCTCTGAGACAACTAGCCCTATCTGCATTTGTTATGGATGTACTGTAACTTTTAACCCTGTATTCCATTATTATAACCACTTTTAGTGTTGGATGGCGACCCACACATTGTCAATGACCTTTCTGAAATCCAAATGGCACCAGGCAGTCTCCAGAGGGCAGAGGGAGCTGAAGAATCAACATATGGGAGTTTGAAACCCAGAGCATCATCTCTGAGAATGGCGTGGTCTAATATCATGTGGCTCTGGCAAAAGAGATGAAAATATTTTTGGGGGAAAATTTACCATTAAAATGGAAACCGAAGAAGAGAATGCAGTGCAACGTGACTCTTATCTGCTGACGGAAAGCCTTAATATCAGCAACTCCATAGGTCTCTGGCAGAGACTTAACTGAAAATGTTCGATGATGCACTTTTGCGTGATGGGCAAGAGCAGCTGCCTTACTCATTTACCATCTGACGTGTAACTGGGAGATGTGCTCGCAGTGCCAGAGGAATGCATTCAGGGGGCTTTGCTGCAGCGGGCGTACGTTCCAGCCAGCCTGGCCCGAGGAAACCGAACGCGCACACCAGCGTCACTCATCCGTCTTACACCCTTTACCGACCCACTGCAGTTTCTTCTAGCATCTCCTACGTTCTTCTCGGAAGCTCTTGAATCGATGCTCCCTACTGTACTCCTCACGTTTCGTTTTTTGTTTTCATGTAACTTTATGTTTGTTAACCTCATTGAAAATCGTGTTTGAATTTAATGCGAAGCAAAGTCACTCCCACTTTTTTGTGACAAGGGAAAATATTATATTATTTATTAAAAATGTGCAATATGATTTATTTTTACACTTGCATAGTTTAATTGTTCACCAAATAGGGACATTGTAATTCTGTCCCAGTATTTAAGAGATGGAAAAATATGAAAAGTTCTGTGGTTTCTTGTTGAACACATCCATTTAGATCATGGCAAAACCAATCAAAAAGTCTTATAAAGCGTGTTATTTATTGAATTCTGGGAATTGACTGTTTTGTCGTGTTATGTAAATTAAGCCTATGCCATCGTGCATGCAATGTTGTGCAAGAGTTATTGTGCTTCAGGTGTCAGGTTTGACATGTGACAGCAGGTGAGATGTTTTGAGAAAAGAAAAAAGGCTTGAGGGCTTGCTTGCATGTTTATGACCTTGGATGCTTTGGATATCAAAAGTCAGGTAGTGCCACAGTCGGGTGGCGCTAGAGGAAGTAGGACATTGCCTTTAAGAGTCTTTAACAGTACTTCAGTTTACCTCAAACAACATAGAAAAGGAAATAAAAGCCTCGTATGAGATGAAGTCTTTGTCTTAAATCTGTAGTATGCAAATTTTGACTGACAGAGTCGTTGGGGATTCAATTTAAATGTGCCACTATATTGTAAAATGAGTTTTTTGGTACATCCTGAAATTTTACTTTTATTTGTTATTCTTATATTTATGTGCAGTTTCCCTCTTCAGAAGGTTTATTTATTATATATAGCATTCTAAATATCGTTTCTAGTGTTTGGTGAGTGTACAAGGGCTTGGAAAACTCTTTATTTTCTTCAAACCCTCATTTGCTTTTAGTTTTCGTTTGCATGGGTCTTTAAATGCATTAACACCTGTATATTTGATTCAAAACAACTAAGGTAAAATATGTTTAAGGCATAAAACTTTACTCTTGAAGGATGTGTTTCATTTGGTTGGATTTCAGTTCTGTGCAACAATGCAGTGCAATGTGTACGGGCTCTTTTTATATGTTTCTGAAGGAGAGTTATGAGCTCTTATGCTAACAGGGCAGGACATGGAGTTATTTTTCTAAAAACAAATGTTGCACAAACAAAAAACATTTATATACTATATGAGGTTTATTCTATTTATAAGCATTTTTACAGAGCACAGCCATTACAATATGAATTCTAAGATATTTTTCTATAGAAATGCACAATTGTATTTTGTCAAAAGCAGTATAGCTCCTTTATATCAAGCATTGCATCTCACACTTTAAGACTTTAGAATTAAAACTCTAAGCCTATATATGATTCAACGTGATTTGAAATGCTGAGGATGCAGGAATTCTTTTTGAACCCTTGAATGCAAAAAACTCATCTGTGTTTCATTCAAGCCCATGGGTTAGCCCCACGTATTTCTGTAATTTGAAAAGTTATGGTATTTATCTGTATAATAAAATGTTATGCCTTGTAAGTCTGATTTCTCCATGATTTCTTTTTTTATTGTGGTAAATGTACAGTGTTAAAGGACTGCTTACTGATTCTGAATCAGTGAATCAAATTGTGTCGACTCTGTTTTTTCTTTATTTAGTTGGGAATTTCTGGCCGATACTTACAATTATTTTATTATTATTATGTTATGTACAAAAACTGATTAGATTAGATAAGATAAGATAAACTTTATTAATGATACATGGATGATATTTAAATTCTATGCAATAGAATTTTAAATAAAATAAAATGGTAACACTCAAAACTACAATCAATCGTTTTTAAATGCTAAAAGTTAATTTAGGTATCACTACACGGTATAATATACAGTAAGATTTTTTTTTATCTATTTTGATAGATCTAAAGATTTTTCTTAAACTATTATTTTTATTGTTTATATTAACATTAAATGTAAAAATTAGTGCTGTCAAATGATTAATCGCGATTAATTGCATCCAAAATTAAAGCTTTTGTTTACATAATATATGTGTGTGTACTGTGTATATTTATTATGCATATATAAATACACACACATGCATGTATATATTTAAGAAAAATATGTTATGTTTATATATTAAATATATATATGATATAAATTATATGAATATATTTTCAAAATATATGCTGTTGTGTTTTTATATATACTGTACATAATAAATATAAAGTGCACACGCATATATTATGTAAACAAAAACTTTTATTTTGGATGCGATTAATCGTGATTAATCGTTTTACAGCACTAGTAAAAATAAAGAAAATGAGCATGAGCAATTAAATATTCAATATCAATCGATATCAGTTAAATTAAAAATCTCTAAACATCCACCGATAACCAGTATGTTACAGCATAGCACTATTTTAATACACATTTATTCAGTTTTGTTGGGTTATTTTGCCCTAGACAGAAGTACAGCACAGTTATAATACAGTACATGTTGCTCTGTACCCTCTGACCGTTTTAAATACTTTCAGCGTTTCACTTTTGCATGACTAAATGTAGACATGCATAGCGTGAGCACTGTGCTCCACACTAAAGAATCAGTTTCACATGTGTAATCTTAAACGTCTTCAGAGGCCAAAGCTCTACCAGCTTCTAAAAAGTGAATGTAAAGTGTTTCTGAAATTGGATTAAGACTAGTAAGCAGTGAAGGGATATCGCTGGCTATGTGTTTTCTTAAAACAGAGTCGCTAAGACATTAACATAAGCAAAATTATATTTCTGTGTTTAGCTTACCACCATCAGAATAACTGGTTTCCACTTAGCAGACATTATAATGGATTATATGTAGTGAATCACCCTTGTGCCCTTATTTGCAAGCACTCTAAGAAAACCAACGTCTGAGTGTAGCGTACTTGGCAAATGACTCACATACTGGTAGTCTAAACAAACCTGGGCTCTGCTTTCCTGACATAAACAGCTGTCAGAATGTAAAATACGTATATCTAGATTGTTTCATGCAATAAACAGCATTCCACATTCAGCTTAGTTTACAAATTCGATTAGGCCGAATAAATTTTAATTTATGGGTCCCAGACACTAGCATTTCTGTGTTTATTTTGTAATGGCTATTGGATGTGATTTGGTCTAATTAATTTTAGGAATTTGCCATAAGCCACTGTTAATTAAAACAGGGAATTGCAGTTTTATATTGTATTGCCTATATTTTGGGCCCCTGCCTTTACAGTATATTTACATTATTTGTCATCAAAACAAACTTTCAATAAAATGGTTACATATTACATTATAGTTAGGGGATACATGGGTGAATCATCAGTTTATGACAAATGAATTATGGCTTAACCTTTGGATTACTGTTGATACATAAGGATAAGAGACCTGAGAGCTCAAGTCCCTGGGTCACTGGTTCCTTTAGATATGCACACATGTGAAATGAGAAGTGACAGAACTGTTACAGGAGCTCGGATGTGGCTTTATAGCCTCAGAGGAGTGTGATGATAAATTAGATATGACATTGCTTTTCATTTTAGAGAGAAAACCCACAATCTTCTATACTGTATCTGAAACCTACTGTCCTTAATTTATTTAAGTCCTAAACATATGTGTGTGTGTGTGTGTGTGTGTGTGTGTGTGTGTGTGTGTGTGTGTGTGTGTGTGTGTGTGTGTGTGTGTGTGTGTGTGTGTGCAAATTATGTAAAAACGATTGCATGCATATTCATTCCTGAAAAAAATTAAATATTATATGTGTGTGTGTGTGTGTGTGTGACCCTGGTCCTGTCATAAGTAGCATGGGTATACTGTATTTGTATCAATAGCCAAAAATACATTGTTATTTTAAAAATTATCGATTTTTCTTTTATGCCAAAAATCATTAGGATATTAAGTAAAGATCATATTCCATGAAGATATTTTGTAAATATACTGTAAATATATCAAAACATAATTTTGGATTAGTAATATGCATTGCTAAGAACTTCATTTGGACAACTTTAAATGTGGTTTTCTCAATATTTAGATTTTTTTTTTTTTGCACCCTCAAATTCCAGATTTACAAATAGTTGTATCTCGGCCAAATATTGTCCTATCATAACAAACCATACATCAATGGAAAGGATGTATAAATCTCAATTAAAAAAAAAAATTGACCCTTATGACTGGTTTTGTGGTCCAGGGTCACATATACCTCTGAACATCACCCACTGCAATGCATCGACATATTCAACTGCTTCTTTATTTCCAATTTGATTCATCAATTTATTTATTTTTAATGGGTCAGCCACAACAGCTGCATGTAAACATTTCCTCATATGATTTATTGACCTTGTATCACATTATCAAATGCATGAACTATTTCTGTCACACTAATTTACCCTAACAAAACTATTGCGCAACATGTCATCTTGCAATGTCATACACACTTTTAACCCTTAATAATTCAAAAACATAAGCTACTTAAAGAAACTGTATGTAAGTTTGTTAGTTTTTTTTTTTGTTTGTTTTTTTACCTTGCAATATCAGTTTCAAATTCATTCTGACAGCACACTGACTTCTAATAAGATGAATGGCTTCTGTTTCTTTCCCATGTCTGTTTTTGGAGTTTGTAAGTTTGGCAACAAAATTCTGCGAAACGGGCAGATTGCTTTATGGCAGCAACAAATGCAGTATACAGTTCAGAGATTGTCTGTAAAGCCCCATTCACACCAAGAATGATAACTTTAAAGATAACTATAAAGATAACGATATTAGCGTTCACACCAGCGGACGATATTGTCTGTAAGCACACGCTCATCTGCTGCTTTAAATTATCGAGCTTGTTATAGCAGGATTGACTATGATTGGCTGTCAAAGTTTTTATCGTTCATCAGCTGAAAAAAAATCGTTCTGAAAGTGATTCCAACAATAAAATTTCTCTGTGCCTTTATCGTTATAGCTGTGGTGTGGACTCTGCTATTCTTTAATATAGAACTATATCTTTATCGTTATATATACAGGTGCATCTCAAAAAATTTGAATATCTTGAAAAAGTTTTTTTTTTTTTGCAACTTATTTCAAAAAGTGAAACTTTCATATATTCTAGATTCATTACATGTAAAGTAAAACTTTGTTTATATTTTTTATTTTTATTTTGATGATTAAAGCTTACAGCTCATGAAAGTCAAAGATCCCGTATCTCAAAATATTAGAATATTTCCTAAGATCAATCAAAAAAAGGATTTGCAAAACAGAAAAGTTCAAGTTCTTTAAAGTATGTTCATTTCTGCACTCAATACTTGGTCGGGGCTCCTTTAGCATCAGTGAGGTGTGGCATGGAAGCGATCAGTCTGTGGCACTGCTGAGGCACTATTGAGCCTTCAGCTCTTCTGGATTGTTGGATCGACTGTTTCTCATCTTTTTCTTGAAAATATCTCATAGATTCCATATGGGCTTCAGGTCAGGCATGTTGGCTGGCCAATCAAGCACAGTAATATCATGGTCAGCAAAGCACTTGGAAGTGGTTTTGGCAGTGTGGGCAGGTGCTAAAGTCCTGCTGGAAAAGGAAATCAGCATCTCCATAAAGCTTGTCAGCAGATGGAAGCATAAAGTGCTCCAAAATCTCCTGGTAGACGGCTGCATTGACTTTGGACTTGATAAAACACAGTGGACCAACACAAGCAGACGTCACAGGCACCCCAAATCATCACTGACTTCAGAAACTTCACACGACTTCAAGCAGCTTGGATTCTGTGCCTCTCCAGTCTTCCTCCTGACTCCAGACCAGGGCCGTGCACAGACATTTTGAAAGGCAGTGGCCCAAACCAAAAGAGGGGCACTAAGGGGGTGAGTGCATACAAAGTACAGCAAAACCAGTACAATTTTGAAATATTTTTACTAAATCAAATAACTGATTTGTATTTGAATATATTTTAAAATGTAATTTATTCCGGTGATCAAAGCTGAATTTTCAGCATAATTACACTTCAGAGTCACATGATCCTTCAGAAATCATTCTCATATGCTGATTTGCTGCTCAAGAAACATTTATTATTATTATTATTATTATTATCAATATTTAGAACAGTTGAGTAGATTTTTTTTCAGGATTCTTTGATGAATAGAAATATCCAAAGATCAGCATTTATACATAATAATCATTCAAAAGCTTGGAGACAGTATATATTATAGAAATTATAGAAATAATACTATTATTTAGCAAGGATGTTTTAAATTGATCAAAAGTGATGATAAAGACTTTATAATGAATTAATAATTCGTAATGTTACAAAAGATTTCTATTTCAGATAAATGCTGTTCTTCTGAACTTTCTGTTCATCAAAGAAACCTGAAAACAATTTTTAGTATGAACTAAGACAAGTGATTATAATGGGAAATATACTTAATAGCAAGAATTAAAGTGAAAAACTGCTAAATATTCTATATGATGATTTACCTGCTGTCTTGCTGGAGCATTGAATTCATGATTGTTGAATGTTGAACTGCCTTCAGCAGCCTCCCTTTGCTCTTTCTCTCTGTCTCTTTCTCCTTTTTTGTGAAGGCAATGTTTTTGTTTGTTTGTTTGTTTTTCTACAAACTGTGCCAGCAACAGCAAATTTGGTGTTCTTTGTATTAGATCTGATCGGGTACAAAAATTTGATTAGACATTCTAAGAACGTGGATATTCTGTACAAGTTGTTATGACTTTTAGAAGGCCGAGAGCAAAACATTACCGACAGAAATACAAAAACAAACTTCCAAATGACTAATTCAGCGGATCAACCACTCACTGTAATGTGGATTGCAATGCATCTACCTGTTAATGCAACGACCTTCATGAACACAACGGGCACACAGACTGTGAGTGATGCTGAGGAGCGGCGGGAAAACATGGAGCGCATTCACGGAATCAGTGGATCTTTAGCAGAGCGGTAACTGAACATTTTGAGCTGGGGTGAGTTTTGTGAGAGGGGCACCTCAGCCGATGAGGGCAGAGGGGCAGTGGCTCTAGCCATCAGTCCACTCCTTGTGAAGCTCTCCCAAGTGTTTGAATCAGCTTTGCTTGACAGTATTCTCAAGCTTGCAGTCATCCCTGTTGCTTGTGCACCTTTTCCTACCCAAATTCTTCCTTCCAGTCAACTTTGCATTTAATATGCTTTGATACAGCACTCTGTAAACAGCCACACCTTTCAGTAATGACCTTCTGTGACTTACCCTCTTTGTGGAGGGTGTCAATGTTCGTCTTCTGGATCATTGCCAAGTCAGCAGTCTTCTCCATTATTGTGGTTTCAAAGAACAAGAGATACCCGGAATTTATACTGTATGGATGGTCATTTAATTGAAACTCAAATGTAAATATTCTAATATTTTGAGATAGGCCTACTGGATTTTTGACTTTCATGAGCTGTAAGCTCTAATCATCAAAATTAAAACAAACAAAAAACTTTTGAAATGTTTTACTTTATATGTAATGAATCTAGAATATGAAAGTTTCACTTTTTGAAATAAGTTGCAAAAAATGAATTCTTAATTTTTGAGATGCTCCTGTATAGTTATCGTGCTTGGTGTGAACGGGCCTTAATACTTACTATTGGAGAAAGTGTAACAGCTAACTTGGATCACGTGAGCTGTAATAACCAATCACATTACAGCCTTGATGTCATTGAATTTCAATCAAGAGTTGTGCAACACCCAATCGGCATTTACGGATACCATAGGAATGAATGAGAAGTGCCGTAAACTGAATCCCACCTGTCGCAAAACGTCAGTGACTTCTCTTGTAAAACTGCATTTTTTCAGTGTAAACTCTAAAAATATTTCAATCCAAAAGTAGCGATTGTTTAGTGTAAAAGAGGTTGAAGATTAGCAGATAGGCAGTCCATTCATTAAATGATGAGCTGTTTCCTCTAAAAAGCTGTTTATTCAGCGTAGTGAAGCAGTGAAGCCTCTCCTCCATTGACATCCATTCAAAAAACAAAAAAACAGCAGCCTCTGTCTCCTTTGCGTTAGCATTAGCCGTTATGCTTTTTGGCTAAAGACAGTAAATTCCACTCACTTAACTCTAGGGGGCTCCAAAGTCGCAAAAATACACAAAACTACATACATTTCCTTTAACATTGGAGCTTGATACCTCACATGAGAACTTGTTAATATGCTTCAAAAGTCCTCTAAATATGTTAGATAAAAAGTATTTTAAATCTTTATCCAGAACAAACATACCTTTTATTGTGTATACCTGACTCTGACATTATATTATTATTTAATCAGAGGACTTCATTATGCTATTTTATGCTTATTAAATTGTGCTCTCTTAAAGATACACAGTGCAGATGTGTTTTAGATTAATTTATTACTCATTGGCGATGATCTAAACCAGATCTGTCTCTCTCTCTCTCTCTGTGTGTGTGTGTGTGTGTGTGTGTGTGTGTGTGTGTGTGTGTGTGTGTGTGTGTGTAAAGGGGCTGTGGTCAAAGGCTCTGCCAAAGCCAAACCAAAATAGTGTAAAGCAGCTGCTGTGAGAGGAGTCAAATGTGAGAACTTTCAAAGCAACAGCGCCATGTGGCTTCATCTGATCACCTGTGTAAGTGTACTAGATGACAGGAAGGTCACTGATTGTTTGGAAAGAGAGAAAGGGGGGTTTTGAGAGACTGTGAGAACTTGAATGTGAAAGAATTCATGTGGGATTGTAAGCAGATAAACTAAAGCTTTTATTAGCAAAAATTACAAGGCCTCCAATGGTTTTGATGCGAAAAATACACCTCTGTCTCCTTCTGTCACCCGGTTCCCATCTGAAGGTTCCTCTGAAATAATGGCACTTTAATTATATCCTGTCAAACGTGAACAATGGCTTCCTTTCATTACTATAAAAATACAAAAACAAAGAAGAGAGTTGGTCTATCAAAAGCAAATATCTAGAGTCATTTTCTCAGGGATATCAATATAAAATAATAGAAATAGAAAATGCCTTATGTTGGGGAGAAGAAAGCTGGAGATAGGCTACTTGCACTTTAAAGTGAGTACACAGTGTCATATTTCACCTCTCCTAATATTTCCTCATAAAAGCCTTCTCTCCACACTCAAGCTGAAGTCTCGGCCTGAAATAAATAGCTCTTGCATCCCTCTACCATACCAGCTCTCTTTTATTTCAGCCTTGCACGTGAGCTTGTAACCTTCATGACCTTCCCTGTCATGCTTATATATATATATATATATAACATAATAAAAAAACATGATTTTTGAAAATCTTAAAAAACGGAGTTATCTGTTTTTGCAAATAAACTCTTCATATATATATATATATATTACCAGTCAAATGTTTTTGAACAGTAAGATTTTTTGCTCTTCTGCTCACGGGTCTCCGTGATTTCACCAAGTACAACATGTTCCTGGAACAACATTCCAATCAACCAATCAGAATTGAGGGATAACTTTTCAGGAAATATCTGTTTTAGACTTATGATCAGGGTTAGGTGCTTCTACACCCTTGTTAATCAGCTATCATTTCACACTGATTTTAGAAATAAATTATGGGTAGGGGGATTGGGTTAAGTCTATATTTTTGGAGAGTAATATTTGATCCAGGATCAACAAAAGATGTCAGCCTGCATTTATTTGCCAAGTAAGACATGTTCCTGGATCAATGTCTTTTGTTCCTGGATCAACATTATTGCCCAGAAATATAGACCTAACCCTATCCCTACCCCTAAACCTAACCCTACCCATAATTTATCCCTAAAATCAGAGGGAAATGATAGATGAATAACAAGGGTATAGAAGCACCTAACTCTAGTTGTAAGGCTAAAATTGACATTTCTTGTAAACTCATCCCTGAATTCTGATTGGTTGATTGGAATGTTGTTCCAGGATCAACATGGATGTTGATCTGATCCAAAATACAGCAAAAGCAGTAATATTGTGATATATTTTTAATATTTAAAATAACTGCTTTCTATTTGAATATATTTTAAAATGTAATTTATTTCTGTGATGCAAAGCTGAATTTTCAGCATCATTACTCCAGTCTTCAGTGTCACATGATCCTTCAGAAATCATTATAATATGCTGATTAAGAAACATTTATTATTATTATTATCAATATTTAATACAGTCGAGTACATTTTTTTTCAGGATTATTTGAGGAATAAAAAAATACAAAGATCTGCATTTATCTGAAATAAAAGCTTTTGTAACATTATGCACTATATCATTCAAAAGCTTGCAGTCAGTATATTTATACATTTTTTTGGGGGGGGCGTGATAGAAATTAATACTTTATTTAGCTTTATTTAGCAATGATGCTTTAAATTGATCACAAGTGATGATCAAGACATTTATAATGTTACAAAAGATTTCTTATTTCAGATAAATGCTGTTCTTCTGAACTTTCTATTCATCAAAGAAACCTGAAAAAAATATATGCAGCTGTTTTCAACATAATAATAATAATAAATGTTTTTGAGCAGCAAATCAGAACATTAGAATGATTTCTGAAGGATCATGTGACTGGAGTAATGACGCTAAAAAATCAGCTTTGATCACAGAAATAAATTACATTTTAAAATATATTCAAATAGAAAACAGTTATTTTAAAAAGTAAAAATATTTCAATTTTTTTTTGCTGTAAAGTATATGCAGGCTTGTTGACTTCTTAAAATGTAAAATATATATATATTTTTTTGTGTGTTTTTTTTTACATTTTCTGACATTTTTTTTACTTATATTCTGACACTTTATCCTACAGAATATTAGAATCTGTTCTGAATTATACATGTATTTTGCAAATAGTGTACACACTCATATGCCAACAATTTGACACCAAATGTATCGCGGTTACAGAATTAAATATTTCTGAATCATAAAAAATATTTCATGGTGGCATGATGGCCATAAGTGAAAAGCATTGAGAATAGCATAACATATTTACAGTTGTGTGTCGTGTGATCATTGGACATCTATTTCGGCTATTTATGAATCTGTAATATATATAGATAATTGATGTCATAAATCATTAGGATAATTTTAATAATTTCTAATTCTGTTCAGTATAGATTACCCAACCACCTGGTGTGAAAACAGATTAGAATGAACCAGGAACATTGCGCCATCTGCTGGCGTGCTGAGCAACAGCTCAAAACAGAGATAACAGCGCCCTCTGCTGAGCAAACCGCCACTTTTACAATGATACGTTAATAATCGATTTAGGTCACAGCAGAAAATTGCTCAATTTTGCAACTGTCAAAATAAAAGTATCTGCAATATTTAATATGTTCATATAAGACATGATTCTATTGGTCAAACACATCAAACTTATATGCAACTCAACAAAATTATTGCACACTTAATTGAAGAGCTTGTTGTTACATATTGTCCATGATACATGTAATTTTGTTAGAAAGAGAGCAATCTTATAACTCAAATTTATATAACAGAAATAGAAAAAAATAAACTTGTTTATATTTAAAAAAAAAAAAAAATCACTTACAATGTATTCTGATTTTTTATCAGATATCTGTTTAATTGACCCAAACTGCCATGATATATAACTACATTTTTTATTAATTTGCTACTTTATTTTTCTGTATTAATCTTTACCTCACGTAAACACATATATTTGTTAATCACAATAATACACTATAAATTATGTTCCCAGTGCTTATTTTCTCATTAAAATATGAGCATTAAGGATGAATCATACATGAAACCGAATTTAAAAACTACAAATGATATGTTACACTAGTGATTCCTCATAAAATATGAGCACTAAGAAGCTTTGCATAGTGTTCAGGTCGATATCTTTGAAGGTAAACATCCATTTTCCCCTTCACCTTCTTCTCACAGCTTAAACCTGTGGAGACAGACAAGAACAATACAGTATATATTATTAAATGAAAAGAGGTTTTTATTTATATGTAATTATAAAGGGTTATTAATAAACAATAGATGCCAAAGTGTTTTAGACATTTGTGACCCTGGACCACAAAACCAGTCATAAAGGTCAATTTTTTTATTTATACATCATCTGAAAGCTGAATAAATAAGCTTCCCATTGATGTATAGTTTGTTAGGATTGGATCATATTTGGCTGAAATACAACTATTTGGAAATCTGGAATCTGATGGTGCAAAAAAATCTAAATATTGAGAAAATCACTTTTAATGTTGTCCAAATTAAGTTCTTAGCGATGCACATTACTAATCAAAAATTAGGTTTTGATATATTTGTGGTAGGAAATTTACAAAATATCTTCATGGAACATGATCTTTACTTAATATCCTAATGATTTTTGGCATAAAACAAAAATCAATAATTTTGACCCTACAAATATACCCGTGCTACTTATGACTGGTTTTGTGGTCAAGGGTCACATTTATGGTTTATTAGGCAACAGATATCACCCTTCTTAGCCATGGTTATTATAGTAAATTAAACTGAAACTAAAACCATAAAATAATATTTTTGTTACTTGAAATAAAATCAACGTTAGCTGAATAAAAAAATAAAAAATAGTATTAGTATTAGCATTTATTAGTAATATTATTAACTAATAATTAATAAAAACTGTAATAGAATCTCAATCATACTAAAGTAACACTGGTCTATATATGATATGTGTCCACAAACATCAGCTCACCCAGCTCTACAGCAATGCCTGTAATCCTCTGCAGAGCTGCATTCATGTCACCTCCTTCAGGCACCAGAACCTCAATCTCTCCCACACAATATCTGAAATCAGCCTGGTCCAGATCCACCCGCACTGCACCGGCCTTCCTCTCTAGCGTGTACGAGCAGCGCTCGGTCTTGAACTCAGCAAAACAGACCAGATTGAGGTCATTCAGCCACTTTGTGTCATCTGCTGAACAGATCTCGGTGTCCTCATTTTCTGTGACTTTGTCAATTTGTTCCCTTTGTGAGGAATTTGCTTCACTCCCTTCAGCGGTGTGTTCCCTGATTATCCTGCTGACTTCTGATTGAATCAGAGGGAGACTGGTTATCTCTCTGTATCGTGTACAAAGGGTCTCGGTGTCATTGTCAGGAGTAGTTCCTGAAACTGCAGGGCTTTTCAACTCCCACAATCCCTCTCGGCGTCTCAGCCAGAAATCTTTTAGTGTGAGGATGAAATCTGGAGAGTCGAAGTACTGGTCTCGGAACTGCTGCTGACCGATGCATTTAGCTGTACAGAGATATGAAAATGAGTGCTGTCAAACGATTAATAATATATGTGTGTGTACTGTGTATATATATAAAAACACACATGCATGTATAAAATATGTTATGTTATGTTTATATATATATATATATATAAAGATACTATTAATATATACATGTAAATACATGAAAATATTTTCATGAAATAATAATAAAATAATGTTTTATATATACATAATATATATATACAGAGTACGACAGCACTAAATTGAAAATATAAGAAAAATACATAAAATGAAAGGGTATTTAATACTGTTGCTTGTTACTTCAGGATTCTGTATAATAATGAATATAAGTATAAAGTGTGTGTGTGTGTGTGTGTGTGTGTGTATAAGGTGTAAATGATTCATTTGGATAATGAGAAGATCTGAACACACCTCCAATATCTTGTAGTTTCCCCATAATTTCTGCATCACAAACGAATTTTCTCTCAACCTCTACAGTCATTTTGTTCTATGAGACATAAAAATCAAAACGTTGGCATATTCATTATATTAATTAAAGACTGCAGTAATGGACAATCTGTAGTGTTGTAGTGCCAAATCAAATCAGGTCAGCTGTGTTTCAAAACCAAGAGAGCTGCCTCGTAGTTTTCCGTTTTCGGGACTGACTAAAAATGCTGTCTAGGTAGGCAGTTCGTTATGTTTCGGAACACAGGCAACAGCAAATATTGCCCGGAACCTGGTAAAAGGTTAATTAATTGTTATCTCAGACAGTGGTAATTATACTGTAACTACAACTTCGGTAAAAATCCGGTTGAGATAGTCAATGAAAACAAACTATCAAACAAAAAACAAGTAAACTTACTGATCAATCAGTAGTGTAATGAGGGCAAACGCGGAATCGGGGTCCTGTGCAGCTTTTCTGTTCAGGCATATTTACGGACAGCCTAATATCTGCGCGTCATTAAGCGCACTGCATAACATACGCAACAGACAAGTATTACTTTACTGACAAATATTATATTTCTATCAAGATTAGACATTTTACATATATGTTATTGCATAACACATATTGCTACTTTATCCAGTTTGGTTTTGTATTAAATATACAGACAGCAAAATAAAATAAAAATCAAATATATACTATATTCATGTTAGGAGCATGAGACTGCTCAAATATTCAGTTGTTATAACTAAAAACAAGCTGAAAAGAAACTAAATCGATTTTATTATTATTTTGTTTTTCTTTTATCAAGACAAAACCCTAGTTAATTTTAATTCATTTGTAAGTTGCTTTGGGTAAAAGCGTCTGCTAAATGAATACATTTAAATGTAAAAATAGATTTTTGTATTTTTTTTTTTAAATAAACAAGTCTGTGTGCAATCATTTCGATCATTGTTTTAATTATTAGATTACATTTATTCGCTTAGAACTATTTTATTTGGTTATTAGATAGCATATAATAATTAACACAAAATTAATAATAACGAAACAGGCCTAAATAAATAAAAAAATATATTTATTAATTATTTGTATGTTACAATCACCTACATTTAAACATTTCTGTTTTGGCATGTGGTTTTTTAAATACTTCAGCCTTAAAGACGAACATCTAAAATAGAGTTACAAATAACTGAATTAATGTCAGTATAACAACATTGTTCCAACATGCTTTTAGGTGTGTTGAATCGTTTAATAAACCGTTTGAGAGAAGAGGGACATTCTTGGAGAGAGTGAGCAGTAAGCTTTTGGTGGAGCTGTCGTGTGTTTACTAGAGGAGAGCAATGCGCGCGAGAGAGAGAGAGAGAGAGAGAGAGAGAGACTGACGAGAGGGAGGGAGTGAGTGAGTGAGTGAGGGAGAGAGAGAGAGAGAGAGAGAGAGAAAACTTTTCAGTTTTAAAGAGCGAGAGGAAGCGTGTGCTGGAGTCCCGACCATGCAGGTAAAAGCCTTAGATAATTGCTTTAGTGTTAATTAAACGATGTTGACGCCGAATTGATCAAGAAGTAGCGATCGAGGGGGCGATGCGGATCTCATCGCGTCCCGAGCACGACTAATAATTAGATGCATGCCATTTCACTGCGAATATTTAGTTACAATTCGAGTGTTAAAATCCCAACTTTTCTGCCTCGGTCTCTCATTTTGGCCCCGCCACCCCCTTTCGCTGCTCGTCGCTCATTTCGAGCAGTAATGCGCTTCATCCATCGTTAATTACTGCGTTCTGCAATTATTAAAACACACTTATAATGCTCAACAACAACATTATATACTAAACGGCGAACTTAGACCGCCAACTGCAAGGTATTGGGTTAGATAAACGCTGAAGGGGGGACGGCAAACGGGTTGTTTTTAACACATCTGTACGAAGCAACCCAAATTCATTAATTAAATAGCTTACTCGAAGTAGGCCGCAATTTCCGTTGTGGAGCGGACGGCGGGCGGGGAATGTCTGAATGCCCGACCAACAGGCCACAATCAGGGGGGCGAGGAACTAATCAAGCCCGAGGTTTTACATCTGAGAGCCGAAAGCCTATTTACACAATTCAATTAGTGCGTTAAAGCAGACTTGTACTGTAGCATCTTGAGCGTTGCGATTGTTTTAGCGTTTAATTTATTCTCGCAGCTCTAATTCTGCGTCTTTGAGAAGTTTGTGGGCGATTTGTGGCTTGATACGCGATACATAATTAGTTGACCAATTTGTTGAGTGTGTTGTTAGCAGCGTTAGCCATGGGAAGTGCCACGAATGTTTATGAGAAAACGGTTTATTTTGTTTTAACATCATCGTTCAAGTAAGAAATCGCTAAAATCAGTCGCTTTGCAGCGATTAAAGTTGGAAAAGGGGGTAATTAGGGCAGCAGACTGCAGTGCGATGCACTTTAATGGGGTATTTGTCATGATTACACTGGAGTGAGTGTGTGTATGTAACGTTATGTGTGTGTTAGCGAGGCAGGCTAAAGCTCTCCGTTTCCAATTGATTCAACAGCACACGGGTCTTGCTAATTAGGCTGTGGGTTAATTAACGAAATCATCAAGAGTTATGGCGGCCATATGAGCTCGCTGTCGAACGGCAGTGTCCCGCGGCGTATGGGTTCGTCTGTCTTTGACTTTTAGGAGAAGTTAATAGTACTTGTGTTGAGGATTCAGAGCATGTTTTCAGTCTAGCAGGGAAGCTAATTGGCGTGGCGTTGTAGCACTGTTGGCATTTGATGTCTGTTCGTTCCTTGACAGTGGCATGTAAAAACGAAGCCAGAAACTGTGTAATTTAAATGATTTTGCATGCATACGCTAAATGAAGTCGCCTAGATGTCAATTAAGATGTTTATGTCTCTGTTCTGGACGTGTTATTTATTTATTTGGGTTATTGTTTTAAAGAGACATTACTGCCATTAACATCCCAGGGGATTTGCACCCATTATCTGTTATTTACAGCCCATGTCACCTTATTCACAAGGGGCAACATGTTGACAGATCAACACTATGATTTCACTAACATCAGCATATTATAAGACCAGTCAAGGTCAACATTTAGGCCGCCTCTGACGTTAAATAGCCTAGTTATTGCAGAAGTGATAAATGCATGCACAATTCCGGGTGTTATCAGATCTGACTAACATGGGATGCCTCATATGAAGTGATGTACATTCAAATGCATGAATTATAAACAAGCCGCAAGGTATCAGTTGTACAGATGTATGTTGTGTCTAGCAAAAATAACATAAATGCATCTGTGAATTCAATTTGATGTCTTGTTATAAGTACATAGCACAGATTGTATGGCCTATTTAAATAAGTCAAAATGTTAGACCTTATTGTAAAGGTACTCTAAATAGATGAAAGGGGTGGTTTGATATATGGTGATATGTCCTAACATTATCATGCATAGTATTTTTGTTTTGATTTGTAAGTGTCAGCTTACATCAAAGCCAATTAATCTAATTAATGAGACAACTGTTGCATTTTTTAAAGTATAAGTTTTGATAATTTATCTTATTTGAACTGAACAACTATTTTTAGTGATGATTGTACATTACACGTGCACTGTCAGAAAGAATTCTATTGCATTAGATGCTGTCTATAAAGTATGTCCAGGTTTTATTTACTGTAATCCCTTTTTATGTTTAAGAAAGGGCTGATTCACCCAAAAATGATTGTCATCATTTACTCACCTTCGTGTAATTCCAAACTTGCATGACTTTATTTCTTCTCTGAAACATAAAAATTATTTTTTAAAAAATGTCTCAGTGGGGTCCAATGTTGTTTGGACACTGATGTTCTACAAAACATCTTGTTTTGTATTCTGCAAAGATGGTCATACAGGTTAGGAATGACATGAGGGTTAGTAAATGATGACAGAATTACATTTTTAGGTGAACTAGCCCATTAAGACTTTAGCTTTATAAAGTGCAGCATTTGTTTCATGTATTTGTTAATATCAGATTTCTTTCAGATCACTGACGTGTTAAAAAAAGGACCAATTCAAATACACAGTATGCAGCTTGAGGGTACTTTAAATAAAAATACTGTAAAATATAATCAAAAATTTCACCAAAAAAAAATCTGAAAATGAACGAGTAAAGAAATATTTGCCTTATTTAGATATGATTACATACTATTACATATAATAATGTGACTTTGGTTTCAGGAGGAGCCAGGAGAAACTCTGGGAGGTGCCAATAACAGGGGTTCAATGTGGTTATGCCCTCTATGTCAGGAAAGTCAACCAGACCGTGAGAATCTCTCTCATCACCTTACGGACAAACACATTGTCCTCCCTGCTTGCCTTGATAAGCTACTGGATATTGTGAGTGCATTTACAAAGAGCACATTTAAAAAAAAAAAAGTTTAATCTTATGTTAATTTTGATGGTGCAAGCTCTGTGTGTGTGTATATATATATATATATAAGTAATGACAAGCTTATAGAAGTGTTTTCTTTTTAAGTGGTTTCCTCTTTTCTTAAGGCTGCTCCTAAGCACCGTTCCATTGCTGAAGAAGAAGAATCCAAAGCCCAAAATGATGCAGGTGACTTTTGATCATCTATAAAGTTATTCTCAAGTGTTTGTGCCACAGTGGTTCAACACTATCCCAGCACTGAGATCCAGGGTTCCAGTGTTATTGATACCCGGCTTAGGTTATGCACCACTGGAGACACAATTGGCTGTGTTGATGACCACCTCGCTTCAGTAGTCTCCATGGCAATTAAGCACCTGTAGGTTGTAGCCACTGAGTGTGGGCCCTCACAAGTATTCAGTTGTTGTGCTGACTCCTGGACGTGATGATTGAAAAAGATAAAAGATTTATTTAAATTTTCTCCTTTTAAATCTTGAAAACATGATGTCAGCATTTGTTTTCATGTTGGATATCAGGGGTTTCACAAGATTTCTAGAGTCAGGAATGGACCAGGGACCCTGTTACATACTATATAAACTGAGTGTTGTGTTTTAAGCATGATTTATAATAACATGTATAGTTTTATATTAATTTATGTACCTATGATATGATGTTGCAAAAACAACAAAATCTTACTTTTAGGTAGGGTTGGGTATTGAACAGTGTTAATTTTGGCAGGCATTTTTGATTTAGTCTTGGTCTTTATCTTGAGACGAAAAAGCTTAATAGTCTTATGACATTTTAGTCATTTGAGTCTTTCATAGTTTTAGTCGACGAAAAGTCATTGCATTTTTGTCAACTATTATCAATCAATCAATCAATCAAACTTTATTTATAAAGTTAAAAAACACCGAAGTTACCAAAGTTTACAGAAAGCTATACAAAGTCAAACTGCAGCCAAGGAAAAAATTATGTTTTAAGAGATGATTGAAATAAAAACAATGAAGAGGCCTGTCTAATGGGCAGAGGCAAATTCATTTTGATGCCAGCAAAGGCACGGTCCCCTCTAAGCTTACGCTTTGTTTTTGGCATAGGAACAGCTGTAGTATGAGAGAACGGGTAGGCAAAAGGGTGTAGCAGCTCAAAATAGTGGGGCAAGCCCATTTAGGGATTTATAAACAACAGAAGAATTTTAAATTGAATCTAAAATGTACGGGCAGCCAGTGAAGTGAAGCATTGGGGGAAATTGCTCATATTTACGTGTTCCAGTTAAAAGACCAAGCGTTTTGCATCAAACGAGCAACAGAGGACCCACTAACGCCCACATAAGCTTATAATCAAGAGTGGTTAAAAGGCATGGATTGGTCTCAATTTTGCCTTGTAAGATATGGCTTTATTGGCCAATGCCTTGGAAAAACTGATTTAACTACTGCCCTGATCTGATGTCGAACTTATTTTCACCCCTTTTTTGGTAGAGAGCCAAGGCACCCAAATACAAACCAAAAACCATCACTTCTGTCTTGTCTTCAAACTTAAAAAATTAAGAGCCATTTCAGATAAAGTAGTATCATTCTTTCTAAGTGGCACATTCTGGCTACTCCGCATAAGTATGACAAGCCATCTTCCTGATTTAACCAAGGGGGAGCAAATAAAGAGAAAAAAGGAGAGGGCCTAAAACTAGCCCTGCGGTACACAAGAAAGAGGAGCCGAAGAGGACACAAATTCACCACAGCTAACACAGAAGGTCCGTTTTAAATATGACCTGAACCATTAAAAAGTAATGACACATTACTTTTAGATGACAATATTCATTTTGATAATTAGGAAAACAAAAATGCTGTTCTTCTCATTTAACCAAATCAATTAAGATGAGAAATTTGAATCGGAAGGTATAAATTTTCATTTTTTGGTAGAGATACATTAAACTAATTTTTCAGTAATACTGACATTTATTTAACATTTTGTTGGTTAACAGTGACACAGATTTAGGAATGCATTTAAGACGGAAGGTATGCCACCTGTTTACACTCACTTAAGCCATAACCGACTGTTTTACGTGAGATACTCTAGTCTACACAATAGACATTTGGACTGCTGTGTGTGTGTTTGAGCGCTAATTAAGAAATGATCGCGCGCTGTATGAGAAGAACTGAAGAAGTGGAGCGTGCACGAGAGAGAGCACTTCTATCAGCGCGATTCCGCCTATCCCGCCTTCACTAACTTTAAGTTAATCGACAACGAATTGTGACTCCCGGGGAAAACGGGACGTCTGGTCACCCAATCCCTAACCCTTCGGGTGCTGAGGCCATTGTTTCAGATCGCTAGTTCGCGTTTTGGTAGCCTATCTGTCCACTGCGCCTGCCATACTGAGACTATGCAAATGCCCCTATTCTGTTTGCAATTCAATGACAGAGACGCACATATTGAAAGACAAGACATTTCAATTTAGCCTATAGGATGTATTTTGTATGTCCGGTAGTCCTCAAATAACATTTTAGTCCCATCTCGTCTTGTTAATGAGGACGCGGCATACATTTCGTCATAGTTTTTATCATCAGATATTAGTTTTAGCTCGTCAACGTCTCGTCTTAGTCACTTAGACGAAATTAACACTGGTATTGAAAACCGGTTCCATTTTAGAACTGGTTCCAAATTTCCAAGAACTAGGTATTCGATAAGACGCGTGCATTTCGATTCTGCTTAATGATTCCTGCGTTCGCATTTTAATGTTTATTTAAAACCATTTAAGTACAGGAACGGAAAGAACTTGCGTGATATTTGCGAACAGCACACAAGTCTGAAGCGCAAGCACGAGTGCAGAGAACAGCGGTCTCAGTGTGGATTCCCATTTTGTGTCCGTTCTCGAACTGTTCCGTGCATTTACACTGCAGAAAAGTTTGTTCCAGGCCAGAACTGACTGACTTTCATATTCATCGACCAGTGTGCAGAAAACTACGTCAGTATATCATAAACACAGACGTTTTGTATTAAGTGAACGTAAACAGATGAGAAAGAAAACGCAAATGTACAGTATTTTTAGATCTGTGTGTGTTCGGTGTTAAAGAGACAGCAGCCTAATAAACGCACTGCCTGTCATTAATGTCAGAGAAAATCGTTCAAGTTCAAGTTCAAGTTGAACTTGATTCACTGATCTTGACAGAATGTCTTTAATAACTATTATTAATTAATCTGTTTTATTTATGAAAAGAAATCTATGCAGTGTTTTTAAACTTTTAATTAGAGTTTCTGGAAGTTTACGGAAATTTGGTTCAGTTGTATTTATTTATGCTATTACTAATTGATTTGTTTGTTCCTATTTTTTTTATTGATTGTTTACTTGTCTTTAACACTTTAATATTTGAAATTTATATTAGTCTAGTTGTTTTTGCTGTGGTATTTTTGTAAAAAGCATAGGCAAAACTTCCTCTTGTAGGCCTAAGTGTTCTGTAGGTTGCAGATTTTTGCTCATGTTATTCGGCTGCAACAGAATGCTTTGTAAAAAGACAGAATAAATGTTAGATTTTTTTTTTATATTGGATTTTCTATCTTATTGGAATCAAAACTAGGAATCGAAAAGAATCGGAATCGATAATCGGAATCGATAAAATTATAACGATACCCAACCCTACTTTTAGGATATTTATTGTAAACTTTAGCTTTGGTTAAACGTTACTTAATGTATTAAGTATTTTTGATAAACACTAAAAACAAAAAAGATAAAACAATTAGTGGAAGATTTGTGAAATCTTATTTGTGAAACAAAACTTATTTTGGACTCTTTTTATTTTTTATTTTAAAGGCTTACTAATATTGAATTGTTATTTAATTCATCAGATGACACATCTCAGCTGAAACATTTAGAGAACACAAAATCCCCCTCAATGGCTTCCCAAAATGAGAGTGAATCTACAGATGCAGGTGACAAGGGTGGTTCTTCTCAGGAAAAAGAGCTGGATGAAGAGATGGAGGGAGGGAGAAATGAAGAACGTGATGCGGTGGTGCTGGAGTCAGATCCGGACAATGCGGAGCAAACTATAAAAACATCAGAGGCTTCTGTCAGCAATGGCAGATCCGTCTGTAAAAACAGTGTAGCCTCTGAAGGTGACAACCGTCCATTCAAGTGTAATGCGTGTTTGGAGTCATTTCCCACTAGAACGGCTTTGAGTGTTCATTATAATTCAACCACCCATATTCAGAGGATGAGAACCGGGACGTTGAAAGACAGTGAATCAACCCCTTTCCTGGCTCGACCTTACATCTCCAACAAACCATACCAGTGTGCCGTCTGTCGTGTCTCCTACAATCATGCCATCACCCTGGAAAGTCATTTAAAATCTGTTTTGCACCAGAGTCGCAGCAGGAGTGCTGGGAATGCTACTCCTAGTTCCACTGCAAATACAGGAACTGGATCCATGGTTACAAACTTGGCTGCGACCACTGTTGGAAGCACCACACAGTTAGTTAACACCTCCACCAGCAATTGTGTCGCCCAAGCAAACCTGACTGCATCAGCAGTAACGACCAAAGACGGAGAGCAGGTGCAGCCTCAGCTAGCTCCCTCATTACTTTCTTCTCCAGTGGCCTCTGCACAAGCCATGTCTGCTATTCTCACTCTCCTGACTTCCAGCCCAAATTCTCTCCCACACTCCATTCTTCCTTCTCTCTTCACAACCGGGACGTCTGCAACACCAGGAGCAGCTACCCCGCAGCTTATACCCCAGCCTCAGATGCTCATGCCTCTGGTGTTGAATGGACTCCAAACCCAAATCCAGGGCCAGAATCTAGAGTCTCCAAACCAGCTTTTGCAGCAGGCAGTGCCAGTCCTTGGTCTCAGTGCTGCACAACAGGCTCTCTTGGCCCAAAGACTCAGTGGCTTACAAAGTCAGTGGGCTGCATTTGGCCCCCCAACCACCACTCAAATGAGTTTAGAGGTGACCAACAAGATGCCGGACAAAGGTGCAGACATGAGAGTATGCAATGAGATAAAAGTCGAGCCTTGCGATCAGCAAATGTCATTAAAATCAGAAGAGGACTGGAAAATTGGTGTAAAAAAAGAGATGTGTATTAAGGCTGAGAATACACGGGAGCAAAGTGAGAAAATGGTGGGCGACAGCACAACATGTGATAAAAAAGAGCAAAAAGAAAGTGAAATGGAAGTCGAGTGGACGGGTGAAAAGGTGTGTGAGGAGGAAGATGCAAACTCCAAAGTAACTAAATCCACAGCAGCCCCAGTCCTTCAGGGTGATAATCCTTTGTCATGTGCTTTGGATCCAAACCAAGGTCTCAGCCATACACGTAACGTTAACAGCTTTGTTGCTGCTAACTGTACCTTTCGTAACACTAATTTTGCATTAAGATCTTCAGGCCATAGAAGTGCAAAATATCATCCGCTCTTGTCTTCAGGACGGCCTGTGCTCACTGAGTTCCAGTCTCAGGTTCTATGGGCCTTTTTAGAGTCACGAGATGATGCTGAAACATCTAGTCCTCAGCGGGAGGACTGCGAAGCCCTCGGCAGGGAGGTAGGGCTAAGTGGAGAAGAGGTACGCAAGTGGTTCTTAGATGCATGGCAATCCAAAGATAGGGAGAGATTAGACCGCTTCCATGATGAAAGAGACAGAAGTATGGAGGAAGAAGAAGGTAATTTAATGATAGATGAGAGTGAAGATGGGCATAGTCCATCAGCGATAGGTAGTCATGCCATTGACTTATCCAGTAGTGCAGAAAGACACAGGATTGGTAAGGGAAGCCCAAGAGAACTGCTGTTGACATCTGACTCTGAAAATGAAGAGTTCTACACGTCTGTTATCGTTACTGATGAAGAAAGTCAAAGCAGCTCTATGAGGGAAGAGTCAGGTAGCCCAGTCAAACAGTCTTCACAGGTAGAGCCAACAGCTGAAAGGTCAGGTGGTGGTGGAAAGGTTCTTCGCTCTACCACAGTCTTCCTCTCGGATGCAGAGGATGAATATGATGATGAACAAAGTATGAAGAGGAAAAAGAGAAAGAGTGAGATTGATAAGGAAGAGGTGGAGATCAAGCGGGAGAAGCAAGATGTAGATCTTGATCTTCAGCTGGAGGCACAAGCAGACCCTCCTACTCCTCTTTCATTTGCAGTTGATCATCAGGGCTTTCCAGCTGGCATCTTGCAGTCACTGCCCCTTTCCCTGTCTTTGACTCCACTTTCCACCCAATTATACAGTCCATATGTACTCTCGCTTCCTTCATCAGTTATTGGGGTTGGTGTTTCTGAAGGTGGTAGGGGTAAAATGGCCTTTTCAAACACTCAAGCAGTTACTCGAAGTCCAGCAGCATTTTCAGACCCGCTTAATGCACCCGCAGCCACCTCTCTTACACACTCCTTTTTATCTAATGGTAATGATTGTGAGTCTGCTCTGGATCTTAGCATGGGGAAAAACCACAGCTTTACATTATCAACATCATCATCTGTCTCCGCAGCTAACAAGCCCTCTATACAGAAAAGTCATTTGCTTGATGGTCTGGGATTGAGACCAGCGACTGTTGGGGTTCCTACAGATGGAAGTCTTATTGTTGTTCAGGTGAAGCCAGATTCTGCCATTGCTATCCCATCTTCCAATAACAGTACTTTAACTAATCGCAATAATTTGGCTAAGACTAGCACTGTGTACATGAGGGCTGCAGAAAAAGTAAGCACATCACTCATGGAAAGGGAAAAAGAGAAGGAACGAGAAAAAGAGCGGGAACAAAAAAGGCCAAAAGTCAGACGTTTCAGGGACATGAGACGGTCCAGGACCATCATCCATGCTGACCAGCTTGATATTCTCTATGGATGTTATTTCAAAGATCCAAACCCTGGAAAGCATGAATTTGAGCAAATATCTGAGTGGGTGAACCTTCCAAAGAAAGTGGTTCAGATCTGGTTCCAGAATATGAGGGCTAGGGAGCGAAAGGGAGAGGTCCGTTTTATCAGTGATGGCACTTTGGCAGCTGTTGGGAAACCACTCATTAAGTTCACCTGGCCACTCTTGAAGCCCATATTCTCAACCCCACCTAAAGCTAACCCAAGTCCCTCTACCGGCTGGGCCTCTGCAAAACCCCAAACTGGAAATGTTCCTCTAAAGACGGATAAGGTGAAGGAAGTCAAGGAGCCCCTGAAAACTCCCACTCAAGGTCCAAGTAGACCAAATCAGACACCTTCTTTCACCGTTGTGTCCACTGGTCCTCCATTAGTTCACAAGACCAAAGCAGAAGCAACTCCCATCACAATGGTTAAAATAGCTCCTAAGACAGTGGCCACACCGGTTGCAGTCCCTCTGATTGTCAGTGGGATTCCTACATCTCGATCTGCTCTGAAAAGGAAGGTTGAAGAGGTACGAGCTGAGTCGGACCATACCGATGAAGAGGAAGATGATTATCAAGAAGAGGTCGAGTCTGGGACTACCAGCCATATGGTGCCAAAATTGTCCACTACGCCAATTAACAAGTCTTCTGCCTTGGCATCTCAGAAACACAATGGGCTCAAATATTGGTCTCAGAAAGGACCATTCAAGATCAACACCCTGTCAAGAGAACAGTTAGGCCTGAGCTCACAGCGACCTACGCCCACTACCACCACCACCCCTACCACACCATCCCCTGTGACGGTTACAGCATCCTCTGGTCAAAGCCAAAAAGAACCAAGTTACATGCAGCAGAACTCCACCCCAAGACGACCTCGAACTCACCTGAACTCTCTTCAGCTGTCCATCCTGCAGTCGTGCTACGAGACATGTGCTCATCCTAATGCACTGGAGTGTGAGGCGGTGGGGACAGAGCTTGGGCTTCCACTAAAGGTTGTGCAAATCTGGTTCCAAAATACACGTGCCAAGGAGAAACGCTGGAGGCTTCAGCAAGAGAAAATGGTGAGGACATTTTATTTAATATTGCAAAACAGCTGTTTTCATGTCAAATTATAGTATTTTGCTACAATGTCACTGGCCTTCAAGGTCTTTCGATGTTTTCTCGTCATAGCAACACAAGATATGTGCCAGATGCAGTAGATGAGAAGACAAAATAGCACTAATAAAGAGTCGCCTTTAATTAAAATTATATTTTCCCTTTAACATAGTGGTGTAAAATGCATAAGAACAAAAATATATATATATATTTTTTTTTTTTTTACATTAATTGCTTAAAGGGATAGTTAACCCAAAAATGAAAATTGTCATTAATTACTCACCCTTATGTTGTTCCAAACCCGCAAGTCCTTTATTCATCTTCGGAACACAAATTAAGATATTTGTGATGAAATCCGAGAGCTTTCTGACCCTCCATAGACGGCAACGCAACTGACACATACAAAGCCCAGAAAGGTAGTAAGGACATTGTTAAAATAGTCCATGTGACATCAGTGGTTCAACCGTAATGCTATGAAGATACAAGAATACTTTTTGTGCGCAAAGAAAATAAAATAATGACTTCATTCAACAATTTCTTCTCTTCTGTGTCAGTCTCCACCGTGCGTTCAAGAGAGTACCACGACTCATGCATGTGGTGCTGCTGACGCAGTAGTCAGAGTTCTGACGTAGAACGTACATCTCTCTTAGTTCATCGTCTGTATATTCTGGTTCAGATAAGTAAGGCTGGGCAAAAAATTGCAAGTCATTCTCTCAAAATCTTCAGACATGTTTACAAAGACTGTTTTATGTACATCGTGCGTCTTCCTCTGCATGCAAACAAGGCGCAGCGCATCCTGGCTCCTGCGTCAGCAGCATCACACGCATGCGTTGAATGTGCATCAAAGACTGACACGGAAGAGAAGAAATTGTTGAATGAAGTCATTACTTTTGTTTTCTTTGAGCACAAAAAAAATATTCTTGTAGCTAAGGCTGGGTGATTTTTCAGATTTTATCGAATTAATTTGAATTGAATATTTTGCCACAATTAAATTTTTTCAGAAGTCAAGAAATCGCGATTTTGAATAGAAATATTACCAAATGATAGAATTACACTTTGACAATGTTGGTGATAACAGTAAAGAGAAAAGAACGATCCAACTGCATGTTGGCACATGTGGCACATCGGCGCATTAACCCCTCATGTGTGACATGCTCATATTGCTAGGCGCCGTTCAAACAGAATGCGCTTTTGTGTTGACAAAGATGCGACGTGGGCAGTTGAATAGGAAAAACATGCAAGAAGATGGGAGGGAACTTCTTTTAACTTGAGCGTCGCGTTTTTAGAATGCCGTTTCATGCATGAGATGCTGCAAGAGATGCGAGCGCAACAGTCAAACACGTCCATGTTTACATAGAAAAAACAATGGAAAAGCAGCACAATCGAATATAAAACCTGTAACTACTACTCTATGTCTGAGATTTCATGCTTGCGTCATGGTGACAGGCAGAAAGCTGCTGTTGTTTTTACAGAACATTTATAGTCTACTTGTTACACTTTTTTTTTTTTAAGCATTTTCCTTGTATTATTTCTGAACACATGTATAAGACACGTTTGTACAAGATGTAGTTGTAGTTCATGCATCTTTTCTGCAAAGATATTTAACAAGTGATTTGTTTAACATTTACATCACGTTGACAACTTTGTGTGGTGCACTTGGAATTTAATTTTCTTTAACTAGAGGGTTAGTAAAGAAAAAGTTACTTGGTTATATTTTCAAGTTGACTAGTTAAAAATCGTAAAAAAAAATCGAGAATCGGTCAAACGTTCTGAAAATTTTTTAGATTTTCACTTTTTGCCAAATCGCCCAGCCCTACTTGTAGCTTTATAACGTTGTAGTTGAACCACTGATGTCACATGGACTATTTTAATGATGTCCTTACTACCTTTCTGGGCCTTGAACTCGGTAGTTGCGTTGCTGTCTATAGAGGATCAGAAAGCTCTCGGATTTCATCAAACATATCTTAATTTGTGTTCTGAAGATGAACTGAAGGTCTTACGGGTTTGGAACAACATGAGGGTGAGTAATTAATGACAGAATTTTTTTTTAAATGGAGGGATTCTCATTGAATTTTTCACTTTTCATTTTTATTGGTATTGCTTAGCATTATTTTTTATTTTAATTAAATGAAACTAACATAATTTTTTTTTTGTTTTTTACATCTTCCCACAGTCTCCTAATCCCAATGACCCTTCTAAGAAGGTAGACATCAGCTCAGGTAGCTACCTACAATATAATGCTCTCCGAGCCAACCGTCCCATCCTGCCCAAACCTGTACAACTGACAGTTATGGATCCAACTCCATCATATACCATCGGCCAGACAACAGGCCGTGAGACTCTGAGAGGCAAGTGCGAGGCCTGTGGGATTGAATTCGAATCCAGGGCTGCAGCACGTGACCATGTCTTCTCAGCTCGACATCTTGCCACTCTGAGAACCACTAACTTTGGTCAGCAAGCATCGTTGGTCAGCAATGGATCTGGTACGGGGTCTACTGGTGTTGCCAGCCAGTCTTCTACCCCATCACCAGCTAGCAGCTCCAGCTAAACAATGAATTGAAGCTGGTATCATCTGCGGACCCACTAAACTTGTTGGCTTTCAATAGACAGAAGATGGGTGCTGGTCTTTTTAAGCTAATGTTCTTTTGAGGCTCTAAAATTGGAGCAGGCCCAGTTGGCACTGGCCTTCTTCGCTCTCTCTCCTTGGATATCAGCGAGACATTGTTATTATTATGATAGAGTCTTTGCTTACAGGGCTCCTTTTAATGACCTATTGTCACAGCATCATTTTACTATAAATAATCTACTGAAATGGTAATCATGAACATGCTAATGCTTATGTGATTATTGGTCCATCTTCACAACTTCATTTCGGTTTAAACTATTATGTTGGGTAATATTTCTACTCACATTTACACAAAACACTTTGTTTGATTGGGAGAATCTATGGTAATGAAGCACCCAAAAACTCAACCAAAGTGCTCTGGGTTCTCAATTATGTTTGTGGTACTGCTTTTGCTTGAGCCAGGGTGGTCTTTAGCCTGTTTTAAAGCCTATATAGAAGAGTCGTTTCTAAGCTGATTTATCTCCAATCGTCTTGTTAATTCAAAGAAATGTATTCTGTAAACAGAATTGTTCCTTCTGTCTCAGTTGAAAGAAATAACTAGACTACGCTAATGGTAGATGGTAATGAAATGACAAGTAAGACTGAGAATATGTGTCTTCTGGAATATGGGGAATTTGGGAGAGTGTTCTGAATCCAGACGCATTAAAACGAGGACGCTGTTAACAATACGATAGCTATTTTTGAACAACCATCATGACAATCCCATAGTCATCAGCAGAGCTCTCGTTGAAAGTTCAAGATGTCAGATGGTCATCATACAGCACTTTGACCCTTTTAAAATCTCAAACGTTTTTTTTTCTTTAGGTTTTCGTGTTCCGCAAAATAAACATAATTTTGTTGTATGGTGAAATCTTACTGTATGTCAAACTATAATGAAGTATTAATCAGATTTTAATGTTATTTTTAAAGGGTTTGCATTGCACATAAACGCAGACAAAAAAATATGGATCAGACCTAGCCGCTGTGCACGAAGCCAAAGTCAAGTCTGTACTTACACAATTTTATATGGATTTGTGGAACATCGAAATTATATACCTTACACCCTCTGATAAACCATTTTGTTTGGTTTGAATTTTTAGGGAGTAACCCCAGCTTGTCGATATAAATTAAACACAAAAGTCATTTATTTATGGTAAGAGCAAAAGCTTTTAGAATTATGGGAGAGAGTTGTCATCATTTTTTTTTCTTGTTCTTTCATTAAGCGTTTGTGTTGTTGTGAACCGAGTGCTCATACTGAGTAGATTCAAGCATTTTTCTTAAAACCCACAAGGAGAGAAGACAGGGTGCTTTAGTGAACCTGGAAACTACTCATCAGGGCAACAGGAAGTGTGATTTGAAGGACATGAAATACTAAAGACGATTTTCCTTTTTGGTTTATTTTGTATGATATTATTGATACTATTAATACTTTAACAAAATGCAAAACTAAAAAAGATTTTTTTAATGAACTATATTAAGAAAATGATATTCCAAAGTTGTTATTCTTCTTGCTTTGTCTCATTAAAGAAACCAAAAAGCAATCTTGATTGGAAGTTGTTCATAATGCAAACCGCAAATGGAGCTCCCATGCCTTGACACTTTGAACTAGTCCAGGGTTTAAGCATGAGCTACAGAGAAATGCATTTCAGACAACTCCGCTTGGAACACTATATCCCAGCAAATACAAGTTGTTTTTCTTCAACTAGTGTCAAGTTGTAGCTCATATGAAATGAACATGGACTGGGTTGTAGTGCAGTGCTACAGGACGTGAGATCACACGGTGTTGCACTGTTCAGAGTATATCGGTAGAATATGGAGAAATGCTTTTATATTATATTATCTTTTCACTTTTTCATTGACACTTGATTATCACTTGTTATAACTGTACTACTTACTATTTTTCAGTACTTTCATCAATTTTGATTATTATTGATTCATAACGGTTTTAATGGCATCTCAGACTTAGAGATGTCATTGATATAAATATTGAATGATAATGGTGGCAGTCTTGTTATGAAAAAATAGAATATTGATAAAGCTTGTTTTCCCCTCACTTGTACCTTCATTTTGTGTTGGTTCTCCTTTTTTCTTATGCAGAAAACAAATAAACTGAAGTTCATGTATTGAGGTTTCTCTTCATTATGTAAATTACCCTTAATTTATGTAGATACATTTATATTTTGTTTAAGTGTGTTGGCAGCACTAATTAATATAACTATTATGGACCATCTTATCGGGGATTATCTGAGAAACGAGCACAATATTGGAAATGTATCTTGTGTCACCCAACACTGCTTGAGCCTCATATGTTGCTTGATGTGGTAGGACTTGTTAGAGATATCAACATTCATGTTACATAGTGGGTAAGGCGAATATGCATAGTTTTAATGGCCTCGGGTCAGGGATGGGCAGTATTTCAAATACGTATTTGAAATACAAAATACTATTTTGTATTTTAATACCTTTGAAAAAAATCTAATGTATTTTGTATTTAAATCCAATCAACCTCTTTATTAGACTGCTGGTTTCCTGTATCAACTTCAAAAGTGTGCTTAACTGTTTAGAAGCAGATCTCTTAGAAGTGGTGAACACCTCACTTCTTTCTGGGACTTTTCCAAACTCCCTGAAAACTGCAGTTGTTAAGCCCCTTCTGAAAAAGTGCAATCTTGATAACACCATGTTGAGCAACTATAGACCAATATAAAATCTTCCTTTCATAGGTAAGATTATTGAAAAGATAGTTTTTAATCAGCTGAACAACTACTTAAACTCAAATGGATACCTGGATAATTTTCAATCTGGTTTCCGTGTGCATCACAGCACAGAGACAGCACTCATTAAGATAATAAATGATATTCGCTTTAATTCTGATTCTGGCAAAATATCAGTGCTGGTACTACTAGATCTTAGTGCTGCGTTTGACACCGTCGATCATAACATACTTCTAGAGAGACTGGAAAACTGGGTCGGGCTTTCTGGGATGGCACTCAAATGGTTCAGGTCATACTTAGAAGGGAGAGGTTATTATGTGAGTATAGGAGAGCATAAGTCTAAGTGGACGTCCATGACATGCGGAGTCCCACAAGGCTCAATTCTTGCACCACTCTTGTTTAGCCTGTATATGCTCCCACTAAGTCAGATAATGAGGAAGAACCAAATTGCCTATCACAGCTATGCTGATGATACCCAGATCTACCTAGCCTTATCTCCAAATGACTATAGCCCCATTGACTCCCTCTGCCAATGCATTGATGAAATTAAAAGTTGGATGTGCCAAAACTTTCTTCAGTTAAACAAGGAAAAAAAATGAAGTCATTGCATTTGGAAACAAAGATGAAGTTCTCAAGGTGAATGCATACCTTGACTCTAGGGGTCAAACAACTAAAAATCAAGTCAGAAATCTTGGGGTGATTCTGGTTGACAGACCTTAGTTTTAGTAGTCATGTCAAAGCAGTAACTAAATCAGCATACTATCATCTCAAAAACATTGCAAGAATTAGATGTTTTGTTTCCAGTCACGACTTGGAGAAACTTGTTCATGCCTTTATCACCAGCAGGGTGGATTATTGTAATGGTCTCCTCACCGGCCTTCCAAAGAAGACCATTAGACAGCTGCAGCTCATCCAGAACACTGCTGCCAGGATTCTGACTAGAACCAGAAAATCTGAGCATATCACACCAGTCCTCAGGTCCTTACACTGGCTTCCAGTTACATTTAGGATTGATTTTAAAGTACTTTTACTCGTTTATAAGTCACTCAATGGCCTAAGACATAAATACATTGCAGATATGCTCACTGAATATAAACCTAACAGACCACTCAGATCATTAGGATCGAGTCAGTTAGAAATACCAAGGGTTCACACAAAACAAGGGAAGTCCGCTTTTAGCTATTATGCCGCCCGCAGTGGGAACCAGCTTCCAGAAGAGATCAGATGTGCTAAACCATTAGCCACATTTAAATCCAGACTGAAAACTCATCTGTTTAGCTGTGCATTTGTTGAATGAACACTGTGCTACGTCCGAACTGACTGCACTGTATTTCATGTATAATCATTTTCTATTTAACTGTTTTAAATTTCATTTTAAATCAATTTCTATATCATTTTAAAATTCCTTGTTTTTATTATTTTTAATTCCTTGTTTTTATTGCTGTGAATGACTATTTCATTTTCTTTTATGTAAAGCACTTTGAATTACCACTGTGTATGAAATGTGCTATATAAATAAACTTGCCTTGCCTTGCCTTGCCTATCAACTAGCTGAAACATGCCACTTTCATGCTTTTCCTGGGAGAATCTTATTAAAGTCCAAATCGTAGATATTTAAGAATTTTAATTTTGAATAAAATGTAGCATCCCATTTATTGACAACTATATCATCATTCACAGTGCTATCTTTACAGTTAGCTTGTTGATGATTCTGGATTTTCAGTTAAATACATGCTGTCTTGCTGTGTATAAACCATACAAAATGCTTGAAATGGTTATTGCACTACTATGTGCATGACTTTAACATTAAAACAAAGTGATCTTGCTTTTGTGGGGAAAAAAGCATACCTGTCTCAGCAGGTAATAAAAAAAATAAAAAAAACCCTAGCAAGGGAACGCATTAGCACTAGTCAGTCTTGTTAGATTTTTATTTTTTTGGTCAGATTTTGGTTTTATCAACTAGCTAGTCAAATGTGTTCATTAAACTTTAATCATTCATGCTTGCTATGGCAATATGACAATATAAATGTCGGCGATGATATAAAATGTAAATCGACTGAACTTTTTCTATGTCATTTATATATCGTCGTGGTATGCAAATATATCTGTGGAGCTTTTAGTGGACAGGAGTTATTGACACGTCAGAGCGATAAAGAAACATGGATAAATGAGTAATAAGCAGCTTTCTCTCTGTGTGTGTACCCCAAGACAAAGATAACTATAATGCTAATAATAAAGAAAAACATTTTTTTTTTTTTAATTGTTCTAAGGGCATACTCACACTAGGCACAGCTGCCTTGTACTAAAGCCCAAGCGTAATTGTCCTTTCACTAACAGACAGATATCACAGGATTATTACAGAGGAAACTGAGGTTAATGGTGGAATTTGCAGCTTTACAGGCAAACTACAATACCTGTTCATCAATAAGATGAGAACCAGACCCATTGTAAATCTAAATTTACTCTAATTAAATTAATTGAAAAGTGTGATATCCAAGTAGTTATAAAGATTTTTGCTGTCATAATGATAACAATAGTGCATACAAAAATAGTACATTAAAGGTGGGGTAAGCAATTTCTGGAAGCCAATGTTGATATTATATGGTATTATATGACCCTTAGTAATAGTAGATTTATTGTCACATACACAATCATACAGAACAATCAGCAGTGAAATTCTTTGATTTTTATGTTGAGAAAAATATTATATGCAAAAACATGTATTATATGACAAGGAGAAAAAAAAAAAATAACCACCCAGACTTATATACAGTTTGAGAACATGAAAAAAAACACCTCGCATAAAGCACATAATACAACATAGACACACAACTTTGCAACAGGGGAGGTAATCCAGCTCTGGCATAGCTCCGCAGGCGGCCATATCCCGGCGCTAGTCACAGACCCGATTGTCAGGCTGGCGGTTTAAAGCGACGGAGGCGTTGGAGGGGGTTTGGGGAAATGAGTGCATATGTCTGTGTATGTGTAATAGTTTGTAATCGTATGTGTGGATGTGTGTGGATGTGTAATCAGCACAGGGGCATGTGAATTGGGGGCAGGCAAATATAGAAATGGGGCCCTATACATTTGATAAAGCAACCTTGAGGTTCCTTTTTTGTCGTGATGCTTGCTGCTGCAATGTGCCCCATTGTGTCCAATGTTTCATCGTACATGTTATAATGGGATTCTTTCATTTTCATTTACATTTATTCATTTAGCAGACACTTTTATTATTTCATGACCATGAAATAGCGAGCGGCAAGTTTTAACAAAAAATAAATTAAAAAAAATATATAAAACGCCAAAATACTTTTTTTTTAAGAAAAGGGATAGAAGTATAAAGTATTATATTATTTAAATCTGGTTTATGTGGGTGGATTTTCGCATTGGTCTGAACAAAAACTAATTATTGAAAATGCACATTCATTCTCTGTGATGCTTTTGTCAGAAATACAGTTTCTAACGGAAACAAAGCAGCGCTGCTCATAAATTATACTTTATCAGGTAAAAAGAAAATGCGCGGAGAATCGGTTCCCTTCAGAGGTTCAAATGAAAAATAAGTGTGAAATATATAGCCTATATTGACGAGGAAAGTCGATGAGTTACATAAGCCTAATTTAATTTTAGTCTGCTGCCACGTTCTGTTTATGACGCGAATAATCACAACTTAATCTCACATTTTTATCTGCTGACAAATTAATACAAATTTTAATACAAATGATTTTCAATGGTCGCTTAGACATATCACGTCCAGTGAAGAAAAAAAGAACATAGGCATTACTTCTCTTTCACTGACTTTAGCTGCAGGACAGGGCAGCTTGTGGCAAAATTTACATTTATTATTACATTTGCGGCGCGTCCAATATATTTTCATTAATATATTTGGTGTAGACACGGAGTTACTCACCTATCGCTCTCCCTTCCAGAAGAAACAAAGCCGTCCTCTGAACCTTGGTAAAATTAGAGAAGCAACATATCTGTCCGATCGCAGGCCTTCCGCTGGGAAAGAGAGAGACCTTGAGTTCTCTCATTATATTTATATTTGCAGCGCACAAGAAGCACGTGGAAAGCTGATCCGAAACAGCAACCGTTCGCGTGTCCGCGGCCGCGCTTATTTACACGGGTCCTACTTTTTGCCTTATCGTTCCGCGTCTCCCTGCGGTGCTTCTCAGACGTGGCCAAGGCCAGTTTCCGCTTTTGTTTTTTATCTGCAATCTCTTTCTGTCACTCGGCTCGCTCTTCCCACTGCTGTTCACTGTTCCCGTTTTCTTAACGCCCAGGGCAAAGCCTCTCTCCTCATGGTTCAATAGATAGATATCATCACGGAAAGAGCCGCTAAACACACGAGTCTGTCCCAGACACGCGAGGTGCCCTCAGGGCAGTACTGCTGATTGGCTACAATCAAATCCATGTTTGTTTTGGGAGCAATAGAGAGAGTTCTCAAGTATTACATGCCAAGAGAGCCGACGAGGATGGGGAGCAGTGCGACCGCCTTTGAGAGCCAAAGAGAAAGAGACCTAATGCGTTTTTGAAGCTCCGCCCCAAATTACACGCAACCATACGATAAAGCCCAATGTTACCTTTAACTGAGCGGCACGCCAAAATTATAGAAGCCATTATAATCAGTGATGCTCCAGCGCGGGCGAGACAAATCCCCGACATAAAACTGCGGTCTGTTTACGTGCTGACACAAATACATGCGTCGCTTTACAGCAGTGTAGGCCTTTAGCGTTGTGGCGCGGCGCGTCCGGTGTAGCCACCTCCGAGAAGAAACAAAGCAATTCGTCCGAAGCCTTCCGCTCCTTGAGTTCTCTCCAGCCAGGGCATATTTACACGGTTACTTTTTGCCTTATCGTTCCGCACGTTTTCCGCTTTTGTTTTTTATCTGCACCTTTCTGCACTGGCTCGGCTGTTCACACGCTCTCTCCTCCACATCATGTACAGAGCAGACAAGTTTGTTTTGGTATTCACTTGTGAAATGAACTGGACTTTGGGGGTCAAGCAGGCCAGGGCATGGTTAAACGAACCGCACTGCTCAAGCAAGTGTGAGTACATCCTAAATCTAAGTGAATAGAAGATAGCACACCACAACTAAAACCATAACAGCACAAAAAATTATGAATGATAAAAACATTGACAGCCAATCGGAATCATTTCTGCTTTAAAGAGCTTGAGCATTTAGTGACAGATGACACAACTACATTGTATACTTAGAATACACTAACATAGTTACCTTTATAATTATCGTTCTGGGTGTAAACAGGCCTTAATAGTGTTACTTCACTGGATGGCCAATTTCAAATGTATTTTGTGTATTTTCAAAATACAAAATACTGTATTTGTATTTAAATACATTTTACCACACAGTATTTTGTATTTGTATTTAAATAATTTTTTCACAGTATTTTGTATTTTTATTTTAAATACATTTTGATGTATTTGTGCCCATCTCTGCCTCGGGTTAAGTTATATTGAAGATTTAGCAATTCCACTGTGCTTTGCATTGTTGCCAGATCTCACTTGAAAAAACAGTCCAAAATAAGTGACTCTTTCATAAATCATATATTAAACAAGAATGCATTGCATTTTGAAAATGTACTTTAAATATGTACATTATTTAAAAAATATATTAAAATCTCACGTACAGGTAATCTACAACTACTGATAATCAAAATGAATGATTAAATGTATTTTGTGCGCACACACAACACACAAGGAATTGGAAAAGGGAGAAATGTAAGAAATTGTACAGTATGTAACAAACAACTCAGACAGTAGGTGAGGATATTTAACAACAGCCATTTTAGTGGTCATTCTTTATTTTTCTTAATTTATTATTATTTTTTTTATGAATGTGACAAACATCCTAAGAAGGAAGGAGAAAAAATGAAAAAGCACAATGTAATCTTATTACTGACATTTGACAACTGAACTGCTTTAAGTGGTTGGTCATACTTGTGCTATTTATGCCAAGTACTAGGAAGCCTAAAAATGGGCCTAAGTAAGTTTAAATATATATTATCTATAAAACTTTATGTAAAATACAAGTCCACGTGGATTATATTGTGCGGACATGGCAACATTGCATACTAGCAAATACCGTTTCAATCTAAAGGTGGTCTGTGAGCCGTGATTGACGCTGCTTTTATCCAATCACAGTCGCTGTTGTAAAGTCTAAGCGGCAAACGCAGAGAAATACCCCAAGAGAACACCAATACCCGTCCTCGATACGTTAAGAGGGCGTGTCTAACGTGAGGAATTGTCCAATGACCCGTCGCTGGTGCGCCTGTAGTGCTCAGAATCCCCGCCTACGGCTTCCATTTCTGATCTGGAACACACGAGCCCTCGCGAAGAATACACATTTGCTTTTCTGAATTTGTCTTCTAATGTAAATAGAGTAGTAAAGTGCGACATATTGACGAAGTGAAACCTATTTATATTTGGATAAATAGTGTTGATTTTTTTCCGCTGAAGGACACGTTTGAGCTCCGGAAGAAGCGAGGCGGGCTTTTATTCCCCATTTTAACTTTAGTGAGCGGCGTTTTCCGCCGTTTTTTTATTCCCTCCCCTTCCCCTCTCTCTCGCTCCCCCCTGTGAGAGTCGCGGCCTGTAGTGCAGCCACGAGGCGCGTAGGACCACCGGGAATCAGGCGATGGCGGAGTTTGGTAACGGACTGGCAGAGGAATCTCTGCTGGACTCAGATCCGGGACACTCAGAACTTGAAGACCCAGGCGTCGGCGATGAAGAACCGGGATTAGACGAGGGAGATGCCGCTATTGAAGATCCGGTGAGTGAAGGACGCATTTTCCTCGCTTTAACAACTAGTTTAATTTTCTGTATAACAGTTAGATTTTCATCCTAAATTCTTCCCCCAGTCTCACGTTTAAAATAAATGTGAATTTCATACGAAAACCAAATACTCATGTTTACGCGAAACCGGTTTTGCTAGGTCGGTTTGTCCGCCATTGTGGCTCACGCAGTGCAGTAGAATTAGTGAGTGACATGCGTGTTGCAGGCCGCCATGTTGGCGCAACATCGGTCTGGGTTCCTCTGCGCCAGATCTGTCGACCTAGCGGGGGGAAAAAAACCTTCATCGCAAAAATGCGAGACGGGAGATGTAAGAGACAGGGGCGAGGGTAGGACAGGCCGCCATTAGCCTCAGCAGTGTGGGTCCATCCGCAAAGAAGCAGACGGCTCACGGTAAACACGCCTCTTTTCTGATCAGTAATATTTGTGGCGTGCAAAAGTAAGTCGCGTTGGTAACTGCGCGTGATTGTTGCTGGCCTCGTCAATGGAATAAATCTTTATGCGACGTGTGTGACATGTTAAAAGATGCGTGAGATGCTTTTATTTTCTGATTTTGCGTCGAATTGGTAACATTAAGGAAAACTACAGAGTTGTCGGTGGGCAAAGCGCACTGTATGTAATGCACATCTGTATCGCCGTGATCATTTTATTCGATGTGCGCTAAAGATTAAATGCCGCTCGTGATGTATTGCATCATTTGTTGGTGATTTTGTGATGGGGATGGTGCATTAGGGCTGGGCTGGTGCGTTTCTCTCCGTGCACATTAACATTATTGGAGCTAGAGTAGGTCATGCATTTGCATGCTGAATGCATGTCTACTTTATTTCATCATGCAATGAGGATGTGTAGAATTTAAATAATTAGTCACTGTTGGGCGCGCTTGTGATCGGTTGTGAATGCTAGCTCGTATCATGCAAAATCTTGTTTTAACTGCGTGAAAGAGGCCATCACATCCATGCTGGGTTACTTTACTCGCGATCCAGTACGACTCCCACTGCCCTGCAATGCAGCACTGCTCAAACTTGTGTGCGTGCGTGTGAACACACACCAAAAGTGTGTTCGCTCGCGCACAAAAATGCGTGCACGGATGGCATCATGCTTAGGGCGTCTTGCTGACTGGACAATAATAAATGGTGGTTTAAAAGAGCTCGGTGCACAATCACGTGTGAAAGTGCATGTGCATGCTGTGTCCACGATCACTGGTGAGAATAATGAATGAGTGTGCATTCTGGGAAAGAATGCATTTAAAAATGGGTTTAGCAGCAACACATGATATTGATGCAATATAGATCCAATGTGGCTGTCGACGGGGGACACCAAAATCATTTATTTGGGATGTAGTTATGCAAAATATTCCATTCCACTTTTGTTAAATGTCTAATTTTCTGTGTTTTTTGATGGTTAAAGTCAATACATGTGCATTACTTGGCCTTTTCAGGAGTTGGAGGCAATTAAAGCCCGGGTGAGAGAGATGGAGGAGGAGGCAGAGAAACTGAAGGAGCTACAGAACGAGGTGGAGAAACAGATGAATCTCAGTCCTCCACCTGGTAAGTGAGACTAAACGAATGAATGAATGAGGGAGGGTGAACGGGCAAGTCTGGGGAAGATTGAGCTCTAAGGAGAGCACTGCAGAACAGACAGGACTGATGAATATGACTGCATTAGAGGGAGAAGAATAACTAGCTCTGGACCATTTGAGGTCAATCGAGATATGACTAGAAACAGAACGTAACCTAGATTTCAGCTGTGAAGCTATGCAGTAAGCTTGCAGACACTGGTTTCTGTGCTAAATCACATAAATGCATGAGTGTTGGAGCTGCATGGTAATACAGTGTTTTCTCTTTGCAGCTGGCCCTGTCATTATGTCTATTGAAGAGAAGATGGAAGCAGATGGGAGATCTATTTACGTTGGAAATGTATGGGCAATTATTTTTATACTTAAATACGTTATATTCATGTATTTTATTGCATTTATACGTCGCATGTATTTTCCTTAGCATGCTTGATTTAATGACATTTTAGAAGTGGTGTTGATTCGATTTTGTCTCTTGCAGGTGGATTATGGTGCGACGGCAGAGGAGTTGGAGGCACATTTCCATGGCTGTGGTTCTGTAAACAGAGTCACCATCTTGTGTGACAAGTTTACAGGACACCCCAAAGGGTAATTCATGCATTCTTCTGTTAGTTTTTCTCTCTTAACCTACAACATTCGTCGTCTTCTTGGGCATCTTATTTTCTTCTGTTTTGCAGCATCTGCTCCGGATAGGCACTGTAGGTTTAGAGTAGGCATTGATGCATCACCTCAACCCACAAAATGAACAGTAGCCACTGAGATATTATTCAAATGTTCTGAAATTTTGTACAATAAAGCACACTATTAATCACAAATTATTTTACCTTAAAATAACTTTTCTCTTCAAAATTGCTTGGAACATAATTGTTTATCTTTTTGAATGGCCACATTGCAGTAATTAGTATGGCCTTTTGTTACATGGCATGATTTTACACTATTTATATGTGAACTTGAGACTGTGAAGTGTGAGATTGTTCTTAAGCTTTTGTGCTATTCTGGTGCACAGTATTTTCAAGCTGCTCCCATTAATAATTTGAATCATTGCATGGGGTAACTTTTGATGCAATGCATTAATCACAGCTACTTTGAACACTGTTCATATCTTAATCAATTTTTAAAGGCGCGGTCACACTAGACTCTGAGCATGCAAAATCGTTTCGCATGCTGCAACGGTCGTGACATGACGTCACGCTCATGAAGCATCTTTTCAAAAACTTAAATTCAACACAAAACATACAATCTACTCCACTTTCCTGCAGCGCTGCAGTTTTAAATTTGTTCTTTTAATTCAGATACGAGGTCATGCTGTGACGTATCGATCTGCCGTTGGTCACACGGTATCACGTGATGTGAATTCGCAGGCCAGAGTTCACCAAGTTTGAACTTTGGAACGCAGCGAAATTGAAATTTTTCGCAAGGGCTTCCGTTTCCGGTCTGACGCATTTGCATGCGTATGAATGGAAGTCAATGGAGCGAAAAGTGCAGTGTGACCGTGCCTTAACAATATGCATATTTAGTTTTTTGGTGCATGCAACTGTGCAAATATATAAAATATGTATATTTATGCTTACAACAATAAATAAATCATAGTAGTTTCAGTGTATGCTTTCCTGTTCTTTTTAATTGACCTCAGCTGCCCTCTTTTGATCATTTGCCCTCTTCATGTTTCAGGTTTGCATATATAGAGTTTGCAGACAAGGAGTCTGTTAGGACAGCCATGGCACTGGATGAGTCTTTATTCAGAGGAAGACAGATTAAGGTGAGATGAGGCATTACCAGCTTGCTAACTAATACTGCTAATACATTTTTGACTTTTAAATTCAACATAAAACAAAATTTTGCAACAAATATTACTTGTGTAGAAATGTAGCAGACATGCTTTATGAAGGATTGGCAAACTCAATCATTTAAGGCTTGTGCACACCGGGACGAGTATCGCGCGTGATTATCGCCGACGTTTAATGCCTCATGACTAAACAAAGGGCACCAATGTGAGTGTGCACACCGAAGCGTAAAAGCGTCATTTTTTTTGAAAAACCGCGCCAGGCTCATTTTTTGGGTTTGACGCGCCACTTTAAAACCTGTCCGACCAATGAGATTGGCGCTTTTGCTCACGTACCTGAAGCTGCTGAAGTTACAGTAAAACACAACTTTGATGGCGCTCAAGCACAAAATGGTCTTGCCAAGCACACATTGATACCTAACAATGAAGAGGAAGTAGATGAAGAAGATGTGTCGAGGCAAGATGAATGTAGAGCTGCTGGTCACAAGGTCACAAAGGGCTTTATGACAAACATGACAGGGACTACAAAAATCTCAATATGAGTAGTTGTTATGGAGAGGAATTGCAGATCAAATAGGATTCGATGTGTACTGGAGTATTTCTGTTTTTCATGAAGCGCCATCTAATGTCAGGGAGTGAATTTGCACGTTCACTCGGCTCATCGCCAGTGAAAATCGCTTGGGTATGAAACACAAAGACGTGCCGAAAAAACACTGGTGATAAGTGCGCGCGATAATCGGCCCGGTGTGCACGAGGCTTTATTCTAAATTTTTAGGATTTGTACAAACTATATTTAAACATTTTTGGTGTGTTTTGAAATTTGAATCATAAATTTCCCAACTGTTCTTACAGGTTGGGGCCAAGAGAACAAATCGTCCTGGCATTAGCACCACAGACCGCGGTTTCCCTCGGGCCCGCTTCCGCTCACGGGGAGGAAACTTTTCATCCCGGGCGCGCTACTACAGTGGCTACACACCCCCCAGAGGCAGAGGACGGGCCTTCAGGTGAGCTCCATGCCAGCCTTGCACGTTTGACAGTGACTGACACACAGGCTCCATCCTGACAGAGAGTGCTGCTGTGAAAGTGTGTGTGCATCGGGGTGGGGAGACAGGAGACAATCTAAAGTTTTCTATTATTTATTATTTTCTATTTTTTATTAATTTTATTTATCCCATCTTGTCATGCAAAACATTGCTGGAAAAATATATCAAAAAATAATGTATCCGAAAATTAAATTGATTTTAAGACAACAGGTTATTGGTTTTATAACAACATGCCAGTCATTTTTTTTGTTCAGATAATGTTTGCTTGTTACCTTTCTGTTCTGATCTGTAATTGTATAACAGTCTGCCTCAGTATGTATGCATGCCCCTGTTTAATGCCTCTGGGTGTGAAGAGAGAAGGAACCGCACCACTCTTATTTGTAGTCTGCACTCTCTGTACAAACTCCTGTGTGTCGTCATGTTTAAAGGAAAACTGAGGAAGAATTACAAACCATTAAACACACACGCACAGCCATCGTCATCATCGCTGTCCATTTCCCTCCTGCAGTGTAAGATTCTAAGCATGGAATGAGCATTCACACTCACCAGAGGTTTAGAAGTCAGTCTGCTTCCCAATGTGAAGATGATTTCTGCTTTGTGTCTCAAAACAGAGTGAGCTGCTTACACAGTGGTGAATTTTTAAACAGGCCTGTGGTCCTCTCTAGATAGGCGCTTCACTAGGTTTTGGGACACAACCCAAATCCTGTTATGCCCTCTGAATGGATTTAGCACTCAATTAATAGTTTTGGTGATGAAGGGCTGTAAATAGAAGATTTTATATTGAAAGATCTGGTAGGGTGAAAGCATTTTATGAATCAGAATCTTGTACATCAGTTTGTTGGGAAACTCTTGTACGTGCACTGCCACACTTTGACTTTTTTGTTGGAGTGGAGCTTGGGTTAATGCCCTTTAAACTGTTTTTGATTGGTTTAAATTAGTGCTGTCAAATGATTAATCGCATCCAAAATAAGTTTTTGTTTACATAATGTGTATTGTTTATTTATTATCTATATATAAATACACACACCATACAGCATATATTTTGAAAACATTTACATATATTTACATGTGTATATATTTATATTCATACAAATTATATCGTATATAAACGTAACATTTTTCTTAAATGTATACATGCATGTGTGTTTATCTATACATAATAAATATACACAATACACATTATGTAAACAAACTTTTATTTTGGATGCGATTAATCGTGATTAATCGTCTGACAGCACTAGTTTATTTATTTTATCCCACACCCAACTTGATACCTGATTTGAAATATTTTAAGTAGGTCATTATATGGTTGTACATTTTTACAGTTAGCCACTGGGATTATACTGTAAAACAAGATAAATCCATATCAAGTATGTAGCTGATGTCGATGTCAAGCTCAGCTCTAAATAACTTCAAGGCAAGTGTGTGTTTGACCTCAGGCATGTTTGGTTCAGAAAAGCCCATTTTGGTTCATTTTCATCCCCTCGCATGATTAACAATGTTCACTTCCAGAATGGAGGGTTCATTCCTGCAGCCTGATATTGACTGTTTTAGTATCCAACCGATAACACTGAGGATTCTGTGCCATAAAGTGCACAGGCTGTTCCTGGAGGGGGTTTGTGTGAATGAAGAGTGTCTCTGGCTGCCTGAATGGATGCCCCTGCATTTATTGATGTATATGAGTGTGTGTGTGTGGCCCAGTCCATATGTGGAGAGCTTGTGTTGTCGCCTGTAACTGTGTGCATATGTTGGAGGGTTCATGTCCCCAGGATCTCTCCTTTACAGAGACCACAGCAGCCGCCCCATTCAGAGAGAGAGAAAGAGGGAAAGCGTGCTTTCACTGTCCCCTACCCTGGACACTAGATCATTTCTAAAGCCTGAATATAACACACACACACACATTTTGCTGTTGGATAATCTTCCTCAGCTTCCCTTTATATTAAACCACTTTTACTGGATTCTTTATACATGGTTGTATTAATCACTAGAAGAGGGGTATACATTGCATTTCATATTATGAATTATGTGTATACCTGAAACATGAGTGCACAAACGTTCACCTCGTAAGGCCCTTTAAAATGCATATTACTGACATACAAACACTCATACCCCCAAAAAATTGAATTGGTGTCCGTCTTCTTAAACAAACCACAAAAAAGAACTCACCCTCTTTTTCTCTCTCTTTTCCAGGGGCCGAGGGCGAACAACAGCGTGGTACTCCCCTTACTAATACCTCCCCACCCCCCTATGAAATCCCCCCTTACTATCATCCCGTATCCTATATAAAAGAAAAAAAGATCCCCCTCAAAAAAGGAAGAAAAAAAGAAGAAAAAAAAAAAAAAGACAAATAAAAAAACAGGAAAAAAAAGAAAAGAGCATCTCCAGGAAAGACAGACTGACTGGCCGCAGTGTGCGATTGTGTGTGCGCGTGCGTGTGAGGAGGTGTTGCGATCGCCCTGGTAAGGTACAATATGGCCGTTGGGGAGATTTGGTGGCATTTGTTTAAATTTGAGAAGATGATGATGATGTAATCTCAGGCTGCAGATGTGTGTCCTTTTGTCTGGCTGTGATTTTTCTCTCAGCAAACAGCACCTCTTATGTTTGCACTCAAAGGCAAACAGAAAAAAAAATGTTAACTTTTTTGTTTGTTTTTTTACGATTGTAACGTGAATATGTGAACAATTTAATAGCAAGAATGTTGTTGTTTTCACAAAGTTATACTATTTGAGATCATATTCTATATTTTGTCTGTGCTCTCTGGAATCCCTTTTCCCCCCAGCGCTGGTTTCTTTCCCGTTCATCCCTCACTCGGATTACTTCCTCCACCTGTGTTATTCCAACAGTGGTTTAGAGTTGGGCGTTGTTTTTATGTTTTACTGTTCTTGAACCATCTTCCACACCATACGACTATTGTAAGATGGCATGGCCTGAGCTCTGAAATCTTTTCTTTTGTTTTAAAAGTTATTTTGTCTCATGCTGCCATATGCCATTCCCGACCATCCTTTCCCTGTTCCTGTGCTGCTTCTCCCCCTCCTCTCTCTCTCTCTCTCTCTCTCTCTCTCTCTCGCTCTCTCTCTTTTGTATATTAGACCACTTCTTGTCGTTTCAGGTTTCAGGACCAGTGGAGACTGACTACCCCTCCTCCCGTGGCTGCGGCGCCCCCTACAGTCTCGGCGGCGTCTCTGTCTCTTTCTGCACCCGCTATGCACACTCACCCCATCCTCTCCATGTGGGGGGGAGGGGGACAGGGTGACCACCGGCCCACTGCGGGAGGCATTTATTACAATAACAAGCGCTGAGCTTTACCAACATGAATATACTGAGATGCACCAGGCCCATGTTTACACAGACATACAGACACCACACACATCCACCACACAAATTTATATATCGTGAAGGCAGAGCCATGATAGAGCAATGGCTGCTTAAATTGCGAGTGAGTGAGAGAGGCAGGACTAGAACGAGCTTGAAGGGGAGGGTTCTTCTAGGGCCTTGTCTTTCTCAGTACACAGTGCAGTTAGGGCACGATGGAGCACTAACGCGTGGGCTACAGGTATCGGTTACTTAAGGAGGGCTTCGGAGCTTTTATTTCGGGGGGAGGGAGGGGGGTTTGTGTGGAGAGGGGTTTCTCGTTTCTGTTCGTTTTCCTTTTTCAGATGGGGGAGCGGGTATGGACGAAAAGAGAAAAGATGTTTTCCTTTTTTTATTTTATTTTTAACCCATGAGTCTGTAATTAGAAAAAAAATAAAAGACATTGTGTAAAAAGTACTTGAAGTGTTTGTTTGTTTGTTTTTTCGGGGCATTCTATGACTTTCTATGCTAGGTTTCCATGGTTGTGGGTAAAGTGTAAAATAAGAGTAAAACCTAAAAGTACGTGTAAAATCCTCAAGTAAGCGCAAATAACCCACATTTTTTTTTTAAATGATTTGGCCATAAGGTAATTCTATCCAAACCAGGGGTCACCAAGTTCGGTCCTGGACTGTCATTTTAGCCCAACCCTAATCAAACACACCTGAAGCAGCTCAAGGTCTTACTTGGTATACTTCAAACTTCCAGATGTGTTGAGGCAAGTTGGAGCTAAACTCTGCAGGACACAGGCCCTCCAGGATCAAGTTTGATGACCCCTGATCCAAACAGTTCACTCATTCCAAACTCATCATAGTGATTATGCTTTTGTTGTTTTCATGCCAACATGATGTACAACGTATTTTACTCATTCCAACCTGAATTATGTACATCCTTTAGTTTTACTTAATGCAATAAGTGATAATCAGATAACCATTTAAAATATAGAAGAAAAAAATACGCAAAAGACCGATAATTTATGCATAACCTTTTTTTCTTTCCAAAAGACTTTTGAAAAATACTTTGACCTGTCTTGCTCCAGGTAGGGACAATCTTACCCTAGTAGCCTCTGAATAATTTCACATTTTGTGCTGTGACAACTAATTTAGCAAATGTCTATTTCAACCCGCATGTCCTTGATAATATCCCTTCATCCTGAAATCACATTTGTAATGTTTTGTAATGTTATACAGTACACCTATTAGACCCTGTCCCATTACAATAAACTTTGAACAAATCCTGTGAAACAAGTTTTATCTCCTAATTTTGTGGTCATCCCTCAGCTTTACTTCAAAACCCTTATAATGTAGTTTTAACATATAAATAGAATTGTATATATTTTTCTGGCTTGCCACAGGCCACCACGATTCATCTGAAAGGAATATTGCTTTTCAAAAAGTATATGGTTAATTTGGTTTGCCACAGTACAGCAAACTTGTAATTTGAGTGGGACAAAAACCATTAAAAACACCCCAAACAAGTGACGGCCATTGTGATGCATGCTGTCTCTGCATGGGATGAAACCATAATAATGAATATTTTAACTCCTGATCGTGATCATTTTAGTTTGTCTTCATTTATTTCAACACAATTGTCAAGAATTGGGGCATTTTTGTTCACCAGATCAAACACAATGCTTGAATAGATCCAATTAAATATGAAATTAGTGTAACCATATTAAGATCCTAAAGACCACCATTTACAAAAACTTTTCACCACTGAATACACTTGAAGAAATTACATTACATTTATGCATTTAGCAGACGCTTTTATCCAAAGCGACTTACAGTGCATTCAGGCTATACATGTTTTATCACTGCGTGTTCCCTGGGAATCGAACCCACAACCTTTTGCGCTGCTAACGCAATGCTCTACCACTGAGCCACAGGAACAAGAAATAAGCATTCCTCGCAGTCACCTTATTTTATTAGAAACTTAAAGGATATGCAAATCAAGGTAGTCAGATTAGCACTGAGATTAACCTTTTTACATAAGGCTCCACACCCTTATTCATGAAAGGAAAGATTTATTTAAACATGAAAAGAATCATTTTGTTGAAATTCATCTTAAAATCTCTCCTTAGCATCAGTGGTTTACTTGTGCTTCCTGAAAACTGAAAACAAAATATGAATTAATATACAACACTGGACACTTTTAAAGCACTCGCATAACATACAAAACAAATACTTACTTTTCTTTTTCCCTTTCTTGATAATTTTCTTCTTTTTCTTAGGTTTTGGATTACCAATATCCTATCAAAAAGAGAAAATTCACTCAGAAAAGATCAACTTAAACAAAAAAAAAGCATTTTACCAGTTATAGAAATACACAAAAACTGTCACTACAATGATCACTAGAACTTCTAAAAGATATGTAAAACTACCCATGATGCCATGGGCCAGCTCACCTGTGCTTCTCCCCCTGTCAGAGCGCTGATGTCACTGAATCGTGTGATGTTACTCAGCTGTGATGTCATTCCCACCATCCCTCTCTTCCCGAGTCTCTGCTCACGTGTCATACCGAGACGCACCAACATGGACTCCTCATAGGTTTTCCTTTTATGAACATTTTTCCAAAATTATAAGAAAAGAAAAAAAAAAAACATCTGACAGATTATCATCTGTTTGTTTACTGAATCTACTGTATTTAATGTCTAGAATATAATATTTCCATGTACCTGTTGAGCTCTTCTCTGCTTTCCCGTTCGGTCTGGAAGTCTCTGCGGTCTCTGATCTCCTCAGGAGCATCACTGTATTGCTGTCGGAGCTCCTGGATCACAGAGCTGCGGAGTGCCACTTTCTTCTGTTTATCCATCTGCTCCTTCTGCCGGTCTGCTTCTGTCATGTCTCCGTCTGTGTATGGACAGGGCAGGGTTTCAGGATGAGTATTAACTATCAATGCTGTTGTATGTCTCTACATCTAAATCCTAATAGATAACCAAAGTCAACTGCTACAAAATCAAAAGACTTACCATAATGCATTGGAGCAATTCGAGGAGGTATGTATTTCCTGCTGGTTGAGGGATCTTTTAGCTCCTTTGATTTTCCTCCTTCGTCGTCCTCATCTGAGTTCTCAGATTCATTCAGCTATGTGTGAAAGAAATGCAGCAATATTTAGGTAAATTATATGTATATATACTTATAGACAGAGCTGGGTAGTGACTGATTCCATGTAATCTGGATTACGTAATCCGAATACAAAAATTAAGTACTTGTAATTAGATTAAATTACATTTTAAAATACTCGTTATCAGACTACAGTTACTTTTTTATGGATTACATTATTTATTATTTACACAATAGCAATCATTTTTTAATCAACTACTGATGAACACGTTACTTTTTATTTGAATTATCACTTGGTTATTTTACCATGTATTACTTTGGAAGGCGTTTGTATTTCAAACACATTAAAATGCACAAATTCATAAATTCACCATCTTTTTGTCATCTGATCCTCTTTCACCTAATATATTTTTATTTTAAGTCCCCCTGAAATTTTTAAATAAATATTCTAATAATGAAGCATCACATTTGCATGTTCATGGTTCTCTGACATTGGTTTTGGACACATGACATGCAAATAAAATATATATTTTTTTCAGTAAGGGTTTTATTTTGGTTAATTTTAAAATAGTTTTTATTTAACATTTTTATGATTGAATTAACTTAGTTTTTTATTAAACTCACAAACTCCCTGCAGTTCCTTCACAGACCCAGTTTGGGAAACCTTGACGTAATATATAATGCACTTCATGTTGTTGATAACAAATGGAATATATTTTCTTACTCTTAGTATTTTTATATCAATATGGTACATGATTATCCTATTTAAATCAAATAGGTCAAAAAAGTAATCTAATAGTAATCTGATTATATTACCTAAAATGTGTAATGTAATGGATTATGATACTAACTACAATTTGTGTCATGTAATTAGGAATCAGTAACAGGTTACAGTTTGTAAGTAATGTACCTAGCTCTGCTTATAGAATAAAAAATACTTTTATAAAAAAAATGCACAAATTAAATCAATTTAATTAAATGAAACATTACCTTGCTGACCAGATTCTGAGGGTTAGGGCGAAAGTGTAGAGGGTCATTCTCAGCTGAAAGAAACACCATCAATCAAGTCAGTAAACTTGAGTGTTCTTAATATGTGCAATCAATGACAAAACGTGTAAGAATGAAAGACTTACCAAGGCTGCCTGTTACTGCGGTCTGCACTAATTTATCAATCTGATATTTCAGCTTCTGATCTAGAGGACGCATCTTCTCTAAAACCTATACAACAAAAACAGAGAGAGGACAATTCTCCTTAAACATAGACACATGCATTTACATTATATATGGTAGTCAGAAATAACCAAGAAAGACAGGATTCATTTCTTAAAATACTATGGTGTCAATATATTTGATTTAATGCCAGAATTGACAGTATTGTATTTGTTTATTTAGTGTAGTGCTGTCAAACGATTAATTGCATCCAAAATAAAAGTTTTTGTTTACATAATATATGTATGTGTACTGTGTGTGTGTGTATGTATATATATATATATATATATATATATATATATATATATATATATATATATATAAATAAATACACACATACAGTATATATTTTGAAAATATTTACATGTATATACATTTATATATTTATATTCTTATATTTTATATACATATATTTAATATATAAACATAACATATATATTTTAAAATATATACATGCATGTGTTTGTGTGTGTGTAATATATATATATATATATATATACACACAATAAGTATACACACATATATTATGTAAACAAAAACGTATTTTGGATGTGATTAATCGTTTGACAGCACTAATTTAGAGAATGAATTGATTCAGCTGAGGAATTTGACAAAAAATGGATGACACTTTGTTTTGTTTTAACAAAGGGAATAAAATTAATTTCTGAGTGTTATGTGTTTTATGAGGTTCGTGTCGTACCGTCCTTATGGTGACTAGCCTGTGGATGGCACTATTGTCCTTCAGACTTTCTCCTTCTGTCTTTAAACTCATCAAATGTGTGATGTCTTGAAGGTAAAACAGTAATAGATGATATCTCAAGTCCAGAAAAGACAAACCCTACAGCGAAAAAGATAGGAAAGATCACAAACATGTTTAGAAGACTGCGACTGTATTTAATATGTAATCAATATCATAAAAATACTTCTACCTTAGAAGTCTGATAAGCTTTCTCTCTGACATTCTTTATCAGGTCCCGGACATGACTTGTTACTGAAGCAACCTGAAAATAAGACCAATCACCATCACATCTCATATCTTTGTGTATTATAACCAATTGTGATGCTGAACTCAAAATAAGACCGTATAAAATCATCTAAAGCTAAATATTCAGGTTCTGTGACATTACAGACCTGTTCTGTGAGACTGTTGAGTAGACGTACAGCGGTGGAAAGATCATTGTCTATAAGATCCTGCAAAACACAACTACATTAGTTAAGTGTTTCACAGAGAATACAGAGCATAATGGCTATCAGGTTAGCCAATGTACAGCTTCACAATATCTTGCCATTTATCCGCGAAATAATACACGATTCCATGATAACAGCAGTATAGTCTACCAGTTACATCACAACACATCTATGGTTAGATTCAATTAAGGACAAATTTATTTAGTTAAAGAACAACTCACGTTTCCAACGGTGGTGGCCGCCATTTTGGATTAACCAAGTTGATACGGATGCCACGTAAGGACAAAACTCACAGCACGCAATTCAAAAATCGTTTTAAGACAAAAGTCAACATGATTGACAGGAGTATTTCGTGTTCAAATGTGCTTGAATTATTATATAAACTAATTATTATATAGAGTATTACATACACGAAGATAAAACGACCGAAAACGCTGATATTTGAGCTATTAAAAGTAAAATAAAAACATACTTCAAGTAAGTATGACATAGGCTATCACAATATACTAAAAATTTTAACATGAACACTATTTTTGTTTACTATTCCTGCTAGAACTCATAATCCAGCATACGGTGGTTCTCTTGCTGGTTTTAGACGAGTTTGGGAGCATTTTTCAGCTGGTAACTAACCAAATATAAATACAGCGGGGTCAAATTGCACACATGTATTTGTTTGTTGTTAATTCACAATTCTAAAATAGAATTTGTGATTTTCGACTTTCACCAGAAGATGGCGGATGACTCCATTATTACATCGCTCAGCATCTGTGCGTCCGCGGGGGAAGAGAGAAGCACAGGAGTGATGAATGTGAGTCAATGCAGTCTGTGCATTACATATTTGTGTGATTCTTACATTATGAACATGTCTGATCACTTGAAAAATGAAACTTCAAATGCATGTTTCATTTAAGTTATAACATTAATCACATATATAGCCTAAGCCTTGTACTTAGTGATGCAGATAATTATAGTTTGGAATAGCCTAACTCAATAATATGCAGATAAAGTTAAATTAGTTGTTTGTGATCTTAAATTCTGAAATAGTAACTTGTTTGAAACAAAGGTATTCTTAGTAGAAGAGTACCTTTAGAGTACCTTAGAAGTTGGCCTACAGGCTCATCTACAGGGTTTTTATACTATTAGACCTGCACATACGGTAAAATTACAGTATAGTATATGAGATACAACACTTTAGATGAGAGAATCTTCATTATTTTGTGTCCTGTAAATATTGTACACCCTCCAACTTGTAATTATTGAATCGATTTGTAGCCAAATACTTCTTATGTGTACTGTATTTTTGCAGAACTGAGATATGACTGTTTAGGTCAAGTAGAGAAAGTATTTTGTCATAATTTGGCTGAGGATGCTGAATTGTTTATTTATTTTCTACTGTAGAGTGATTTACATTATAGCCTACTGAATTGTGTTTATATATATTTTTTTTTGCCATTTGAGCTTTTCTTTTCTAGCGCTTTTCATCTGCTGAGATTTTTTACAGTATGTAGCCTAATGAAAGTTTTTTTTAAAAAACAACAACAATTAGAAATGCTCAATTCTATACAGTATTTGTGATGGTAATGACACAGAATCATTTTATAAGCAGTTAAGATTATATGAATTGAATGTATTTGTATTTGGAAAAAGTGGACAGTAAAAAATACATTTTTCCAAATTTTAAATCGCTGCCTATAGTTCTTCTAAAGGATAAATTTAAATGTCTAGCTTGATAATAAGCCCAAAATAGAGGAATTATGGCAAATGTAACATTATGACACTGTTAATAAAACAGACCTGTTTAAAGCTAATGCAATCCATTGTATTAAAACTAAATTATTATCTCATAAAAAATATTTCGACAATTTCCCTAATAGAAGAATCAGTAACACTAAACACAAATTCACTATTAACTAAGATTTTTCCCTCAATAAACTCCTAACTTGCTTATTTATAGCAAGTAAAGTAGTTGTTGTAGTAGTTGGGCAGAGTTATGCAGAATAAGTGTATTAATATGTGCTATAAGTACTAATAAACAGCCAATATGCATGCTAGTAAGCAACTAGTTACATGTGAATAGTGTTCCCTCATCTAAAGTGTTACCAAAGAATCATACATTTACATATATGCTTGTTGCAGACACTAAGATAAATGTTGTGAGTGTGTGCTTTAAATAATTAGTTTTCACTAGCTTTCTCTATACTTTTTCTATTCTATCTTGTTTTATATATATATATATATATATATATATAATGTGTGTATGTGTGTGTGTGTGTGTGTGTGTGTGTAGGCCTATATATATATATACCGAGACTTGTCATAGCACTTGCATATTATTGCTCTTTTCTTGGTTTTGATTGTTTCTATTGTCATCATTTTTAAGTCGCTTTGGATAAAAGTGTCTATAGAATGCAATTACATGCATAATAAGAGGAAGAGAGGCACAAATACATTCAAAAAGGTGTTGATAATGAAATGAGATGAGAAACAGGCTGAAAGAGGTGCAAAGTGAGAACAGATAGAGACAGATGTGTGTCAGTGTGAGAAAAGCAGTGTGTCCTTGAGCTGTACCTAAGGGCCGACGCTCTTCCTGTTAACCCTCCTGACATGATGGACCTTACAGGAATCACTAATGAATCTGTGTCTGGGCTTCTGTAACTATTAAAGGAAATCATACATGTTTCTGACAGAGCCTTTCCCGAACATACACTCTCTTTCTCTCTTTCTTGTTATGGCCACAGAGGATATGTCTATGTTTGTGGCTGTAAGAACACTTGTAAAATGTAATTATTATCCGTCTCTAAAGAGCTGCCATGTTTGTTCCCATTCTTATGGATTAGATGGAAAAAAGCAATAAAAAGTTCACCCATTCTCCCTCTCTCATCAGTAAATGGCTTTAAGTCATTCTGAGGCTTTTTCTGCTCTCTGATTGGATGTTCTTTATAGTGCCGTTTAAGGAAGGCTCCCACTTAAATTAGTCTTGGCTGGTAATATCATTAGCTGGATGAAACTCTTAGAGATGTGGTCTAATTAGTCTAACTGTAAATAAAATAACATCACACCTTCAGCTCCCCTCGACACACTAACACCGAGTACAAAGATAAGCAGGGAGCATAACAGTTGAAAGTGAGTGAAATACAGACCTCAATGAAAACCTATAGGCCCCTTACCAAGCGCAGCAATCCAAGCAGATTGGCCTCATGGTCATGCAAAAAACCCAGGCCACGTTACAAAGAATCCAGTGGTAACACAGTGTGAGCTGCTGTTTAATGACAATGGAGCGCTGCGCACCCCCACACGACTATCAGGGGAGTTTTAACAGTTATGCGTCCTGCCACATAAAGGATTACCAGGGCTGTTTCTGTTACTCAGATAACATACAACTGCTTTCGACAAAGACACCATGCAGGCAAAGCAAAATCCTGCGGAGAATTGAGCTCTCTCATTTCAACAAGAGGCTTTTGATTGAAGGCCTGAAATTCATGCATAATTCTGGCTTTTTAACCACTTTCCCATATAAATGATAAAGAACAGAGAGTTAATATTTGTTTGTTATGTCGTCCATTTTCAAGCTATTTTATAGCTAAACAAGTATAACTAAAAAAGTATAAAATATATAACAAGTATATATTTTTATAACTAAACAAGCTATGAACAAATCACACATTTTTCTTTTTTTCCACACATTTTACAGTTTTTATTTATTTATCTATATTAATTCATTTTATTTTATTTTATTTATAAATTAATTTCTTTCTTCATGTTAAATTGAATAAAGTTCCTTTATTGTCACTTCACAAGTAGGCTATAATGAGTTTTGACTCCAATAATGAATGTTTCCCAAAATAAATAAATTAATTAAAAATAAATAAATAGATAGATAGATAGATAGATAGATAGATAGTTGATGGATGGATGGATGAATGAGTAGATGGATGGATGGATGGATGGATGGATGAATGAATGAATGAATGAATGTAGATGGATGGATGGATGGATGGATGGATGAATGAATGAATGAATGAATGAATGAATGAGTAGATGGATGGATGGATGGATGGATGTGTGGGTGGGTGGATGGGTAAATTAATTAATGAATAAGTAGATTGATGGATAAGTAAATTAATGAATGAATGAGTAGATGAATGGATGGATGGATGGATGGATAGATTGATGGATGGATGGATGGATGGATGGATGGATGGAATGAATGAATGAATGAATAGATGGATGGATGGATGGATGGATGGATGTGTGGGTGGGTGGATGGGTAAATGAATGAATTAATAAGTAGATTGATGGATGAGTAAATGAATGAATGAATGAATGAATGAATGAGAGAGATGAATGGATGTGTGGTTCGGTGGGTGGGTGGATGGGTAAATGAATGAATGAATGAATAAGTAGATTGATGGATGAGTAAATTAATGAATGAATGAATGAGTAGATGAATGGATGGATGGATGGTTGAATGAATGAATAAACAAACAAACAGAAAAGTTTAATGCATAAAGAAAGAATATAATATATATATATATATATTTTAAACTACTATTGAGAAATATGGAAATAATACAAATGGAAATAAAGTGGTATTCTTTGGTGGATTACTTTGAGTCTGCATTTCTTTCACGTGATTTCTCCTCCAGAACTTACAGTAATGTCAGGGGAATGAAATGCCCAGCAGAACATTACATATCAGACGGTTACAATCTTGTCTCGGCGTATGATTGACACTCCTGCATCTGCTTGTTTAATTAAGACTCCAGCTATTGATGGCTGGTGGGGGTGGGAGATACTAATAAGTGGGTGAAGAGCAGTTCAGTAGCACTCAGCATTTTCCCCTAAAGTTTACTGTAAACACAGGGCTGTTTCAACCTCTTCCCAGCACTCTAAATAGATGGAAATGGGGTAACACCTCCAGGCTTTGTCTGACCAGGGCGACATCCAAAGATCCTAACAGTGTTTAAGGGCCCACCAAACATTTCATATTCGTGGATGCCAATTACGCGCACATGAATGCATAATTGCTCTAGAGGAGCTTAAAGTAGCAAGTCTAAAAGGCCTAGTTATTTCAATGGAGCCTTCAGGCCGTGGTGATCAGGATCAGGTGGGAAGGCTGGGCTTTAAGTCCATCTCCTGAGGAACTTTGGACAATGTGAGAGAGGGTGTGGGCTGATCTGATCGTCAAACCCAAAGTTGAGCTTAATGAAAATGAATGAGGGACTTCCCATGTCACTCTATAAGGAAATAACACAAAATTTAACAAAAACCCTGATTGCTTAGATTATCCATCCATTAATCATGAGACAGAGTTGCTGTTAATGTTGTTTGTTTGGATAGTCCTAATAAATCATTAATAACAATTGGTTTTAACCTTTAACCCCAAGTTAGGGGCACTTTTAGAGTTAAACAATCTATTTGTTGTTGTTTTTTTGTTGTTGTTTTTTCTTAGTTAAACAAACTAGTGAAATTTTTGTTCAACCCCTTGAATTAAAGCTTAAAGTCTGCACTACAATTTCATCTTGATTGTTTCATTTTAATTCTAGTAATTTAATTCTAGTAATCTCTAATTTTAATTCTGTAATTCTTAAATTCTGGTGGCATACAGAGCCGCAATTATGAAAATTGTATAAGTGTGGACATATATGGACCTAACTGTATGTATATATGTATGTATGTATATGCAGTGTGTGTGTGTGTGTGTGTGTGTGTGTGTGTGTGTGTGTGTGTGTGTGTGTGTGTGTATTATATATATTTTTTTTTCTTTCTCTATTTAGTCATTTAGCAGACGCTTTTATATATAGAGTCAGGTCCAGAAGTATTTGGACTCTTACTGAGTTTTTGTGCTTTTGCCTTTATACACACTACAATGGATTTAAAATAAAACAATCAAGATGTGATTGAAGTGCAGACTTTAGGCTTTAATTCAAAGGGTTGAACAAAAATATAACATAAAATGCTTAGGAATTACAACCATTTTTATACACAGGCCCCCCATTTTTAGGGGCTCAAGTGTAATTGGACAAATAAATGTAATCATAAATAAAATGTTCATTTTTAATATTTTGTTGAGAATCCTTTGCAGGCAATGACTGCCTTAAGTCTGTAACTCATGGATATCACCAGAAACTGGCTTTCCTCCTCTGTGATGCTTCGCCAGGCCTTCACTGCAGCTGACTTCAGTTGTTGTTTGTTTGTTGTGTCTTTCTGCCTTTAGTTTTGTCTTCAGCAAGTGAAATACATGCTCAATCGGGTTGAGATCAGGAGATTGACTTGGCCATTGTAGAATATTCCACTTTTTTACCTTCAAAAACTCCTGGGTTGCTTTTGCTGTATGTTTTGGGTCATCGTCCACTTGTACTATGAAGTGCTGTCCAATCAACTTTGCTGCATTTGGCTGAATCTGGGCAGACAGTATATCCCTATACACTTCAGAATTCTTCCGGCTGCTTCTGTCCTCTGTCACGTCATCAATAATGACCAGTGCCACTGGAAGTCATGCATGCTCATGCTATCACACCGCCCCACCATGTTTCACAGATTATGTTGTATGCTTTGGATCATGAGATGTTCCAAGCCTTCTTCATACTTTTTTCTTCCCATCATTCAGGTACAGGTTGATCTTAATTTCAGCCGTCCAAAGAATGCTTTTCCAGAAGTGTTCTGGCTTTTTTAGATGCTTTATGGCAAAGTCTAATCTGGCCTTGTTTGCACCTTGTGGTGAACCCTCTGTATTTGCTCTTGTGAAGTCTTCTCTTGATTGAAGATGTTGACAGTGACACACCTACCTCCTGGAGAGTGTTCTTCTCTTGGCTGGATGTTGTGAAAGGGTTTTTCTTTACCATGGAGAGGATTCTCCGATCATCCACCACTGTTGTCCTCAGTGGACCTCCATGCCTTTTTATGTTGCTGAGCTCACCAGTGCATTCTTTTCTTCTCAGAATGTACCAAACTGTTGATTTGGCCCCTCCTAATTGTTCCTGCTGTCTCTCTGATTGATTTGTTTTGTTTTTGAAGCCTAACAATCATCTGTTTTAACTTGTATGGAAAGATCCTTTGACTGCATGATGTGGGTTCACAGCAACAGCTTCCAAATGCAAATGGCACGCTTAGAATCAACTCCAGACCTTTTACCTGCTTAATTGATGTAGAAATAATGAAGGAATAGCCCACATCTGTCCATGAAACAGCTTATGAGTCAACTGTCTAATTACATATTAAAGAGCTGTAATTCCTTAACCTCTCCTCCAATTTTGATGAGAGTACCCTCAAATAAAAGCTCAGAGTGTGCACGTTAAGCCCATATTAATATATTCATATATAACTGTAACTTGAATATGTTTTGGTCAGCAGCTAAAATAGTAAAAATTGTGTCTGTGTCCAAATATACGTATATGGACCTGACTGTAAATCTATCTATCTATATATATATATATATATATTAATTTATATATATATAAATATATCGATGCCATGCGTAAAATATCGTTATCTGTAGTATAAATAGGCATCTTTATTTTGGCACTTCTATGCATTACCGCCAACGTGTGCATTCTCATTCAAACTCACATATCAGGACTCGATATAAGGACTGGAACATAAAAGACGCTTGTTTTATGTTATGTAGGCCTATTTGTGTTATAATACTGCATATATGTGTATATGTAGCGTGAAACAAAACATCAAATTATTACAGCGTTTATACAACAATTTATACATTTGAAATGTCATGTTTTATAAATAAAGAGTCTCCATAGCCAAATAAAATGTGATTTTCAACATCTAGGCAGATGTTTAATTAAAAATATTATTTTAATCTCTTCACATGCTAAAATCCTCTTTACAGGCTTTGCATTAGACTCACTGATGTAGTCACTTCAACCAACAGCTGCTCACTTGGTTTATAGTGTTTGCAGCCTGTGTAGAGAAACCAGCATTACCAATCTACATAAATGACACCGTCATGTGTTCACAGTTTTATTAGCCCCATACTGACTTATTGTGAGCCCTAAAACCACTGTTTCTGCTTACAGGCTCCATCTCTCTAATTGCTCCACCTGTACTGTAAATTGGACCCTACTGTTAATTAGTCTCGGCCAGTCGTGCTGCATTTCAATAGCTCCCCTAGTGTGCTTCAGTTCAGTCTAACCAACATGCTGCCTCATCTCTAGTCTTTAACCTCTCTGCAACTTTATCCCTTATTTCACCGGCTTAAGCAGATTCTAGTGCTGGCTTAAGACCCTCCACAAATTAGCACTGAGTAGGAAATATTAGGCCATCATTAGTCACACCTATTAAAACTGGGGCTTACAATCTGTTACAGAAAGCTGTCACTCATCACATTATGTTTTTTCACCGGGTAACATTGTATGAATTTCTTGCACAGCAGGAAAAATTAAACTGATGTTTTGTAGTGCACAGTTGGTTAAAAACTGCTTAGTAGATACTGTGATTATCAAAGTCCATGCCACGCTCTGTTTTGCAGCAATAGATCATGCTTTTTGCACGTGGTTTGTGTTTTTAAATATAGTTATGTGATATGCATAAGAAAGGTATACAGTAGGATTCAAAAGTCTTTATTTATTTGAACCTGTAAATAAATTGAATGTTTTAGGATTTAAAAGAAAAAAACTTTAGAGAAAAGGGTAATAAATGAAAATAAAGGGGAAAAAATAAGATATATAATACAAAAAAAGGATTCTAGAATTTAAGAGAAAAATGAATGAAGGAAGGAATGAACAAACAAACAAACAAATAAATAAAAGATATACAAATATTTTAAAAATATGTTAATATAATGTATGATTTAAGAGAAAAATAAATAGAGACAAGGAGAAATAAATGAATATGAAGGAAAATATATAAGATACATAAAACAAAAAATATTTAAAAAAATGTATTAATATATTTTAGGATTTAGCCTACAAGAAATAAATATAGAGATCAAGGGAAATAAATGCATATAAACGGAAAAACATAAGAAAACAAGAAAAGTTCATTTAAACCTGTAAATACAAAATACAAGTTTTACAATTGTGAAATTTTATAATTAAAAAAAATATAATTCAAAATAATTACATTTATAATTTAAAAAAAATCTAAAAACAAATATATATATATAAATATATAATTAAGTATTAATATATAAATATTATAATTAAGTAATACTTACAAAAATATTAGTAATATTAGTAATAATTACAAAAAAATAAAACCCTTTTTTTAGAATTTTGACCATTGAACATGCCATTTAATAAAACATGTAAATAAACTAAAAGTTTGTTTATTTATTTATTTAGAAACTTTAACGATTTTGAATTTGTGACATTTATCATGTCAATTTTTGTACAGACAGTCAGATGTTCTTGCTTCCACTAAAGCTCAAGATGCTCTTTATATCATCAAATCATCCTGGAGAATATGATCATCAGGTTTTATTCAAATTTGCAAAGTTCATGCAGCACTAAAGCTGTTGTCACTAAAGCCAAAGAGGCACAAACCAACAACTAAGACATTCTGAAGCACAATTTTCACTTCAAATACACTGCATTAAATGCTAAAGTAATGCAAAACAGAAGCATTTCACTAGAGGTCTGAGCCGTTTGGAGCCTGTGCGCTGCAGTGCTTGTTCCTGAAGCTGAGTGTTTGCGCAGGGGGAGGGGAGGCATATGGAGCGGGCAGCTCTGATCGGCGTGTGTCCACTCCACCTCCTCTCCTCCCTGCTTACAGTAAGTGGCTGCTTGAAGCACAGCTGCCAATGGAGCAGTGTCAGTCCCCCATTCACCCTCAGAGCTGTTTGCTGTGTAATTACAGTTCACCCGGCTTTTGTTCAGCCCCTAATCTGGAGGCTGCATTGTAGAGCGCACGTGCCCGACCCTCGTTCAGGGGGCCAGAGTTTACCCGACCCGGGTCCCCCTCGCTCCTCCACCCTTTCTTCTTTTCACACTGTGGTCCAGAAGTGTGCTGATCTACAAAGCCCTGAAAGGGACACAATTAGCAGGCTGACAGCCAGTGTGAGGAGAAACAGAGGAAACCCAAGCACAATAGCTTGGACTTCTATACGGCACTCTAAAAACCCACAGCCATGTGCCGCCCGCAAAACACAGCCGCTGTCATTTGCACCTATTGTCACAGCTGGCTATTGTGATTCGTGTTTTTTGGAGGGCACACTTTGCCAATGATGTGAGTGGCACAAGTATTATGAGCTGGAAATGCTGCTTAACAAGTGGATGTGAAGAAGTTAAACTGTCATTCAGCTACAGTTCCTGATTGAGCACTCCGAGCTCTCTGTCAATGATTGTATGAGGATCAATGGAGAGGCACAGTTGGCTGACAAATGAATAACAGGCCACACCAAAGCTAGACTAACAAATAAAACTGGGTCCTCACTGGACAAATCCATCAAACCAAAAGAAATGTTTGGCCAGTCTTCCTTAGCCAAGACTTTTGTATGGAGTTTTTAAATGAATTTAGTGATGATGTTGTTTTATGAAAAATTACAGTTAATTTTCAACAGATTTCAACTTTTTTTCTGTTATATGAAGGACACATTAAACGTAATTTTATTCATAACTATTTATAGTTTTTTTTATTACCATTGTCTCAGACCCATATGTTTAATCTAAATTATGGAACCATATGAAGCCGTTATAAAAAATATTGATTACTACATTTTTAAAACTACAGAACTGATAGGAGTAAGAGACTACTGTAAAATAATTGACTATTAAATTATGATTTTTTTGTGTGTGTAAATTGTATTTTATTACTATTATTATTATTATTATTATATTTTAATTTCCTTCATTTATTAGTATTTGTTTTTCCTCTATATACTGTATATATACAAATAGATAAATAAATAAATAAAGTTAGTCAGTGTACTATTTACAGTGATTTTTTTTAATTAATTGAAATAATTTTCACTCAGAAATTGCTAGTAAATTTCACAAATAATTACAAAGCAATGGAAAGTGACACATTAAATTAAATATGACATTTTGAAGTAAAAAGACTGAAATAAAACACTCCAATAATCTTTACAACTTTCACAAAACATGCAAAAATTTTGACAATGTATTTAGGATATAAAATGCTAGCTATGAAATTAGTCTTAATGTCTTTTCATGTCACCATAGAATGCAGTTAAATACATGCATGCATATTTTCTGTTGAATATTGTGAGCGAACAAAATAAACAACCTATTTTGAGAGTGAAAAGTGTCATTTTATGTAGCTTCTGCAAGTCCACATGATCAAACGTGCCTATTTTTTCATTTTTTTTCAGTTTTTTATTTATTTATTTTCTTTCTTTTTTTTTTTTTTTTGTCAGGGGTCACCAAAACTGTTTGCTTCCCAACATTCTGTCTTCTTTTATGCTCTGTGGAAGAAAGACAGTCAAACAACATGAGGGTGAGTAAATACAGTGTGCATTTTCAAATTAAAACTGAACATTCTATCTGGATGCTGCCATGTAGTAGAAGAAACTCATTTTGCTTAAGTCATTGAGATAACCACAAAGCGTGACGCTCAGTTAGTTTTTGTTTTTCCTTGCCTACACACTATTAACAGCTTCTAATGGTCTCATTCATCTTTTGAGCGTGACAACTCAACTCAATGTGTTATTGATATCTCATCATGTATAAGGCTATATTTACAGTGCTGTAGTATCTGTTTTCCAAACAGTGGAAGAATTCAATGAACTCAAGGTGCGTGTGTGTGAGTGTGTGTGTGTGAGATGAGCAAGTGAAAGAAGAGGCATGGTAAGCACTGCTGAGGATAGTATTGATCTGACCTGATGTCTGGGTTTAGGTTTGTAAAAGGCCCATGTGGGGATTCTGCCCAATGGGCCGATGATTAGCTGCCCCTGCATCTGTTCCTGATCCCTAATAAAACAAATCAACACGTTTCTTTTTTCTCTGTGTTTATATTACTAACACCAGAGAATCATACCTAAATAAACCTTCTGAGGTTATGTGGTATTGATCAAGTGATCAGACAAACTAACAGATCTATGAGAGGTAATGGATGGAGGGTGTACCTGAGCCCCGTCCCGGTCTGATCAGCCTCTCTGGTTATGCATGAACATCCACACTCCTCTCAGTTGTATGTATGCATACGCAATAATGGTCTGGATAATCTGACAGATTAAGACTAATCTAAAGCAAAATGGAGAAAATATCCAGTTTTAAGGATTTCTTACAAGAGACATCAAGAGAAGTCTGTTTGGAGATTTTGGGCTACTATGCTTAACCGTGGATCCAAAATACACATTTAGGAAATGGAAAAGCAATGGAGAAATGGAAGAGCAAACTACTGAGTGGGGATAATCTAATAAAGCGTATTACTTACTGTAATATAAGCTGAGCCATAAAGGGTTATAAAGAATAAAATGTCACAGCTCTCGGTAAATAAACTTGTACTGCTAAACCAGGCCCTTCCATGATTCACGCCTTAATGACGTGGATTGGGAAGAATGGCAGGATTGCGGGACCTTGGTGGGCTCTCAGGGGAGAGAGGATTGGAATCCACTGGGTCAGCTCATGATTAGAGGGAGGGACAGTTTAGCTTCAACACTCATCCTAATCAATAGCTGATCATCACCAGGGCCACAATGCTATAAAATGAAGACATGCTAATGTTCTATAGGACAAAGCTGTCAAAAGTAGACAACTTCTAATAAGGAAAATACATATTAAACTCAAAAGGTAGTTTTTTGTTAAAGGTAGCCTGGATGTTTTTATGCACAAAGGTTTGAAGTTTGTTTTAAACAGACTTTGTTTAAAATACCCTTGAAATCTTAAACAGAAAATTATATTATATTATATGCATACTATGTCCAATTTTATGATAATCTATAATACTTCTTTAAATTAAGAATAAACTAACTAATATTTTGTCAACTAATTCTGATGATAAATGTTGATAAAATATTTTTTAAATAAATAAAATACAAATCAATATTTGAGTTAACTGATTCTAATGATTATATTATATTATATTACACACACTGTCCAATTTTATGATAACCTATAATACTTCTTTAAATTAATAATAAACTTATCAACTAATAATTTGTCAACTAATTCTGATGATAAATGTTGATAAAATATTTTTTTTTATAAAATACAAATCAATATTTGAGTTCACTTCTTCTGATGATTATATTAGATTAGATTAGATTAGATTAGATTATTATTACACACTATTTCAAGAAATTAATGTTATTATAGTCTATAATCCTTCTTTAAACAAACAAAAAACGAATTAACTAATATTTTATCAACTAATTCTGATGGTACATACTGATAGAATAAATATATTTAACAAAATAAATAAATAAATAAATAATAAAAAACACAACATCAAACTTAAAAATAAAATAAAATAATAAAGAGTTTACCATAATGTGTATGTGTCTGAGCTGTAATGTCTGCATATACTGTAATGCTGCAGCAGCTGAAATATGTGTGTGCATATTTTATAGATGTGTATGTATGATCATATATTTGAATTAGGCTGTCCTAAAGTGGTTAAGTTAACTCTTTCACACCTGCTGACCACTGCTGATGATAATGTCCCCTGTCAGTCGTCCCCGCCGCTAAGGGCTAAAGTCTCACAGCAGCGCTAACTAACCCTGATGTGAAACCTCATTTGGCTACTTGTGTCACACCTGCAGAAAGGCTTCAAGGGCAACAACAGGAGCAATTACCCATCAGGTCTCCTTCATTAGAGTGTTATTGAGGTGAGGACTGTGAACAGGTACTTCACCGGACGGTACATCATCTAATAGGTCACTGGGGTATATCTCCTGCGTGAGAGGATGGCCATCACGGTCAGTTCACATGGACCCACTGGTCACAAAGGTTCAAAAGCAACAGACAAAGACATCTTAATAATGTCTCAACTGTCTTTTGGTGGACATGGACTCACCTGGGGAGCTTATTATTGTGGTTAAAGGCCATGAATTGGAGACAGATACACTGCAATTATGACACAAGGACTGATGAATCCATAAATTACAATGAGGTAAAGTGAACAGAAGGAAAGAACCGAAAGTTTTAGCGAGAGCAAATAGACTCTGAGCCTCAGGTTCATAACCGCAGAACTGCTGATCAAGTTTCATAAAGTGAATGTTTCATTGTCAGCAATTGTGTTAAATTCAGCAAATAATCTCTACATGCACCACTACAGATCACTGGATGATTTTTGATTAAATTCACCATAGAAAACATCAATATAATGTCATTTCTTCATTTAAAAAACTTAAAAAGCATGTTCATAAAATTATAAAAAATATATATTTTAAACATTTAAATTATGTGATCAGATGAATATGAATTTATATTACATATCTATCTATTATACACATATATCATACATTATTATATATAATTAATACATAATATAATATATAAAATCTTTACAAATATACTATACTGTATATCAAAATAAAGAAAGAATTAATTTTTGAATTTTTGATTAGTAATATGCATGGAAGACCGATGCAGAATGATGCAATGAAGCAAGAACTTCATTTGGACAACTTTAATGGCGATTTTCTAAATATTTAGATTTTTTTTGCACCCTCAGATTTTCAAATAGTTGTATCTCGTTGTATTGTCCTATCATAACAAACCATACGTCAATGGAAAGCTTATTTATTCAGCTTTCAGATGATGTATAAATCTCAATTTCGAAAAATTGACCCTTATGACTGGTTTTGTGGTCCAGGGTCACATTTATTGCTCTCTATCTATCCATCCATCCATCCATCCATCTATCTATCTATCTATCTATCTATCTATCTATCTATCCATCTATCCATCTATCCATCTATCCATCCATCCATCCATCCATCCATCCATCCATCCATCCATCCATTATCTATAGACTATATACTGTACAATAGATAGACGTGTGTAATTTATTTCTAAATATATATGAAAATTATTTTATTTTATTTTATTTCCACCAACTAAGTGCTTTTTATGGTTTGTTGGCACATTCTCACTACATGGCTTTTTTTTCTCTCACATTAATGAAAATATATCTCACAATGTTCAGAATGAGGCCCAAAACTCATTAAATGTCTGCACTTCTCTTCTACTTGCCTGTTAGGAGAGAAGTTATTGTACTGGCAAAGCAGCCATTACTTCAGCATCACGCTGTAAATCTATTCCATGAACTATTTGTGTTCTTGTCTAAATGAGCTCATCGCTCTCTGTGTGTGCAGCTCTCAATAGCCGCTCTCAGGGTAGAGTGAAATATTGCGGATGATGATGCTGCTAATTATTGGTGATTTTCCCAGGCCCTATCTGTCATTAGGCAGGACTGCATCATCTTCTAACGGAGGAAAGACAGACGATCGTCCTCAGAAGCAGCTTGCTGATTATTGGCCAGATTCACTGTTCAAACTGTTAAGTCACTTGGGTGTCACAAGAGGTGACCATACATTTGAAGACATAATGGTGCGCAAAAACATAGTTTGGCAACACTTTAAAGTAAGTTTCCGTTCATTAACTGGTAAATTAACATTTCATGATTTACTAATACATTAAAATAGTTAAATAAAAAGTATCTGTTAAGATTACTTAATGCACCTGAGCTAACATGAACTAGCAGTTGTATTTTTATTGATTAAACATGAACAAAGATTAATAAATACTGTAACAAATATACTGCTCATTGTTAGTTAATGCATTAACTAATGTTAACTAATAGGACATTATTGTACAATGTTGGCCGTGTATGTATGTGTATATACATACATACACAGCATACATATTTGGATAGGACAATATTTGGCTGAGATACAACTATTTGAAAATCTGAGGGTGCAAAAAAATCTAAATATTGAGAAAATCGCCTTTAAAGTTGTTCAAATGAAGTTCTTAGCAATGCATATTACTAATCAAAAATTAATTTTTGATATATTTAGCATATGGTAGGAAATTTACAAAATATCGTGATGGAACATGATCTTTACCTAATATCCTAATGATTTTTGGCATAAAAGAAAAATCGATAATTTTGACCCATACAATGTAGTGTTGGCTGTTGCTACAAATATATCCATGCGACTTAAGACTGGTTTTGTGGTCCAGGGTCACACACACACACACACACACACATGTATATATATATATATATATATATATATATATATTTATTTACATATATTTATATATAAAGGCATTTTTTCAATTGATCATTTCGGGGTTATTATAATTAACTAAAACAACTAAAACCAATGAAAAAAATGAAAAAAATGTTACTTGAAATACAATAAACTAAAATTAAATTAAATTAAATTAAATTAAATTAAATTAAATTAAATTAAATTAAATTAAAAATAATAATTCAAAATATTAATGTTGATTATATTATTACAAAATATAAATAATACAAATATATATTATTATTATTATAAATTATATATTATTATAAAATATATATTGTATGTGTGTGTATTTGTATATACATAATAAAAATACACAGTACACACACACATATATTATATAAACATTTTTAAACTTTTATTTTGGATGCAATTAATCGTTTTAATCATTTGACAACACTATATCATATTGATCAGTGCTGTCAAATGATTAAAACGATTAATATATATATATATATATATATATATAGCATCAGTCTGACCACATTAGGTAAATCAGAAAATCATACCAGCAAAATTGAAATCTTATGTTGCAAATGAAGCTGTACTGTTCTGGCATTTTCACCATGAGTTTCTAATCCTCCAAAAGAGCTTGTTTGTCCAGCGTTCAGTGGGCTGAAACAGATTTACACACACTGAACAGAGCAAAGAGAATGAAAGTTCTCTATCTTAGTCTTGCTTGGGCCTAGACCCCTGTTACTATCTATCTAACACACATTCCGCTTTGCCTTTAATTACCGTCTTCATGCGCCGAGAGCTCTGATGAGTTGATTAAGCTAGGCTTTGCTGTTCCAGTCTCTAGCCCTGTGATGAATTAGTCTCAAGCTTATTAACTGACTTATTCTGATCAATAAACCGCCGGTGCTGAACATTGCCAGAACAAAAGGAAAAAATGCTTTCTACTACACACTGGGAAAAGGTCATTAAAGCAGGCTAACTGAGAACAGAAGGTATTGATAAGCTGATTTTGGTGGAATATCAATTAGATGAATATCAATTTTGTGACTAGTAATTAAAAAAAATGAAAGAGTCCAAGAATTATGAGTAACACTACAGTAAGGTCGCATTTGTTAACATTAGTTAATGCATTAACTAACATGAACTAAGTATGAGCAATATATTTTTACAGCATTTAATAACTTTTTTTGATGTCAGTTAATAAAAATACTCATGTTCATGTTAGTTCACAGTGTATAACTAATATAACTAATGTTAGCAGATACAACATTCTTAAAATCTTAAAAATATATTATTAAACGTTAAAAGTAACATTAAATTAGATGAATAAATGCTGTATTGTATTAAGTACGTATTGTTCATAGTTCATGTTAACTAATGTTAATAAATGAAATGTAAAATGTTACCAAATTATGTTTAAATATTGAACTTTGAATAAATGAATGAATAAAGTTTAATTTGTTAACTCTAGTTAATTAGTTAACTAACATAAACTAACAATGAACAATGTATTTTACAGCATTTATTAACCTTGTTACTGTTAATTTATAAAAATGTTCATGTTTATGTTAGTTCACAGTGCATTAACTAATGCTAACAGATACAACTTTTGATCCTAAATATGTTGAGATTAATATATAGCAATTAATAAATATCGTAGAAGTATTGTTCATTGTTTGTTTGTTAACTAATGTAGTTAATGATAGCAAATGAAACCTTGTTGTAAAATGTACTGTATGTTGAAATATGTAACTTTTTGGTAACATTTTACAATATGGACTCACGTGTTAATACTGGTTAACTAGTTAACACTAACTAACAATGAGCAATATATTTTTACAGCATTTATTAACCTTTGTCATTGTTAATTAATAAAATATTCATGTTAATTCACAGTACATTAACTAATGTCTAACTTTTGATCCTAAATATGTATGTGTATCTTGAGATTAATATAGCAATTAATAAATGCTGCAGATATATTGTTCATATCATGTTAACTAATGTAGATAACTAATGTAAACAAATTAAACCTTATTGTACATTGTTACAAAATTACATTTAAATCATTTTTGGTAACACTTCACAGTGTTGGTCTCATTTGCTAACACTAGTTAACACTAGTTAACTAATATTAACAATAAGCAATATAATTTACAGCATTTATTAACCTTTGTTGCTGTTACTTAATAAAAGTGTTCCTGTTCGTGTTAACAGGTACAACTTCAGATCCTAAAACAATGTTGGGATTAACATTAGCTAAAGTTAATAAATGCTGTAAACCAACTGTTCATTGTTAGTTCATGTTAACTAATGCAGTTAACTAATATCAACAAATAAAGCCTTATTGCAACTTTTTGACTCACAAAATGAGTGTAATGACTACTTTCTGTCTGGAACACACACACCCACACACACACACACACACACACGCACACACACACGCACACACGCACACACACGCACACACACACGCACACACACACACACACACACACACACACACACACACACACACACTGTGCTGTCAGTCTGGGTGGGCTCAGAATGGTCTCCCCATGTATGACCTCCCTGTGTGAAACATCTATTGTCCCATGAGAGGTTCCTCTAAAGCCGATCTGAGCTGACCAAATGTCCCTCATCACCTTTCCTCCAGCAAGAGAATATTGCAGTCTTCCTGTAACCACAACATCCAGCAATGGAGAGCAGAACACATGTTTCAGGGAATTAAATATGTTTTTCTCCTCATTGATCACTAACACTAGCTGATATCATCCAGACAGGATATTTTGTGTCAGGAAGTGGCAACACGGATGTAGAAAAGGGCCGGTGATCTCACACGAGGGACTTGAAGGATCTTATTTTTACGTAAAAAGCATCTTTCTGGATGCAGACGCTGTATCGTATGAGGCCACTCTCAGAGACGCTTTACTGTGCTCTTGTATTCAACATGCTACTAATGAAGATTGTGTGTAATGGACACCACAAGCTTCCTCTTGACCGGCTGTATTGACCTCTGTGTCTCCTTCCCCCTGCGTGTGTGCGTGTGTGTGTGTGTGTGTGTGTGTGTGTGTGTGTGTGTGTTATGACTGTGCAGTGCTGATGGGATGCCTTTGGATGATGTTCTGAACCATTAGCTTGACTGCTGTGAATGAAAAGCATTCTCTGTTGCAGCTGCATTGATCCAGAAAAACAAGCTCATTCCAGCCTCAGGTCTTCTGAAGACCGTACCTTTCTGAAGAGCTTCCTCTAAGTTTGTTTGTTATTAATTTATTACGTTATTGATATGAACTATTACTACACTAATCCACAAATTAACACTCATTAATTTCACAAATAGTAATTAGCACATTTAAAAATACAACCCGCCAAGTTTCAAAACGTGGTGGTTTTAAACCAGCTGTTTTTAAACAGAGGTGACATAGAAAAGTTTAGAAATGTGAAATATATAAGATTATGTAATATATGCACATTACTGGTCAAGGTTTTGGGGTAATTAAGTTTTTTTTATGTTTTTGAAAGAAGTCTCTTATGCTCACAGAGGCTGCATTTATTTGATCAAAATAAAGTATTATTGTGATTTATTATTATTAGTATCACACGATCCTTCAGAAATCATTCTAATATGCTGATTTGCTGCTCAAGTTATTTATCGATTTTGAAAACAGTTTCTGCTGTTTGATATTTTTGGAAACCATGATAAAGTACTATTCAAAAGTTTGTGACAGATAGATAGATAGATAGATAGATAGATAGATAGATAGATAGATAGATAGATAGATAGATACTGTAAATACATAAATAAATACAAAAATAAATAAATATTATACAAAATGTTACACCTTAATATAAACTAGATATTTTTACAGATAATATTTTTCACATATTTAGATTTTTTTTCTGTATAAATCAGGTCTTTACACATGAATATATATATATATATATATATATATATATATATATATATAGCCTTTTATGTTTTAGAAAAGGGGTCTCGCAAGTGGATCATCATATTTGGGGGCCAAATAGCATCAGAATATATAAAATCCCTTGTCTAGATAAATTGTAGTTTTTATTTTGTTTTGTTTTGGGGGGGTTTTCAGTTGAACTGGCTCTTTTTTGTGGCTGTGGGTCACTTTTTTCTTTATATGGAAATAAGAGAAAAAACAAAAAGACATCACAATGTCATAAAATGCTCATGAGAACTCTCAGGTGTAAGGTTCTTTATCAATAACCCCAACAGCTCAATATCACTTTGCTTTAAATGGGAACTGCTCTCTGATAACTCCTCATTTAGCCGTGAGTGTGGAAGAGCAGCTAAAGGAAATCTGAGCAGTAATACTAGCCATTTAGCATATGGCATTCTCAACATGTAAACATCGGCACAGGGCAGAGGCTGCAGTAAAACAGTCTCCTGGGATCAGGTCCCCAAAGACCCCGTTTTTAACACACTCACACACATGCAGTAATGGAGGCTTCCTGATGTCCAGTCAGAGCCCTTTTAGCACAATGACAATCTGAGGTCATATCACTTTGTCCACACAGACCTTTCGCCCTCAAACACTTGCCCACCCACCCAGCGTCTGAATCAGCTGTTATAAATATATGTTATAAATAACATATATAAACAAATAATATTAATACTTAAAAAAATAATAAATACAAATATATTACTTTTAAATATATTTATATATCATAATATATGTCTTCACATATGAATTATGAATATTATGTGAGGAAGAATACACAAATCATATATTATGTGGGAAAGAATCATATAAAACTTTAATATGTAACACGCATTATACATTGTACATTATACATATGCATTATACTGCACTATACTTAATATTTAAGTATGTTTTGAATCTGTTAGGATGCTCATCTCTAGCTGACCATGCTATAAGTTTTAAAAATGCAAAAACCACGTAAAAGCACTGAAAGAAGGGTGTTAAAGGGGTTAGATGCCGGGAACACTAGAGCAGGGCTAGAGAGGCAGTAAAGGCTTGTTAGGGTACATTAGGCAGAGAGGGGATTATAAGGCTTCATAAATGTTTCAGACATACTCAGGGACGATGTCCTGTGGCTTTGCAAGCAGTCACTGTCTCCATAGAGTAGAGAGAGAGAGAGTGTGTGTGTGTGTGTGTGAGTGTGTGAGTGTGTGAGTGTGTGTGTGTGTGTGAGTGTGTGTGTGTGTGTGTGTGTGTGTGTGTGTGTGAGTGTGAGTGTGTGTGTGAGTGTGTGTGTGTGTGTGTGTGTGTGTGTGTGTGTGTGTGTGTGTGTGTGTGTGTGTGTGTGTGTGTGAGTGTGTGTGTGTGTGTGTGTGTGTGTGTGTGTGTGTGTGTGTGTGTGTGTGTGTGTGTGTGTGTGTGTGTGTGTGTGTGTGTGTGTGTGTGTGTGTGTGTGTGCATGAGCGTTTCTGTGTTAAAAGAAAGCACATTCTTATTTCACCTTTGTCATGTATGCATGGGTTTAATGGGGCAATAAAACGTACCTATTCCATTAGTACTCAGGCTTCTGTGATTGTTTATAGTTTAAAGGCTCCTCGGCTGGTTAAAGTCTGCTTTTATTTCTAATAAACATAAAAATTCAGTTTGTCTCATTTGAAAAAATTCTACAAAGTTATCAAAATAATCAAAGATAATTTCAAGCCAAATATACAGTACTAAATGGCTGTGAATCTGACAGCTTAGCATTCTTTCTTCCTCTTTAGAGGCTCATTTAAACAGACAGAGCAGCCCTCGGCCAGCCGTCACGTCCCACTCCAGCCAGTGTTTGTGAGTGTGTATTTATCTTTGCAGTTACTCCTCCTGACCTCTGAGTACCTTTGGGAGCTGGAAGGGGTCACTGCCAATTGTCCTATTCACAAAAGAGAGGGCAGAACATTGCTTTTGAGAGACAGAGCGACAGAAAGACTGTCACAGATTCTTCAATCATCCCACTCACTAAACAGATTAATAGACTATCCTGGGAAAGACAAGGTCATCATCATCATTTATACATACACACATATTTCAGAAACAGAAACAGCTTTATTGGTAAAGTGTGCTCACATACTCACACAAGGAATTTCATTTAATACACTGCAAATGTTATACATGAAGTTAAATATGAGAAAATATGATTTCTTAAAAAAATTATGTTTAATTCAGTATGTTGCTTGCCATTTCTTTGTAATTAATTGTAAAATTTAATAGTAATTTCTGGGTGAAAGTCATACAGATTATAAAAAACTAAGAATTTTTTTATAAAGAGTAAAAAGAAAAAAATGTCATTCAATAACGTGACATTCGCTGTTCATTGTCAAAGGCTGAAATTCATGAGTACAAAAACTAAAACTTTTGCATATAAAAAAAATATAGATATTATATTTAAAAAAATGTGTGGTCTAACTACCTGAAGGAAGTCATTTTGTTGGCATGTGACAAGAAATCCATACAGGAAATGTCACATAAAAAAGACAAGTATTTATATATTTATATAGAAGTATTATATGTATTTTGACAAGTCAAGGTTAGTTCAGATAGAATGGAGCAGCCCCAAGAAACAAAGTTGTTTGTGTGTATATGATACTGTATTGCCCTGCATTGGTTTATGGATCTGTAAGGATAAATGTGTGGTCAATTTTTTTTTTTACTGATTTCCTTTGCACATTACACACATACGCGCATACACACACACACACACACACACACACACACACACACACACACACACACACACACACACACACACACACACACACACACACACACACACACACACACACACACACACCCACAAAGGTATATACATATACATGTGCACACACTGTATTCTGAGTGTTAGTGTTATACTGAGACAAAGAGTATTAGGAAGGATGACAGTAAACACAGAACTAACAGAGAGCGCAAGGATCCTTTGTGTACACACTTAAAACAGGAGGATGGAATTGACTAATGATGATTTGTTATAATTTAGTCCAATGAACTGAAAAACTCTTGATAAAATTATTGAAATAGTTACTAATGTAAAAGGCAAGCAGAAATGGTCAAAAGGAGCATGAATAATAATAATAAATAAATAATAATAATAATTTAAGCCTACTCACACCTATCATTATTAATGTTCATTTAAAACCTGAAAGGTCATCTCCCATCACAAAGCGCCAGCACGCCAGGAACACCTCAAATGTGTCTCTGTCCCTAACTATTTCACTCTCTCTTTCTCTTTCGTACTCTCTTTCCATCATTCTGCCATTCGCTGGCTCTCTTTCTCTCGCTCCCCTCCTGCTGCTCTGTTAGAGTCAGGAGGAATAACTGTGAAAAAGAGACAAAAGCACATCAAACACACACACACATTCACACATATGCATACACACACTCCTCTTGGGCCATTGTTTAACATGATGCATGGTGAGAGAACACTCAACACTCACAAATGTGAATGACAATGTCTGACTCAGGCCTGCTGGTCTAAACATACTACATTTATTTGAGGACTTCACAAATTATTCACGATTCACTATTGCTTGTCATAATTTCATGTAATGTCACAGTCAATTCTGAAATATTTAGTAAACATAACAGGCTTATGTAAAACTTTGCCATTCACAGATAATTATTTTTTCAAGTACAGTTAGTTTCAGTTAGTAGTTAATTTGATTATTCATATTTAGTTTAACAGCACTGGAAAATTTTGAATAAACAGTTTGAATAACTCATTGTATTTGCTGCATAGAGTTCTAAATATACTTCACAATATTGTAATAAAAACTATTTTGGACTATTCTAAATATTCTATCAATTATTTCTAAATACCAAAATCTAAATAGCTGTTTTAAACCTCATTTTGCTAATTGTTTTCTAGTTATTTATGTAATTATTATGCATTATAATGCATTATTATTATGCAAATTTATTATGTATCAATTTGTATGACCTCAGTTGAAATTACATGAAATATTTTAAATCTAAAATTATTTATGTATTTTATTTTAAATATGACCATTCAAAATGAACTAATAAAGACAAAATAATGATTAGAAATGGTAAAAATGGTTAGTGACCATTTATTTTACCCTCATAATTTATCATTTTAATGCACTTAACATCTAATTTTTTATTCAAATTTTCTGATTTTAAGCTCATTAAAATATTATGAATAAAATTATGAGTAAAGATGGTTCATAGAACCATTGCTTAAAATGAATATCACACTTTGTTTGTACACAATATACAATCTGCACTGATATTCAGTAATTATTATTAGACATTATAATAATTATTACTCATTATTAGTATACTGAAAAAAAGGTTTATGGGTTTACTTTGAAACAACTATAACTTAGATCACTGCTAGTAAATTTCACAATTTTAGTGCTGTCAAACGATTAATTGCATCCAAAATAAAAGTTTTTGTTTACATAATATATATGTGTATACGGTGTATATTTATTATGTATATATAAATACACACACATGCATGTATATATTTACAGAATGTATGTTATGTTTATATGTTAAATATATTTATATATAATATAAATATAAGAATATAAATATATACATGTAAATATTTTACAAATATTTACTGTATGTGTGTGTATTTATATATACATAATAAATATACAAAGTACACATACATATATTATGTAAACAAAAACTTTTATTTTGGATGTGATTAATCGTTTGACAGCACTAAAATTAATTTCTAAGTAAAGTAACACACTGAAGAAAGACTGAAATGAGATTTTCTTCTAAAAACTACTTCAATAATCTTTGTTTTATTTACAATATTTTTTACAGTGTATTTATGCACACACTTACCAGTTCCTCAAGATATAGCTGTCAACTGGAGACTCAGTATTGCCGCAGATATCTATAGTAGACAGTTGTGTGTGTGTGTGTGTGTGTGTGTGTGTGTTGTCCCATGGGACTGACCGTCAGTGAAGGCTCACTGAAGCTTCATCCAAGCAACCAGGGCCATCTGCCCCATCGCTACTGTCATCTGGACAATCTCTCTGTCCTCTTTCCCCCTCTGTATGTTTCTTCCTCAGTCTCTCTCTTACTCTCTAGCTTCTCATTTCTCTCTCTACCAGTATAGAGCGGCTTTACTGTGTTTGATCTGTCATTCATTCAGTAAGCAGCATGCCGAGCCTTTAGCTGGCCTTTGCAGAGGATTACCTACTGTCCCAGAGGAACCTACCAGCACAATGACAACACCAGCCCAGCCTGTACCTTCTGCTTCCAAGCTGCTCGAGAGACCCAAGCACCTGACCGGGGATCAGTTATTTACACTTTACCAATTCCTTAAAACAGTTCTTCATGTAAATATAAATAAAGTCGTTTCGGGTCCAAATGACCCGGGTGGAGGTTAAAGCAGAGTTTATGGTTTCACTCAGCAAAGAGCCCTGGGCTAGTTTTAGACAAGTCTAGTGATGTGTGCTGACTGCTATTAGAGGATCAATAGGGCTAATTGATCAGATTGTGGTTTAGCTCAACTGTTGGTGGCTACTAGACATAGAGCTGAAATAGGAACTGACAGGTAACCACTTAAAGAGAGACAGTGTGGGCCAAACATGAGGACATCTTGAGCTGCTTTTCCTCTGTTACCAATACAGACACATGCTAAACAGTCATTTTATTTATATTAAATCTACTGCTTGTGATTACAGCCCTCATTTAAAATGAATTACTGCACAGCCATCATAGAGGTTGACCTCGGTGTAGCCGTATCATCCAAACGCCACTGGGGGGATATCATTAATCTCATATTAATAAAGAAATCAAAATAAATTATGGATGTCCACAGTGGACTGGGAGGCATTTTAAAGCACCAAAGGTTAAGTGTGAAATCAATGCTTATAAATGAGCGTATAAAAATGCAGGGGAGTGAAAGGAGAGAAACAGTGAGCGAGCACAGCCTCTAAATCAGTTTCCCACAAAGCATGATTGTTGTCGAGTCACGCTTTTAACGCCACAGAGCTTTTACCGAGTGCATCAAGACCATTTTTACCAGCTCATTATGGGCTCTGCATTATGAACCACATTGGAGTGGCGTTCAACATTCCCCTGGTGTAAAGAACTATATAATACTTAAAAAAGAGAACTTATTATGGAAATAATATACATATACTTAAGTGTGAACTGAATGTAATATCTTTAGGTAGGCTACTTAACTGCATGTTATTTGCAAATAAATGAATATGTAGGCTATTATAGTTTGTTTATAGCCTATCAAATGCAGTTAGCATTTTTATAATTACTTCTAGGACTATAGTTTTTGAAATATGTTTTAAGTGTACTGCTAAGTGTACAAGCATTATCCACCTTGTTTTTCAAAGCAGAAGTAAGTATGGGCGAGACTTCCGGTTCATTAGCGCTATAAGGAAATAAGGAGAAGAACAACAACTTGCAGTAAATGGTAAAACTGTTTGCACTACAAACCAGTGTGTTCATAATTAAGATAATGCATTAAAATAATATGGCAAGACACACCAATTTGCAATATCAAGCAGCAAAACCAGCTGTTTTGTACAGCTAAAAATAGCTGGACGCGATGAGACCGGAAGCCACACCCATAAAATGTATAAATGGCCACGCCCGCTCTTACGGGAAAGATATGGTGAATAAAGTAAAAACTGACTTGTAGCCTAATTTAAATGTATTGAAACATGTATATCATTATATTTGTAATTACACATTTAAGATGAAGTTGCAACTTACATTCGAAATAGCCTATTAACTTTAAATGTAATACTGAGTAGGCTACACTATGCAGTTAAATTAAAACACAAGTTTAAAAAACATAAAAAACTTAAACTTATTTTATTTCAGCTAGTTGCCAAACCAACATATCTCATTTTCATTTAATTTAACTTGAAGTACTAAAATAATAAAAAGAAAATTTGAAGAGTTAATTTGCAAAAACAGATAACTCCGTTTTTAACAATTTTCAAAAATCATGTTTTTTCATTGTGCATTCCAATTAATCTCCATCAAACTGCAGTTGGGTTATTTTGATTAAAAATAAATAAAAATAAAAACATGATAACATAATAAAAAAACATGATTTTTAAAAATAAAACAACCGGATCTGTTTTTGCAAATAAACTCTTCATTTGTAATATTAGATATAATATCTAACTAATCAAAATGACAAAAACTCAATAAAATAAATAAAACTTTAACTAAAAACTAAAATATAAAAATAAAAACTAACCCAAAATATTGATAAAATTATAATAGTATTTCAATTATAGGTCTACTAAAATAACACTGACTTATTTAAAGCATTATTGAAACCAAATGATTTGACATTATTACAAAGTGCACTTTTCAAAAGTATACTTAAGTGTGTTAAAACAGTCATGAAAGGGTATATTCTCTAATATTATATAATTTGCAAGTCCATTTAGTGCACATTCAATACAATTAAAGCACACTTCTTTTTCACAAGGCTCTGGATGGACAAAAATGCCATCATCTAGGATGCTTTCTATCATTGACCTCGAGGGCTTCTTTGTGATTTTATTATACCTCCAAGCTCTGTTAACTCACCATGAGCTCTGATGTACATGTGTACTACCAGAAGCCCCTGGCAACTTCAGAAGCTGCAGACAGAATGGAAAAGCCTGCATCTCTCTGCATCTGAAGTATGAGAGGGTAATTGAATTGTCCTCTGAAGCTTGACCTATGACCTGGACAGTTTTGTATGTAACCAGTGAGGGTGAAATTAATAATAGTATCCATGGCAGCTCCCTGTGCCAGCACCGGGTGCATCTGATGGCAGGGGACCATCGAGGCTCTGCAGGTAATCCAGTCAAATGAGAAGCCTAGCCAGGGAATCCTTCACAACATAGACTATGAGCTCAACATCTTTAAATGATTTCTGAGAGTGATCGCTGATGTTATGTCAGTAATATTTTTACAGTTAATGACTGGACGAATGAGTATATAACATGAATTGAACTTAAACTCATACACACTTATAAAAAGTTTCAGTCCTTAATGGAAAGGATTCGACTTTATCACAACAAACTGCATGACAAATGATTGCACCATTTAGCTGTGGCCTTTGACCCCTTGTTGTGGTTGTGTGTTTTGAGAAGGTGAATACTCCTGGAGAATGTGGAAGGAGTAATCTGTCAGAAAGACTTTTTCTCTCTTTCCTTCTCCATCATAGACAGTTGGTAGCATGAAGACACAATCAGGGGGCAGCAGATGTCAGTGAGACCGCCTTTGTTTCCATTCTCTCCACACTGGACCACCTCATTGCAGTAGTCCATTGTCATTAATTTGCTGTTGGGGGATGTTCACACTCCTCTTCTGTTGCTCACCATCATTTAGTAAAACACTGTAAACTCTCAAGTCTGAAGGGGAACTATCTATCTATCTATCTATCTATCTATCTATACATTTGTTTTCATGGTCACATTTAGTGTTTCTCCATTCATTTCATCCTTATCAAATGTGAATGTTTCCATATTTTTTTTCAGTCAGTATTTCTTTGTAAAAGAGAGAAAGGAGAGAAATCTGAAATAGACTTCGTGAATCAATGTGGAAATCTGTTGTATTTCGTTTCATAGTCTTAATTCATGTTAATAATAACATAATAGTATTGAAATTAAAGTTTAATAAATATTAAAAACAGAATATTTTAAGTCGAATATTTCGTTCAAATTTAATTAAATATAGTATATCGAAGCTACAAAAAATTATGCATTTACAATTATTGTAAAATCAGCACAAACCCTCATAAATTCCTTTATCAATTTTCAGAAAGTTGCAGGGAAAACCCAAAACATTGAAATAATAACAGATATTTTTCATATTATTAATTTTAATTTTCAGTTTGCAGACCGACACACACTGACACATTTGAACAGCAGTTACAGCTCATGATAAAGACTGTACAAACAGAAAAGAACGACAGATAACAGGACAATCAGTGATAATAATAATAATTTCGTCTTTGGTTTTATTAACTGGCTTTGGTTGTGCAGCTCATTATTACACGACATATTTGCTTTGAGCTAACTTTAAAAAGTAGGCCTACAAAAACACATATTTCTCTAGACAAATACATTTTAATAAATAGCAGCAACATTTAAAATAATACAATTAAAGCGAAAATATTTTCTTGGGGGACAGGTAACTATTAAATAAAATACACAATACCAAACAACATTGACGCAAGTCATCTTTGCAGGGAAAAGGCGGAATAACAAGCTTCAGTGTTGAAGCGTTAGTTCCAGGGTCTGTACTCGGAGGTGATGCTGGTCATCCCGGGAAAAGAGAAACTGTCTCCCAGCGGTTTCTGTGCATGTAAGGAATCTTTGGTGGGGAAGAGAGAGTTTTCGTCTCCAGGAAGAACAACAGTGCTGTCCAAAAGTGGTCGTTCTGAGGGGAGAGAGTTAGGTTTTATTAGATAAGCCTACAGCAATATATAGCCTATTATGTTAATACATGGCTCATATGAATCCAACAAATATATAGGCTATTCTCACATCATTCAAATTTAAACCCCTAATCTCCCGTTCTGTTTCAATCATTTTTTTCTTGTCGATAATTTTCAGTCCTTTCCAAGCCGTCTAGGCTACTTAATGAAATCCCGGGAAGCAGCTTAATATGTCTTCGTACTTGTATGCGTCTTCGTGTGATTTTTCAACTCTTGTGCTTCTTGGAAAGTGGTTCCACACACATCGCAGGAGAAGGGCTTGTCTTTGGAGTGTGTCCGTCGGACGTGGCTGTCGTGGGCCGCGTGAGAGGCGAACGCTTTCCCGCAGTGTTTGCACTTGAACGGCCGCTCGCCGGAGTGCTGGCGGATGTGCGTGCGGAGGATGCTGGAGGCCGTGAACGCCTGTGACAATCAAAAAAATACGTGTTCATATTGCACACGCTACGTTATTATTTAAATATGGACATCCTGTTGACTTAAACTGTTTACTACTATATTTTTATTAGTTGGCTAACTTTATTAAAATTATGAATATTGTAGGCTATAAAATAACAACAATAATAATATATATTTTTTTTAAATCTCACCACAATCTAACCATCATATAATTTTTTTTTGCATAGCCTAATTACATTTGTATAGCCATTATTAAGTGTTTATTCCGCTGGCCCTATAATGGGTCTATAGACTGTCTCTGCACAGAAAGAGTGACATGACCATTGAAAGGCTCTTAACGCACGCGTAAGTCACCCTTTAAGAATAGAAGGAGACGAGTTGCAACAAAGCCACAGACAAACTTTTGTCTTTGAGTGTCATAAATTAAAGCATAATCCTCATGCACAAAGCACTGGAGGTGCATCTGCCATTAACTAGCATGTAAGTGTCTTCTAAAAGTGCGTCCAGCGCTCAGATGCACCGTGAAATTAGTCAAATCCTCAAAGCAGTACTTTATTGGAATGCATCTGTAAAAGCACCGAGCATTACTCACCTTGTTACAGTAAACACACTTGTAAGGCCGCTCTCCTGAGTGCACGCGCATGTGTTTGTTCAGACTGGAGGACTGTGAGAAACATTTGCCGCACACGGAGCACTAGGAGGAAAAAAAGGGGACACGAATTACATTCAAGACTCAAGACCAAAACATTAACGCATCCAGGTCTTTCCTCGAAAAGGGTGCCTTTGTGTCCCTCATTATTATGTGTAAAAAGCGACTAACATCAGTGTTATGGCTGGCAAAAATAACCTATAAAAAATGACAATAAAATTAATTTTATGTTTGTTTTCGATTTATCCTGGCTGTTATGGCAATACATTATAATTTGATTTAATAAAGGAAATAAAAGCTAAAATTATTTAGATTTAAATGTACATTTTACAAAAATCGTATTCCCATCTTATTAGTCAGTTCCTGTCATTTCACCCCCCACCTCTTTTTTAATTAAAATATGCTATAATTCTATAAATAAATAACAAAATCATAATCCGTAATCTTAAATAAAAATTCTAAGTTAAATCAGCGTTCCAAAATGGAAAAGGCATCCATTTCGCTGAAAGACCCTTATAGATGCATATAAACACAAACTTATTCTTAAACACAATTCTAAATACGTTGAGTGAATATTAGTAAAATTGCAATGTTTGAATATTTCTCTTTTATAGGCTTCGGTTTTGTGCAGCTTTTCTTCAAGGGAGCTGTTCTTTCAGCACCATAGCTGTTCTTTCGTTAAAGTCTTCAATGAATCAGACTGAAGAAGATATATTTACCTTATGTGGTCTGTGTTTTTCATGCACATGGAGAATGTGGATTCGGAGCCGGTCTCTTTTCTCGAAAGACCTGTTGCAGAGGTGGCAGGGGAACTTTCTGTCGCCCTGATCCACGCAGCGCGTGTATTTCAGGTGTTTGTCTCTGTAGTACATGTAAGCAAACACTTTACCACAGCGATCACACTTGAAACCCTCTCCAGAATCTGAAACGAAGAAACACGGAGACGTGAGCAATTTGCAAAAACTGACACGTTATAATCTTAAATAACAGAACGTGAGCTATAAATCTATATCTAAAGAATGATACATTGCATTACGCACACACCTTCAGTTGGGAGCGGTTCAGTGTCATCAATAAAATCTTTGAGGGTGAGAGGAATACCCAGAAATTGCACATAGCAGTCTCCGTACCAGACCAGGAGTTCCTGGCCGGCTCGGAGCTCTTTGCAGGCCTCATAGAATATCTGGCCTTCACACTGGACCGCGATCAGGTTCTGCTCCTCGGGGAAGCGCGCGCACTTCACCAAGGACATCCAATTCCCTGGAGCGCCTCTTCCATCCACAAAGTGACTCAAGCGGCCGTTCTCAAAGATCTTAGCATAGGAAAAAAAAAAAGGTTTGGAATTTAATATAACTATTTCATATCAGTAAATAGCTGTATGCATTATGTCACTGGATAATCAAGTGTTCCAGGCAGACGTTTTATACAAAATCTGCATTTAAATTCTATTTTTATTTATTTAACATTTGTTATTTACCTCCCACATGAGAGTGTTGTCATCATAGGTTTTGATCTCACTTGTGTTTACAAGTTTGCCCTGAAACGGTCCAAACCTGGTGCCTTTTGGAATTGTGCTTTTATCAGCAAATATTCCATAATGTGAAAGGCTTCCACAATTAGTTTGGAGAATCGATAAACCTGAAAAATTCAAGACACACTCCATAAAATTGCCAGCTGTAAACTTCAGACTAGAAATTCTCAGGAAGGAAGGAGGGAAGGAAAGAAAGAAAGAAAGTGAATTTACCTTTTGGAAGTTCAAATCCTTCGGTATCAACCGGGAGAAGATGACGACCAGCTAATTAAGTGAAGAAACATGAGTTACAAACGCAATTTTGGAAATTAAACATGAAAGACTAGAAGAATGTGGCATTTAAATATAATGAAAAGTATAGTAATTGTAACAACGTAACATACGTAAAATATTTAAGTCACATTATCAATGTGTGCAACATAATACATATTGCCAGATTTGTTTTCCTTTTTTTTCCAGCACAATAAAATTACTTTGTCGCACTAAAAAATTCCAATGATTATTATATACCTGTACTAGGAGGAAATGATAGTCCAGAGATGGCATGTCCAACATTTTGCCCTTGTTTTTTGGAATATCCATACAGGACAGTGAAGAGGTCTTCCTCTGTAAAACTGTAGGTGCGCGTGTGCTCTGGTGATGGATCTGCGGCCTGCAGGCAGCTCAAACTGTCTTTAACCGGAGACGACGAAGCCGAAGAAGACTTTCCGCTGGACGGGCTGCTGAACTCGGACGGAGAGCCGGTGCTCTGCTCGTTATGTCTGGGGTACATGCTATGTGACGGCTGCATGTGCTGGAAATACGGCATGCTGGACACGTTGAGGATCTGTTCGTGGAACACCGCGGTCTGGTGGCTGTTGTGGCTGAAAAAAGACGGAGTCCCGGCGAAGTTAAACGGCATGATTGTCTGTGCGTCGGTCACCATGCGGCCCAGAGACTTGAGCGGATGAAAGATGCTGTGCGCGCCGGGCAGAGACGGGTAGACAGCCAGACTCCTGTCCCTCACTGCGGGGTGACTGGAGAGAGACACCGACATCGCCACAGCTGATGAGGGGGATCCGAGGAGAACTTCACTTGCAGTTTGTATTCAGTTCTGTAGACTGTAAAATATTTTCAGCATTATAAAAATAGGAAATCTTTGTTTCCATCAAACTTGTTTTTATAAATGTGTAATTTCTTCTCGAGTTTAGATTTTAATTTAGATTTTCTCCATCTGTAGATTTTAAACTTGCAGTTTGGCACAACTTTGATTTGACTTTTTAGACAATTCAACAAATTTTTCTTTAAATGTATATTGACCCATTTTGTCTCAATTCAAAACTAAAGTAAAATAAGCGTAACGAGACATGCTTTCACTCTTAAAAACAAAGATGCTTCAATGGTTCTTTGCAAATGTTCAGCGAAGAGAAGAACCATTTTGATATGGTTATTGCAATCTTTATTTTTAGGAGTGTATCTCTACTTGGCAAGTAAAATTTTGCAACACAAACAAACCAAAAATGCGACTTTGTAAATACACAAATTTTTGCCAAGTCAATTTAAAGAAAACTTTTTAACACAGTGTAAGATGCTTTGTAAATTTACCTTAAAAAGAAATAACTCCTTAGGACTACTGCAGAGATTTCAAAATCAGAAGTTTCCAGTATTGCACTACTTTTTCCAATTGGCCATTTTCTAAACAGATCTTTAACTGCAAATCGCGCCACTAACAGAGACTAATGAGGGTCGTGACACTACAATTTAACAACAGAGGGTCAGCAAGAAAGGTCACCATTAATGAAGCCTTTCCAACTCTTTTAAAAAGCATTAAAGGTGTCATGCTCCATAGAATCCTGACCTCAGCTGGTTATTGCACATGAAGAGTGGGCTTAAATCCATAATGGTAATGCAATATAAAACACAAATAAGTTATTGCTGTCATCAAAACTACAAAATTGTTAAGTGAAATTGTTTACAAATGTCCTTACCACTTGTGCAAGTCCTGAGATCCTCCTCTTGTGTTTGGGGAACCTTTGACTCAGGAGCGATGGACTGAGGTCTTGTGTGTGTGAAGCTTGAGACAGGTCTGAAGACATATGGTTGAGTGTAAGAAAGCTACTAGAGAGGGGATGCCTTTCCAGGATCTGTGCTGTCATTGGTCAGTCCTGGGTTGATCCTCTTTAACACGCTGTAGCAGCGCTGAGCCTCCTCAGCTCTCTTTCATACGCAGCACAGTCTCTAATGTGTTAACCACTGCAGGCGCACAGTTATCCGCTCCTAACCGGGCGACGGTGTGAACGGCACGAGCTCAGTTTAGAGGCTCTTTGTGAAAACGAAAGTCATCGGCAGCATTAGTTTCATAATGGGAATTAACTGCGTGCATGAGCATGGAGTTTCATCACAGACGAAGCATCTGCTGAAGTATCACAGCACTATCGCTTACTACTCAAAGCCAGATGTGCTTTATTACGAAAAAAGTCCTAATTTGAATAAAATCGCAAAGAAGGTGCAGGATTTAAAACGTATACGCAATCACACATTTTGAGCTAAACACATAGTCCGAATTGTTCTGAATAATAAGCACAATAACTATACTGTTATGAATTATTTATATTCATTAGTTCTGCTGTGAGCCACATTTAGGCTACGTCGTATTTTTGTTTTAGCAAAATATAATAAAATATTAAAACATATCAAATATACTTAATAGGCTATTAAGTAAACTTAATATAAGTTACCACACATAACAACAAAATGTATTTCTTACTGTCATTATTTTAGCAGCAATACTACTAAACTTATATAATATAAATATAGGCCTAATATGCTAATACATTGTATTTAAAAATGATTAACAAATTACATATTTTTTTGCCTACATTTTTTCGTAAAAAATAATTACATTATTAAACCAAACAATTTATCAGGCTACCTCAAATGATGACTATCTCAAGGAACAACGGAATTCAGTTTTCATACATATATACAAATATGCAAATTCAACAACATATCTATATTATCAGACTAAGAAGTGTTTTCTGGCATTATATTAAACAAGACATAAGTGTATTTATTTTGCCGTTAACGTTTATAATCCCAATTTTAAATTGGAATAAACACGTTTTGTTGCATTAGTTTTTGGCATTTCATCCATCTAACTATCCCATAACAAGGTTTTCCACCTTTTTAAATATCCAAAACATTTTACAAAGATCCATGCATCACACAGCCGAATAACATTTTCTCTGGAAAGTGAAAACATGAGCCGTGAGATGATTATAAATGTTGCAATAACAGAATTCTTTATTTACAATTCAATTTGATTCAACATTAAAGAGCATCAGCAAAGCCATATTAGTTGACAACTTGCATAACTGTATTTAAATTTCTCTCGGTATATCTAACTTTGCATAAAAGGCTCACGCTAAGATTACACACATCGATGCGGATGAAGAGATGTTTATGTGACCACAACTGGGGGAAAAAATACATCTCAGGAGCGCAACACTGTAAGCTTTCTCCAAAAAGTCCTTATAAATTACATATTGCTTCGATTTCCCATTGCATCATCTTCATTCACACACATAACTGAGAGGGTAAAATCAAGACTGTACAAATAATAAAACCCACAACTGATCAAACAAAACATGGAAAATGAGCAATATTGAGACTGAGGAGAGAGAGAGAGTGCAGGTGTCTGAGAGAATAGAGAGAGAAAGATAGACAGGTATGTAGGTATCCAGCAATAGATGAGCAGTAATGAACTGGGTCGATCCTGTCAATGATTCACTATACAAATATAATACAGACAACTTTTGTAATATACAAGACAGTAAAACAGATCTAAGGCAATATGCTAAGTTTTAGCATTTCAAGGTTGTTGCATTTAGCTCTAAGAAATTGGCAGACTATACAAAAAGACATTTAAAGTCTCAGAAAAAAACCCAAAAGGTAAGGTAAAGACAATTTTAGGAAATTCAATAGCCGTTACAATTCCATCGATTTATTTCTTTATTTTAGGACAAATGGCTCTTTTTGCACTAGCACTGATAAAAAGACTAGAAAACTCTGCACCACCTTCACATCATGGCTTATATTGATTTCAAAATCTTGACAATCTTTGGACTTTGCAGAGGGTAGTGGTACATGTGCGACCTCAAAACTGGCTATTCTCCAATATGATAGATGCGTCTGGATGTCAGCCTTGTTCAGGGCATCCAACATTCAAATTGTGATCAAAGAAGCTCGATTTAGTCGACAAATGCTAGCACTGAAATCGATTATTAAATCAAATTTTTAACCCACATGAGAATGCAGGTGTTTCTCAAAGGATACAGAAAGTTTTGAATGGTGGGCAGAGTGACGTTTCACCCAAACAATGTGAAATCAAATTCATATTTACAGTGTTCAAAAGGAAAAGCTAAAGCTATACCAAAACACCAGGTAGGCTATATTCGTACACAACCACGACACCTTCAGCGTATAATGACAGAGCTGGTCGTCGCAAACCTCAGTTGCTGCTGCTGGTACATACAGTATATACTTAATAAAAACATGTAGTAGCCTACTTTTTTGTTTTTTAACACCAGCTTAAACACAGATGACATGGCGATATTTTCAGCGAAAGCTAAAGGCTGACAATCTAACCCCGATACAAACCGTGCGCAGACATGAGACGAAAACAAAATGAAAGTTGTATGTGTAAGTCTACCGATCAAATCAAAGGCAAGGAAATTTGGCTTCGTCCTCAAATAGGCTAGAAAACACGAACTGTATTGCGTACATTACAGCGTTAAGAGTTCACGTGCCTGTAGTGATCCAAATCTAAACCGTTGATCCGGATTTTCAAGACGCGAACATTAAGTGTGAATGTAGGAATAGCCACGCAAAACATAAATGCTGCTTTATTTATTTATTTTATTTTTTGGCTACACCAGAACTTAAACCTGCATTTCACTGAGGAACAAGTAGTTTTTGGACATCTCGTTGTTTTTTTCTCAAAATAGAAACCACAATAAAAAAATCTGTCTTTAATACTGAGTTTGAACCGGGGAGCAAAAATGTGTCTCCTGAAAAGTCCTGTACAAAAATTACAAAACAAAACAAAATAAAATCTCAAGTAATATTTATTGCTTGTTGTCTTTTACACACATCGGATTCTGCTTGTATCTATAGCATCTGGCATGAAGCACGTCACTCAACACAACAAAGAAAGCACGCTTCAGTGTTGAGTTTATGGCTGTGTTGGGTTCCTCCGGTGGGGCTCCCGGCTAAAGGCTTAGAAGCAAGCGAGTATCTGTACACTGTACACACTACACACAGCACCCTCCCAGACCCCCATCCAAGAAAGAAGGACCACCTCACCCCAGCTCCCCTTCCTTAGTACCATAGGAATCAGCACATCCTCATCTTCCCGCCAAACGAACACGCTAGTCGTGAGAAACTCCGTTCCAGAAACAGTTAAGACCGGACTTTGAGGGGAGGAAGGGGAAATACATTGAAAAACAAAATCAAAAAATAAATATAATACGAAACAGATTCCCCCCTCCCCGTTATTGGTATTTACAATCTACCAGCATTTCATTTTACTAACCACAAAAATCACGTTCTTTCTGAAACTACTGGACCAAGAAAAACAAAATCCATAGGTATGCTGAATGTTTTTCTCATTCTGAGGCAATTCATATGCACTCTGGGTGATTTTTCTCTTTCTAACCGATGCTTTATAAAGAAATCTACAATGTTATTTAAAAAAGAAACTATACATTAGAATACAACTTAATTTAATACACAATAAACCTCTTGACTAAATTAAGTCTAGTTTTACAAACCATCATCTGAATTCTCATAATCTATATGTAGATGCCATTTCAACATAATTCTATCTTTATTTGCACTCTGAAACAAAACAAAAAAGAAAACAAAAAGGCAAAATGGCTGAATTTTGAGCGTGGATTTCAAATGCAGTCTTCTTGCCTGTTTTGGAACGTCAGATTGGAAAGGAGTCAGAGAGAAAGATGCTTGGGCAAAAAGAACATCTTAAGAAGAGCCTGAAGTCCAGAGGAAGAAAAACAGGGAAAAGAGAGGGAGGAATACATTCATGGGAGACAAGGATTCCGATGCCACTGTCACAGAGTCTTTTCAGGGGAGACCTAAGTCACACTACGGTGAATGCAACGGAGCAGACTGATGGAATGGGCTTGCAGTGTAAGTATGAGACAGAAGGCCATGCTTGACTGAAGGAGGGGGGGGGGGGGGGGGGGGGGGGGGTTCTAGGTCCAGAAGAACAAAGTGTCAGTGTGTGTGTGTGTGTGTGTGTGTGTGAGAGAGAGAGAGAGAGAGAGAGAGAGAGAGAGAGAGAGAGAGAGAGAGTGAGCAAGAGTGTCCATCCCCTCTGAGCTCCAGTACCCCTAAGGCATCCTCTAGAGATGTCCAGTAGGGGGCAGTAGACAGGCTCTCTAAAGACCCGTACAGCCCCGATAGCAGCTTAAGTAGCACAGCATCACTCCAAACTCTCCGTGATCCCGCTGCGGCTGAAAATCACTCTAAACTCAGTTTACTGCATTGGGATGACGTCTGCCCCGGGTCAACAATACTTCTGCTGTGGGAAAGAGAAAAAGAAATCAGGTCTTAAGACTCAAAACCATAGAATCAATTCAAAACCATAGAAGTATGTTCCGTTTACGTTGTGGTAATGTATATTAATGAACAATAATTAAGTTGCAAATAACTAAGGTAAAGTTCCCCCAAAAAACTCGCTCACACATTTGAGCTCAACTGTGTTTACTAAATGTGAAGTGCTCTGTGTATGTGTCGATCATTATTTACATGTAACTACAAGCCTAAATTGAAGTTCATATAAAGTGATCATCATAAGACTTAGATTTTAACTCCTCGATTTATATAGATTAACTTTATGATGCCTTTATAACCTTTTTGGATCTTCTAACCTGGATTTTCAGTGGAGAGACAGATACCTTTCAGGTTTCATTAAAATATCTTTATTTGTGTTTCGAAACTTAACCAAAGTCTTATGGGTTCGGAATGACATGGGGGTGAGTAAATGATGACAATTTTCATTTTTAGGTGAACTATCCCTTTAAGTTGTTATTTTGCCTTAATAGGTAAATAGTGATACTTGCACTGATAGAGGCAGGACTACAGTTCCCAGCATGCATCATGGCATGAATATACTACTGTTTTAATGTTTTCTGGGCTATTTAGTGGTGCTTTGTGTTTGCTTTAAGTTATTTGTCATGAGGTGTTCACTGCATATCTGTTTCCTAAATATGTGGTTGTTGCCACTGTCAAAAATATATGAGAATAAGATTGTTGAACATTATTTTGCATGAAGCTGGTAGTACTATTCTGGCAGCTTTGACTGGGTGGACCCTGAGCCAAAGAAATACTGTAATAAATCATGACAGGTAAAGTACTTTTTAAAAGCTCTTGTAACCCAGTTTCATATACCCCTCTCTGAAATGTGTTGTAATGCCAAACTTTGTGTTGTCATGAAGAGATAATTACAGCTAAGAAACAGAGAGTAATAATTCATTAAACCTCCACTAATGGCAAAACGCTAAATTATTAAAAGACTAGTGACTATACACACATCTTGGGAATAAATCAGCAGACTGAGATTTCAATGGCCTGTGGACTTATAAAAACACGAAGTGCACATGATCAAACTGATGCAACTTGGTTAAATATTCATACTATTTAATGAAGCTTAAAAGCTGCAGCGGACTGTGTAAAGCATAACAATCTTTACTATGTTACTGGCGAGAGTGCATCACTTAAGAAAATATATTAAAGAACTATTTTTAAAGAAAAGTTTTAAAGAAGTAGTTTCTTATGTTCACCAAGCCTGCATTTATTTGATCAAAAATACAGTAAAAACAGTAATATTTTGAAACATTATTACAATTTAAAATAACTGTTGTCTATTTTAATATATTTTAAATGGCATTTCATTATTACTCCAGTCTTCAGTGTCACGTGATCCTTTAGAAATCATTCTAATATGATGATTTGGTGCTTAAGAAATATTTTTGATTGTCATCAGTGTTAAAATAAGTTGATTAATATTTTTTGGAAATGTGATATATATCTCTTTTTCAGAATTTGCTGAATAGAAAGTTCAAATGAATAGCATTTATTGAAATAGAAATATTTTGGAACATTCTAAATCTCTTTACTGACACTTTTTATCAATGTAATGCACTCGCTGAATAAAAGTAGCCTATCAATTTCTTTTAAAATAAAATCAAAATGAAAATTTTGACCCCAAACCTTTGAATGATAAATATACTTATAAATAATATACAAAGGTATTTATAACATATATAACACACAAAGTACAAAATGCACTTAAAACTATTATTTATATGATGAAACCACAATATAGGATATTAATATTTAGTTAAGATGAAGTTCAGGGAGTTCAGGAATGTGTGTGCAGGTATGTTTGGTCAAACACTAGCTGACTTATAGACGTCATGTCTGATATTTAGCACTCAGTGTCTGTCATGTCTGCATACATGATCTCTTTATCCACCTCAAACAGGCACTAATTGCCAGCAACTAATCACATTACTCTCCTATTATGCCTAGTTCTGCATCATCCCTCTCATCTGCAAAATTACCCAGGATAATTAGAGTAAATTATTAACGAGCTCAACTACGCTATTTGGTGATCTCAGACACTTAAAGTCTGACCATTAGACATTCTACATCTAATGGTTTGAGTAAATAAATGCATCCAATAAATCTACGGCGCATTGCTTTTTACTAAACTCTTGGGTGGGTAGTTTAAATGAGCTTCATTAGCGATCAAAAGTTCGAGAGTCTGACAAGCGCTGTAAAGCAGTTTCACTCTAAAGATGTGTTTTTAAAGTAGCTTGAGCTTTTAAACCATCTGGTTTAGATGACTGTTGGGAACAGCGGAGCTCGAATGGGTTCCCAAAAGGCAATAAACTTTCACACTTTTCATAGACAAAGGTGTCACATGACTCAGAAACTGACTTGTGTGTGTGTCTAACCTGTTCAGGGCCCATGTTGGCCATGCCGCCCCCAGGTCCAGAGTTCATGGTCATCTGGTTGCCCATTTGGCCCATGTTGCTCGAGTTGGTGGCCATGGACACGTTGAGGTTCATGCCGTTACCATTGTACATGTTGTTATTGGCCTGCTGGCTGAACTGAGGTGGCGACTGCTGAGTGAACATACTGTGGAGGGAAGCAGATAAATGTATAAAAATGCTTCGTTTAGCTTCCTGAAACGTTCTCGAAGCAGCTGCTGTTGCAGAAAAGGGTGAGAGTGGTGGCACTGTTTCGAAAACCAGTGTAAACAAACACCGAAGAAGAGTATTTTGAGAGAAGAGGATGCGTTCTTGTTATCATTGGTATCTAAGAACAGATTTATTCTCACATGTGCTTTTTTACGGAATATCATTTCTATTAATTCTCCACTGAATGTGATCTGAAGAGCACTGTCCGTTTTCTTCCACTTGCGCGAGTGTTATGAGTCACTCAAGATCTGTCAATCATGGGATAATATCTCCTTCCATATTACGTATGAAAAAATGAGATAATTTTTCTATACATGAAATCTGAAAGCAAATAGACATATGTTATGACGATATATTTTCTGTATGTGTTTTATGCAGCCCATTATATTTTTTATAACAAAGGATGTTTATGACATGAGAAGCAGGTGTCACGTTCAATCCATTATAAAACATAAGAGTGCATGTCTGCCTATTATAGAATACAAATCCACTTTTAAAAGCACTCGATGGTTTAAAGTGGGTTTTAAGCAAAAACAAATAAATCACATACATTTTCAAATGCAGCTTGATGCTAGTTGTACCTCTATTTATATTTTAAGATGAATTCTTGTAAGCATTATAGATAGTTTGTGTTTCTGGTGTAGAATTATTATTTTTTATTTATCTTAATGTAATGCTGTATATTGATCAGCGGACCTTACTATGAGATGCATATCTGAGGAAAAATGCATTTCTGGTCGGCGCCACCTAGCGTGCAGGTGTGAATTAGCAGAAGGCGATCAATCGCTTTGCACTCGGTGTGAAAGCACCGTTTGTCAGCGATTCACCTCACATCGCACTCAGTTATTTATAAAATGATAGTGGATTTGTGCATCCACAATGATATTTGCTGTGAGAAATAATGCAAGTGGAGTGATACAAACGGTGAATTGATTGGAGTGCTGTTACTATTAGAATATCACACCACTGGAAAAGGCTCAGCCAATCAGATTCAAGGAACAGAAAGAATGGTTGTGTGTTTATATACAGTGGTGGCCAAAATTATTAGAACACCAGTATTTTCACCAGCTAAAAATGGTTTTAAGTCAGTTATTTCTATCTTTTGCTGTAGTGTGTCAGTAGGAAATATCATAAATTTACATTTCCAAACATTCATTTTTCCATTAATTGTAATAATCCAGTGAGATTTTTGTTTTGCACAAAGAGTCTGACAACAGCCAGTGCTCCACACAGAGATCTGATCTCACCATCATCCAGTCTGTCTGGAATGACATGAAGAAACAGAACAAACTGAGAGACTAAATCCAGAAGAACTGTGGCAACGTCTCCAAGATGCTTCAGGAAACCTTCCTGCAAAGCTACCTGAGAAACTATGCACAAGTGCACCGAGGGCAAAAGCTGCTTTAAACACAAACGACGGTCACACCAAATGTTGATTTAATTTAGTTAATAGAAGTTAATTGATAAAGAAAATCTATTTATGACATTATTTTTGACAGCATCCTCATTTTACAGCATTTTTACACAAGTGCCTAAAACTTTTAACAGTACTGCAGCTTTGCAGGAAGGTTTCTTGAAGCATCTTGGAGACTCCTTGTGCAAACAAAAACCTCACTCGATTATTACAATTAATGGCAAAAGGAATGTTTGGAAATGTAAACTGATATTTCCTACTGACACACAACAGCATTTTTAGCTGGTGAAAATACTAGTGTTCTAATCATTTTGGCCACCGCTGTATATACTGTATATATATATTAGTGCTGGGCAACGATTATTTTTTTTAAAATCGCGATTAATCACATGATTTTCTAACCACATGATTAATCGCATTGTTATGCACAAAATTCAATAATGAATTCAAAAGCAGTGTATTTATTGTGCACTTTTTCATTTAAAAGTACTGCTAAATGAACAAAAGTGCAATAACATTTGGTTTGCAAACACTTTAAACAAATATGGTGCTTTTTTACAGCAGTATTCCTTTTACATAGTAGCAGTTAATATATTTATTGTAAATCTCAACTTATAGCATTAATGTAATCAAATTAAATATAAAACAAAAGCTATTTGCCACTGCCAAGGCATTAACGTTTTTATAGAAAATATTTTATAGTTTGTTATAGAAAAACAAGTTATGCTCAGAGTCCAGAGCCTCGATCATAACATTCTAACAGGCTTCTTTCGAGTAGAGACCTGCACTATCACGGGACCCAACGCAACAGAGTGCGGCACGGGACAACGTATCAGACGCGTGATGACACCCATCTCAAGCCAGTACTGATCAACATCCCACCCCTCCTGTGACCCATGGTTTGTCTGTATGTGTATTCAGAGCCAGTGAGCAACAGACTTTAATAATAATAAAAAACTGCGTTAGTGATAACGCGTTAACTTGCCCAGCCTTAATATATATACACACACACACACAAAATGGAGAAATATGTATTCAAACAACTGCAAATATGTTAACATACTTTACCAATCAAAAAGTTTAAACCAAAACCTGGTGCTTATTTTGTGTGAGAGCGAGTGTCATGCGAGATGTAAAACTGCACCTGTTGGCATTCATGCTGCCCTGTGTCCAGCCGTTCATTTCAGGGGAGGACTGGAAAGAGGTGTTGCCCTGCGCCTGCTGCAACATGGGACTCTGGGCGTGGCCCATCCTGGGAGACATGAGGGGGCTCTGAGGGGTGGCGGCACCACCGAACCCGCCGTCCGACTGCTGACTCATACCTAACACACACACACACACACACACACAGACATGAGAGAGACAAATTCTGGTTCGAAATAAGCATACATCAAAGAAATATTTAACACTAATTAAGATATCATTATTGTATAGCACTTTTCACATCATATTCATTCACACTCACGCTGTCAAACAACATCCACATTTAGCACCTAGAAATTAATTATAATTGCAACTATGACAGGAACAATGATTAAAAATGAAAAATCACATTTGTGGTTTAGATTAGCCGATCATCATTTTTAGAAATGTCAAAGCAGAAACCATATTGAGAATATTTCAGCCCATCTCCATAATCAAAAGTGAGGAATCAAGAGTATACTAGAGGGGTTTAGAGGTGTTATAAGCAGGCAGTAAGGCAGAGTTACACATGCAGGTTAGTGTTAGTGGCTGAGACAGCCAGAGAAAAGAGGGGTGGGTGGGTATTGGGGGGGTGGGGTCTGGGTCACCGCATAATTGGTTTAAAAATCAACTGCTCCGCCTCCACTGATCACCATCAGCCAATTAGTCTAGGTAGGACAGACACTGACACACGTCACAGCACAGGCATAGACACAATTATCAACAGTTTAACACAACATAAGCTTGGCTTAAATGATACTGACTGACTGCATCAGTAGCTCATGTGTTACATATGGATCTACTGTGGCAAAGTACAAAGATGGATGTTCTGGATTATATAAATTATGATTATGAAAATTCAATCTTAATGTTTCTGATCTGTTGAATTTTGCTGTTTACCACAGAATAATTTCAACTCGTACTTCAGTTTGTAAAAAAGAACGCAAAATGCAATTAGTATGTAATTTCAATAGAAACCCAACAGGGTCATTGAGTGGGTGGCAAAGTTTAAAATATGCAAATTATCACACTATTTGTTTTTACAAGCTGAGCTGCAAATCATAATTTTCTGTGGTAATAGATAGCATGCTGTTTATAGACATTAAGTTGGAAATATTGCTGTAATATATTCTGATTACATGTGGGAAAACATTAAAGTGACTCTTCTGCCCTCTAGTGCCACATTCTACCATAACCATTATGATATTTCAAGGGCACTTCATAAATGCAATAATTTAACACTGCTTAACTAGCATAAAGTGCTAAATAACCTATTAGCTCACAGTACTTGACTTGACAACTACAAACATATTTAAAAACCCAAATACTCAATGAAACAGTTTTTAAATTTGAGATGATGAAACATTACTACATACTAATGAATTTTGGTCTTTAATTTTATGGCAGCATCTAATTTCATACCACAGTACATGATAATATAATCCAGAAAATATAAACCTCATCAATTTAGTTATTTACAAAAAAAATCTAAATACTGTCATTATTTATTCAACCTCACGTCATTCCAAAACCTGAATGTCTTTCTTCATGTGTTATTTTAGTATTATTTGAATATTATTATAATATGTATTAAGATATTAAATTAGATTTTATTTTTATATTTTCAGTTTTCATTTTAATTTAAGTTTTAGTAATTTTGTTGCATGCTATTTTATTAGTTTTTAAAATGTTCTATTTAACTTTATTTTTATATCAGTTTTAGAAATTTAGTTCAGGTTTTTAATTTAATATTTATATTTTATTTCATTTCAGGTTTAATTCAGTTACCGAAAAGAGTTTTAATTAACAATAACAACATGTCTTTCTTCATTCCATGGAACACAAAAGATGAATTTTTAAGAATATCTTGGCTATTTTTATTTTTATAACAATTATGGTGCTTTTTTTTGGTCATTTTTGAGTTTAGTCAAGTCAAGTCACCATTATTTATATGCAGATTGTGTCAAAGCAGCTTTACATTTGAAGTTTAGTCTTTAGCTTCATTATATTTTACAAAAAAGCTGGCTAGAAGATCAAAATAATCACCTTTTGTGTTCCACAAAAGAAAAAAAAAAGTTAAAATCCAACAACATGGGGGATAGCAAATGGTGTCAAAATGATAATTTTTGCATAAAACCACTCATTTAATTCTTTTAGAATATAATTTTTTAAGACTGGATTTGACTACAGTTGCTGGATTAGTATTTTTACACAGCTGACCTGTATCTGGACTATTGCATTTCTCATTAAACCATGTTGATTGGCCCTAGACGTCATTGATTTGACGCACGTTCAGATCACACAAGTTCAGCCTGTAGTGTTGCTGGTCGCAGGTGTTTGTGCGTGTGTGTGGAAGCGCATGACACACAGACAGAGAGAAAGGGCAGGCAGTACCTGAGCTGGGGAACTGAAAGGCACTGTGCTGCATTTGAGGGCTCATAACAGCCCCAAACTGTCCGCTCAGACTGCCCAGCATCCCCTGGTTAGCTAGACTCATCTGAGAGCCATGCATGCCGCTGTGGGAGAGGAGCTGGGGGGCGGGGAGGTTGGGAGAACCGGGGGAGAAAGGGCTGCTGGAGGGGGGTGGCGAGGCCAGTCCTGTACCGTAGTTGGGCGGATAGGGGAACTGCTGGGGGTTGGCCTGGGGGATCCGCGGGTTGCTCATGGCTCCGGGCATGCCTGCTGCGGCCACCGCCATGTTGGGCGGCAGGTTGAGGCCCTGGGCTCGCATGACCATGCTGCGTTGCTGCTGCTGCTGCTGTTGTTGCTGCTGCTGCCGTTGTTGGTCCAGCTGACGCTGACGCAAGTGATTACTCAGCAGCTCTCTCTGCCGCTGGGCCAGCATCTGAGCGTTGATTGTCCCCTGGGAAGACAGATAGTTTAGGCAAGCTCGAGAACAGAGCACAAGGGAGAATGCAGGAAGTGATTCGGCGTACCTGATTCGGAACGTTGGGTCTTAGAGGTAGGTTCATATTTGACACTCCAGTCATCTGATTCATCATAGGTTGACGATTCTGGAGCAGACACAAACAGAAGTGGCAAATTGTAGTATTATTTCAAAAGAAGCATCACTCATTCTATCATTCAATACGTAAGCAATACATTTAAACAACTGATCTGTTCAATACAACAGCACTCTTGTTTGTAATACACTGACTTTACATAAAAGAGTGATGAACAAGACGTTAACAGTGCTGTCAAATCAATTAATCGCATCCAAAATAAAAGTTTGTGTTTCCATATGTGTGCAATGCATACTGTGTATATTCATATGTATATATAAATACACACATACATGCATATAATATTTTAGAAATATTACATGTATATATATTCATATTTATGTATGATTTATATTATACATAAATATATATTACATATATTTCTTAAATATATACATGTGTGTGTATATATTATATACAGCACACACACATATATTATGTAAACACAAACTTTTATTTTTGGTGCGATTAATCGATTTGATAGCACTAGAAGTTAATATAGCTGTATACAAAATATCATTGTCTTCGAATGGCACTGAAACTAGCCACTGTGCAATATAGTATATTACAAATATACAATTACTATATAATCAAAAACCCTATAAATACTTACTGTTTATATAATAGTAAAATAGTGCATTATGTATGTATTTATGATATATATATATATATATATATATATATATATAGTTTAATCTTAATTACATTGAAAATTAAATCTAAATATATATAATCACTGATTGTAGCTTCAAATAGTTAGAAACTTAACAGTTATGAGGCATGACCCCTAAATAAACCCAAAATGAGGTCAAGGATTAATTCCTGTAATGTCCAGCAGGGGGCAGCTAACCACAGATGGTACTATTTCAGCAGTCTGATTTAGATTAAATTACACTTTTTGCTTTAAAATGCATGTATATGAATAGAAAAAAGATAATGCATTAAAGGCTTTGGATTAACAAAGCTAGATGATACAATTAAATGTCAGAGCGAAAACTTTCCATTGTATTGTTTTTTTTTTGTCAATACAATAGAAGTTAATGGTCACCAAAACTGTTTGGTTACTAAAATTCTTTAAAATATCTTATTTTGTGTTTAAAGGCATGAGAGGTGACATGGTATGACGGAGTCAATGATGACTGAATTGATATTTTTGGGAGAACTATCCCTTTAACTAAATGATCACTGTGCTTAATATTGATGGCATAATCAGACAATATTTTGATTAAGAAATACAAATACAACCATTTTATTCTACTTTACACAGGACTGTTCTTTCTTCTCATGTATGAGAGTATAAACTGTACCTGCTGTGCTTGTAGCCTGTGTTGCAGCTGCAGTCTGAGTGTATTGGGTTGGGTGGGGACGACCCCGGCGGGCCTGAGTCCTGGTCTAGCCTGCATGCGGAGCATGGGGTAGCCCGGCCTCTGCCCCATCTGTCCCGTCATGCCGTGGAAGCTGGGGTCCTGCATGGGCGTGTAGCCGCCCTGCTGCATGTGGGCCTGGGAGGCGGCGTACTGCTGCTGGCCGTACATGGGCGGCTTCTGATCCATCATCATACTGGGGTCCTGACCGGGGAACTGATCCTGCTCCACCGGCTGAGCCTGAACCATTACATTTAAACTTAGTAACGCAGTATCTTTACTTTCTTGTGTGTGTGGTATTAATAGCTGGTGCACATATTAAATCAGATTGTTCTGGTCCTGGATTTTGTATTGATGCACTAAAATTTCAGCAACTGAAAAATAATCTCGTCTCATATAAACATGAAACAGAAACATGATTGTATTAAAAAGGTCATATAAAACTGCCTTATATGCAATTAAAATGTTTTATTTGAGTGTTGATTACTGTAAGTACATTTGATTAATTAATATTGATAACTGATTAATAACAAACCTTTCATTTTCCATTATGGTTTTCATCTAAAATGAAAACCCAGTTTCTGTGTTTCAGTAAAAAAAAATTGGTGCATCACTAGTATTTTGATTAGTCAATAATGTGAAAGAAATTACATTTTTATTACAGTCCACATTTAAATGTTTATATTTTCAACAACAAATTGGAGTAGAAACATAATTATATAATTAAAGAGTTCATACAAAAACTCAGATGCAATTTAAATGTTTGATATGAGAGCAAAATTAGATTAATAGATTTTTAAATAGTTTATTTCAGTTCTGGTGTTCAGTAAAAAAAAATATATTTTGGTGCATCAATAGTATTTTGATTAGTCAATATAGTGAAAGGAAAAAAGAACAAACGTGTTCAACCTACCTGTCCCACTAAAGCCGGGATGCCTAGAGCACGGTCAATCTCCTCTAGGCCGTCAAAATCTTTGAGAACCTTGTAGAGCTGGCTGAGCAAAGCACCCTCATCGGCCGGACCCTCAGAGGCAGGAGGGCACAGAACGTCCTCCTGAGAACCGCTGTACATGGAGCTGACAGAGACGAGACACTCTCATAAAAGAACTGAGACCCCCTCACAGATTACATCGGAGTGTATTTGTCTAGTTATTTTCTTTTGGAAGGACAACATCAACAAGTGCACAGAGCACACACCTCCAGTAAAGTGGAGGACCTAACAATAGTGACAATAATAAATGCTGTTTACCTGTTCTGGTTCCCAAATGGCACCGGCTCTATAGGCATCACACTGTCTGGCCATGGAGCCGTCTGATTGGGCGGTGCCTGTTGCTGGGGAAACTGGTGGACAGCCATGCCCATGTTTGACTGGGCTGAGGAAGAAACAGCAGATGACAAAACATGATTTAAACTGCAGAAAACACCAATTTTACCCACGAAAAAGTCTACTGTTCCTGCTCTATGTCTTTTTACCATTGGGCATCATCTGGGACTGAAGCATCGGTCTGGGTCCAGGCTGGGTGTTGGGCCTCATGGGCATGCCTGCACCAGAGTTGGGCACCATGCGAGAGTGGATCGCCCCCTGCTGGAGAGCGTGCTGGCCGGCGGGAGCATTTGCGACGGGTGAGGCCGCGTTACCGACAGGACCGGGACCCTGTGTGCCCCAACCGTCCTGTTGCATACCTACACGGGCACCGTTATTACCCATCACTCCTTTAAGAAAGAGAAAGAGAAGGGCTTTCAATTTGAAGGTAGCTTTTATTAAATACAAACTAAATGGTATAAGCAACACATGTGTAATGTGACATTTTTGAATATTCAGTGAGAATTTAAACTACTGTTCAAAAGATCGTGGACAGTGACATCTCCTTTAAAATTGTGAATTGATAGAATGAATTAAATTGATCAAAAGTGACAGTATAGACATTTATAATGTTAAAAAGGATAAAACTTTGGTATAGGGACCAATTCTCACTATTAACTAGTTGCTTATTAGCATGCCTATTAATAACATATTGGCTGTTTATTAGTACTTATAAAGCACATATTCTGCATTACCATATTCTACATCCCTAATCCCACCCAATACCTAAACTAACCCTTACTAACTATTAATAAGCAGCAAATTAGTAGTTTATTGAGGCAAAAGTCATAGTTAGTGGTTTGTTGATAATATTATTCAGTGGAAAAACAACATTATTCCATAAGTGGAGAAAATGGTTATTTTTTTATGAAAGGTAATGAAAACTTTTTTTCTTTTATAAAAACATCCACTGATAAATGTTGCATAATAATACCACAGATGTTTTTTATCAAAGGAAATACCTCATTATTAATCTCTTTAAGATCCAATTCTCGCTATTAACAAACAATGAACTACTTTTGCCTCAAACTCCTAATTTGCTGCTTATTAATAGTTAGTAAGGTAGATGTTAAGTTTATGTATTGTGTAGGATTAGGGATGTAGAATATGGTCATGCAGAATATGTGCTTTATAAGTACTAACAAACAGCCAATATGCTAATAATAGGCATGCTAATAAGCTACTAGTTAATATGGAGAATTGGTCCCTATACTAAAGTGTTACCAAATTGTCTAAAAATAAGGTACAATGTTGTTGCCAGGTCTCTTATAATAGTGACACAAAATACATAGAGAAAAACATGAGAATTTTTTTTCCCCAAATCTTTCAACATATCTTCACACGTTTCTGTGGATTAAACTGTCAGTCTTCATTCCCAAACAAACATGTCTGTATGTTTTGTAAAGCTTGTCTGACTTAGCAACAGTAACAAAGACCTAAGCTAAGGTTCAACTGACAAAAATGAGATATAGAAAAAAATATCATTTCATACTCAGAAATGTGATATTTAAAAATCCGACCACCTGTAAAACATGTTGACATGATCACACCAGAAGACCTGCTATTCTTTCCTAAGGTTATGAGTCATTCATATCTTGCCGCTCACAGTCTCACCTTATGCGCACATTCAGTTGCAAGCAAATGCAACCCACTACACACAAACAAAAGCCGCACAGAGGAGCTAGCTTTTGATCTGACTCAACAGTTTTGTGCCGTTTTACACATTTGTCTTCCTCTCGGCCAACAGCGTCATGCTTGACTGTGCATTACTGATCACGCCGAAACTTTGGTTTGTACGTGGTCGGTGCGGCACTGGAACTTTCCTCTCATTGTAGGAGTTAAGTGTAGGGGAAGCCCTGTGTTCTGCAGCATATGCACAGACAAACTTCCCTTCTGTCCTTTATTTTTTGTTATTGCATCAGTAGCGCTGCGGTGCGCTGCATTTCTGACCCCAGCTAAACTCACCTGCATTGACCATGTTGGGCTGATTAGGCATGACACTCTGGTTTCCCATCATGCCTTGCTGCTGCATGAGCGAGTAGGGGCTGCTGTTCCTCATCGGAGGGTACTGACCCTGAGCACCTTTAGCAGGCATGTTCATATCCAAAGACACGCTTCTGACCGGAGGAGCTCTGCCGGGCTGACCTGGTCGCTGAGCACTGAAATCTATGAACACAAACAGCAAATAACTAAATAAATGACAAAATTGAAAAGAACTCTGGTATTAAGAGTTTACAGAAATTACACAAACTTTCAAAAACTTGGAGTTGAATATTTTCTCTCTTATGCTCACCAAAGCTGCATTTACTACAGTGGCATGCAAAAGTTTGGGAACCCCTTGCAGAATCTGTGAAAATGTGAATAATTTTAACAAAATAAGAGAGATCATACAAAATGCATGTTATTTATTTAGTACTGTCCTGAGTAAGATATTTTACATAAAAGATGTTTACATATAGTCCAAAACACAAAAATAAAAATAAAATAGCTGAAATTATTCAAATAACCCCATTCAAAAGTTTGGGAACCCATCTATTAAAAGAGGTTCAAACATTCACTGATGCTCCAGAAGGAAACACGATGCATTAGGAGCCGGGGGGTGAAAAATTGTGAATTTGAAGATCAAGGTAAATTGTACTTAATTTGTCTTCCGGGAAACATGCAAGATTCTTCTGTTGCTTCTTAAGGGCAGTACTAAATGGAACAAAAATTATATTTCAACAAAATAAGAAAAATTTGTTGAAATTTTTCAACAAATTTTTAATAATAAAAAAAAAAAAAAAAATCCCCCCCTCAGTGTGAAAAGATGGATCTCAAAATCATACAGTCACTGCTGGAAAGGGCTCTCTTATTTTGTTAAAATTATTCAAATTTTTACAGATTCTGCAAGGGGTTCCCAAACTTTTGCATGCCACTGTATATAATCAAATTACAGTAAAAACAATGATATTGTGAAATAATTACAATTCAAAGCTGAATTTTCAGCAGTCACGTTTTCAGTCACATGATCATTCAAATATCATTTTAATATGCTGACTGGTGCTCAAAAAAAAAAATCTTATTATCAGTGTAGAAAATACATGTGCTTATTAAAATTTCTGTGGAAACTGTGATACAGGATTCAGGATTCTTTGATAAATAAAGTTGAAAAGAACAGCATTTATTTGAAATAGATATATTTTGTATATAATCTTTTGTAATTATTATCTTGTAACCAGAGGCAGACAGTAGTGGAGTACATTTACTTGAGTATTGTACTTAAGTACACTTTTTGAGTATCTTTACTTTACTTGAGTATTATTTTTTCAGGAAACTTGTGACTTTAACTTCACTACATTTGAAAGACAAATATTGTACTTTTCACTCCACTACATCTCTATCAAGGTCCTCGAAGTAGAAAGTCGTTATGCAGCAGCTTTGAAAGTCAGTGAGTGATTTTTTTTTCTTTTCGAAAATGTGAGTTTTTTTGACAGCATATCAGTAATCACTCTTGTCGGGTTACGCAAAGTGATTTTCCCAGCATTCTTTTTAACAATGACCAGTTGCAAATGTGATATGTTTTTGCAACGATTCAATATTAAGAAGTTTATATTGTGGTATGTATTAGCCAAAATATTGTCTGATTTTGAAAAATTGTGTAAACTAAAATATTACGTATAAAGCCAAAGAACAACTGTTGTGCATCACAATAGGTGTTTGACTTGAAGCAGCACTGCACAGATGTTCTATGTATGACGTCAACGTACCGCAAGAGCGATGATGATGTCAAATAAATCTTGCTGTCTTGCTTTTTGTTAAAGCAGTGTTGCTGTTGTAAAGTTATACAGCTACAGTTGTGTTGCTGGGTTTTTAAGCAGGTTTGATTTTTTTTTATCAGTCTGTATTTACAGCATTTTCACTGTCCACTGTGTTCAAATGTGGATGAATGGCTACACGTAGATGTGTGCACACACTGTCAGAGCTGTGTGAAGGCCTAAGTATACTTTGTTTTTGTACGCGTACGCGTAGCCTTTCAAAGTATACTCCATTTGAAGTTGTACGCGAACGCAGGCGGTTGACATGCGCACTAGAAAGCTTCATTCATGTTCAGTGTCTGCTCTATTTTTCCCCGTTAAGTAATGACTGATAACAAATATTTTTGAACTCTTTTAAACCAAAGCTGAGCTGTCTCATACCCTCTCGCTCACAAGCGCTCGTCAATGTGAGCGTCTGTTGTTGCAGTCTCGTTGTCCATCTCTTTAGTTTCGTTTTCTACTGTGAAACAATGGCCAGGGACAGTGTTGCCACCATGTGGGAAAACATGATTACTGCAAAATAACTTCAGTTCGCATGTGCGACCTGAGCGTACAAAGTACGCGCGGTTACAAAAATCGGGTGGTGCGCGTACAGTACGCGCGTACTGTTCTGATGACGCAACTCGCGTCACGCGCACTGTACGCTGTCCCTCGCGTATGCGTAAAAACTGAAGTATACTTTGGCCTTGAGATCACTACCATCCAATTTTTTTTTGTCAACTCACTTGTTTTATTTCTATACATTTTTAACATCCTAAAAGCTCTTTATTCCACAGATACTTCAAGTTAGTCAGTGTATTCAGTAGGTCTAATGCATTGTAAGTTGTTTCAGAGGTATTGCAAGCATTACAACAAAAATAAAACAGTGCATTGACAAAGGAAATTTACTTTTGGTACTTAAGTACTTTTAAATGCAAGTACTTCTGTACTTTTACTTAAGCAAAAATCTGTCTTTACAACTTTCACTTGTAATGGAGTAATATTTGACCAGCAGTATCAGTACTTTCACTAGAGTAATGGAGTTGTGTACTTTGTCCATCTCTGCTTGTAACTAGAATCTTATTCATTATCTTTTGTAACTATAAATGCATTTAGTGTTACTTTTGATAAATTTAATGTGTCCTTGCTGAAAAAGTAATAATTTCTTAACCCTAAACTTTTGAATGTTAGTGTAGGAATGTGTGCTGTTTATTATAAGCATCATAACATGGTTTGTGAGTAAACACTAGGGTATGTAGGGTCACTTTTTGTACTAAAAGTAGTCGACTTGTCAGTGTTTAGCTCATGTAAATGACTCAACACACAAACTGTGTAGCATTAGTGGTCTTTGCCATTTCTGGCAAGTCTCTGATGACAGTGCATGAGAGAGAATATCCACAGCTGAAATGATGGAGGTGAGAAACAAATGCGTAATGAGATACTCATGTTCCACCAGCTTACAGTTTCGGTCAGCCTCTGGGCACACTTGAATAGTTTCAGGGTGTTTCGCAAAAATTATGATAAGTAAACGTAAAGCACTCTGGGTTCACTTCATTTTCACGCTTGTGTAATTCCAAATATTTTTGCAAATGCATTGGGATGCTGTTCGTGGACACTGGAATTTTCTTCCTGCTGTCACCTTGTAAACAACTGCAAATAAAATCCAAGACTACTCAGTGAAACTCCTTGTAAACATACATTCACATTTACTATTGGATAGGATTATGATGAGCTGGTTAAAGGTGACTTAAAGTTGATTACACAACATAATGCAAAGCTCAAACCAATGTGTTACATTGGTCTAATCTTACATGAGCGTTTAAGAGGGAGTGTGTGCATAAATATGATCGATAAGGCAATTATATGACTATTTGTACACAAGCCAGCACGCTTGGGAAGAACTTGCAATATTTATGCATTTGTTCACTTGTTGTCTTTTAAAAGTGCAGTTAAATTAGCAAAATGTAATGTAACAAACAAGGTACATTGTCCAATATCAATAGCGTTGAGATGAAGCACAGCTCACACAGAAGTCACTTTCTCTAAGTAGCTTTTTGATGGTCAGCACAGCGAATTTGCATAAGCAACTTGAACAAGAGCAAGTTTTTTGCCCTCACACAGATTCCTATTGGAATGACTGGATTTCATGACCTGATTTACAGTCTGGACAAATTGATACGTTTTTCACAGAAAAACACGTAGTGTACAACGGACACAGCTTTTTTTAGCTTCAGACTCCATTGAGCTGGAGGATATCAAACATGTTTGATTTTTTGAGGCAATTTTAGAGCACACATTGTTCATTTGCCATAACATCTCCAAGAAATGAGGCACGTTTCTGCATGAGTTTGTTGCATTTAGAACAATTTGAAAGTCGGGTAGTGTGTGAACCTCACACGGCATTTACATGACACCATTTTCAACTAAAAACAGAACATTTTTATGCATTTCAGCCAGTCATTTACACAAGTGTTTTGGGGCCTGAAAATGCAAACTTTTGTAAACAGGTTTTAAAGTGAAAGTTTTTGAAAACGATACCGTTTATACCATTTACATCAATGTGTAAACTACAGAAATTTTAATTTGGGGACAAAAAAGTCATGCACATGCATATTACGTTGTTCAGTCTATAGGCATGTGCACAGTGTCGCTGTACAAAGTGACATCGCCAACTACTGGCCTGGCATGCATAATACAATTACAATTAAAAATAGTCATTTTTGCAGATCATTTATGAACATCAATAACCAGTGAATGGAGGACACCGTGATCTGAGCAGTTTTTGTTGTGTGTTGTGGGTTTTGTGATAACGGAGATGGAATGTAAATGCTCAATTTACACGACTGAAAGAGCATGAAGATCAGACTAAAGGTCCTTGCACACTGAGTCCGAAATTTCCGGAAGCGTTTTTTTCATATTTGTCATCCTTTCCTATCAAAATGTTTGTTACGGATGCGAAAATGCAGAAAATCAAACCTAATCCGAATAGTTTTTATGATGGACGAAAGTTTCAGAGGCAGTGTGTAAACGTGACTGAAACAACGTGAGGTCGTATTTATTTTTTAACATGCGAATATTTCGGACGAGAATTTCGGACTCAGTGTGCAATGACCTTTAATCTCCCATAACAATGCAGTGCAGTGTTATATATCATCGAGACATCATAAATTTACATTTATTAAAGTACTAATAATCCCACTAATTTGTACCGCAATTGTTTTACCGTTTACTGCACTTTAAGTGGGTCACACATCAGACGTGAAGCGCTGCGGCCAATGAACTGAAGTCTCGCACAAACATAAGTCTTCCTTTCCAAGAAAACCAGAATATATATAGAATATATTGAAATGACCTTTAATCTCCCATAACAATGCAGTGCAGTGTTATATATCATCGAGATATCATAAATTTACATTTAATTTACAACGACTGAGAAAAGAACAACGCTGCAGACAACAGGTAGCTAAATGCCGTTATCATTGTTTTCCATGTTCATGGAGTGCATGGCTTTTAAAAAAATGCCAGGTAGCCGGTGTTTTGTATGCGTTTGGCCAATCAGCGTACACTTACGTCACTGGTAGTTCCTATAGAACTGTTTTAGATCGATCAATGATGTGTGAACGTACCCTCAGTCATTTCGTTTTTCTTTGCAACTGTTTACCAATTTGGCAAGTACATAATGCCAAGTGTTTTAAAATCTGTTCAGATTTCATAAGTCGTGTACTTCATTCCAGCCATTGGCTGAAAACTGTAGGAGAATGTGTGTGTGTGTGTGTGTGTGTGTGTGTACTCACTCTGTTGGCTCAAAGCCTGTAGTGCTCTCTGTTGCTGGGGACTCATGCTGGCTCCACCCTCTCCAGTCATCTGCAGGATGTCATTGATGATTGACTGCTTGTCCAAGGCAGCAGGCAAAGACACAGGCCGGGAATCTGAGAACAGGCCCGTCTGACTGTTTTGTAGATCATCCAGAATATCATCCAGCTCGCTCGACTGCAAACACACAAGGGAATTCCTTTAGCTTAGTATTTTCATTAGTCTAATCAGTTTGTAGTCTAATAAGATATCAAAAATGTGTTTGTCAAGGTCAAATTTCTAGTGAGTTTTGGATGCACATGAAAATATCCTCTTGTACATCACATTCCAATTCATCTTATCATTCATAACAACATAGTTACAAGGTTTGGTATCTCAGTCTTGTGGATTTAGACCTCAGCAGGGAAATGCTGGAGAGTTCGAAGTCTGCCTGCTGAAACACACCCCTCTCCCTCTCACATGTACACACACACACACACACAGCCCTGGAATCTAGGACACACTTCACATTGAGTTAAAGGAGGCTAGCTGAACACTACTCCATTTGCCATGGTTTGGTTACCATCTTTAAACCCTAGATTGCTTCTCCGTCAGAGCAAGATCTTCTAAATGCACGCAGGCAAACACACTCTGCACGGCCTGGAACGCAGCTTGACTTTAAATACATCATCGATCTGACTACAAATCCTTTCATCTCCATCATAAGCTTTTAAAAATATTTATTAGCTTAGAAATCTAAATGCACAATTGGCTGTAGTGCACTACAGTTCTGATGTATCTATGTTGCATCTGCCCTAATGCATTGCGACTTTTTTATTCTGGCTTGAGTTTGACAAAGTCCAACTCGGTCTGTTGAGATAAAGAAACCTTCTTACAGCAGTGCATTTCAGATAAACAATGTCAACTCGAAGATTCAGAACTGTACCTTTGTTTATCCAAGGATGTCGTAGTCTATCAGAAAAGACTAAAAATGCATACAACTTCTACTAAATGACACTTAATAAATGCTAAATCAAGTGTCCTGTACACAAGCACTCTACATTTGGAGATATAAACATTTATGCTGGTTAATATTATAGATCTTAGGAGAACACCAGATCTGAAACTTAATAAACATGCATTAAAGTCCTTAAGCCACCACAAGGAGGCAGCACACGTGACATCTATATTACAATCAGGACAGCACAAAACAGACTGATCATTCAATATCTATATCTATCTATTGCATAATAAATAACTATTATAAAAATATAGAGATGTATATGAAATGAATAAATGTATTTATTTTCATGCTTATCTACATATATATGGAAGGTATTTTCTGCCAATTTTAAATAAATCAATTTAATTATAAAAATTAAAATGAAAACCAGATTAACAATTTCATTACAGAAAACTATACGCAAAATATGCAATTTAAAAAAATTAGGTAAAACTGAGCAAAAACAGACAATATTGTGTTTAAAACATAACACAATATTAATTTCTTATTTACTGAACTGTTGTATAAAATCACATTTGCACTTGTGGTATTCGGACATAAACAGCAGTGTGATATGCTCTCGCTGCTCGTGTGATATCGCTTATCATATGATATAAATATGAGACGCTCATACAGGAGCATTTTTGCCCCAATATCTTGAATTTTTAGGGCATAACTGCATTCATGGCGTTTTTGCCCTGCATAATATTTGTCAACAGTCAACTATATGAAATGTAAGATGAAGTACAGGTCTGGGGGCGGGGCCAGTGCGTTAAAATATCCTAATCGTGTAAAAAAAATGTATAACTACTTAAGTTAACTTGTTAAACTGAGCCCTAATATAGGCTCTCTCTCTCTCTCTCTCTCTATATATATAGATATAGATATATATAGATAGATAGATTTAGATGTCTTAAGATGTCTAGTAACCTTCATTTCAGGACAGTGTGGTGCAGTGGATGAAAGTTCATGTATGTGTGTGTTTAGGGGTTGTTGTGGAGAGTAGTTAAGGTCAAAGGTCAAAGATCACATGCTGTATATTATTCTGTGGGTTGAAAGTTTGCCTTCATGCTGCCTGTCTGCAGCCTAATGAAGCCGTCAGCTTCTCCTGCCATTGATTTGCGACTCAGTGTGCCGTGTGGAGGAAAAGCGCTGCACAAACAGGATGTGAGCGGAGAGGAGGAACTGCTTAATGAGGTCACTCTCCTTGTGTAGCACTCGGAAGCTCTTTTCCCAATCTCTCTCTCTCTCTCATCTCACACACACACACACACACACGTGTGAGCACCACCTGTCCCTGGCTGCCCTCTTGAATCAAACCTGCTGCTGATTATTCACTGTCCATGCATCTCACATGCTGCTTGTTTCAGCCCTTCTCTCCTCCTCTTTCCAATTATCACTCTCTGCTCTCTCTCCAGTGTATTATCTGTGTGCACTCGCTCAGTCCAGACAGGAAGGTGCCTGAGCATTAGCATGGATTCTTTATATCGCACTGAGCTGCACCTTCATGGATCACTTTCTCGCCAGTGGGAGCGCTGACGTCAGCGTGATGTTGAGCCAATAGAGGAAAAGCTCCCTGCGTGGAGATCTATGAGAGCTGTGTTTCTCATCAGCTACCAGTAAAACTATCTGACATATTCCACTATAATTTACACTTTTGGATGTGGGTAGTTAATAAATGACATGTCCATGAACTTTTACTGTTAACATCATGATTTTAAGTTGAACTGCATATGAACATACAAGAGAAAGTGTTTATTTAGAGGTTCTGTGACTGGCAGTAATTTATTTATTTTTTTAACCATTTTAAATCACTTTTTGCAGTTCACTTTAACAGTCTTAAGGCATGACAAATTAAATGTATTATTATTATTATTATTAGGTCACAGGAACTGCAGGTAAAGTACAATTCAAAAGATTATTTAATGTTTTTAAAAGAAGTCTCTTTTGCTCACCAAGGCTGCATTTATTGGAGTAAAAACAGTAAATTGTGAAATACTATTACAATTTAAAATAACTCTTCTTTTAAAATATATTTTCAAATGTTAATGACTGCTGTGAAAGCTGAATGTTCAGCAGTCATTACTCCAGTCTTCAGTGTCACGTGATCTTCAGAAATCATTCTAATATGCCGACTTGGTTCTCCAGAAAAAAAAAAAAATATGTTGTCAATGTTGAAAAATGTTGAACTGCTTAATATTTTTTGTGGAAACTGAGATACATTTTTTCCAGGACTCTCTTGACGAATAGAAAGTTCAAAAGAGCAGCATTTCAAATATTTGAAATGGAAATCATTTGTAACATTATAAATGTCTTTACTGTCAAGTTTGATCAATTTAATGCATCTTACTGGCCCTGAACTTCAAAAAGAATTAGAAAAATGCTGTTTAAGAGTCAAATATGTCACACTACTTGACAATTTATGACAACTAAAAAAAGTTTTCTGATGTGTTATGCAAATTCTCGATAAGTTGCAAGCAAAAAATTCAACCTTCAACCTTTTTCAGGTTAAAGACCTTTAGTGGATAGACTGACAAATCAAGGACCACCATTGTGTCCTGTCTAACATTTAGTGTTGCATTATAAGCTTGGAATATAATAGCATGACTACTATACCATATTAATATATTTAAACACTTATTTTAATAGGTTGTAACCTTGTGTATTACAATGTAACTTTACTTAATGCATTTGAATGTAGGTTGGAGAATGAATCATTTAGCATAACTTTAGCTGAATTTCATATAATATTGTTTCAATGCAATCATTTCTCAGAAAAATAAGATAGCACAATAACTGCTGCTATGCAGTACTGCAGAGGACCCCTGTGGTTGTGGACCCCCTGATGAAGAGCCCTAAAGAAATGCTATGAATGCCAAACTTCCACCGTTAGTCCAAGTATGAAATAAGATATCAGTGCTGGTTTGATGGGGCGGAGGGCAGTTAGTCGTGTAGACAGGAGCAGGACCGAGGGGGTAAGAGGGGTTACAGGGTTAATTGGTACACAGAGGAACCACCAATGAAGCGACAGTGTCAGGGTAGGGACAGCTGTCTGCACCGCTTGTGTGTGTGTGTGTAACTGAGGAATGGTGTCAGGGTGCCGATTAGAGCTCTGTGTGAGGGGTTGGGAAGGGCAGAGGAGTGACACCCTATCCTGAGTCACACTTCCTGCTGCAGAGACACACACATGCACCTCCGCAAGCGCATCAGACTGTAACACACATACAAAGCACATCTATAGAAGCACACTCAGGGAAAGACAAACCATCGCTGCTACAAATAGAAACACTAAAATCCTTCTCCGTACGAGTATGTAGAGACACGAAAGCGCAAAAAAAATCTAGCAATGCTCCCAGGGAGCTGCTTAGCTGTCTGCTTATTCATGCTAAAAGTGAACGTAATAAATTTAATGATTTGGAACGCTCTATATACAGTAGGCAGCAACAAAATAGTGCTATTCACCATTTAATTTTGAGACACCATTACAGTTGTTTTTTAATACTTCAAATAGATTTACAGTAAGTAACCGAAATAAACTAATATATGAATCCATATTAAAATGTATTTATTCATAATTTAAAATATAATTATAATGTATAATTTTAATAATTATAATTAATTAATAATATTTTATAATTATAATTTGCCTCTATCAGTCATCTTGTACAATAACTGGAATAAATATGGAATGAGATCAGAAATCAACTATGTATCATACAATATGTTATATACTGGGCATTCCATTTCGAACATGCCCTTTCACAGAGCTCGTTGCAATGCATTATGGGATTTCCTTTTCCATGAAGTATGCATGAGATGCAAATCTGGCCAAAACAAGCTGTCTTATAAGACATTGTAATGTCACTGCCTACCTTTTAGAACAGCATTTGCATCTTAACTGTGCTTATGATGTTGTAAAATGCTGTTGAGCTACGCAGCTGCTTTGAAACGGAGCAAGAGAGATGCAAACTGGGACATACAGGATGTAAAAGAGACTGTGAGCGACTGAATGATCAATAGGTTGAGCAAGAGAGAGAGAGAGAGAGAGAGAGAGAGAGAGAGAGAGAGAGAGAGAGAGAGAGAGAGAGAGAGAGAGAGAGAGAGAGAGAGAGAAAGAGGGATTGATACATCAGTGAACAGAGCGACTGAAGCCACCACAGCTGCCTGGGTGACAACAATATGTGCATCTGGGTCATTTCTACCGTCTGCCATAAAAACTGCATTATTGAAAGCCACCCTATGCAGGGTCATCAAAAGCCTTTAATTGCGAGCCAACTGTGAAAATAACCTTGAGCACTGAACAACGCTGGTGAAAATCAGGAGTGGCACGGTGTCAGTCTTGCTCTCTGCCATCATGACCTTTCATACAGATCCCTGCTTCTCTTCAGTCTCAGCTGCAGCTCGTCTCATCACAGGAGAAAGAGAGAGGAGTTCTGTTCCAAACCCTAGTGAGACACCTCACTGTCTACATAGGCGGCTACACTGGATTACTCAAAAGAGACTTGAATGCTTTAAGTTGATTACAACTGAGTCAGGTGTCAGCATGTTGCTAAACTAATGACTTTAAAGAAAAATACATGACACACCAATTGTGGTTTGAAATAATTTAATTTGTTTTTATTTTTAATAACATTTGAATTACTTTTTTCTATTCTTCAATGCAGTACTAAATAAAAATATAGTTCAATACGACACTACCATACTACAATTTTTGCACTATAGTGTGTAACCCAAAAAAACAAGCAAAAGAAATGTTGCCTTTTTGGGTACATTTTCAAAAAAAATTACAAAATTAATATTTTTCCGAAATTATAACTGGATGGAATTAAACATAATGAGGTCATGCGACCACAAAAAAGCAGTATACAGTATGCTAGTATTCCGATCCAAACATAGTCATTAACCAAGCCCATTACAGTGCATTCTGGGATTGTTGTAACTTTCGTAAGTTTGGAGTCAGTAGATTTTCTTTTTAAAGATATGAATACTTTTATTGAATTTGCATTCAATTGATCAAAATTAGCAGTAAAATATTTATAATGTTACAAAAGATTTCTATTTCAAATCAATGCTGTTCTTTTGAATATTCTTTTCATCAAAGAATCCTGAAAAAACATATAGGCCTAGCTGTTTCCAGAAAAATATTAAGCAACAACAGTTGAGAATAATAAGAAATGTTCCTTGAGCAGCAAATCTGCATATCAGAATGATTTCTGAAGGATCATGTGACACTGAAGACTGGAGTAATGACTGATGAAAATTCAGCTTTGTCATCACAGGAATAAATACATTTTAAAATATATTAAAACAGAAAACAGCTCTGTAAAACCGTAATATTATTTCAGAATATTGCTCTTTTATTGTATATTTGAATAAATAAATCCAGCCGTGGTCAACAACTACTTTTTGTAGTGCCTTCATAAACATAAAAAAAAAAATTGTATTGACCCTAAACTTTTGAATTGAACACTGCAAGTGCTGTCTAGGTAGGCAGCTCACTAGGAATTGGTCCTCCCTCTCCACTCCTGCCACATTTCATCCTCCTTTCTCCTGCATCCTCACTAATTCAGTTTTTCCCTTCAGTCTTCAGTCTTTTTCTGTACGCCTGTGCTCGAGCATCGCTCTTCCTGTCCTGCTGTGGCCTCCCTGCTCAGCAAATCACTGTACTTCATGTTCTCAATGGCGCTGTCGTGGAGACCGTGAGGTCAGAGGTTCCTCACTAGCGGATCTCTTGGTCTTTTCCTGGTAACCGAGGGGCGGTGAGGCCATTCTGCTAACAGGCTAACAGCAGCAGCTTCCCGAGACCGCTGCTTTGATTTGACAACTATGACTCAATTTGTGGCTCAATCAACAGCTTTTAAAAGAGGCCCGGGAGGCCCAATGAGCACAAACACACACATACAGGATAATCTCTCTATTCTGTTGCCTGGCCCCAGACGCTTCTCTAACTTTACCGCCGCTGTGCCAGGCGTGATTGGTGCCCGGTGCCAGCTCTGTAGGGCATGTGCCAACCGCTGTGCCAGATGAGATGCATGGAACACCACCGAGACGCCTTTTTTCAAATGTCACAGAGCTGCTTCTGAGAAAGTCCTGCCAGTTTCCCACAGAATCGACTTCCTGTGACAGAGCTCTCACTTTCCCTTTCTCTCTCACTCTCTCTCTCTCTCCAGCTGGCTGAGTCATTTATATCCCTGCTGTTACCATACTGCCTCGATCTGGGGCTTCATTGGCCGGTTTATAAATCTGTTGTTTGCTCTACTTTCACACCCAAATAGAGAGAAATACAAAAAGAGATACAAGGAGGAAAGGAAAGGATGCATACACCAACAATACAGCTATGAAACTAAAAAGGCGGCGATAAGAGCGTTTGAACACGTTGGTATCAGTTGTCATATCAGTTATTTCTGCGTGAGAATCCACAACACTGGCTGACGACCTTTCCAACGTGCAATACTTCTCGTATTTAACCAAAATTATAATTACCCACTCACACTAATGACAAATCTTTCATGCATTTCACCAACGTGACATCATGATTCAACATATTTAAAAATAATCAAATTCAAAACCAGCAGAAGCGATTCAGGTGGTGTTTTGCATACATAAACTCTCAGTACTTTCTGTTCAGTTAAGCTCTATTGACAGCATGCTGTCAGTTACCACAGAAAATATTGCAATGCATTTAAAAAAAAAAAAAAAAGCATATACAGTATAAACTAGAAATTACATGCATGCTTTATTTTTTTGGACTTGTATTATCTCACAAAGGTGAACCCTCCAAAATAAAATAAAATAATTAATAATAATAATAATAATAAAAAAAATATGACTATAGTAACAATATTAATAATAATAATAATAATAATATTATTATATTTACAAAAATTAGGTCATGTCCAATCTCACGGCACTAATTTAGACCCACTAAATCCGCTAATTTAGACAAATAAATAAATAATAAATGATGCTATTTTCCACAATATTTTATAACAAACTATTATTTTCTCCCTTTTCAAAGCAAAAAACAAAAACAAAAAAACAAAACAAAAAACAAAACAAAACAAAAAAAAGGTGCATGATGCCAATGAGGTACGAGTCAAAATTATTTTGTGGTTATATGGAGCTTAACTTGTATTAAATATTTCTTGGTATATTGCCAGGTTGCCATCACTTACCGGCTCCGCACGGTCATAGCCGCCATCAGTTTTCTCCGTCTTAATTCCCGGCATCTTACTGCCCTCCACCTTTATTTCTCCAGGTTCCATCTTGATGCCTTTTTCCTTAAGTACATTATCATCTTTATCCAGTAGGTAGCGCAACAGGGCATTGTCCTTCTTCCTGGGGCTGACAGGCTCTTGTTTAATGGCTAATTCAGCCCCACCGGCCGCCCCACCTGCAGAATCCTGACACAGCTCCTTCCCCGTGGCCTCGGCTGTAAGTTTGGCCAGGTCGACGGGCGACGAGCTGTTCTGGAGAAGTCTATGAAGGATCTTGTGTTTCTCCTTTAGGGAAGTAGCATGCGATCCGGCTCCAGTTTGAGCGCCCATGCCGCCGTTCCCTGAGCCGCCAGCAGGGTCCTTACACCCAGGCTCTCCACCAGCCATTGGAGGGGGTGAGTTCGACTCGATAGGCTCAGTTTTAGTGGTGAGGAGCTGCAGGAGTTTAGTATGACCTTTGTTGTCACGTAGCCGGTTCTGCGGATCACTGGCGTCCGGGTTATTAAACTGGCCGAGGTTGCCCTTTTCGTCTCTCGACTGTTCAATGCCATCATCCTGCCCGCCGTTACCCTGCTCTGATTGGTTCTGCTCTCCGAATGACTCTGAGGCTCCCATTTTGTTCAGCATGTGAAGATTGATGCCCACTGAGGCTGGAGACCCCATCTTCCTGTCAGGCGAGCCCAGTGATTGGCCGTGGCTCACACCGTGGCCCTCACTAAGAGCCTGGAGGGCGTTAAGGGAACTGCTTGTATAACCATGATTACTGCCTGCTCCCCCATTGCCACCTGTACTGCTAGAGCACATGCTCGCAGGTGAATGTAAGCTACCTGCTGGGGAGAACTGCGGTGGGGGCAAGCGTGGAGATCCTGCCATTCCGGGACTGGCTCTGTGGCGTGGAGAAAGCATGCCCGGACTGCCCTGAGATGGGCTGCTCAACTTCAGCGGATAGCCACTGCCCTGAGGGGTGGCCGCCTGCATGGTTGCCGAATGGCTCATAGTTCCCGGGCACCCAAAACGGTGGCCCTGTACTGGGCCGATGGCGCCGGGCTCCTTCTGGCCACCAGGGGAGGGGAAAGTGGATGTGTTGTTGCTGACAGTGGCATCCTGTCCCTGGGGGGCGCCGGAGGAACCTGCTGTATTGAGAGAACTCATGGGGTTCATGGTTTTGCCCATATTCTGAGCATTTCCAAGATCAGGGGTCATGCCACAGACGGGCTGCTCCCTAAAACAGAAAAAAAAAAAATAGACGTTTATATTCGCTAACAGATTATCTAAAGAGCAAATAACGCTGCAACATACATGCCCTACACATAGCACAAACATAGTTTTATAAAAAAAAAAGGTGAATTTAACTATTACAAGCTTAAAAACATACAATTCTTAATTAGTGAACATAATAAAAGGTCACTAGCTGCATTTCCATTACCCTTTAAATTGCGCAAACTGAAATTGCGAATCGAAAATACGATCAAAGGAAACACCAATTTCGAACAATCAACTCCCATATATAGCAAAACAAGTTTTTACGCTCGCATGAGGTGATTTTTCAGGCAATTCGAAAAAGGAATATTTCACAAAACTGCAATGTAAACAGTTATTTTTTTTGCATTTACAGGTCACCTGGCGTACGTAAAAGTCACATGGTTATTCTTTAATGTACTATAACCTCCAAGCAACACATCATACATGGCCGCTTTCAAGTATAAGGGGCTTTCCTTGCCATTAATGGTTGGATAATTTACACTGCACACATCTGTGGGGCATTACGGCTCCGACACGGCCACTTTAGTCAATGCTTGTGTTTATACCAGATGTGCCGCAGCACGTTTCAGAAGCGTCCCAGAAGTAGCTCTCCGTACTGCTTCGCTAACGATACACACATACGCCTCCTTCGATTAAAAATAATGCCTGGTGTGGTGGCTACGATAGGCTATATGTAAACCTACCAACATCCGTCACCATGACTTATCGCGAGAGGAAAAAAATTACGCTTTAGGTGCACAACATCAGTTAATGGAAACGCTGTCATTTCGCAATAGTTTTTTATCGACATTTAGATTTTATCGCAAAAGTTTTGTGCAAATCTGTAATGGAATCAGAACTATTGTTACGAACTAAAACCAGTAAAAATCTGTAATTGAAAAGTCAGTAATTGCATTTTAGTAAGGTAAAAAACTAAATATGATAAAAAACAAACTTAAACTTTATTAGACATGTTGCCTTGGCAACTAGCTGAAATTTAAGTACTAAGTAAATTTAAGTACTAAATTACTAAAACTGCAATAAAAAAAAGCTAAAAAGAAATCAATAAACAACAAAAATTTAAATGAAAATTGAATGCACATATAAAGCTGATTTAAATTATTAATAAATATAAGTTTTAAAATGTGGTGTATATCCTATCCTATACCATTTAATGCACAAAAAATCCCTCAGACTAACACTGAAAGAGGGACCCAAAGGGGCCATTAAGAAATCACCAAGCAACCACCCAGAACACAAAGCCCTTAGCAACCATTTATCAAATATGCTAAAAAAAACACTAAGCAACCGCATATCAATGACCTGGCGACAATTCCCTGGGATAGCTTTAATACAATGCAAAAATGTTGTTTAATTATTGTAAAAAGAAAGGGACATAAAACGAGAGAAGTAGTAGAGAAAAAGTGAGAGGAAAAAACTGAAACCGAAAACAAAGCCTCAGTTCAGGCAGGGCATGCCGGTCTCACCAGGTTGGCACGTGCTATTGTTGGCAATGGTGTTTTAATTGTGATCCAAGGAATTAATATTAATTTCCAAGTAAATTCTATTGGAACTATTTCATTACATTAATCCAGTGCAGTCATTTGTTAAATTAATCTCATAGACAGGAAGTGGTTCTTCTAGCGCTCCAAACAAGGAATCCGAGAAAAGTGCTTAAGCGGAATTTCAGGAATGGCTTAATTAACTAAAGTATATTTCAGCAGAGAAGGTTAAAAGAGGGGAACGAATTATCAAAGAAAAACAGCAGTGCTCATCCCTCAAAACAAGCCACGGGACAGAGAAAACAAGAGGCTGTGCTGTCGTATCCCCCTCTAATGTAAAAATCACCTCGGGGTTTAATGCTTTTAGCATGCTACATACTAAAAACTTGCTCAGAGCTGATAAATGCACAGAGATGCCTTTGTTCGGAGCATGCAGGATGAATCATGGTCAAGCTATACTGTGTGTTATTGTGCTGGAGATGCTGTGCTTTAAGACAGCCACCCTCCCGCTGTGAGCTCACTCTGGGTTTAATGTTTATCTGTGCTCGACACCCCAGCCTAACACTGCTGCTATTGTCTCAGAAAGCAAACCGGTGTTCCTCCCTCGCATGCTGTGAGAGAGATAGAAACTCTGCATCTAACACATGAAACTGTGTTCACAACTGCCTGCTGTGGATCCAAGCTTTACTAAGCCATACACTCCAAATTATTTGATTTTATGTGAAACCGTGATGCTCTAGGGGAAAAAAAAATAACACCTGTAATTTATTCATATTTATTTTGTTCCAAACTTGCATGAATTTCTTTTGTGGAACAGAAAAGGAGAAATACTGAAGAATATCCTGGCCGCTCTTTTCCGTGCAATTACAATGAATAGGGACTGAAGCTTTAAAGGTTCAAAAAGTATGTAAAGCATCATAAAAGTGGTCTATATAAATGATGAGTACTGTCATAAGTTTTATGAAGTCATATGATAGCTTTGTGTGAGAAAACGTAAGTCGTTATTTACTGATAATCTTCCCCCTCCAATGATTTATTAACTGCTGTGACTGAATCAGTGAGTCTGTGAGTTGAAGTTGAGAATCAGATAATTTGTAAAACAAACCAATGATTCACCCAAAAGAATGACTCGTTCACAAATTGGACATTGCTATGCCTCCCATGAGCTCTCATGAAAAATGAGGGATGATTTACAGTGAATCGATAGTTAATGGAATAGTTCACCCAAAAATGAAAATGTTGTCATCATTTACTCACCCTCATGTTGTTCCAAACCTGTAGAAGTTTCTTTCTTAGGTTGAACACAAAATAAGATATTTTGAAGATCCAAACAGTTGGTCCCCATTGACTTCTATAGTAGGGAAAGAAATACTATGGAAGTCAATGGGGACCATCAACTGATTGATTACCAGCATTCTTCAAAATATCTCTTTTGTGTTCAACATAAGAAAGAAACTCATACAGGTTTGGAACGAAATGAGGGTGAGTAAATGATGACAGAATTTTCTGTGTCTGTTCCTCACACAAACCTATTGCATGGCTTCAGAACACTTGATTCTTCTGCATTATTTGTGAAGTTTGCAGCTCCAGATGCACTGCAACTGCATGGAAAAGAACAACTATATATATATATATATATATATATATATATATATATATATATATATATATATATATATATATATATATATATATATATATATATAAAAAAAAAATCTTCTTTCATGTTCTACAAGAATAAAAAAAATCATACATGTTTGGAACATCATTTAAATGTTTGGCTCAACTATTCCTTTAAAGTTGGAATCGTTCGTATTCAATTACTCTCTACTTAATTAAACCAGCAATCAAATTCTGAGGAATTATCAAGGGTGAAAAAGCTTGTTTGTCAATGTGTAGCTGTGGGAGTCGAGGGAGTCGTGTTATTCTTGGTTCTGACGGAATGTTTAGAGACCAGCATCGGCCTCTGGGAAAACACCGTCGGATGTTCTCACATGACAGTGAGATTTCAGTATATGGTCATTAACTGGGCTTGTCAGAACTAGAAAGTGTGCGTTTCGACTGACTGCTCACACACGGAGCCGAATCAAACAGGAAACAGTGGTCAAAAATGACTCAAACACTTACTCATGCGAGTAGTTCATAAAAAAACATCATTGCATTTACATGAAAAACACAGATTCAGACATAATCAGAGGCAAAACAACTCAAGTGCAGGCACTCATAGTGAGCTGTGTGGCTGGGTAGTGGGTACCTTTGTAAAATGTGCAGTGACATGTAGAGCTGTGGCTCGTTGGTAGAAGGTGACCGAACCAGTTTGCTCTTGGTGTGAGCGGAGACGATGGTCCCGTCGGACAGGGAAAACCGGTAGATGGGACTGAACGCCTGCCCATGCCTTAGCACTGCAAAACAACACCCACATGTTCAAAATTTTGAAAAATACATATGTAAATGTACAGTGAGGAACAAATAAATCTAAATTGTATGCAAAATAGTACTAAGGTTTTTAGTCACATTTACATTCAGCCATTTCCTTACATGTCTTGACAAGATTTCACTTCCAAATATAAACCCATAAAATTCCTATAAAATTGCAAGATTAACCTTTCCAGTAAAGATACCGCATGCATTACTCACATTCACTTTCTTGTTTTCACACACCCCAAGTATTTTTTTTTTTTGCTACAATATGAAAAACACTGAAATACAGTAATGTCTACTATGCATCTTTATGACAATATTCACTATAGATCTTGATGACATCATGACACAAGGAGTGTGTAAAACTGGTTTGCCGATGGAAGCCAAAAACAAGGCGTGTTAAATCATTATGGTATTCAAAATATAGGTAGTTACTGTCAAAAAAAATACTAATCCTTGTTTGCACAATACAGTAGCCAGAATGACAGCATTTCTTAAGTGGATTAATGTGAGACGCGCTCAGTACCTTCTTGCTGATGCCTCTTGGCGAATGACATTTCTCCATCATTCTGGAGGTGAAAGCGCTGAATGCATCTCCTCACCAAGTCTTCCCAGCCTGGTTTCATAGAGGCTCGTAACAGACTGGTGTCCAGGGAGGTGATCTTACCTACAAACACACAGTACAGCAATAAGCAATATAGCTTGGTTTTGTCTGCTGAATTAAATGTAGAGGTTTAATACTTAGGGTTATGGATTTAGAATAAACCCCTAAGCAGCATGACTGAGGAATATTGAATGTTACTTTATAAGAACTGTGACCAAAAAAACAAAAGTATGACAGAAACATCTCAGCACTGTAATCGCTCAGTAACAATATACAGCAAACTGGGAGTTTCCATCAAGTAGCCACATCAGAATGTGACAAAAGGTGTGGTTGGTGTGACAGTAAAAATCTCTTGATTTTCCCATTGGGTGATCTCACTGTCCAGATGCCTATAGTATGTTTAACACTTATAATTCGGAACTCAGACAGAGTTACAGTTGCACTGTGACACGACTTGCGTTCCCCTGTTCATGAATGACCAGAATGGTGCATAAACCTCATTACTAATCAAATGAAGGGGGCAGATTTCAAACCAGGAGATTTTGAAGAAAAGAAAATATACATACATACATACATACATGCAGGTATATTTAGTCCATTACCGATTCCAAATTACAAGACCAAAATTGTAGTTAGTAACGTAATCCATAACATTACACATTTGAGGTAATATAATCAGACTACTTTTTGATTACTTTTGACCTAACTTGTTTAAATGAACTGCAGGGGGTTTGTGAGCTTAATGAAGCCTAATAATGAATTAAATCATAAAAAAGTAAAATTAAAATAAGTCATTTTAAAATAACCACAATCAGAATAAAACACTTGCTAAAAAATGAAATATTTTGTGTTTACCTGCATGTCATGTGACCATTAACCAATGTCAGAGAACCGTGAACATACAAATGTGATATTTATTAAAATATGTATTTTAAAATCTCAGGGTACTTTAAGTAAATATAGTAAGTGAAAGATGTTCATATAACAAAAAAAAGTTTGGGAATGCCTGCATTACATGTAAATCAGAAATAATTTGTATTTGTGCATTTTAATGTGTTCGAAAGACAAAATATGTAATCATGTAATCAACAAAAAAGTAACTGTAGTCTGAGTACGAGTACTTTAAAATGTAATTTAATCTAATTACAAGTACTTTATATTTGGAATCTGATTTTGTAATCCAGATTACATGTAATCAGTAATTACCCAGCCCTACATTTCAACAATAAAAATTGAACCTCATGAATCATGAGAAAGCCCTGGGTGCCAAGTCATATTCATGGCATTACACAGTCTTTACAGGGTAAAGTCAGTATCTCTTGTTTTAAACGAGGAGCTGTGCATTGAGATGTGCGCTAACCGTGATGTGAACACCCTTTGAAGAGTGTAAGCGGAGAGAGGGGTGGCGTTGGCATGGTTACCTTGGAGGTCTTGGCGGGTGGTGAAGCTTTCGTGCGTGGGGAGCATGGGTCTCTCTTTCATGGGTACTCTCCGCGCTACGCAGATCAGATACGACTGGAAATCTAGATTCAGAGAGAGAGAGAAAAAGATCAGATCAGTGATAACAGATTATTAAAGCGTTTTGAAGGGTGCTTATGAATGATGAAGCATTGGTTCTGTGTGTTTGTGTGTGTTGAGTGGGCGGTGCGGAGTGGAGCGTGGGGTGATATGATGGAATGTGACCTTTCGTTTGTGTGTCATTGTGGAGGCTGACCCTGCTGTGCTGCTCCCATAGAGACTAAGTTAGAAAAGTCATCCCTCATCCACCCACAAAAAGATCATAAGAGAATCATAATGTCTCCAACAGTCTGACACATCAGACGCATACATGATAAACAAGACATAATAAACAAGAACACTGCAAGTAATAACATCCATGATGCATGAGGATGCTTTTTTTTTTTTTTTTTTTACAGATATTCATATTTTCATTTAACTAAGACTTGAATGAATCAAAATTTGGTAACATTTATAATGTTACAAAAGATCTCTATTTTTTTTTTCTGTTAATTTCTGTTAATTAAAAATCCATCACGATTTTTACAGAAATATTAAGGAGCACAACTTTCAACATTGATAACAACAACAAACTTTTCTTGAGCAGTAAATCAGCATATTCGAATGATTTCTGAAGAATCATGTAACATTAAACACTGGAGTAATGGCTGCTGAAAATTCAGCGTTGCCATCGCAGGAATATATTACATTTTAAAAAACACTGAAATAGAAACACTTTAGTACTTGCTTCATTTCAAGATGGACATCACAAGGTTAAAACTGGCCATTCATTCAGTGAGGACCCCCTTGGGTGGTCTTCACTCCAATCTGCGTAAAGACCCAGCTTCACTGTCTCTGCAATAAACTCTCTGCTCATACACATTCCTCCTCCAGCCGTGTTTCTCTATCTCCTGCGCCAGGGTGAGCTGGCTGGCTGAAAGAGCAGCTGGCACACAGCTAACACCGATGGGCCATAAAGAGAGACACTCCATCACTCAACACACCAGCAGTACCCAGCAAAAATTAAACATTATGTGTGTGCATGTGAGGGAGGGAGAGAGAGAGAGGTAGACCAACATTAAACATCTCTCGTTGCCTCACACTCGCTGTTACACACACACACACACTCTTAAACCCCAGCCAGGGCCAAAACCAAAGCCAACACGATCCAGTAGAGAAGTGGGTTTCAAATGCACCCTGAACTCTGGGTGACTCCGAGAGGTGGAAGAGGAGGAGAGAAAAGAGCAAATGAATCACAGACTGAAACATTTCTCTGGGCGGGACGCAGATGCACGTTCCACGAGTGCTGCTGTCGCCTTTTTGCCTTATTTTTCAGTAACTGGAAGACTCATTTTTCTCACGTCAGGGACGATTGTCAACACTAAGTGTTGCTTCCACATTAGCAGAGCAACTGAAACTTAAAGAGACTATGAATACTTACAGTTGTTCTCATATGGATCAAACCTTAGGATTTGAGGTGAACAAATATAAAGACTTTGCAATATTTTACAACACCGAATCCTAATCTAATGTATGGATGTCCGTTTCTGGCACTGAATTAAAAAAAGAAAGAAAAAAGGTAATTGCGACTTTCTCACAATTCTGACCTTTTTTTTTTTTCGCAATTCTGACTTTTTTCTCAGAATTGGGTGATACAAACTCATAATTCTGACATTTTTTTCTTAGAATTGTGATATAAACTTGCAACTGTGAGTTATAAAGTCAGAATTGTGAGAAATTCGCAGTTCTGACTTTTTTCTCAGAATTGCATGCTATAAACTCGCAGTTGCAAGATATATAAACGTGAAAAACGTTCAACTTTCAAACGTTTCAACTTTCAAGAAAAAAATTTGAGTTTATATCTCGCAATTCTGACTTTCTCAGGATTGCGAGATATAAACTATTTTTTTATCAGAATTGCGAATTTATATTTCACAATTCTGAGAAAAAAGTCTGAATTGCGATATACACATATGCATTTGCGAGAAAAAAGTCTGAATTGCGATTCTGACTATTTCTCGCAATTGCGAGTTTATATCCCATTATTCTGACTTTATAACTCACAATTTTGAGTTTATATCATGTGATGAGAAAAAATTCAGAATTGCGCAATTGCGAAAAAAAAGTCAGAATCGTGAAAAAAAAAAAAAAAAAAAAAATCACAATTCAGATTTTTTTTCTCACAAATGCGAGTTTGTATTATATTTTTTATTCTTTTAATCAGTGGCGAAAACAGGCTTCCATATCTAATGGCAACAAACAAGACTAGCTAGATTTTTTGGAACACCATTCCTAGCAAGTCAGATCAACACGCATTCAAATAATTTTTATTTGGCGACAAATTCAGAATAAGTTATGTATAAGTCCATAAAGGACCTTCATTGTACAGTGTTGTAAACTGCAAGGGATTTTTAGTGATATTATGACTTTGATAATCAGGTACATTATTTATACTCAGCACTCATTGTACAAAGCAACAAAGTTAATTTTTTTTATTAAAATACTATATTATTGTAGCCGATAAACCAATGTAATATTGTATTGTCAGGCCCAAGCTCAATTCCATCCCTATTTATGAAGTTTCTTTCATTTAATTTGTCTACTTTCTGTGTCGTCCTAATGCTCCCACAAAATATAAAGCAGCACAACTGTTTTAAACATGTATAATAATAAAAAATAATCCTTGAACACCAAATTAGCATATTAGAATGATTTCTAAAAGATAGTGTGGCGCTAAAAACTGGAGTAATGATGCTGAACATTCAGCTTTGCCATCACAGAAATAAATTCAAATAGAAAACCGTTATTTTAAATTGTAATAATATTCACAGTATTACTAATTTACTGTGTTTTTGATCAAACAAATGCAGCCTTGATGAGCATAAAAGACTTTAAAACTCTTACCAACCCCAAAGTTTTGAATGGTAGTGTATGTTAAATTACTACTGCTTTTTATGGCAACAAGACCACAAAATGACAGCAACAAATGACAACTGTAGATAAAGACAACAATTCTCATCCACTGGATCCAAAAGCCTTTTGAAAAACTATAGGTTTAAATCTGCTTGTTTGTGGGACGCTTGACAAATGAACGCCCGGCTTTATGAAAGGGGAGTAGTCACTTTGCTTGGCCGACGCCTCCTGCTCTGCTTTGAAGCATTAAATCTAGAGTTTCAGTACCGTTCATGTGGCTTAAGTGTGTTTTAAGAAACCGTGGCTCACCCTCTCCCTCCTCCTTGATGGACTTTGGTTCAGACACAGCAAAACACTGCATAGTCTCATATTTCTGCTGTGCCTCGTGATCCTGCGTCTCTTCGGCCTCGCTGTGAGGGTTCACGAGCATGCGGCAGTTGAAGGTGTGGCTGTTCCGCCGAGGATTCTCACTGGACCACGGCACTCCGTTCACTGTGGGAGGGAGACGAAGAGACATCACTCACTGTCACTCATTTGAACCAGCATTCCCTAACTTTTCCTTACTGAATAAAGGGGTATTCACACTGACGGTGATTTACAGCAGCAAGGGACTGGAAGTCATTAATTTTCAATGAGAGTTGGCGATGTGAAGCGACATGAGAGACTGTTGGCAATGAGACAAAAATTAAAGTTTATATAAAAAAAGTGTGCTAACTCAGTGACTTCCAACGGGAGTGTGCACATGATCCGTCGATGCCACTCATGCCGCTTCAGGATATTACAGTGAACTGGTAACCTTCAGTGATTTAACTGGTGTCAAATAAGTGTATGCAAAAAATAGGATATTTGCAAAAACAATTGTGAATAAAGCAGTGTCTCCATCCCATGTGCATGTCAAAGATCTTATTGTAAACTAATTAATTACTAAAATTAATTAGAACTAATTAAAATAATTTTTTGTAACTTTTTTTGATGTTGTAATGGTAATTAATATATTATAACTCAATATTATGGTGAAACAGGACTTATACAGGACTTTTCCAATCACTTAGTCTCTCCACATTTGACTGCAAGCTCACCTTCAATGACCACATCTTAAAATCCGAACAACCACAATTGAGATATTTTTGATGAAATCCGAGAGCTCTCTGACCCTGCATAGAAAGCAACGCAACTGACACGCTCAAGGCCCAGAAAAGTAGTAAGGACATCGTTAAAACAGTCCATTTGACATCAGTGGTTCAACTGTAATATTATGAAGCTAGAAGAATACTTTTTTGTGTGCAAAGACAACAAAATTAACTTTATTCAACACGGCAGAGAATGACAGAAAAGAGAAGAAAATGTTGAATTAAGTCGTTATTTTACATTTACATTTACGCATTTAGCAGAAGCTTTTATCCAAAGCGACTTACAGTGCATTCAGGCTATACATTTTTTTTATCAGTATGTGTGTTCCCTGGGAATTGAACCCACAACCTTTTGAGCTGCTAACGCAATGCTCTACCACTGAGCCACAGGAACACTGTGGCTCAGTGGTAGAGCATATTTTGGTTTTCTTTGCACACAAAATAATATTACGGTTGAACCACTGATGTCAAATGGACTATTTTGCATTGCTTTCTGTGCAGGGTCAGAGAGCTCTCTGATTTCATCAAAAATATCTTAATTTGTGTTCTGAAGAGGAACGAAGGTCTTGCAGGTTTGGAACGACATGAGGGTGAGTAATTAATGACAGAATTTAAATTTTTGGGTGAATTATTCCTTTAAACTTTTAGATGGTAGCAATTTGGCATGTATTTATTTTTTAATCATCCAAAGCCATTTAGAGTAAATATATTAAAGGAACCTAAGTTATTATGTCAACATTAAGAAAATATACAAGAGCCAAATGCTGAGTGGAACAACAAAAGTGACACAGTCAATCCAAACTTATTTGATATTTACATCTATGTGAAATAGAATTGGATTTCACTATGAATGGGATCCATAACCAATAGTGTGTATTCTGGCTGAATGTATCATTTAAGCCAATAATGATATGGTTTCTAAGCTTGAATCCTTCCTCTCTTTCACCTCTGCAGGTGAACTTCCCTTCTTCCTCTCTGTAAATCCCAGTTCTTAATGCTCAATCTGATTAATATAATCGTAGGGTGGAAAATGTAACTGCTCACACTTGAGTATTGAGGAACGAGTCGTTCCTGAAAAGAAGAGCTGCTAGAAGCCCAGACAAAAATGAAAAAATCTAAATGGGAAGGAAACCATGAATGGAAAATGGAGTCTCACCGTGTGACTTGGGCAGGAGGTTTTTGATGAATTCGTTATGGTCTCCTACATGCAGGATGCTGTAAACACTGGTGTTCATCAGCTCTTCCTGATTATACCGCAGGTACTGCGTCACGTTCTCTGACACAAACACGATGTTCCCCTCCATGTTCACCACAAAGAAGAACCCATCTAAGGCCTGGAGGAGAAAAACACAGCCTATTAGTACTATGAGCACAGATGCGCAGCTAACACCAATATTATTATTATATGAAGAGCACAAAGGCTAAAGTACACATACTTGCTCCATCTAAAAGCATAACAATTCAATACGGAAGATTCGATAACCAGCAGAAACAAAACAAAAAGCTGTCCAGAAAATCTAGGAATCCTTGTAGACAGATCAAATGAAGTCAAGGGGATTACGGCATGAGTCGGAATTCATGGCCATGGATTGATCGAGTGGTTTTTGAGCATCAACACGTTGAACGTAATGATCTGATAGTGTTTTCGCTTCTCAATTCAGGTAAGCCATAATGAAGTAATTAGCTGCAGGAAAACAAGAAGATCTCATCAGTTGCAGTTAGGAGGTTATTTTAACAGGCTTCCTCTCAAAGCGATACCGTCAGGCGGAGAGACAGGGGAAGTGGAGCAACTGTTTTTCCTCATTTTAAATGCAGATTACAGGCTACAGCTTTATTAGAGTGCATGCATGTCACATCTCCTGAAGGGTGCAGGGAAGGTCTCTTAAAATAGGGATATGTTGTATATATATATTATAGAAAACATTGGTTATTGGCAAATATTAGAGCTTTTTTAATGTATTCGCATTGTCGATATTAGATATACACTACTGCTCAAAAGTCGGTAAGATTTTTTTAGGTTTTTGAAAGAAGTCTCCTGTGCTCAACAAGGCTGCATTTATTTGATCAAAAACACAGTAAAAACAGCAATACTTGGAAATATCATTACAATTTAAAATACATGCTTTCTATTTAAAATGTAATTTAAAATGTAATTTATTCTTCTATTAAATGTCATTTATTCCTGTGATGGCAAAGCTGATTTTTCAGCATCATTACTCCTGGCTTTGCTGTCACATGATTCTTCAGAAATCATAATATGCTGATTTGGTGCTCAAAAAGCATTTCTTATTATCAATGTTGAAAACAGTTGTGAAATACTATTGTGATACTTTTTTTTTTTCAGGATTCTTTGATGAAGTGAAAGTTCAAATAACAGTGTTTATTTGAAATAGAAATAGTAAAAATCTTTACTTTCACTTCTGATCAACTTCATGCATCCTTAAGGAATAAAAGATGAATACTATGAGATGAATAAGAAATTAATAAAAAAAAGTTTTAAAACTCAAACTATAATTTAACGCTAATTTAAAGTTAAATCTAATAAACTGTTAAATGCAATCGTTGAATCTCAAAATGAACATCCATTTTTCATACCAAATATTATACTTGTACATATGCTGTGATGCCTAAATTAACCTGCAGCATTTTAAATGACAAATTTACATTCTTTACTTTCAACTGATTTTGAAAAAAACAGTATAGAATTTTAATATCAGATATTTATTGTTCATCAGCCAACAGACAAAATTAATTATCTCCTTAATATCGGCACATCCCTAGTAGAAATTGACCAATACTGGATTTTGCTAATATTTTGACACCTGAAATAGAAAAACTGATTAGAGTTTGATGAGAGATTTTAAAATTAATAATATTAAAACAGTAAAAGTGAACCTTAATGACTTGAACATTAAAATGTTTTGTATTTATGTAATAAATAAAAAAATAGTCATGTGATATAAACATTATATCATATTATACCCGAGTCTTCAGATACACACATTTATAGTTATCAGAATTTGCGGTGAAAGCGTCCATGCAATCTTTAATGCATTCGTTTTGTACAAAGATTAATTTTCTTGCCTGCTTGTGCCGGCAATAAACGAGCTCTTGTGAATCTCAGCGCTTCATAGTGTGTGACAGAAATGATATTGACGAGTCTTAATTGAAAGAACACAGCCTTAAGTCAAGCATTACCTATCAAGATGGTGTCAATTAGGCCTCTGAATGCAGCCGGGCCCTTAGGGCCTATAGCGATCGCTATAAAAGCTGCTGTTTGCTTTAGAATGTGGAGCAGCAGCTCGGAAATCATTCTTTAATCTGCTGCGGAGCGTAATAAGCTCTAAATCTTTTTATCAGCAAAACAAACACAGCGCCTCTTCCTAACGCAGAGAATTATTTCACAAACACTCGGCCATGGAAAAAATAAAACACTCAAGAGAAGCTAAGAACAAACGTACATACTCCAGAGAGCAGATAAAGCGAGGGACGGAAAAAGAGAGAGGGAGTGAGCAAAAAACCCACCAAAAGCCCCTGTTTGTGCACTGCTCTAGATGTGGCCATCTGGTGGGCACATTCAGCAAACATCGCAGAGTAAACACGAGGAATGCCAAATCCACCTTTATTTAGCCAAACTTATGCAACGTGTATTGCAACATGAATGGAGCTGGGTGGGCCCGGCCCGGACTTTCTGTCCCGCTGTGGGAGGTTGCATAACTTCCTATACAAAGGAGAGACTGGGTCCAAACTCATCGCGAGGTGCGGACACTGAAAACGGACACACGCTGCCTCCGAAGAACACAAAGCGGATCCTATGGCTGCTCACACTTCAGCTTCCATCGCCAAACAATGGGGTTTTTCACTGGGGCAGAGGGCCGTGCAGAACTGCGAAAGCTTTACACAAGGCCTGTTTGTGTGCACGAGTGCATGCGCCCGGGCGACACTGGAGGGGCTGTTATGGGTGTCGGGTGGAAAAGGCCAGTCGGGTGAGTTTCCCTCTCTCTGGCCTTTTGTCACAAGTGGTTTTTAATTAGGTGCATTATAGCGTGTGGGTGTGAATTGTCCCTTCCTTCGGACGTTTCAAACAGATGGAAGATCAAGCGCACAAGCACACAGGCTATATTTGGCATCCGCTTCGTGTTGATTCGGTGACGGAGGACCTCGGAGGCTATAAATACCCCAAAGAGGAGAGGGTGTGAGAGAAAGATGGAGCGACTGGATGGGTGGATTCATTCAGAGCTGGGCATCATGCCTGCTCAGCCGACCGACCCACGGAAGTTGTTCGTTTGCACTGGAGAGTTGAGCTGTTATTTAAAGGGATAGTTCACCCAAAAATAGAAATGTATTTTTAAAAACCCTTTTCTCACCCTCAACCCATTAGCAAACAGAACTGGAAAAATAATGACTGGATTGTGATGCCTTTGGTTGGAAAAACAGACCGTTATGCCCCAAACTCATGCCACTGATTGAGCCAACATAACATAATGCGACAATTTTGCACATAATGAAAGAAAAACTGCTATACCAGAGCATATTTGAGGTTGGATGTGAAGTTATACAGAATATTTTAATGTTTTAAGGTATTTTAACTGTTTCAACATTTACTCGGTTACCGTTAACCGTTAATTAGATCTACAACTAAAACTCTTAACAATCGTTGTCAGCATTTGAAATAAAGCAGAAATAAAAATTATATATATAGATAGATAGATAATATATATGATAGATATAGATAGATAGATATAGATAGATAGATAGATATAGATGGAAAAACTTCAAATAAAACAAAACACATGAAAATTAGATCTGAAGTACAATTTTTTTTAAAAAAAGGTTAAAACTAAAACTGAAATTAAATAAATTAAATTAAAACTGAAATAAAATAAAATAAAATGAAAGCTATATAGAAATAAAAGACGAATGATAAAAGCACAAAATTTACTCAAATATATAAAATTAAAATATTTAAAAAAGTTAATTAAAAAGAAATACTAAATAGTATATAAATAATACACAAATAACACTGCTTTATAGTCTACGTTCAGACTGCAGGCAAAAGTGGCCCTAATTTTTGTGCTCATATATGACTCGGATCTGTTTTTTTGTTTGTTTTCTGAACAGTTTGAACAGCAAAAACCACAAGGAATTCTGATTTTGGCCACTTCCATATCCTAAATACAGGTCAGACGTTTTGCAATGCAAACTCAATCTAAAGTAGGTCATATCGTAATTCATGCGACTTTCACGTCACTCTAGATCGACATTCGTCACAGTTCTGCATGACAGGAGTCAGTCCACAGATTTGACTTACAAGTAGTTCTTTCGTCAGTTGGTTAATATGGAAGACAGCTGTGATGGTAGTCAGTTGAGGTACAGTGAGGTGCAAGTATTACGGTGACAGCTCTATACAAGCAAAACTTGAACAAAACTATGAAAACTATTCCCAATTCCTCGTCTTTTATCCTCCTTATCGCCTGTGCACAAATTTTCAGGCTTCCTTTTGCACCTGCAGGTCAGTTTTGGGACTGTGATCAGTTCACACTTGAATCTGATATTGGCCACATTTAAAAAAAATAATGTGAACAGTAAAATCAGTAATAATCTTGCAGTAAGAACATAGCCAGAGACACATCATTTCACTCGAGCATGTTTTCCATGCCAAAAATTGCGTACATCTTCTAAACGGTCAGCTCATAAGCTCTATATTCAGCAACAAGACGGAGGAATTTGGAGTTTTAAACATCAACTGGCAGCCAAATTCTTAACACAACTCTTTTTTTTTATAACGGATACAAAAATGCATTCACTATCACTCTGTCTCCCATACATGGTTCATGCTTGACTCTTCCTCGTACGTGTTCAGTAGAGCCAATGTAACCTAGTAAACAGAGCACAGCAGACCCACCTCCAGCATCATTGGTCCAAGGGCATCTTTGTCAATAACACTTTGGCCTGTCGATGACACATCAGCCTTCTGCACTTCATCCTCATTGGCTGCAGCAGCTTTTTCTGCAGAGGGAGAGAGAGATGCAGAAAAAGACAGAAGAAATGAGATACGAACCCATTACAGAACATCAACACCACTGTCCACAATAACTTTGCTATGTTATGTTAAAAATCAAAGGGTGAATAAACTGTACATCGTTTATGATCATATATTGGGAAAGGGGAAATCATATACAGCGGTCTGTGATTATGATGCACATGAAAAATTGCTAAAAATATTTTTGCATGTCAAAATAAATTTTCCACTTTGCAGGAAAAATGACATTTTGTGTCAAAACAAGTCTAAAATATTATTCATGTTGGTGAATTGCCAGTGTATAAAATCAAATAAATTATTTGACTAAAGATTTGCCATGACTCAAGTGACTCAACACTGAGTTTTATGCAGAAAAACACTATTACATTGGTCTCAGAATACATTGGGAAGCACAACAGCAAAAAATGGGGGGAAATCTTCCCAGAATGTCTGGTTTATGGACATATTAACAGAAATGTGCAGTAAAATTAGACTTTGGAATTCAACAGTATGTTATTAAAAGTTTTCTCCCTCTAAATTATTTAAATATGTACATTGCTCAAATTGTTTCCCCAATGATTCAACTAACCGCTTGCTCACCCTTTCTAAGAAGGTCATATTTCTATTGCCTTTAGTTATAGATGCTTTCTTCTAATTTGAGTTGATAGTAGACATTCTGGAATATAATTAGGCACATTTGTTTTACCTCATTCTCTTTCTCCTTGAATAAAGGACAAGTTAAGCAAAAACTGGCACTGCTTACACTCTCTCCCCTACTAAGTGAATACGGTTAATTTGGTCAGAAACTCAGTCCTCGGTCGGAAACATCAACATTTCCATAAAAGAACCTACAACCCTTCATTAGATCCTGCAGAGTATAAGTGTTTTATTTTCAAATCACATTAAAGACACTTCATGTGGTCCTGCTAGGTTGAGCGTATTAGCATTTATTTAAAGAGCAGTTCTCTCTCTCTGCTCACTAAAGCGTTTCATTTCATACTGCACACACGCACCTTTTTAAACCTCTTTCTCACTCTTTCATTCTGCCGTGCGCTTGTTGAGACATGTTGTTGTTATGGCACACATCCGGACCTTAGCAACGCGTGAGACAGAAGCTGTCAGGCTAAATGGGTGCATGTGAAGCCTCACATAACAGCCATGCAGCCAACAGCCCGGACATGAATGGAACCGTCAATACACACATGCGCTCACACACAGACTCCAAACAAACCAGTATATAAAGAATGGAGAACATCATTCTCTCCAACAAAGTGACAAGATTTGTAAACAACATCGCCTGCAAAACAAAGCACTTGTGATGGAGCTAAATCTAGAAGGAAAACTGGTGAATCTCTGGCTCATATTTCATCACAAATAATAACAACAACAATAATAATAAAAATGTATGCAATATTATTTAATTATTTTTAGGGTAATATTTTTGCAATGCTTTAACTAATAAATTATGCCAAAAAATAAAAGGAAATAGTTTTCATGACAAGTACACATACTTTGTTTTATTATTGTAAAGAAAAAAAAACATCATCGTCATTAAAACATTTTTCATTATTATTTTAATTATTACATTAAGTCACAATGTCAAGAAAAAAACTTAAATATTATAATTATGACATTAATTTATTCTTTTTGGGGTGATATCCAGAGATGTAAATAATGCTGGAAAAGTGGCTCTAAATAACACCATTTGTGAAAGATGTGAGATATAATAAAGCATCATCTGAAGTGGAGAGTTACTATTACAAATAAATAAATAAACTACAAAATAAAAAATAAGACTATTAAAAAACATTTGCGATAAACTGAACAAACTGAATTGTTTTTTACATATTAACATAAATGAACACAATCAGATTAACGAAACTTCAACCAAAATTAGACTGAAATAAGTGAATATAAAATAAAAGCTAATTAAAAACATTACTACAGACAACACTAAAATAACACTAACAATTTCTGCCGTCAGTGAAACATCCTCAATCCCACAATTCCCTAGACCAATCTAACTTCCTGTCTGTTCCCATCCATTAAAGAGAGTGGTCGGGATCATCAGTGGATGCAGTGGTCTCGCAGAGGACACGATAGAGAGGCAAACTGTGCTGGCATGATGGGTAGCCATATGGCAAAACGAGAGGGCCATCCATCAGCCTCCCCCTCAGACTGTTCTGGGATGCTCCAAACGCTGTTCTTCCCGTATATGTGCTTATGTGTGTGTGTGTGTCTGGGAGAGATACGCATGCGTACACTCCTGATGATGAGTGGATGTGAGCGTGTTGTGTGTCAGCAGGTCTTTGCGGTGCCCAGCAGGGACTGGTAAACCAGCACAGCTACACCAAAGGTAAGGTGATAACTCATTCCCTCTCTCATTATTCCTCAAACATTTATTTTCCTCAAACTCGGCTCCAAAACGGTTTCCTTTCCGTCAGCCAATCCCCATCAAACAGGAAAAAGGCAGTGTTATCTCCAGAAAGGATGGGAATCAGGCCATATCATTCACTTCAACAGCAGATGGAGTTTCTTGAGGCCTTTAGGATCTGCCCTATCAGTCACAATTCAAAGCCCCGCCCATGACTCTGCTCTCGGCCAATCAGTACACAGCCTGATCGTGGATACTAGGTCACGACTCTCGATGGGAGAATTCCATATCTCATCATGTACTGGGTGTTGTTCAGTCTCTAAATTTATAAGCACTGATTCACTAATGAACAAATTAAACGTGTAGTTAAACATAATCCAGTTTTCAAACTCCAGTTTGGGGTTTTAAATGTGTAGCAGATGAACTACAGACTAAAAATACCCTTTACAGGTAAATGTCCAACAGATTGTGTTTTCTACGCAAAGAGGAAGGAAGCCGTTTACTGCCGCAGTTTAATAGTTGTGCTTGCTAGCAAAGCTAGCCTAATAGCATCACTATTATTACTGCTCACACTTATATTGCACCATTTGTACTGTGAATTACCCCTCAAATCACAACTTACTTAGGAAAGGTTCGCTAATATTTTGCTAGTCAGTTGTATTTAGGATATTCACCTGATAGATAATAATATATTCACACTGAAGGAAGGATCTGAGTCATGTCTAGGGAAAGGAATATCATATCCACAGCATACGAGTAGCCACAAAATAATGTGCAAAAAACCCTACTCATAACACTTTGACTACTCAGCAACACCCTGGCAACAATTACTACACTTTAGTGTCATGGCGGCAATTTTCCCACATTCATTAGTCTTTTCAAAATGTAAACACTGTTTAAAAAGGGATCATTCAAATAAAATAAAAAATATTTTGAGTTTTGTGGAACTCAAAAATTTTTTAGGCAGACTGACAGTTTAGTTGACTATTTACTTTCACTGTGTGGAAAAAACATGTTGGAAGTGAACAGTGACTGAAGGTTCGGTCACATTGACAGTTTTTCAGTGAATTTTCGCAATCAGAATCCTGTCACTTCAACAGGAATTCACACAGTCTGGAAACTTACATGAGAGCGAAATATTCCCCACACAGATTTAACACGGATTCAAGTTGGTCACTACACTACTGGCAACCTAGACAGTGGGCAATTTTTGCCTGCAAAATTTCACCAAAATTCCACAATTATGACCACATTTTGAGGCTATCAGTTCATAATATTCTGCCTAACATCTCCTTTTGTGTAAGAAAAAGTCATACAGGTTTGGAAAAAATTGGCAACATTTTTAGGTGAACTTATGCTACTTTAAAGCTAGAATTCATCATTATCGGTTTAATGAGCATTAAAGGGATAGTTCACCCAAAAATTAAAATTATGTCATTAAAGCTGCAGTCCGTAACTTTTTTGTGTTCAAAATGTACAAAATTACTATAATAAGTGAGTACACCATGAATCCATTTTTCAAACTGTGTTTTTGGTTGGTCCTGAATCACTACGGTACACCTATAATAAGTGTTTATATTCTGACTATTTTAGACTGGTTCGGGTAGGTACTGCTGCGGAGTAGCCCAGTACCTGCGTGATTCGTCATAGACATAAATAGAGAGAAGTAGCTCCGGCTACAATGTTCTTCCGCAAGACACACGCAGTTCTGTTTATTAACCGCTAGAGCGTCAAAAGTTACGGACTGCAGCTTTAATTACTCACCCTCATGTCGTTCCAAACCCGTAAGACCTTCATTCATCTTCGGAACACAAATTAAGATTTTTTTTGATGAAATCCGAGAGCTTCCTGACCCTCTATAGACAGCAACGGAACTACCACGTTCATGGCCCAGAAAGGTAGTAAGGACATCATTAAAATAGTCTGTGTGACATCAGTGGTTCAACCTTAATTTTATGAAGCTACAAGAATACTTTTTGTGTGCAAAGAAAACAAAAATAACAACTTTATTCAACAATTTCTTCTCTTCGCACACAAAAAGTAGCTTCATTACATTATGGTTGAACCACTGATGTCACATGGACTATTTTAACAATGACTACATTTACATGCGCATGAATAATGCGATTGTTTCCAATAATCAGAGTAAGGACTTAATCGCATTATGATGTTTACATGTCAAGAGCAAAGCTCTTCACTCCCGTTTACATGCAATTTCCATTATTCTTATTATTTGCTAAGAATTGTGGTTAATTTTTTTACTGCGATTATTCACATACCCCACTGCACAGCACAAATGATGGACTCAGAGAGAGCAGGTGTGTTACTGGCTGCTGTTTTAATTTATTTACGTCTAATGCAAAACACTTTTGTATGGTTGTATTCCACGCTTTTTTGGCGCCATAGAAATGTGATGGCAATTCGTTTACTTACGCTGCCGTCGCGTTCTACTTGCCGTTTCTGGATGAGTGTAAGGAACAGAGACTGGTGGCAGCGAGTTGTGTTTTCCCCTAATGCGATGCTTTCTTCCCCTACATCGTTTTTAATCTGTGTATTATTACAGGTGTGTGTCACATCATTCATGTATGTCCCAAGCACATGCGCACTTTGGTCAGAGCGGCAATACTGTGATTAAGGTGTTTACATGCCTGTATATTTCGATTAAAATCGGCATACGCCACCTGTGTTAATACGATTATGCTTGCTGTGATTATGAGCTTAATCGCATTATTTAGATCGAAGTATTGCATTTACATGAGGTAAAGTTTAATCGCAATATTGTCAAAATCTCATTATAATCGCATTAAGAGGGTACATGTAAACACACTCATTGTCCTCTCTACCTTTCTGGACCCTGAACGTGTCAGTTGCGTTGCTGTCTATGCAGGGTCATAAAGCTCTCGGATTTCATCAAACATATCTTAATTTGTGTTCCGAAGAGGAACACGGGTTTGGAATGACATGAGGGTGAGTAATTCTTGACAGAATTTTAATTTTTAGGTGAACTTAAAACAATAATTCATGAAATTCCTTATGTAACGCTTATGTGACTTAAATTAGTCTTATTATATTTTACCCAGCACATACTAAAATCCCTAAATACCTCAATGAAATTGACTATTTAAATGTTTCATATTTGACCACAGGAACCGAGGAAAAAATCTCTTTAAAGAGACATTTGTTGCTCTGGGTCTGAATAAAATGTGAGGAACAGAATTGTGAGCCTTTAACACTGTATTTTCAGCAGAAAGCAGCTTCTGCTTTAAAGGGCTTCCTGTGAGTTTCAATAATGTTGTGCTTCCTTTACAAGGAAAGCGGACTGCTGCGCTCTATACTTGAGGCCTTGTTTACAGGCAAAACAGCCTCATTTGTGTGTTTGGAGGCAGTTTGAGACTGTACAAGCACAGCTAGAGCAGTGTGTGATGTTGTGGCCATGTGGCATTGAGCGTAGCGGAGGGGAGGTGAAGGAGGGGTACGGGACGACGCAGCAGACGGTGACCATCGCTGTTAGCTTTGCATCACATTGCTCAGGATTACATAACCCAGAGCTCAGTACATCACAAACAATCTTCATCACAGCCCAGTCAGAATCAATGCAGATACACACACACACGGTCAAAACAGCACTCAGTCTGAACTGTTGAAAACAATACGGATGATAATTTGAGCAGAAAAACACTGCAGGAGCAAGCCAATCTTATGACTTCTATAAATCTATATCAGTCTATATTTATGATTGTGCCATAACAAGAATTTCCAGGAAGTTTATTTAAGAAATTTCTCATCACAGGTAGAGCAAGGATGAGATATATGATTCCAATCTGGAATCGATGGCTGATTTGACAAGTTCTTTCTCAAGATCTCTACACAGGGCAACTATTTTCCTAAACAACCTGAAACGCATACATGTTTCTTGTGTTAGCTGCTAATAACTTCTAGCCTAACGCAAATGTCTGACTATGCTAAAGCTCAGTGAATGTAACACTATGTTGAGGTTATGTTTTCAGCATCAAGCCTCAGAGTTTATACTTGAATTGAAGATTAATAGGACAAGTAAAAATGTAAGTTCAAAGAAGAGTCCATCGGTTTTCTTACCTTGCTCTTTAATTTGACGAATCTGTTTGACGGTTTCCTTTAGGATTGCACATTTGTCAGGCTTGACATTGAAGTTGTCAATATCATTGAAGTTTGCGAAAATCAGCTCTGCGAGCTCCTCTATGTATTTATTTTCATGTTCCCGGTTACGTTTATCAGTGCTTCGTTTGGGACTGTGAATAGAAAAAAAAATTATTCAGACTAAAGAGCAAAAATACAAACTTGTCATTCAGATCAGTACATGCTTAAGATTGTATTGGAAAATATCATGAAAATATCTTCCTTTGTTTGATAGTTTCAACTTTTATTTATTATTTTGGCAAAGATGCAAGGAAAAAAGAAAAAAAAGGAAAAATATATCATCTCAACATCAAGCATTTTGTAACAAATTTGCAATTTTTAACAATAATTATGTGTTAAATTCAGGAGGGCTGCACATTCTTTCATTCATTTTGTGATATTTTAAAATATCGTACACATACTTATGGGTGTCTTTGGACTGCATAAACTGTATTTTAAGGTGCCATTACAAACATTTGTACTGTGTATAACCTTCATACAACTCAACAATAAGTCAATTTTGAAAATATGCAATTTTGCATATTCCTAATAAATGATGCTTTGTCATTAGGTACAAACACCTACATAAATCCAAACAATCCTCAACAAAACAACAAGAGCAAGACCCTCTTTTCTGCATTGTGTTTAACACCGAAATAGACAAAAGTTTCCAGAGCTTCTTCTGTGCAACCTTAAACAGGTTGTATTTTCAATTTGCTGCTCTGCATCTTCAGCAGTTTGCACAGAAAATTTTGTCAATAAAGAGGGCATGCATAGCTCCTCCCTGTGAATGAATTATACAGACTGATGTTTCCTGACTCAGTGGAAAAGCGCTTTATATAGAAACGTGTATTATCTAGGCTGAGCTCCACTGGTGGGAGGCCTGCTCAAGATTATTGCAGTTCAGCGGTTCATAGCATAGACACTGAGAAATTCACTCTGCTATACATACAAACTAAAAATGTGTATGCCGCAATGAATGCAGTTTCAGAGTTCACTGTAACCTGCTGTTCATTTGTCTACTGGTTTGCATGCTGTGTCTAGGTGAAGTACCTTGGGCCCAGGAGGTCTGATGGGCATTCCTTGCGCTTTTGAGCCTCTGACCTGGCAGGGTCCGACGAGTTTTCCCCGACAGCACTCATCCTCAATACATATCACCTGTTGGAGAGAATGTCAATGTAAGCGATTCAGAAAATGCTCAAAAGGACTCATCCTCTTTAGGTAGGCTTGACAAATCAACACACTTAGCTTATATTTAGGCTTCACTGTAGCATTTAAAGAGGTGGACCAATAAAAAAAAAAAGCCATTATATTAAATTATCTCCTGAACAGGTTGAATAACAACACACTGTGCCAACTATTTCTGCTGTGCTTCGAGAAAGCCAGTAGATATAGGTCTGATTAACTGTTCAAACATATGCAGTTAAACATCATAAAGCAATAAATTTGAGCACCTGATGATTTGCAAACAAGCCTAACAGCTCTTCTGAGAGAGATTTATGTGGAATCTAGCAGTCATTTAGGTACTTGTGTTTGAAATTAATCTATAAGGGATTTCTGAGGATTTTGGGGAACAGTTTTTTTCCTTTGGTTTGGCTGTGAATGCCTGAAAACATCTAGGCAGTTTGCATCTAAAAAACCTCACAAATAAATTCTTATCAATTAATACGGTCTTAACCGGCTCTTTACAAGGACTGAAAAATTTAATTACTAATTAGAGATAATTAAAAGCGAGAAGGCTTAGGGGTTGTGTTCAGAGGTCATATAATGAAGATGTGGGTTGATGCTGGAAGGCGTAAGGAGGCCTGCGAAAATGAAAATGAGAGAAAATGGAACAAAAAAGGGATTCAATTATATTGTGCGACAATGTGTGTCCCCTGAGAGCGAGCGAGAGAAAAGAGAGGGCAGAGCAATGAAAGAAAAGTGGAAGTAACAGGAAAGTAAGTGAGTGGTGAGAAATCAAGAGAGAGTAAGGGGTCAGCGAGTAAGAGAACACAATGTGCCGTATACTATACAGCACAAAAAGACTGTTGAGCATGCAAATTTTCATTTAACAAGTCCCAACAAATACAGACACAAGCGCAGCCATTTATCTTTCCAACACATCCTACAATATGTAGTTTCACTTTCTATTCATAATTGCGTGCCTTATAGAACCAGGCTTGAACGAAAATTGGGAATTCCCACGAGAGAGAGAAAACTAGTACATTTCATCATCTTAGTACTGTTCTCGATATGATGAAAGAAACGGAGAGAAATGTGTCCCATCACAAGGGGAAAATGAAGCAATATAAATTATTGAATGAGGCTTTTTAATAATAGTGTGCAACATTAAAAGGTACACATGACTGTAAAGCAACCCAAAAAATATCCAACTTTAAACAAATAGGGAATGAAATGCATAAAATGGGGAATGAAAATGCATAAATTTGAATCGTTGCTTTGAAACGTTTCCTTTAATAATTTTGTATATTAAATACTACATATTATGTATCTAACATAAGTAAACTGCAAAACCACATTTTTCTGGATTCTGTCACGAAAAAAACGATGATTAAAACAACAGCATTTGTTTGACATAGCAATCATTTCTAACTTTACAAATGTCTTTACTGTTAATTTTGATGAATTTAATGCATCCTTACTGAATAAAACTATACATTTCTTGCAAAAGTGTTATAATATAATATAATATAATATAACAATTTAGTCAACATTTGTACATACAAAAAAGAAAGAAAACTGTGCATGCAATGTTTGGGATCTGTTAGAGGTTGTGCTGAATTTTTTTGACATAAATAGGACTGTTAATGTAATGGAAACTGTTTTCAAACGGTTGCAGCCTCATGGGTAAATTTGTTGAAAATGGCATTCAGCGTTCCAATAAAAACATTACATAAATAGCACTATGTGGGCTAATTATCACAATTGAAAATGGCAGACCTATTTTAAAAAGGTGGAATTATGATAATGGTCCGTTGCAATTTAAGCATTATCTACTCAAAAGCATTGTTAGATCATTTACTAGATTTCCATTTCTGAAGCCAAACACAGGAGTCAGGAAAAAAAAAGCTAATTGAAAAGTACAAACTAATATATTACGTCAACAAAAAACAGGCACTTCAGAGTGTTGATGAGACCTGTTGTGAATTTGGCGCTAATTTAAAACACCAGGCAGTGGAGGTTAATGAAAACCCCATCCATCCCCTCTCCCATCTCTCTCAGGGCTTCATCTGCAGTGTTTGGGAAGCAGGAGGAGAGACACCCGGGCCAGCACACGAGGCCAACACATTGGGCTGCGTTCAGGCCAAACTGACGCACACACATTGCCTTACGTAATTTGCAGCCTCGCTGTAGGCCGGCTGGGGGAGTCAGCGCCAGAGTGAATGGAGCGCTGGTATTGAATCCCTGCTGGATTGCAGTGCCCTACTTAAACCTAATGACAGAGAGGCCAATCAAACAGCTCTGGGGGACGAGGCCGACGCTACAGACACTGGACACCAGCTAACTAGAGAAAAAACAGAGAAAGATTCTTTCAGACAGCGTTAACCTTTAGGTCTGAGAGACATTCATCAGCCGGACATCTGAATCGTAACATTACGTAAGGCCTTCTGTCAATCATGGGGCCCTTCTGTTCATCTTGATGACAAACGGCTTCTTGTGACACAGCCTAGAAGGTTTTCCGTGCCCCCTTGGACAGCGGACACCACTGGAATTGTGAATGTAATTAGACAATGTCACAGTTAACATAACTGTTAGCCTGCATTAGCACTAAATATGTCAAAAGCACTGTTACTGGTGCCACCAATTTTCAAGAGATCACTGACAAAAGACTGAAATCAAATCGGTGCTTGTTCACATGAGTGACAATCGCATAGTGTGAATTATCTATGGCTGCCACCGACTAAAGATTTTTGTCAACTAGTAGTAGTTTTATTACAAAATCAGAAAGTATTTGAATAGGTTAGATTAAAAGTAGACATTTCAAGCTTTCTATAGATATATTTCTCACATCTGTAAGGCAAGTAGCATATATATGCTGAGTTTCAGTTCATTTCACGGAGGCAGAGATGGTAGAAAGCGCATCCTATTTGTTTTATTTGTGAGTGACCCTTTACAGTTTAGAATGCTGTATTACTCTTATTTGTATGAACAAAAATGGAGTATTTAAGTTGTTTCCGCTGTTATCAGGAAAAAAATGCAAGTGATCTCACCAGCGCCTCCATGTTGTGCAGTAGCGCGCTAAAAGCTTACACTGTGGACAAACACAGATATGTGCCTAATCACGCACATTAATCTAGGTTAATGTTAGAGCGAGCGGCTTGGTAAAGTTGCTACATGTTTCAATTTCAAATTATAAGCCATATTTGAGGTCAATGAATGATAATTGGAATTCGTGCTTGATGTACAGTAATTACCTCAAGGACAAGCTGTTAAGGATCTGTCCATCATGGACAGTTTTTTTTTGTTTCTGTGACTAACCGACTAATACAATTTTGGTCGACTAAAGCCCAAAGTATACTTTGTTTTTTTTACATGTACGCGAAGGTCCACGTACAATGCGCCTGTCCCAAATGGCACCCTAAACCCTCACTGTCTTCCTCTGGGCCAATTTCGTAAATGATTACAGAATTTTAATTTTTGGGTGAACTACCCCTTTAAGCCTCTTCTTGTCAACTAACATTTAGTCAACTATTTGGAGGCCAGCCCTAGTATTATAAATGGCACCCTAAACCCTCACTGTCTTCCTCTGAATTCGCACTTTCGTGACGTAATGGGTAGAAGTTTGCTGTGTAGCTTGCAGGCTTGCGGGCTCAGCAGAAGTGCGCATCGAGAAGTACGCTCGCAAGCACACTTCTGAAAGCTAAAAATGATGAATGGGACACCCTACGGTTTTGTGGACTTAACAGACATGCGCACGCAGCGACCATTGTAGGTCCTCAAGACCGAAAGTGCACATGAAGTATGCCATTTGGGACAGGGCCAATTTCGTCACCAGAATAGTACACGCATACTGAATGCGCAACCACTTGATTTTTGTAACTGCGCGCACTTTGTACTTGCAGATTGCACATGCGCATTGAATTTGTTTTGCACTAATCAGATCTTCCACAAGGTGACAACACTGGCCCAGGCCATTGTTTCACAGTAGAAATTGAAACTAAAGAGATGGAACAACAACAATATAATACCGGAAACTGCAAGAACAACAGACACCCGCACTGACTTGTGTGAGGGCATTATGAGAAAGCCACAACTGAAGCTTAAAAGAGCACAGAAACATTTTTATCGGTCATAACTTCTGGAGAAATATAGAGCAGACACTGGACAAAGATGAAACTTCCTAGAGCGCATATGTCGACCGCCTACATTTGCGCACGCTATCAAATGGAGTATACTTTTTGAAAGGCTACGTGTTCGACTGCAAACATACAGGTGCATCTCAATGAATTAGAATGTCGTGAAAAAGTTCATTTTTTCTTGTAAGTTATTTCAAAAAGTGAAACTTTCATATATTTTAGATTCATTGCATGTAAAGTAAAACATTTCCAAAGTTTTTTTGTTTTAATTTTAATGATTAGAGCTTACAGCTCATGAAAGTCAAAAATCAGTATCTCAAAATATTAGAATATTTACATTTGAGTTTCAATTAATGACCATCCCTACAGTATAAATTCCGGGTATCTCTTGTTCTTTGAAACCACAATAATGGAGAAGACTGCTGAGTTGGCAATGATCCAGAAGATGAACATTCATGCCCTCCACAAAGAGGGTAAGTCACAGAGGGTCATTACTGAAAGGTGTGGCTGTTTACAGAGTGCTGTATCAAAGCATATTGAATGCAAAGTTGACTGGAAGGAAGAATTTGGGTAGGAAAAGGTGCACAAGCAACAGGGATGACCGCAAGCTTGAGAATACTGTCAAGCAAAGCTGATTCAAACACTTGTGAGTGCTTCACAAGGAGTGGACTGAAGCTGGAGTCAGTGCATCAAGAGTCACCACGCTCAGACGTCTTCAGAAAAAGGGCTACCAAGCCACTTCTGAACCAGAGACAACATCAGAAGCGTCTTACCTGGGCTGTGGAGAAAAAGAACTCAGTGGGCCAAAGTCCTCTTTTCAGATGAAAGTAAATTTTGCATTTCATTTGGAAATCAAGGTCCCAGAGTCTGGAGAAAGAGTGGAGAGGCACAGAATACATGTTGCTTGAAGTCCAGTGTGAAGTTTCCACAGCCAGTGATGATTTAGGCTGCCATGTCATCTGCTGGTGTTGGTCCACTGTGTTTTCTGAGTCCACAGTCAACGCAGCCATCTACCAGGAAATTTTAGAGCACTTCCATGCTTCCTTCTGCTGACAAGCTTTATGGAGATGCTGATTTCATTTTCCAGCAGGACTTGGCACCTGCCCACACTGCCAAAGGTACCAAAATCTGGTTCAATGACCATGGTGTTACTGTGCTTGATTGGCCAGCAAACTCGCCTGACCTGAACCCCATAGAGAATCTATGGGGTATTGTCAAGAGGAAGATGAGAGACACCAGACCCAACAATGCAGATGAGCTGAAGGCCACTGTCAAAGAAACCTGGGCTTCCATACCACCTCAGCAGTGCCACAAACTGATCACCTCCATGCCACGCCGAATTGAGGCAGTAATTAAAGCAAAAGGAGCCCCTACCAAGTATTGAGTACATATACAGTAAATTAACATACTTTCCAGAAGGCCAACAATTCACTAAAAATGTTTTTTTTTATTGGTCTTATGAAGTATTCTAATTTGTTGAGATTGAATTGGTGGGTTTGTGTTAAATGTGAGCCTAAATCATCACAATTAAAAGAACCAAAGCTTAAAAACTACTTCAGTCTGTGTGCATTGAATTTATTTAATACACGAGTTTCACAATTTGAGTTGAATTACTGAAATAAATGAACTTTTCCACGACATTCTAATTTATTGAGATGCACCTGTATGCTAGCGTACGCGTACAAAAATGAAGTATAGCTACTTTGGGCTTAAAGGGATAGTTCACCCAAACATGAAAATCCTGTCATCATTTACTCACCCTCAAATTGTTTCAACCCTGTACAAGTTTATTTCTTCTGCTGAACATAAACAGATATTTTGAAGTAAAACAAAGTTTGACTACGCAAGTCAATGGGGACCATCAATTGTTTGGTTACCCATACTCTTCAAAATATCTTCTTTTGAGTTCAACAGAAAAAAGAACCTCATACAGGTTTGGAATAATTTGAGGGTGAGTAAATGATTACAGAATTAAAATTTTTGGGTGAACTATCCCTTTAAGCCTCTTCTTGTCAACTAACTTTAGTCAACTATTTGGAGGCCAGTCCTAGTATTATCAAAGACACAATCTGAAAGAAGAAATATTTAGCAAGCTAAATATCTGGACAACAGAGGTTTGCAGTGTGAAATGTGTTTTGACTGGAAATGACATCAGCAATGACCTACAGCCAATGAGAGAGCACGATACAGGGCAAGAGAAATTTCAGAGAAACAGCGATCTGATGACTTTGAAAACCATGTAGTGTAAAAACCCAGCATTAGCGAATGATAAAATAAAAAAGTAGGCCTATGTAGAGTATCATTACACCAAGCATCATAGTATGGATAATCATACATTTTCACTGGTATTGGCATAAAATATGCAGAAATGCATATCCTACACTCTCAAACATGAAACACTCCTGCGTCCAGCTGTCAGGTGCACATTTTTTCTTCATACCAAGACAACAGAGCCACTTCAACCTCTACAGCCTTACTATATATAACTAACTCTCAGTCGTGTGACACATAATTCAATCAATTGTTAATAGCAGCTTCTCAGAGGCTGCAGGGGACTTTCACGCAGTAAGGTAGGTATTTCGGTTTGAAACCACGGACAATCACTGTAATGAGAGGGGTCGAGCGTTAGACGTGGTAGCTAGTGATTACAGAGGCGGCTTTGAAATGCTATCAGCTTTTCCTGCTAACCGACACAATCCGATTGGCTGAAGAGGATTTAACACAGATGGAGGGGACCAAAGTGCAAAAGATTAAGAATACCAAATATCTGATACAATAGAGGCAACACCAAGCAGCTTTTTGATAGATGTATGAAATCAAAGTTTCCAAGTATGGTGGTAAATCAAATTCTTTAATTAGCAATTCTTAACCCGTTTTGATACCAGTATTACAGAGCAGTGATTCAATTAAAGATATGACGACATAGCAATACTGACAAGAAATGTAGAAAAAAAAAAAATTAAAACGCTAAACTAAAATAAAATGACAATAAAATTTAATTAAACCAATACAAAAACAAAAACTGAAAAGTAAACACAATTAAACAAATTAAAACAACAGAAAAACAAAATAAAACTAAGAAAACAAATTAAAACAAACACAAAAACAAAACAAAATAAAATAAAAAAACAAAAAGACTAAACTTACAGCTGTTAACATCAACAACAAAATAACTGCCAAAAATTCTGAACTACAATAAAAATATAAGACTATGAACAAAACTAAATGAAACAAAAATAAAAATGAAACTGCATTAAATGAAGTGTACATTTTTTTTTTTTTAAATAGAAGAATAAAAAATAACCTAAAACAATTTAAAACAAAACATAAGAAAATGTAAACTACACTAAACACAAATAAATAAAAAATAAAATTAAAACAAACAAACAAACGTGACAACACTAGATTGGACTTACGGCCTTTGATGTCAACAACAAAAATATTTTAAAGTACACTGCCCTCCAAAAGTTTGGAAACGCCCTAGAAGTGGGGTTTTGGACAAAATTGGCATGAATCCTTCTTAATTTGTGATAATTTTGCACTAATAAGGGACAACACAAACTACGAAAACATATTTTATTACAGTACATAAATAGTTTATACATAGAAAAAACTTAGATTTTAAATGTAATATTTGTAAACAATCTGACCTAAATTGTGTTCTAATTGGTTCATTGTATTCTAAACTTAATTGGCAATCAATTGTTGAAGCTATTAAGGTGTGCTGACCCAAAAATATTTTAAAAACCTGGGCCAAGTTTAAACCAGTAACCATCACAGCTGGCAAAGGGGCATGTCTGACTTTGACATGTACTGTATATATTGCCATTATTATGTAATCAAAATGAAAATTATTATTGCTTGTCTTCAATGATAATGTCAAGTTACTTTAATGTATTTGCACCAAAAAATTATAAGCATTTATGCTGATATCGTCCAAAACCCCAATTTTCTAGGGCGTTTCCAAACTTTTGGAGGGCAGTGTATTTTTTCTTATATGTTTATATGCAAATTGATTTAGCTGTCCTGATTGTACAAAGTTACATGGTTAGTTGCATTTGTCCTGTTGTCTGGGATCAGACCAGCAAGCCATTTCTGGGCAATGACCCACTATTTGAGATAGTCTGTCATAAATCAAACTCAGAAACACCTTTTAATACTGTGCTGATAACAGTCGCTTCTCGAGATCTTTGCAGATACTCTAATATGTTTATATTATCTGAAATAGCTACACTAGTGTTCAAGTGGTCTATCTGAATGGAGTTTTTTACAGAGATGCCAACTGCCGTCAGGCTAGGAGGACACAGTAATGAAACCACAGTCTTGAAGTGACTGACGATAAGATCTCTACTGAGTGGGCGTGCTTGAAAAGGAAAGAGGCGCTTTCTTCCTTTTCTTTTCCTCCCTCAAGTTAGAAACAATTACGTTTTCTTAATGGTTGTTGATCAAATTCTCTTTGATAATGCAAGTAAAAATAATGTAAAACAGAGTTAATGTACTCTGTACACTGGTGCCAGACTGCTTTTGACAGGTTTACAGTTAGCAGATGTCCCGCAAGCTGTATGCATCACCCACATACGCTGAAGAATGAGTCAGAGATGTTCGTGTCCCCTAAGGCAGGGGGAGACAGTCAGAGGTGTCTGATATCCAGATACCCCCACACAGAACTCCATGATGACTAGTGGTATGGTGACCGGCTTGTGTTAAAACTCCCGGTGAGAGACATGTGTCTAATAAACCTCACTGCTCTAAATATATGCATGCACAGAAATATGTGTAATCTGCTGAGAAATAAAGCACTAGTATTAGACATCATAATAAATAATACAAATCAGGGATGTCCTGATATTATAATTCTGTCCATCATTGATGAGACGATAAATATTTTCATGTTATGACTGATAATTGATAAATTATACGATTCAAATTGTATACTATTTTGCATAAATACTACTATACTATACTATTTAAGGCAGCACAACATTATAAGTGAAAAGTGAAAGTGACGTGACATGTGGCCAAGTATGGTTACCCATACTCGGAATTTGTGCTCTGCATTTAGCCCATCCTAAGTGAACACACACAGCAGTGAACACACACACCGTGAACACACACCCGGAGCAGTGGGCGGCCATTTATGCTGCGGCGCCCGGGGAGCAGTTGGGGGTTCGGTGCCTTGCTCAAGGGCACCTCAGTCATGGTATTGAGGGCGGAGAGAGCGCTGTAAATTCACTCCCCCCACCTACAATTCCTGCCGGACCTGAGACTCGAACTCGCAACCTTTCGCTTACGAGTCCGACTCTCAAACCATTAGGCCACGACTGCCCCGAAAAATCGGGTGAAGCAGGCTGGAGCGCTGCCGGCCTCTGCTGCGCGCACTGCGGACTGACTGATAATATTCATAATGGAAAATGGATATACATTTTTAGTGTTTTAAAGATTAATTGAGATATCTAATGTAAAAATGAAGGAAATTAACATGCAAAATTAACATACAAATGTCCAATATCAACTGATACCAATAAATAAATACATTAGGGCTGTTAAATGATTAATTGCATCCACAATAAAAGTTTCTGTTTACATAATAAATGAGTATATATAATAAAAAATAAAAAAAATTATATATATATATATATATATATATATATATATATATATATATATATATATATATATATATATATATATATATATATATATATAAATATATAAGAAATAAAAATATTATATATATATATATATATATATATATATATATATATATATATATATATATATATATATAAAAAATATATATATATATATATATATATATATATATATATATGAAAAAAAAAAAAAAAAATATAAGAAAAAAATTATATGCGTGTGTATTTATATATACACATGATAAATATACACAGTGCACTGACATATATTATGTAAACACAAACTTTTATTTTGGATATGATTACATGCAATTAATCGTTTACAGCCCTAAAATAAATAAATACATACATACATAAAAAACATTAATATTAGCGGATTGCAAATCTGGTACCTATAACAGTGTTATATCAGTATTTCCACATTATTTATTAATATTTTGTATTACCTTTTACCTTATATTTTAAGTTTTCATTTTAAAATTTGTTTATTATTAGTAATTTTGTTATGTGATTTTGTCATTTTAGAATATATATTTCTGATTAGGTTTAATTTATTTTTATTTCAGTTTTAGTTCTAATTTTAGTACCTTTATCAGATAGTTGCCAAGGCAATATTTCTCAATTTTTGTTCAACTATAATATATATATATATATATATATAAATAAAAAAATAACACTGAATATATTGTATAACCCTAAAATAAAATTCAAGATTAAAAGACATGGGAAGTTGTTGTGATGCTTTTTCAAGATCTATTTTTGAAGTCATGAAGTAAACCTGATTGATACTGGTTAGTTGGCAAACACCACTAATTTAATAAGCTTCCAAAAATGAGAACATCTCATGTAATCTTAAATAGTGAAAATATAAGAATTCTGTCTAGCTAACTCCTCAACCACTAATGCTACATACTGCGCTGTAGAAGAAAGAGTAAAAATCAATCAACGGTCCAATCAAAAATGCATTTGTTACTGTTCAAACATGGGTCAAGTCATGAAACAGGCTCACCTTGTTTAATATTAATGAACGATTCATAAAGGTGGGCCACAATCAGCTACTTTAACCTAGTTAAGTTTTGCTAATTAGAGTCACACAAACAGTTCAACATGAATGTAGCATGACCAGCTTCTGGCAGTCCCTGCGCTTTAAGCAGGTCGCAGCTGGTGCAGCAAACAGGGCATAGCCCACGACAGGGCCGGGGAGGCACTGATATGGAGCATTAATTATTTACAGCAGTAGGGAAGGAGAGGGCCAGTCAGCCAGGCAGACTCTGAACAGCCTGCTGCTGTTCCACGCTCAACATGAGCCATGTCAGACCTCCACTAATCAACAGCACTGCGGAGGCACAGAGAGATAATGAGGAACACTGACACATTTCTCAATCATTCACTCCCATTAGCAGCTCTAGAGTATGTTAAAGATGCAGATGATAAGTGTTAGTGGATGACCAATCAGAGGCATTTACTGGTGGGCGGAACGTTGGGGTGGTTCTAAAATCACACCCCGCCCCCAGCCCATCTCCATGCACTGTAATAGACCTTAGTAGGGTAGATGGCCTAGATAATTTGATGTGAACGGAAATTAGGCTATCAATTATCCAGCCAATTAAACATTAAAAATACATCTTTTTGTCCACTGGAAATTTGTGGGAAGACACATTTTAGTGATTTCTCAGCTGAACGATTGACAACAAGGTGGGTCACTGATATATGAGTATCCAGGATAAATAAAAAAAACTTAAATCTACTTTGAAACGTGCCAATTTCTTAGAAATGTGCTCTTTGGATTCATATTGATTAAAAAAAATAAAAAAAAATATTTCAAATGAATTACTCTACAAAAATCATGTGGTGTAAAGATAAAAATATCAAATATTTTTCTGGAATTTATAATTATAATTTTCATATATATCAATATCAACTAATTTCAAGTAGTCTTTGCAAATATGATCCATTAATTAATACACATTACATTTTTGGACAGTTAAACTACATGATATTTTACAACCTGAACTTAATTTTACTTGTCATAAGAAGCTCAAATTATAGCAGATATTTTAAAGTGATTTACTGACCTTGACATATAGTAATGAGGGTTAACAGGGGCCCTTCTCTACAATATTATAGCGATTTTATGATTTATGCTTTATTTCCCTGCGTGTATGGAAAAGAGCAGTGTGAACATTCATCAGAATGTCTCACGTTTTTGAAAAAATCATTATATCCTTAAAGATTAGTTCACTGAAAAATTAAAATAGTCAATTTAAACTTTGTGGACTTTTTGAACTGTCAAATTGGAAGCTCAAAGAGATCGTAAAAGAAATCCATATAAATTGAGCGGTTTAATCCAAGTCTTCTGAAGAGACACAATTGCTTTACATGATGAACAGATTTAATCTGGGCTTTTATTGACAAAAACATTGATCAAATGGACATACATGGAGCACATCAATCATGGTAAACAGAAGCTCAAACATGCTCGATTGATGCACAACAACCAATGAGGTTTGTTCTTGTGTGTCAAGCAAGTACTGTTGCGTTTACCATATTTTATTCTTATGGAATTGGAAAGACATGAAAGTGAGTAAATTTTCATGTTTGGATGAACTGTACGGTTAACCATCTACTCTTTGGCAAACCAAACCAATTCAACAAGAGAGTTCCAAGTCCTACACCTCATCATTTTGTACGCATTTTCTAATCAAGACAGATTTCCAGAGAAGTATATAACATTCCTTATACCATCTCAATTGTGCTCAGAGTCTTTTTCAAGTACTACATTCTCTCGAGGAAAGACAGAGACCTCCATCTCTTTACCCTGCCTATCGTTTCTTGCCATAAACAGATGTGCCAGCCTGTAACACTCAACAAAGGAGGAGAAAAAGAAAACGAGGCAGCGCAGAGAACTTCCACTCTCCAGCATCCAGAGCGCTGACAGCCTCCTGTTCTCTCCTCCAGCGATACCATTTAAAGTCCACAGGGATGACTCCCTACTGGAAAGCTTTGCTGCCATCAACACAACTGAGAAGAGACTCTCTATCTGGGACAGTTGGAGGGTTATAGGGAGTTTTGTTTGTTTGTGATTCAACAGAACTAAAAATACCATGTTTGATCACTGACACCAAATGAACATCTAAAGACTCGTGTTCGGGAGGGTTTACTCATCCAAACAGAAAAGAATCGCAGTCGATCACTTCAGTCCCTGAAGGCAACTACATCAGGGATAAAAGTTAAACTGCAGCACCAGCATGTGTTGTGTTTCCGGTTCTGACAACCAGCGTCTCACCCTGGCTTCTAAACTAGCTTGACTAAATCAAAAGTGCTGTGTGGTTCAGTCAGCTTCACCAGCAAAATTTTGAATGGCTATGTTAGGTTATCAGTTGGACTAGCACCAAAACGGCACTAGTAACTAGCTGTTTTTTTATTTAGAGCGGTGAGTTTTAACCCATTATATTATAATGTGGATCAATTGGACACACATTGATATTTGTGGTGTCAAAATACTGATTAATTTATAACTTTTTTTTTACGTCAACTATTACGCCATTTTGGAGAGTATCACATACATAATCAACGTATGCAACATATGTACGCGGATACGTCGTTTACACTTTGATCTGAACGTAAACAACATAACGACGTACATACTTTGCATACGTCGTTTAAGTATGTGATACTCTCCAAAATGGCACTATAGGAGGAAACGAATTGTTGAATAAAGGCTTTATTTTTGTTTTCTCCGTGCACAAAAATATTCTCGTAGCTTCGTAAAATTACGGTTGAACCACTGATGTCACATGGATTATTTTAACAATGTCCTTGCTACGTTTCTGAACCTTGATCGTGTTAGGATCCTTGCTCTCTATGGGAGGGTCAGAGAGCTCTCGGAATTCATCAAAAATATCTTAAAAATATCTTAATTTGTGTTCCGAAGATAAACGAAGGTCTTACAGGTTTAGAACGTAATTAATGACAGAATTTTCATTTTTGGGTGAACTATCCCTTTAATTTTGATAGAAATCGAACCCTTGCCACTGCGAAAAAATATTTACAATATTCTTTATAACTTTCATACTTTGTGAAAATAGTTATATAATAGTTATAGTTCTCACGTTTATTTTTTTGTAATGCATGAGAGGTATTAATATTAAAGTTTACTCTTTTACACATTTTTTTTCATAGTGAATTGTATTAAATCCAGTTAGGGTCAACTGGACCCGCACCATAAAAAAAAAAAAAATACCCATAATTTGAACCTAATACAATTTGAAAGACGACATTTGAAAGTTGAAACTCACTTTACTAATAAACCAAATTTCACATGAAAACTGAAGATTATTTAAAAATATTTTTAAAGGAAAGTTGACATTTTATGCTTTGAAAAGTAGCTTTAGGTAAATACATTAAAATTTTACTTCTGCAGTAGAAGCAGAAAAACTGTTCAAAGTTTATTTAGATAATTTTTTATACAACTTATGCTACATATTATGCATTCATAATGCTAAACAGCTTAAACTTTAAAGAGTTTAAAGTTGGGTATTATGCCAACTATGCTAACATATTCTGTCAAAGCTGTGCTAAAACCACTGTCTACGGCTGTAATACAACATATAATTATGTGTGGAACTTTAAATGATTTGCCCCTTTAAATGATTGTTTTTTTAGCTGTTGTGTATGCTTGCATAATGCGTGAACATCACTCCATGCATCCTCCATACAGCACTGGAGTATACTAAAATTTAGATGAACATAAAATATGATTTTGGCAATAGCTGACCGAGAAAAAAAAATGACCTTAAAACAGGGTCATGGTGATTCACTGTATGTGACGCACTGCATAGGCATGCTGGACAACAGGTGTGATGGCAAACAATGCTAATATTATTTTGCACTTACTAAACAGGAGTTCACAACCAGGCTAATTATCCTGAAGCCTAATTTTTTCTTGCAGACACACAAAAACTAACACTTATCCCTCATGATCTTGTGTAAGCACAGGCGTTCCTTGTTGGTGTAATCTTATCATTAGACGCATTGACGTGACTACATTACAAGTCTCACAAACCATGACATGCCAAAACCTCATAGTTACGGATTTAATGTCTACTTGTTTGGGCCTGGAGTTCATGAGATCATCAAGTCATGCCTGGATCACATTAACCTGGACATTCTGTTGCTCCGATGATGAGTGTATACAGATATACCTATACATATATTCTTGTATGTACCATCTTTGCAAAGTGGAGTAAACCTGTTTGGATTTACCTCACCACAAACCAGAGCAGAACTGCCTTTAGATGCAAGGAAAAACGTACATAGACCCACACAAATAATGATTAAAAAAATCAGTTGACTTTGCCCCACTGATGAAGTTGTCAGAGAGCCCTTGGTGTGCAGTATGCATCCGCTGATGGGTTGGATATCAGTGGAAGAGACAGCGTCTGCCTGACAGGAGACTGACAGTCTGGGTTCTTCAAAATGCAGAGACGACAACGCTGGAATTGAAAAGAACTAAAAATCTCCAGACCTTACGGTTTTTGCAGGCAGCAAGTACGGCGCTCCACAGATCATTAGTATGAACTGATCGTGTTCAGATCTCAAGCTGTGATTCTCCAGCTTAAGTTTGAACTGAACTAAAGCTCTAAATTCAAAGAGACAATCTTGAGACTAGATGGGCTAATGACAAAGAAGAGTGTCCACACAAGGGAAAGAAACAATCCTTTAAAATCTAGTTTAAAACACATGCCGAGTATATGTAAGTAGAGGTCGACCGATTCATCGGTTTTGCCGATTAATCGGCACCGATAGTTGATTTGCAGAACAATCGGTTATCGGCAAAAATCCATGCCGATAGTTTTCGGTGTTGCCTTTTTTTTTTTTTTTTCGTGTTGCGTCTGTTGCTGGAGTGGTTGAGAATGGTCTGCTATAATTATACAGTATGAGAGCGGCCTCTAGAGGCGGAAATCACTGACAGCACGTGTTGTTTGTTTTGGCATGTGACACTGCGCGCTGCACAGAGCGGGAAACTTCAAACGCGCATTTAAATACAGCCGACAGAAAATCCTGCCGCAGAACAGAGCGCCATTCACATAGTTTCCCATTAAATAACATTATAGCCTATTTGTCCCAAATCATTGTTAATGTACATAATGACTTCGCCCTAGGCTATAAATTATGTATTGTGCATTTTTCAGCAAAACGTTTGTCTTTCCGTGGCTCTAATACAGTCTGTATGCTTCATATAGAGAGCTGTAATACAGATTGCACTTTCTCTTTCCGTTTGCTCTGTTATTTAAACACCGAACTTCAAACTCATTTATGACACATAATTCATTCTTGAAGCAAACTTAAGTCCGTTTGGTGATTAAATAAACAGTTTTAGACTGCTGCTTAAATTGAAAGTGACGCGTCTAGTGTGTGTGATACCCGTGACTTCTCCAAGACGCAGCGCTGCGCTTTTGCACAGTGTGTCACTTGCATATTTGTTTATATTTTAATTAGATAATCATGCAGTGTTCTAAAATAGCAGCAAATAAAGAGTGCACATACAATATCAATAACCTGTGCATGTAATTTTAATATGGCCTTTTGTAGGTATTTAAAGATGGCCATCTTTAAGCATGACTGTTGAAATGAAATGGTAATACTTAATAAGAGTCCATTTGTAACATTAACGAAAGCTGTAGAAGTATTGTTCCTTGTTAGAGTGTGTTCATTTCATTTCAACATTTACTAATAGGCTTCATTTTTAAATTTTAAAGTTTCTTCTTTTAACATTTGTAAACTATGAAATAACTTTAATAATCAATATAGTAATAAATATTAATACAACATTTTTATTCATTTATAAAGTATAGTTCAGTACTGTTACTGTTTTTTTTTTAAATAGTAAAGCTCTATTTAGTTTTCATTCAGTATCTATTTTAAAAACTATCGGTTGATTAATCGGTATCGGCCAGTGTGGTCCAAACTAGCTATCGGTATCGGTAAAATCCACTATCGGTCGACCTCTGTATGTAAGTGTAATGTTTATATTCATGTTGGCTTTGAAAAACAATCTCAAAAGTTTAAATGCAAAGACTGTTATGTGGTGTAACCAAGTTAAAACTAATATAATGTTCCTTGCATGTGAGTGCATTATACTTTTCAAAAAGTTTTAAAATATATTTGTCAAAATAAAATGTTTTTTTTTTTTTAAATGTCATGAACTATTATTTTATAAATAATTTTTTTGTGAGTTGCACCACATGACATATCACAACCTAATTACCATAAAAGGATCCTTGTTATAAAAGGATCCAATTACCTGCCTTTTATTTGACAAAGTTTTTCAAATGTCTATGGTTTTAAAATATATAAACATAAAAAAATTACTACAAATATAACATTTATAAAAATGAAATTAAACATTAATATAAAAAATAAACAAAATATAAAAATCACAATTTTATTCTAAGATATGATAATACAAATAAGACAAAACTTCCAAATGACTTAGGATTATGATATTTATTTGATACTATATCAGGACAGTTGTATCAACTAATAGGCCCCCCCCACCCACACAAAACTGTACATTAAACAAATATCCTTATATTGTTTATTCAATTAATTCCAGAAAAAGTTAATACCGGAAATAAACACCAGATATTTATATTAATTCCAGAAGTTTTGGCTAAAAGCCTTCCTCAGTATCAATAAAAAAAAATAAAAAAAAACATTGAATTTTTTTTTAACATGGATTTTAATTCTGATTTTAATTCATTACAGAATAAGTGAATTCATTGTGCATTAAAGTTAAGGTTCTTGCTAAACTGTCATCTTAAAATGCAGAAGATACACTATAGTCTTGAGCCTCCAGCTCCAACTGTGGGACGGGATACTGTGGAAGGTTAACACTGCGCCTACCATAAGACAGAGAGCTAAACTTGCCAAACAAAGCCCAACAGACATCTCAAGAGAGCAGCAGAGGAGGGAGACTCAATCCATCATTCTCCTGGAGTAGACAAAGAGGCAGCTTGCACCAAAGCTTCATGTGCCATCCCTGTAATCTTGTGGCTTGAAAAGCTCAGAGGGCTCAAGACTGGTGACACACCCTGTGCTTGTAGGGCCCTCGAAAATGGCGAGGGCACCGCTTCTGCATCGGTCCAGGGGTCTTTGAAGGGTTTGCATAATGACTAGCCTTGCCGTAAAGAACAATGTCCTTGCTTGACCCTCCTATATGGACCGGAGCGTTGTTCAAACCGAAGGGAATTGCATCATAATCATATGTTAAACCCCGCCACGTAAATCCAACCTTCGCGCTCATCTGATGACACCGAGCCCGAATCCAGCTCGAAGGTTGAATGATTTAAATATATGGGTGGGGGGTGGTGGTTCGCAAAGCCAAAATACACAAGAGTGTGTGGAGCTGTTGCGAGCAACCCACAGCTATTACCCAACATTACTGATTACAGTGTGGAGAGATCCCTAAGGCCGATGGGGATCGTGGTTATGCAGAACAGATGGGCCTTTATTAGCAGCGAGTGTCTGAGGAAGATTTGCAGGAGATTCGGTGTTTACAGCCTCTTCAGCTGACGATAATGAGCCCAAAGACGAAACGTCAGCGAGTGAGAACGAGCAGAGACAGGAAGTGAAGGAAATGAAACCAATCAGTGCTGTTGGAGAATATGTGAAAGATTTGAAAACAGTCTAGCAAGGAAACGCAAAAAACAAGCGGCGGATGAGAAGGGGGGTTGGGATGGCAACGAGCTTATGACTGAGATAGAGAGAGAGCAAGAGAGGAGGAGGAGGAGGAGGGGAGATCGACATTCTCTCCTCCCTAGAGCCGCAGGCCTGGTCTCCAGCCACTGTCCCAGATGGCTTGACTGAGAGAGGGAAAGAGAAATGTTCCTGCCACTCATAAGCTGTACAATTACTGAGAACGTAATGGTCTTAAAGTACCAGCATCAAGCAGACCCAAAAAGCCAACGTCCATTTACCGAAGCTGATCATATTCATGAATCTTTTAAACTGACAGCCACTTCAAGTTGCCACAGGGAGAGCGCTGTATAATAAACACATTAAGCGGCAAACGGCGGATCTGGAGCGGCTCACGGGCATGGGACCCTCGCGGCTGGAGTCGAATGGATTTCCCTTATCTGTCCATCAGAAGTGTACTGTTTGCTCTAGCGTTGAGCCTGTCGGTACATTTCGAAACGCTGGGTTAACTGTATTCCCATAACTGAAAGTGTAACGGAGAGTGGGTTAAATGTCTGATGTGTATTGATGGGTTTTGGGTTACAAAAGGCACAGATGCAGTGCGAAAAATCAATAAACTTCTTTAGTGCATGCTAGGTGGGAGGGTCCACATTGTGCAGCTGACTAACCAAGCTCAGAAGATTAGATTGCCGACAAGCTTAAATACCACCTCCGGGTTTTGTCGAAAAATTCTGAACTTGTGTCCCAGCCTCTCGGAATTAATTAAAAGTTAAGAGTTAATTAAGAGTTTACGGAACAAGGGTATTGTAAACAGCTACCTCACATTGATGTTCTAATACAACAACTTAACCTACACTAAATAATATTGAACATTAGTTGAGCAAGATGTCTTTGCCACATCCAGAGAGCTAGCTGTAGTTTTTAGAGGTTTCTGTAAACACAAATGTCTACCAGTCCAAACTAGTTCAGGAAAGCATAGGTGCTGCAGGGATGGCACATTTTTGTAAGCCAACCTGGAAGTTAGTATGACCCTGGATCCCTCAACAAAAATGCAGTAAGATTTTTCCATTGGCTTTGGGTTATTATAGAAAAGAGGCTCTTTGACCAAAAGGTTTATGATTCTTACATGTTCATCGAGATAATCTTCACAAATTTTGAAGCCTAGATACAGTCAGCAGAAATAAATAGCGAAAGCTATAAATGAACTACACCATAGTCATATGACTTCAACGTCCATCACACAGAGTTGCTGACAACTCTTTCAATCTCTATTTAAAATCTATAATTTGGAAAGTTTGAGTAGTTTGCAAGAGCGCGAGTATAAAAGCAACAAGGCTATAAAATCAGACAAGTGAGTAGATGAGTTTTCCTGTACAGCGTTGTGACATTCATTGTCCCTCACAACCTTTGTAGTCCCATTTAGCCACTTTTTAGCAACTGCCTTTTTCAAGACGTTGAATATTATATAATAGATAAAGTGTTAACCACAAACTTTATTTTTAGGCATATTTCAGCCACAAAAGCACTAACTTGTATCAGTGCTTTAGGACTCACTCCTGTAGGACAAAACACAAAACCTGACTAATTTTGATTTAAAAATATCCAATATCACTGCTAAGGCATACTGCATAAGAAAATGCTCTCAATAACATTAGGGCTTTAGCTTTAGCATTAGCATAAACTGTCTACTGTTTGTTTTCTTTTTGAAGTCAACTACTGTAATGGTGCAGCAACAGTTTGAAAAGAATCTTGCAGAGCAAGTTATACCTTATAAACATGGTTACAGCTAGTTACCTGAATAATAACAAATCCAGTTTAATAGCACAGACTTTTGATGCTAATTCTATCACCTTATTCATGAATAACATTTATTATTGTCACAGTAACACAAGAATGCACACCAAATAATGTACTATGGGCTACATGCCTAAAATCTACAGCTATACGTTTAACTTTATCAATATGTCCAAGACAGACAGCTCAAATGTGTCTTTGTGGGATGTAAATACACTGCCTAGTCAATGTGCACATAGTTTAAGCGATGCACGGTTAACTGTTTAAGGCTCATTTATAAGTGATCTTGATTTCTAAACAAAGTATATATTCCTTTAAGAGCTATAGATGAGTGGATGACGTGGTTAACTTGTATTAATATATATATAGAGGGTCTTTGAAAGATATGGACAGCGCTGAGGAGTTGACACCGCATGCAACACTCAGCATAACCTGACACATGGGCTGGAATGCATATACAGAAAACAAGTCACTCGAAAATCTTTCATGGTTATTACATAATCATCTGGATGCAATGATTGTGCACTTGAAATTCCAATTATATATTGCCAGCCAAATTTTAAATCAAATGCCACATTTTATTTCTCTTTTTTTGTGCTGTAATGTGTTACGTGAATCACAAAACCTGCTCAGAGCACATCTTGAGAAATGTGAGCTTTATAGACACTTCTGATAGGCCCTAATATGAACACATACAGTCTGCGGTGGTTTGTAATAAATACATAATAGCAAGTATTTATGACTGTTACATGTTCTCACACAAAATTAATTACACAAAAATAGTGTATGCGGTTCATCACCTCCAGATAAGAGAATGACAGATATTTAAAAAAATATATATATATTAACAAACATACACTCATTCAAAAGACAGTTATGATAACATCATTCTCAGATTTTTAAAGTATTCAAAAAATGACCAAAAATATATATATTTTATTATTTATTAAATAATATTATTCTACTCATTTACTGTAGCCTTAATTTTACAGCATTAACGTCATCATATGCTTCCAAGTTCATTGTGAAAAAATAACTGAAGAGTATGCATATTAATCTCGCAATATAAGTGTCAAGAACAAAACAGACAATTAAACTATTATTGTTAATCTCAATAATTGGATGACTATTAACAGTCATCTGAAATTTCACGCCAAAATTTCAAAATGAAGCACTTTGGCTTTGGTTTTTCTTAGGTGTACGCAACAGTCAGTTCATGGAGGAGGGGAGGAGAGAGAGCCGTGTGCAAACAGCTTATCCTCACTGTCATCTGCTCCTAATGACAGCTGACAAACTACTAATGCAAATCCCATCTGAGCGGCTACAGTTGCCCCACCCCCAGCTTCCCTTGCCCTCCCCATACAGGAAAATCCAGCCCCAGCAACCCCTCCCACCCTGCTACATACACAGCGAATGATCCATGCTCAAAAATTCCTCCTCTCTGACGGTCTGCTCACAGCGAGTGCTCTTCTTTTAAACCAAGACAATACCCTGCTCTTCAGTCACATGACAGCAGAGAGCAATGGTTCAAGCAGAGCAGGTGGCGACTGTGGCATCCACATGCAGCCAAACACATGCTCATTTGCGGCTGCTACTCTGAGTGCCACTTACTAGAGTTGTACAATCAAACTGCTGATTGAATCTGTGAATGTATGCCAGTAATATAAAGTAAAAATATAAATATTTAATGTTATTAACTGTAAAAATAGATTTAAAAAATAGAAATGTTTTAATACATTTGTATAAGACATTTAAATACATAAAATATAAATATATATTATATATTTAAATATGAATTTTACATATTTTTACTCTAGCATGAATATATATATTCATGTTAGAGTAAAAGAGAGAGAGAGAGATACTTTTTTTTTATAAATAGGAATCTCAACTACAGATCAAGTGCCAGATTATATAAAACGCAGGATTCCTTTCAAAAAGAGAAAAAAGTTCAAATATGTATATGTGGTATATTTACTTATGATTAAGCATTGTGGAGAGTAAAACAAGTAATAAAGTCTTCTTTCAAAAGACGCTACAATTTTTATTTGTGCATGTAATTTCTTGGGGTTTATTTCACTTGTTAAAGTTTTGAATGAAAGTGATTAGAAAGTGTTAGAGACACAAAACACTCTTATCCCTAATTTGGCTGAGAGTCTGGGTCTCTAAAAGTTAAAAACCTCTGTTTTAGAGGAATAAAAGACAGAAGGAAAAATCAAGGATGCAAACAACCGAAAACAAGGTTCCTTTTTTGCTGCTCAAACCAAATACAGAGAGGAAATGATGTCACGCCTCCCACACAAACCACACCAACTCACACTTTCATTTGTTTTGCAGTATATCATACGAGTGTTTTCTTCATCTTCTCACCATGCAGTTTCATAAACACACATTAGGCCTTCAAAGTCATGAATTAACCAACAATTTGACAGGGGAAAGTGTGAAAGAAAGTGACTGTGTGTTCATCACAGGTTGCTAAGCTTACCTTGGCTTCAGTCCAGACTCAGCCTCAGGGCATTTCTGCAGCAGTGGGACCAGTGGAAATCTTTGGGCATTATTCACTTCTCTCAATCTGTGGAAGAGCAGAACCATCCAGTCAAGATCTCAACCAAGGCTCAAAACAAGCAATGCAATATAGTACACATCAAAACCTTATTAATATTGATTGATTGTGTGTAACTTTATTGAGTTTTTTTGTTTGTTTTTTTAAAAGGATGATACAGAGGCCATGCTAGTTAATAAAAAATAAAAATAAATATCAGGCCATTTTGAGCAACTATGCTACTTGGTCGTTTAACAGAAGTAATTTTACACTCATTTAAGAGCTCCAAAACTTATTGTCAATTTTATAAATGGATAACAATTTAAACAGAAAACTCAGGTTCAAAAAGCATGTCCAAGGTATGCATGTATATATGTATATGTATATATATATATAAAAAAAATAGTAAAGCGCAATGGAAGCCTCTTAATATTTCTTGCCAATTTGTTGCTTTTGTATTTTTCTTATTCTTGATTTACAGTATTAAAAATAATGAGAATAGAGGCTCTCACAATGCAAAATACATTTTTTGGTCTTAAAAATAAAAAGTATTGAATGTTATCAAAATATTTTTTCTTTTTTTTTTACTTTATAGAGTTTAGGGTGAAATACGACCTGGCCATATTCTTGACAAGTTTCTTGAGATTCACCTGCTTCTATACATTTTTAAAGAGTTTTGTGCAAATAACATTCACATTCTGAGGCCACACCATCAGCTGACCTGGAAGTAAACATTAAGGTTTGTATGCCATCGGATTCTATGATATAACTTCCCTGTGCGTCTTGTGAGATCAGCCCTGTCAGCGTTGAGCACAGCACTTGAGCTGTCCTCTATCAGAGAGCTATCAGCCAACCGAAGAGACAGTAGAGTAGTCCCAGACCTGTCAGGAAGAGTGTGGCTATTCTTAATAACGACACCTTGCTGGCACCGGCTCCAAGAGGACCAACCACGCTCGGGTGATATCGAGAAGACCCACAGAGGTCAACGATTGAGTGGCATTCATGGCTTATGTCCTTGGGACCCATATGGATAAAGCTTTGCTTATAAATTGTCCAAAAAGAAATAAGAACAGGTAATGGACATCAATTCTAATAGCAAGGGAATAGTTTGCCTCCAAAATAAGATACTGTTCACAAGTGGTTGATAGTGGTTTGCCATATGTGCACCTTTCAAATTAACATTCTTCTGATGAAAGTTTTTTTTTTTTTTTTTTTTTTAAATGAAAGAAAATAGATAGCAGTCATGTTTTTCAGGCAATTAGCTTAAGTGAACTACCATATGAGAGTGATCAATCTCTGCAAACTTGTTGACAAATGAAGAGTTGGATATAAGTTTTAATCCACCATCTCCATCCTGGCCTTCTCAATAACGTCAAGGGGAAAGATCTAAATGATCCCACAATACTCTTTATACTCTTATACCGTCCATTAAAAAGTTTGTGAAAGTTGAACGCCAAGTGTAGACATAAGAGACAGTTGAATCAGCACACATCAAGTGTGCTCAAGAGACGAAATGAAGAAAAAATATAACATTAGATGCTCCAAAGAAGAGAAAGTTTTGCAATAATATAAAGTACTTGATCGTTCAAAAAAATTAATAAATAAATCTTGTAAAGAAGTCTATTATGCTAACCAAGTCTGCATTTATTTGACCAAAAACACAGTAAGAGCAGTAATACTGTAAAACATTACAATTTAAAGTAAGTGTTTTCTATTTTAATATGCAATTTATTATGGCAAAGCTTAATTTCCAACAGCCATCACATAATTCACAATTCAGTGTCACATGATCTTTTAGAAATCATTCTAATATGCTGATTTGCTGCTTAGGCTACATTTCTTTTTATTATCAACACTTTCAGAAACCCAAATGGTGCCAGAATCTCCAAAATGGCATAAAGCAATCATCACAAACTTTTTTGAAGACTATTAAGGGACGGAAAATGAGCTCAACATGATTAGAAAGTGGAAAAATTGGAGAGAAAAAAAATAACAGGAAGAGAAGGGAAAAAAATGACAATCATCATCAGGTTGGTAAAGATTTAATAGTGTTACACACGTCTTCAGGGCCTCTGGTTCCACAAGGGAATCGTTTCAAGCTTATTAGATAGTAACATGAAGTACGCCTTTTTAATTATGTTCAGCAAGTAATTAGTGGAAAAAAGGGTTTAAATCATCTTCCCGATCCCAGAATTAGCCTCTGAGATAGAAAAAAAAAATTACTTGCCGCAGTAAGTATCATTCAACAAAGTTGAAAGCGCATGTAGAAACAGCCAGAATTCTCCCATTGTGAGCAAATGCCTTTAAAGGGCTTGTTGACTTATGCAGACGCTCTCCTGGGAGCTTGTGAACAAATACCTGAAGGGAGGGCCATCCGCAGCGCTGTCACATGATGTCATGTGCTGACCAGATATTGCTACATCACATGTAGTTTCACAGCACCATGCGAACACTGACAACAACACAAAGGGAGAACAAAAGACCTAGCGCTGGGTTTCTGATGGGTATATTAAATAATAAGAACGCTCTGGGCAGGTGTTTCTATAAATAATCATAAAAATAATAAATTCACTATCTAGTTACACAAGCGTGTAAATGGCTTTAGCGATCTAAATGCGAGACAGAAATCATGTGGCCTGTGTAAAAAAAGTACATTAAAATTAATCTAGCATATCCAAACCACTATTAATCATAATTATATAGAGAAAGACACATCAGATGCAGTCTGAAAGACTTCATTTGTCTTTTCACTGGTCAGGGGGAAGTAAAAAAAAAAAAAAAAAAGTATTTTCTGAGGCCGGAGGAATTTCCCTCCGTTTCTTGTGTCACATGTTTGTTCTAGCCCACAGCAGATCTTAACCCGATTGGTCACTGCAGTTATGGGGTCCCTCAACCATGGAAAATCAGTCAAGCGGCTGATTCAGCTGTCAGATAGACACCAAAAAAGCCTTTTTGTTTTTGTGGAAATGTCTTTCAAATACCAAAAAAGTCACAAGCTTTTTATGATTGTAGCATCTCAACTGAAATCAAACAGCCACAACAACTGCAGATAAACTTCTAATCAGGTTTCATAACAGCTGCTCTTTACTATTCAATAAACACTCCACACCAAAGGGCCAGGAAAATCTGAGAGCCTGGACACACACACACAGACCACACACCATGGATCTATTCCTAACAAACATGTTGTGATAGAGTGGGACGTCCTGCATTCCCTTCCCCTAGACCCTCTATCTCTCTCCATCTGCAGTGTGGGTCAAAAGTTCATGTAAGTGTTACGGTTGTATGTGTAACACCACAGACCATATTCCCCATACTCTCAACCACTGGCCACTGTGAGGCTTAATACTACAACAGCAAAGAAATTATTAACTGAACACGCATTCTCCTTCATAATGTCACTTTAGAAACATATTTCCCAATGGACATGTGTAAAGAGACATCTTGCATATGTATTAGAAACTGAGAGGACAGGACATACCACAAGAAATCAAATTATCTTTTGAGATGTAGGCTGTACTACAAGAAAACATGGTAATTTGGAGATTCAAAACTTCTTAGTCTAGAAGTTGGTAAATTGTGGGAAAGTGTCTGTGCTGTTCCTGGTTGTGTGTAGCACCTACAGCTCTGCACATCCTTCTAAAAATCTCGAAATTTACAACTGAAGTAACTTCAATTCAATGTTGCTGTTGTTAACTAAAACTCATTTTTGGGAAGTGAAATAAAGATGAAATAAAATATAAATATTAGATGAAAATTTTAAATCGAGTTTGTTGAATTTTACGTTGAAGTACTAAAATTACTGAAAATAAAACTGAAATAATAAACAATTACAGCTATATAATTTTTTTTTTTTAATTAATGACAAAATAAAAAAGACAAAAAGCACTTAACAAAATAACAATAACAGAATTAAAATTAAAACTGAAATAAAAATAAATTATAGCTATATAGAAATATTTTTTTTAAATTAATGACAAATTTTTTAAAAAGACAAAATTAAAGAATTAATTTAAAAACTGAAAAGCTGATACGAAATATTAATAAAAATAATAGCATTTATAATTATAAATAAGTTTATTTTAGACAAGGGTCACGATTGTCATTTCAGATCTTAACTACTGGAATGTGTCAACTTTTGTGCAATTAAATTTACATTTATTCTGTTGGCAAATTTCCATCACAAAATTCCGTCACAAATTAACGCAGGCTTTGCAAAGGGACTGTTATTGAAGGATGGGACAGTTCATACTATACTGAACCCAAGAGCAAACCCAAAGACCACACGCAGTTACTCATTTTACATAAAGATGCTATTTACATAAAAGTCTTAAAGCCACGGTACCAAAAAACTGCCCATTTCATAAGAATAACAGAGATGGGGACAAGTTTTGGCACAACAAAAAAAAACAAAAAAACAATAAAATTATGTGGACCCCAAAGAAGAAAAAAAATAAAAAAAATAAAATGCTATTCACAAAATAATGCCACTCAAAAAAGTCCAGAAGTTCAGATTTTATTCTAGAGAAGTCTCACGTATTCAGTCAAGTTCAGTTAGCAGCTCTTTGACTAGATGTGAGCAGGATTGTCTAAACCCTGTGTTTGAGGGTAAGTGATCCTGCTCTCTCCCCCATGATCCTCTCTGTTTCCTCCTGGCCTGAAGCAGGTGCAAGTCATCTCAGTGGGGATGTCACTAAAGGCTTATGTCAGGGGAAAGCAGCCAGCTAATCGTACCACTCAAGGGCTAAAGATTAGATTGGCTGCGCAGATTCTTTTACTCACTCAAAACTGACCACAATGGGCCAGACGCAGAGGCCAAACACAAATTTAACCTTCCATGTCAACATTTTCACTGGCAATCCATCAACTTCTTGATTGTATTAGTCAGACAAAGATGTAAAGCCTCAACTAAGTAAATAACATCACCGCACTGTACAGGCCACTGGAGCTAATTAAATTATATACACTTAATCATGTTTACATTTTCTGAAGAAAATTTTATTTGCACAACACTTGCTGCCACATGCTAGAATCCATAACCCCAAGTATGAGCAATAGTAAAAGCAATGCTTGCCTTAATTTAGAACCACTAAATATTGGCCACTAAACTGTTTTCTTGCTCTGCAGACTTATGTTCCTTATCTTAAGTCACATAGGAAATCAGTGTTATCTGCAGAGCAAAAGCCACGAATCAAGCAGTAAACGTGCTGCTCGGCACCACCAATCTGGGTGTTAATGTTTCGAGTTATTGCAGTACTAAGATGTAAATTCCACAGCATGGTGATTTCACCGAGGTAATTATTTCTCCCTAAAACATGAATGAAACTTTTCCAACACCTCATTTCGATAATATATTTTTAAATCGCCTGCATCCCCTTTTTCTGTATGTTGAATGAGGTAGCTTGAACCCATGATGAACCTCTTGAGGAGTAAAGAGAGTCATTTCTTACAAATGGGAAACCAGTAAAACTACTTTAGGTCTAAAAGGTATTAAAAAAATAAATCAAATCAAATCAAAAATTTGTACAAAAGGCACTTTCACTAAAGTAGCTGCAAAGAAACACTATAAAATCTATCAATCAAATAATTATTTTCATTTTCAGCTGTGACAAATGTGAAAACCCAACATTAGCAGACATCCCATGAGGCAGCATTCTCCAGTCAGTTGCTTAGGTACAGTCACAAACCAAAGCACCGTTTTCCACGTCTCAGTGCATTTTGGAGGAGTTGAGTAGGTACAAAAAATTACTACAAGCACAGAAAACATATTTTCTTCCAAATCTCTTTGCATCCTATGAAATTTATTATAATGCATATTGAATACATACTTTTTGGATAATTATATATAATATTTTGTCTAAAATTAAGCACTAAAAATGTTTTAGGTAGCAAAACTCTATGTAGACTATGAAATATCTATATATTTTATAGGCCTAGTATATATATATATATTTTTTTTTATAAACAATTTCATTGTTTGGTAAAGATTGCATTTAAAGGGTAAGTTCGCCCAAAACTAACGTTCATCTTTGTAACAAATTAAGATTTTTTTTATGAAATCCGAGAGCTTTCTGACCCGGCAGACAGCAGCGGAACTGACAAGGCCCAGAGAGGTAGTAATGACATCATTAAAATAGTCCATGTGACATCAGTGGTTCAACTGTAATTTTATGAAGCTACTAGAATACTTTTTATGCATAAAGAAAACAAAAATAACTTTATTCAACAATTGCTTCTCTTCCGTGCCAGTCTTTGATGCACATTCTTGTAACTTCGTAAAATTAAGGTTGAACCACTGATGTCACACGGAATATTTTAACAATGTCCTTATTAACTTTCTGGGCCTTAAACGTGTCAGTTGTGTTGCTGTCTATGCAGGTCAGAAAGCTCTCGGATTTCATCAAAAATATCTTAATTTGTGTTCTGAAGAGAAACACGGGTCTTATGGTTTGAACGACATGAGGGCGAGTAATTAATGACAGAATTTTTGGGTGAACTATCCCTTTAACAGTGTAAAATAATCATTTCAAAGATGAACTTTAAATGAGTGCTATATAATAACAAAGGTAATCTTAATGTCAAATTGGAGAAATTAAATACCAGATGGTACCAATACATCATTCATCTCTAAGAAAATTAATTTCATACAATATTCTCCCAACAAATCAGATGACAAATGCTACTTTTGAGACATCAGGCCCATCACTTTCATGAATGTCCCTCTGTGTGTATGACTTTTTCTAGAGGTATCCATCCTGACACTCTTCCTGCTCTGCCTCTATGAAAACCTCACATATCAATGATCGGTTTCCGTTTAGTGAATGTGTTGTCAGCTCCAATTCCACATGTGATTATCATTCTCTCTTCTCTGCAGCTGGGAGCCCACGCTTACCCTTTTTTGGATATGTGCCATCTCCACAATGGCCAGACTTACTAAGGCGGCTTTGGGTTTTTCTAAATTGTGAGTACTGTATATCTAACTGCTTTATTTAACATTTCAGTGACTCAGAAGTGGGTGGCGAGACAAGGGAGATCTATAATACCTAAAGAAGCTATCCGTTTACATTCCCATTCATCACAGTCATGTCTGAACTATGTCATTATTGTCCAAGTTCATGTCATGTAATAGTAAATAACCAACAAATTTCACAAAAGATTGTGAAATTAAACATTTAGTTTGTTTACATTTTAAAAGCCAACGACCCAGCATGATATTCTAGAAAAAAATCATTAGCAAATAATATTTTCATAAATAAATAAATATTTTCATTACAATATAACTTTTTATTGTATTTAAAAAAGAAGAAGAAAGAAAATACAGTCTTGACTAGCATAAAAGACTTCTTTCAACATTTTTTTTTATGTATATACCAAGTAGGATCATGCTAACCAGCCAAAACTTGACCCCTTGGAAACGACCAAGGACCTGATGCTCTGATGTTGTCTTGGATTGAAGAGAAGGCTTTTCTGCCCAAATAAATAAACATTCTCAGTTGCAAGAAGGCAAATCCTGCAACTACAATCCTGCATTACCTGATTAGATATACTGCTGATTTTCCAGGAGGACACGTAATTGGACAAGACAGGGAAAAAGTAAAAGGCTGCAGTGGAAAACTGCCTCTGTGGACACGGCACACGCAGCAGACGTCGCTCTGCCAGTCAACATCAAGGCTGTAAAACTGCATTACAGCTACCGGTTGTCAAATACCATGATTATCCAAAATTAGTGCTTTGGCCACTCAAGCTTAAGGCTTTTAAAATAAACCATAAATGTCATGATTGCAACTCCAGGCTATTTACTGTAAGATGACTTTAGAAACAAAAATAAACAGAGTAACTTACTAGGCTGTAAAGACTAAGCATGCATTGTTGCAGATGACAGTTTGCAATGAAATTTTCTGCTTGAGAGTCAAAGAAAACATCAGCACCAGGTCCAGAGAAAAAAAATTATGATAGACTTAAACAGGCTACTCTACAACTTAATCTGTGGAGTCAATAAAATTAATGCATTACAGCATAATTTTATGAATGGCTGATTGATTCTAGCCGAACTGTTTTACGTCTCACAAACGTCACAAGACAAGTACATGAATCTTGCCTTGGAAAGTAAAAAAGACTTGAAAATTGTGGATTGAAATGAACTTGTGCATTTTAAATAATAATAATAATAATAATAATAATAATAATAATAATAACAACAATTTTTTTACAATCCAATCAATTCCTGATGATAAAATAGAATCCTGCTTTTTTTTTTGGATATTCTATTTCGCATTGCAATATGTGGAAATAAAATATGGATCTACAACATAGCGGTACCATATGCTGGCAATCAGCAGATATTAAAGTTTTTAGTATCAGAGTCAGCAATAGAAGTTGAATTGCACAATGTCTCATTTCCCCTATTTTTACATTCAGATACCTTTTGCTTCATTTAATACTCACTTAAAAGTTAATATTTAAAATGCTAATAATTTAACAACACTGTTAAATGCTATCTTTAGCAAGTAATATGAAGTATGAAAAATGGATATGCACTATGATTACATGTTTTTAAATTATTAGTATTTTAAAGATTAATAAGAGAGCATTAGATGAAGGCAAATACATTGTATTATAATGTTGTAATGCACTTAAATTTGTTTGCTTTAATGATTCATTTAATTGATTTAAAAATAGTACATAATTTAAATATCTATATGAATAACAACACTATGTGACATTTTCTAGGAATTTTCTGTCAGGACACTTTCCATTAAGTTTATGAATATTTTCTTTGACCCTAAAACACGACATAATGCAATGCATAATTAAAAATACAATCTGTGAAAAATTAATATGGACAATTCCTTCATATTAACATTTTATGAACTTTTCTACAGTGTACATTCAAATAATTACCAGCTAATTAACTAGAACTAGTATTGTGCATCCCTAAAGTAAAAAGTGTTGCAGCAATTAACACCCTAAAATATGCTCAGCAAACATTACATCTCCTCAATACTAATTGTTAACTGTTTAAGATGCAAAGATAATCGTTCCCTCCACCGCCTGCACGGTACGTGGGTGTGTATGTGTAATTGTCTTCTCAGGTGTAACATGAGAGGATTTGTTTTGACAACCCACAATTCCAGGTGCCAAAGCCACAGATATCTGTAACAGACAGACGCAGTCTGATTATAGAGGCTTTAAGGGCTGCTTACAGTCGCTTTCTTTAACCTATGACCAGTAGTTATCTTCAGTGCAGGAGTAAATTAACTTCTACTGTATACAGACGGCCCACAGCTAAAAGCAGCCAGCGTAATGTAAACATCAGGACCGTTACCTTTGTGAATCGTCTACAAAAAATTTCCTTGGAGAGAGCCAACGCTCAATCAGATTAAGGACTTCTGTATTCTTTGGCCGTACGCGTACGGAAATAGCATCAAGGCACGAAGGTGTGCGTGTGTTTTGTAGCAGACAAATGACAGCCAATGCAATGTATTTTGACGACAGATGAGCTGGCTGGAGAATGAATCAAGCTGCTTAGCAACCTCCAGTGATAGCAGCTGCCAAGTCTTCTGTCTAACGCTCTTGCTTGAAGAGAGAATTATGGATAACTTTACTGCTTCTGATACGCTAATTTGAAGGAGCAATTGATTCAGTTAAGGCCGTTTACTAATAAGAGCACCAGGTATTGGTTTAAACATAAAACCGTTCTGTCGTTTACTGAGGCCGACGATGAATTAGAGCGTCGATCAAGCAGAAGAAAATGGAAGAACACAACTCAATTGCTAACACTGCAATGAACAGGCTTTTGCTTTTTTTTTGTCCCGAGTCGTTTTGCTGTCGATGACTTGTCTTTTGCAAGCCATGCACGGACATTGGCTTGCACTTTCCGGACGGTGCGGACAGCCGTGTCAGGTCTTTAGCAAGCGATGCATTTTGTCTGTTTTTTGTAAAGATGAGTTCTTCTGCTAGTGCTGCATTTTTGTTTTGCAAGCGGAAGCTGTATCTTTGCCACCATGTTCATTCCTGCATGCTGTAGGCAAGCATCCGCAGAAGTCTTTCCCCCACTGAATTCGTACTGCATGAAAGAGCAATTAGATCTGTGGCCCAGTTTGCGGAGCTGGCCGATAGATAGACCCAGTCGATTTTACAGGCTCTGTGGGAGAAAGAGGCCTATGCCATCTGGAGGATCTACTGGAACCTTCTTTCAAAAAAGAAAAATGCAACCTGAGAGCGATTGTATACGAGAGAACTATGGTTCTTTCATCATCGGCCGTTCAGGGCTGGAACCGAAAGAACAGCAAACGTTTATTGAGGTATCTGTCAGCGGTTGATGACCAAATTAGAGTCGTCATTCAACGACAGGTCTTTGAAGAATCCAAATAATCCAAACTGTTCAAGCGGAGTCAGTTTCACACAGATGCAGAATAGATAAACAAAATCAGTCTTTATCTCCTTTCGATTTGGAGATGTTTAGATGAAGCAGACCGAAGCATATCAGTGCTTAATAATGAATAATGATTATGAAGAACTGCAGAACAAGCAATGAGGATGAGAAATTAAATCTGGTTGCAAATAAATCCGACATTTGAAAGCTGATTGTTAACAAAAAATAAGATGATTGTCATGACTAAAGGTGGGTGAAGTACCGGTTAAATGAAAATGTCAATGCAAGTTTGTAGTCTTAGTCTATATTGAATGGGATGAGACAAATAAAAGTTTGAGTTGCAGAAAAAAAAAAGAAGCATATTCTGATTCACAAACAAATTACTCTTTTGAACCAGTTTTTAATCAGTTGTTAATAAAAAATAAAAAAAAAGACTCCGATGTTGCTGGTTTGAATCAGTCTGACAAATCCTTTGCTGAATGAACTCACTGATCTGTGCAATGGAAAGCCTTTAGATAGAAAGAAACACTGGGAAGATTATTATTAAAAGTAGCCTACTATTTTATCTCATGTATAAAGTTGTTTCATTACAATGGGTGTAAAAAAAATTGTGACGGCATCCATTACTTTGGAAATTAGGAGTTTGGAAACTAATTTTTAAAACATGTTTCCATAAAATAATAATATACACTACAATTCAAAGAGTATTTTTTAAAGGGGTCATATGACGTCTTTGGAGTGTTACAAGCTGTTTGTGCGTATATAAGGCCCTAAAGACTAAAGTCTCAAACCCAAAGAGATATTCTTTATAAAAGTTAAGACTCACTCGTCCATGCCTTTCTAAAACGCCTCATTCAAACACGCCCCCACAAATCTATATCACAGTGTGGGAAGATTTGCATAACACCGTCCAAATGTATATGCAAAGAAAGAAGGCATAACTTTTATTCTCGCTGTAGTATTGTTGCCACCGCCGCCATGTCGTGGAGATGCTGTGTGTTTCCAAATATGATAAACGGCATAACATTTCCGTCACACGCTTGAGGTATTCGGCCAATCACAACGCACTGGATAGGTGGCCAATCAGAGCACACTGTGCTTTTCAGAACGATGAGTTTTGTAAAAATCAACGCGTTTCAGAAAGGCGGGGCAGAGAGGAGCAACAATAATGTACGGTATGTGAAAAATAATGTGATTTTTGAACCTTAAACCACGTAAACACATTGCATTAAACCAAATACACAAAATAATGCTCTTTTTAGCAATGTCATATGAATACTTCAATACTTGTATTCATCAAGGATGCATTAAATTGATCAATTTATAAAGACATTTATAAAGTTACAAAAGGTTTTCAGTTAGAATTAAAGCTGTTCTTTTGAACTTTCCGTCCAATATTTTTTTTTCCTTTTCATCACATGAATAAATTACATTTTAAAATATATTCAAATAGAAAACAGTTTAAACTGTTTAAATGGTAGTATATATTGTGATTTAGTAACTTTATTTTTTTGCTTGTATTGCCCACCTCTAGTCATGACAATGAATACTGTATTATGCATAACACAAGAAAGAAAGAATTCTTTTAACAGATTACAGAACCGACCATCATGAAAATCATTTAGTTTTTTTTTTTTAAACAAAACCAGATCCGAATAAGAACCGGATCTCAATGTGGTGGAGTTCAGTTGAGGGTCCCTGACAGTGAACAGGAAGCAATCTTGAAGCACTTCAAATCTGCGCAGGGGTCTCTGTGGTCTCTTTAGACAGTACAGTAATGTGTAGTTGGCCACTGCTTGACCCGACATTACAATGCGGACAGGAAAGCTTCGCATACATCTCTTTAATGAAGCGAAAGTGAAGCCGCACCACGTCTCTTGGCAGCATTAAACTCAAGCTCAACTTGTGGCCACCCTGGGTTAACCTGGCCTGTGATCATTGTTTCCTTCCTTCGACTTGGCATTTCTTAAAGTAGGGCCCCCCCGCCACTCTAACTGTGGCTTTCTGAACCGGTGCCAGGCCACACTCAATGCCAAGGATTACACTCTGGGTCTGCTGCCAGGCACACGCTGGGCTCCAGCGTGCAGAGACCTCCAGACAGTGGTGAAAAGAACACCATCCTCTCCACATAGCTGCAGTCGATATCCTCTGATGACACGGGAACCTTGAGATCCGCTTCACTGAGGGTGCTGGTAAGAAGGCGCTGATCTTTCTGCTAACTTTCATTTGTCAGGTTCATTAATTGGGTTAAGAGCGCCCAGCAGCGCGCAACCAGTCAGACCCGGTGATAACGTGGAAAACCCTGCTGCATTCCATCACAGAGATCTCAGTGATACCATGCTGGGCGTCTACGAACGTGCTTCAAAGTGGGTGAACTACTTGTGGCAGCCTTCACATGACTGATTTTTGTTCTTGTGGTAAAAGACCCTTCCTTCCGACATAAACAGACCATGCTGGGTCTGTTCACAATTCACTGGTGACCAACTGGAGCAACTGGTGAACTTGAATTAAGTCTTCTTTCTTCAGAACTAACTTCCCTTCCCTAAATAACTTTCCCTTGTGCCTCCTTTTCACTAAAAATATAAATTAAAAAATTATATTACAGTAGCTGTGTTTACATGCACTTAAATAATCTGTTTACAATCAGATTGATTGATGGCTCAGTCAGACTGAAAAGTCGGTAACACTTTAGTATAGGGACCAATTCTCACTATTAACTAGTAGCTTTATTAGCTTGCCTATTTTTTAACATATTGGCTGTTTATAAAGCACATATTCTGCATGACCATATTCTACATCCCTAATCCCTCCCAATACCTTAACTTACCAACTACCTTACTAACTATTAATAAGCAGCAAATTATGAGTTTAAGGCAAAAAGCGTAGTTAATGGTTTGTTAATGGTGAGAATTGGACCTTAAAATAAAGTGTGACTGAAAAGCCTTCAGGTAAACACCTCAATCGATCCGAATGACCTCAATCTGAAGAAATTTCAATGTGAACTGATTAACTTTTTGATCGGAATACATGTAATGCTTATGTAAATGAATGTGTGTATTGGATTTCAACATTTAGGGCTCAAATAAACAACTTTCAGAATCTGAAATTGGACTGGATTCATTTCAAATGACCCAAATTACTGTATGCAAACATAAATAGTGAGGCACTTACAAAGTGAATGGATTTGTAAATGATTTGTAAATGTTAAAATACTCACCGTTTCAATAGCCACAAGACACAAACCAGATTTGAGTGTGAATAAAATTACTTAAACTTTTACTGTAAAGTTACATACAGTTTTACTTGTTGCTAAAGCAGAGCAAACCCACAAACAACTACAAAAATTATTTAAACCGATTGTAAGATGTAAATTAACAAAATAATTAATGTAAATGATGAAATTCAAAAGCTTCACATTTCTTCTTTTACATCCTCCAAAATTTAGCCCTACAAACTTCCACTGTACTCACAATCTTAATTTTTTAAGAAAACGAGGGATGAGTACATTTTTCATTTTTTTGTTCTAATCAATGTTATGCCACAAATGCTATCGTTTGAGCTTAACCCAACCAGGAATATTCCTTCAGCTATGGTACACTTGCTCTTTGTGGAGCTAACATGACCTCCATTATCTTAGCAGTGAGCCAGTTTGTGTAAGGCCACCTTCACAGTAAATATCTGTGGCAATAACATAATGTCACCAGCCAAAGTCAAATCAATACGTACTTGAGTGGAGAAAGAGTGTCTCGCTTGTAAGTGCAGAGCGACGTATTCAGTGCCCGGATCAGTAGCACTCCTTCAGCCTGCCCTTAAACCTTTCTTCGATTAAAAAGGAAATGTAATGTAATCGCAGCTGAGGTCTAGCGATGTGCTTCTCAATCCATTCCTACAGCTCATACACTACACATTTGAGCTTATTTAATACATAAACATTCAAGCTGGTAAACACTTACTACTTCTCCAGTTCATTTACTCCGTTCAGTCAGAGTCAGACACGAGTAAAAACATAAACAAGCTGGAGAGCTGCTTTATAATAGAAATCAAAGTTGTAATTCTAACTAAAAGCAACATTGACACTATTTGTCATGTTTGATGCTGTAAAGCTGCTTGCTTTAAATCAATCTGCTGTATAAAGTGCTACATTAATAAATGTGAAAAGAAGCGCAGAGCTGCTGCAAACATCCACACATCGCTATGATCAGATGCTTGCTTAACTGCTGTTTTCTCAACGCTGTCAAGTTTGTTGTGTGTTTATTTTGTTATTGAGAGGAAAGCGTGCAGCTCACATTTACATATTCACAAAGCAGTGAATTGTACAAACAATTTCAACAAAATAATCAGAATGTTTGCGAACTGCTCTGATATTACGATTTTTTTACCCAAGCGAAGAATGTTAAAAGTTTTTAAAGGGATAGTTAACCCAAAAATGAAAATTCTGTCAGTAATTACTCACCCTCATGTCGTTCCAAACCCGTAAGACCTTCATTCATCTTCGGAACACAAATTAAGATATTTTTGATGAAATCTGAGAGCTCTATGATCCTCCATAGACAGAAAGGTTACTATCACGGTTAACGCACAGAAACGTAGCAAGGACATCGGTAAAACAGTCCATGTGACATCAGGAGTTCAACCGGAATTAATTGTAATTAATTAGTAATTAATGACAGAATTTTAATTTTTGGGTAACATAACCCTTTAACAATGAGCATATCGGGGCCTAAAATGTTCACATTCAAAAAAATTGTTAAACAAAAGAGGAAAAAAAAAAAAATGTTACAAAAAAAAACACAATCCGAGACATTTTCAATATTTAGATGGGCTACATTTTAAAGTACTCTAAGCTATCTAGACTAAACCAATATGCAACTGAGAGACAGCACATTTTGAACAGTCAGAGCCATCATGGACACACACACAGCAGCTCATTAGGCAGAAGTGGGGAGTTGAGAGAGATGTGTGTAGCAATCCTGGGTCAGACTCTGTGCAAGGACGGTGTGTCTGTGAGAGGAAACGGTGAGTGGAATGAACCCAGCCATTAGAACTCAGCTCATCCGTCACTGTGAGGCCTCAGGCCCGTCTACCCGCTGTTACCCTGGCAACACGCTCCTAAACTTACATTCGGTATCGTTTCAGGAGTACAAGAAACAATTACTGAAATTATTTTTGCTTTGCTTTAAATGCGAGGCGTGTGGAGAAGTAGATACAAAATGTTTTAGGCAATCAAATAAAATCATACAAAAATGAAAAAGGATATTACAGCTATAAATTTAATTTTAAAACAATTCTAATAAATAAATAAAGAAATGGGGGGAAAAAACATTTTAAAACAATTTGAAGTTGATTAGCATATAAATAAGTTAATTTTAATAAATGTGAGGTATGTGGAGAAGAAAAAAATATTATGCAAAATAAAGTTATTAGGGCTGTAAATTTAATTTTAAAAAACTAATAAAAAAAAAAAAAACATGAAAAAATGTAAAAAAAATTAATTAGTATATAACTGGAATTAATTTATTTAAGGGTGAGGCATGTGGAGAAGATACTAAATGTTTTAGGCAAGCAAAAAATTATACAAAAGTCAAAAAAGGATATTGGGGCTATAAATTTAATTTTAAAACAATTAATTCTAAAAAATAAAAAAAAATTATAAAACCTTGAAAGAAAAACAAAATTTGCAATTAATTTGCATACAATGAATTAATGTGATTAAATGTGAGGCATGTAGAGTAGAAAAAAAAATATGCAAGCAAAAAACAAAAACAAAACAAAATCAAACAATGGCATCAAGGCTGTAAATTTAAAAATTAATTCGAAAAAACTAAATAAAACATGAAAAAATGCAATTAATTAGCATATGGAATTAATTTGATTAAATGTCAGGTGTGTGGAGGCAAGCAAAGTGTTTTAGGCAAGCAAAACATATCAAAAAAGGGTATTAGGGATGTAAATTTAATTTTAAAAAAAAGAAAAAAGTAAAACATGAAAAAAATCGATTAATCAATCTATTAATTAAACATAGCAATTAATTAATCAATTGACAGCCCTACTAACATCATACAGTGCTATTTTCCGACTTAAGTCACTGCTTATTAGTTCTAACTACAGCTTTTTTGACAAACTCCAGCTGAAGCTTTGTAAATATGCTTCCTGAGAAAAGCACATTACTGTTGAATGTGAGCAGCAATGTCGTTTAGGCAGACCTGGTTTCCCCTGCCCTTTGCTCCCAGTGTAATTTGAGACAAGACTGAAAAAAGGACCCGCGCGCACAGAACCGAATGAAAGGTAGAGAGAGAGCAGGCATGTTCACATTCAGCCGCGGTCTAACCTAATCAAGCCGGACAAGGTCATCATTTTCCAGCTTTCTTCTAATTAGCTTTAATTTGGTTACAGTAATCCTAACAGACAGAGCTACTGTGTCCCGGTAAAAAACACTTCCCAAGTTACGCATTTAAAAATTAGGGTGTTACATCTGTATCTTTGTGATTTTTTCAGCCAATGATTTTAGAGCTCGTGTTTCCCTGCATGCCAATCTGATGCCACTTGACACTGATTTGATTTGATAGTGGCTCATATGATCATCCCTCTAACTGACAGACTGCATCTTGTCACTGTGGCGTGAAAATCAAACAGCCTCGTGACAAATTTCTGTTCCTTTCAACCTTCTGCTGAGCATGCGTGGCGGCCGGACTGCCCAGAGCTGAAGGCCTGCGACTGTGGCGAATGCACTTTGCAGGAAGATCAAAGTTCAACAATCAGCCTGCGATTCACCGTGATGGAATACCTCAATCAATAGAGCGAGTCAAAGGTCAGCTGATCCAGGATGAAATCATGGATCTGGACTGCTGGCTGGTTGCATGTGAACTAACGCTCCGTTTTCCACTCCACCGCCGCCAGCCGGGTGGTCATGTGACCAGGGCATCCACTGGTGGATATGCCATATTTAGATTGCCACGCGTGAATGCCGCTAAGCCACAGAGACCTCGTACACGCATGCTTGCTGGCGAGTCCTGCTGGTATCGACACACCTACACACACCGCAGTTTGTCTGGGAATACATCTTACCACATCATAGCATTCTGACAGTCTTGGCTGACTGAAAAAATTCCCTAAATAAGCCGGATACTACTACAGGATGTCAGGAAAGCTTTTACTACAAAAGGAAGTGCATGCTTTCTGAAAAAATCTGCATACTGATACTAGAAGCATCCTGTATAGCAGAATTTAAAAATGTCAGAAAACAGAATTTTCTTAGTACACAGAAAAAAAAATACTGAGCTTGAGTAAATTTGAAAATTTCTTTCAGAAATTACTAGTAAATTTCACAAATAATTACAAAGAAAGGGCAAATAACTCGTTTTTTTTTCAATAATATTTTTTTCTTGTAAAACGTACTCCAATAAACTGAAAAAAATTACAATGCTTATTGCAATTAGTTTAGTATTATTTATATACCATTGTAGTGTTTGATAATATTTTGAATTAGCTTTTATTTTTTAAAAATGTAAGATTCTAGATTAAGTAGATTTTAGTAATTTTGTATGTGTTTTTTTTATTAATTTGCTTTATTTTTATATCTACAACTTATTTTATGTCAGTTAGTTGCAAGACACAATTTTGAATTTATTTAAATTTTAAGTCGAAGTTTAAGTATTTCAGCTTTATTTCAACTAAAACTATTTTAATACACTGAAAAAAAAAAAGAATAAAGAAAAAAAAAATGGATGTAGAAACAATTTTCGCTCAGAAAATGATAGTAAATTAATCTAAAATCTAACTGAAATCATACAGATTCTAAATTTAAGGCCACACCTCAGGCTTTTGACCTATTTATTAGTAAACAGCTAAATAAATAAATGAATAAATAAAATATAATTACTGGGTTTGATAAAATAAAATAAAAAATGCACTCAGAAATTGCTAGTAAATCTCACAAATATTTACAAAGAAATGGAAACATACTCAGGTTTATTTAGATTTTTTTTTGGGGGGGGGGGGGCTTTTATTTTTTAATGTAAAGATTTAGTTTATTTTAGCAATTTTGATTGTGCTTTTGTTATTTTTATTAGTTTTGTTTTATTTTTATTTCAGTTTTTGAACTTTACTTTAATTCAGTTTTTTACTTTTAAGGCTAAGTTTAAGCGTTTTAGATTTATTTCAATTAAAATAATTTTTTAGTTTTAAGAATAACAAGTTTGCTTGCATATTAGGGTTGTGCCGATAGACGATAGTATCGTGTATCGACGATGGCAGAGATATCGCCGAAAGCTGATGATAACAGCGAATGCCAACGGTGACACAGAGGCGGCCGCGCTGATGTTTGGCTCACTGTATTTTATTTTGATAAAGTACCAACAGGCTGTCAAGTTAGCAATGCTGGAACTGATGTGTGTGTGTGTGTGTGTGCGTGTGTGTGCGCGCACGTGCTCTGGCACGATCACTTCAACTGTTTCCTTATACCAGCAGAATCAACTTTAAACACTTATTGTCTTATTAATAATCACTGTATAAAGGTCTGCTTTTATTTGTGAAAACAAAACGGATTTTAGATATATAACATGTAATAATATGTAGTATTTTCACATCTAGATGGATTTTTTTTTAAATTTGCACTACTGTCTGTTCAAAATAAATGAAAAGAAACAGAGCATAGTAGATTTCTTTTTTTTTTCATGTTGTACCGAAATCGTATTGAACCGTGACCCCCGAACCGAGGTACGTACCGAACCGTGACACTTGTGTATCGTGCCACCCCAATTGCATATACATGAAACTATAAAACAATACTCTGCATTGTTCACAAATCAAACTAATTAAAGCAATGGCTATATTACTCTTATGTTGGGCTGTGGGAGCATTTGCTCACCACACAAGCCCTACTGTGGAATGTGTCAGCATGATGTAAGAGGTGGGTAACAAAGCTAGCATGAACTGAACTACTGGTCCAACAGGCTGAGTCGCACTACTGCAGCTCTTAACAGCACTGATGCAAATCTGAGGTGAACACCAGCTGTCAGTGTACAGGCTCCAAGCTTGGGCATTCAAGCGGTTAATTTCTTATAAACCACCAATGGAGTAAACCAATAGGGTTTGGGAGCTGAGAACCTGTTCTTATACGGAAACAGGTTCAAACAACTGTCATGACATTCAATTCAGTTAACATTGATACTAAATACTCCTGCAGTGTTTCATTTCCTAGTTGCACCGCAACACTGTTATACTGAATCGCACACATCCAGCAACGTTATATATTTTTTTATAACATATCTTATAGACCAGTTCTTTATAGTGAATCAAAAACACTTCAGTGTAAATCATTAAGTTGACTCTCTTACTGAATCACAAGTGTTTTGTCACGTGTGACTCAAAATGACCCAATAATTCTATTAAAAAGCATTTTTAAACACCTTTTTATAGCATATTAAATTTTGTGTTTGTTTTTAATTTATTTCTGGTTTGTTGTACCTGTTCTGATAAAACCTAAGGGCTGTAAAATCTAATAGTATTTCTTATTTCAATATTATTTGACATTGGTTAAAGGGTTACTCCACCCCAAAATGAAAATTGTCATTAATCACTTACCCCCATGTCGTTCCAAACCAGTAAAATCTTTGTTCGTCTCCAGAACACAATTTAAGATATTTTGGATGAAAACCGGGAGGCTTTTGACTGTCCCATTGACTGCCAAGTAAATAACACGGTCAAGGCCCAGAAAAGTATGAAAGACATCGCCAAAATAGTCCATCTGCCATCAGTGGTTCAATCTGAACTTTATGAAGTGACGAGAATACTTTTTGTACGCAAAGAAAATGAAAACAACGACTTTATTCAACAATTCGTCTCATCTGCATCACTGTAGCGCCATTTTGGAGAATATTCTGTGTCAGCCGCACCGCACGGATACGCTATTTTCGTTCAAATCAAAGCGTAAATAAACGTAGAAGACGTATCCGTGCGGTGCGGCTGACACAGACAGTGGCCTTGACCGTGTTATTTACTTGGCAGTCAATGGGACAGTCAAAAGCCTCCCGGTTTTCATCCAAAATATCTTAAATTTTGTTCCGAAGACGAATGAAGATTTTACTGGTTTGGAATGACGTGGGGGTAAGTGATTAATGACAACATTTTCATTTTGGGGTGGAGTAACCCTTTAATGCATTAACTAACATTAAACAATGAGCAATAATTTGTATATATTAATCTTTGTTATCGTTAGTTAACAAATACAGCTGTCTGTCCATTGTGTTCATGTTAACTCAGGTCAGTTTATAAGTAATTTTCATTGTTAGTTCATATTAACCAAAACAGTTAACTAATGTTGACAAATGGAACTTGTATTGTAAAATGTTACAAAAATAAATCGTCAATGGCATCGTTAATGAACTAGGAATCCTTAGAGGAATCGAAATAAAACCTAAACCATTCTCACAATTCACACTCGCAATATAGCCAAGTTTTAATGAGAATTAAATAAGACTATGGTCTGCGTTTATAAAAGAGAGAGAAAAAACAACAATAGAATGTAGACAAACAAAAAAAGCACGTATACAAGACCAAATGTATCCATGATGAGTAACGACTTAAATGCTAAGATGCATCTAAACATGACCTAGACCAATGAACTACCCGGCGGCGTGACGTCATGCACCGTAAAGCCTTGTCACGGCGGCTACGAACTCTGTCGACCAAACTAAACATCTCCCGGAGAGCTGGACGACAAAAGCAGCCTCCGCTCCACATATAAGCGGAGTTCAGGCAAATCACGAGGTAAATGCTAATTAGCAGCATTCCCAGCCACTGGCGCCCCAACTTTTCCTTTCTTCAATCAGCCGAGCTCCAGAAAACCGAACCGTGTCGTGCAGTAGTTTGAGCAAAGCGCTGACTCACTAATCACAGCCCGCACAGAAACAAAACGCGGAGACTGTCACATAACAACGCGCTTTTACTTTCAATAGAACGCGCCCGCGACCCATACATTGTTGCTTTTAGCGGCTCAAACTGTTACAGTCCAACTCGCTACAATGTAACAAGCATTCCAACACTAGTCATACGTTAAATGTAACAGTTCTGCCCGTTAAAGTTAAAACACCACTGAATATCGTTGGACTTGCCTTGCTCGCCTAGTCAAATGGAGGCTCGCAGGCTAAAGCTAGCCAGGCAAATAAGAGGGGGGAGCTGGCTAAACTTAATCGCTCAAAAGCGAGCAGCGCGGGCGAATCAAGTAAATCAGCGACACAATTGAAATGTTAAAACAATAACAGCCGTGCATCCGCTTCAAGGTCGCTCAAAGCGATTTGTTTACACAACGACAACAGGCAAAACACAACTCTCTAACTCTGCAAAGTGGCCAGGCTGAAATAGCGAGTGTAGCTGCTTTAGCAAGCTAATGCAGGATACCGCCGCCGCGGAACTGTGATTGGATCCTGCAGCGAGTGTGTAAAAATCGCGTTACAAAGCCACCCCAAACCGTCATTCACCGGCAAACAATCAACATTTGCAACCATGTCAGACTTACAGTGTTTTGTTTCCTCCTAAATCCTGTTCGTTGTCTCCAGCTCTGACCTTCGGGTTGGTGAAACAGCATTATAGTTAACTGCCGCCGCCATGTTCCTGCTGCCTTATGCCTAACGATGGCTGGCTGGCTGCTTGTTTATCTCGCCAGCAAAACCTCCCCCACATACTATGGGCACCAGTATCTACTCGTTTACTCTAGCCTGCACAACAACCTTGCAGTGAGCAACGGGGCAAAATGATGATACAGCAAACGTAAGGACACGGATCATTTTCTGTGTTTTTTAAACTGCGAGGAGATGTTTCATAATATTACGAGGGAATCACAACAGTGTCGAAAAACCAGTTTACACAAGCTTTCGCCTTTAAAGTGGTGCTGTGGGAGAAAAAGTGTGCCAGTGGTCAGGTTACGAGCCGGTGTTGTTGTTATTCCAAACCCAAAGCAATCTGCACTCTATTATCAATGTCATAACAGCTTAATTAAAAATCACATTAGATGACCCACATGAAACTGCTTTCCAGACCTCCATACATCACACCCTGCATGTTATGGTTTACTTCAGGACTCTTAATATACATTTAATCTACATTTGTTAGCAAATAAAAACTTTAACAAACACCAAAGTAACCTTTTCGACCAAGTTAGGGCCTTGGCAATACAAGAGAAAATTCAAGAGCGTTTGGGCCTGAGAATAACAAATAGTCAATTTAAATCCAGTTTTATCCATAATTAGTATTTTTTTTTCATCTTCTAGACATTGAAATGGGCTACTTGTTTTAAACGCCTCAAGTCTTCCATGTACTGAAAAACAATCAATATATGTTGGTTTTGTCACATCACTGAAGGAAATGACATTAAATATAGCTTAATAATAAAAATATTTTATAAGACATATTTCCTCGATTATGAGAACAAATCTCTAGCCGTCGTTTAAAGGTAATGAACATTTAGGTAATTACATCTGTAAAATACAATGGGAAGAAGCCCTTTAAGGCTGGTTCAATAGTCTAGTACTCCACCATGTATCATAACAGCATTGAGTTATCAAATACACAAACATGTCTTACTTTTCTCCCAGAATACAAGCCTCAAATGGCCACGAGCTGAGTGACTGTTTGATCGGGCAGAAAGCCAAAGCTTACCTTGATTACTCAGCACAGCAATAAACCTCAAATGTGTCAGTATCCGATCAAAACCCACACGGCGACAGGTTGATTTCCTATATAAAAATACTTCCATGTGAATGCCAGCCAGCGAGCGAGGTGAAGTATAGGCAAATCGAAACGAATCATACAGTTGTAGCCCGTGTCGATCAAAGGTCTACAGCGAATGTAACTTCTCTCAAAGGGAAATCTGCAAACAGTGACTTATGCAATATTCGCTGTTCACACTCTTTCAGATTGGCACGCGCTTGAAAACAATTGTGAAACAGCACGGGGTTGTCGCAACAAAACGTCCCGAAAGAGACTGCACTATCAATTCAGGAAAGCGATAATAGAAATGTCATTTTGGTTTCATATTTTATACTTATGCTAATGAAAAACACCAACAACATACGCGCAGAGTGATTTGCGAAACCAATAAATCTCACTGTGTTTACGATTAAGAAGAATCTTGGTGAACAGCGCCACTACATGGTCAAACCAACATTAAGGAAAATGACCTCTTGAAGCTAAATGAAGTGAATCAAGTTTTCAGTATGCTTCTTTTAAACTATTTCATTTGAGAATTACGTGTTACAATTTTTTTTTTTTTTAATAAAGCAAATTGTTGTAATATTATTAGGCTTAAAAACAACGATTTCCTTTGCCATAGATTCTGGATCAACTGTTGCTATGGTTACTGTTCACTAATGTTATCTAGCGCTTTCTGACCAACTCAGACTCGAGATTTACTGAAACGCTGTTTGAAAACTTGACTTTGCTTTGCTTTGAGAGGTTCAAGCCATTCAACCCCTTGTCACGAATTTATATATATATATATATATATAAAAAATCTAATTTTGAAAATGTTTTGACTTATTTTCTAAAATGTGGTAAAACAAATATACACTGATAACCAATACAGTGAAATGGGGACAAATACTGTGAAAACAACATTTTAATTAATGTATTCACTGGTTGTCTTTCTCATTGGTTGTATTTGGGTAAAAGAAAGATAACAATGTTTTTTTATTGAACTTCATTCTCTATGTACTGTTGTTCTTAAATCAAAACCATCTATGAAAATGATTTCTGAGAACTTTTCCTTAGATCCTGACTCTCACTGGAATGACACTTGTGATTTGATATTTTCATGTGTTATCAACACCGAATAACAAAGTCAGATTTGCCAAGTTAAAGAATAAAATAATCTACAGACAAATCAAAAGCACACAGCTTTTGTTCATCATCCTTTGCTAATTTCACAAAATGTGTGGAGCATTACACTTCTTGCTTACCTTGACCAATTATGTAGCACAGTGCAACAAATGGAATTCATTAAAAAAGGCATCAAATTTTTTTTTTCTTGTGATCTTTTTTCTAATGAAAAAATTGTGACAATGTGTTTATACAACAATACAAATGAAGAGACATTAGACGTGGTTCCAAATGGATAAGATAGAATCAACAAAAACCGTGAGCCTCCAGAGAACTTTAAATACAACCCTGATTTCAAACTCAAGTTAAAATACTGAATTATTCTGATCTGATCTGTCAAAATGATGTATGGTTAGGCACTTGTAAAAAATAAGTTACATTTTCCCCACAGCTTTCATGTTTTCTTTGTAGGTATGGCTGGATCATAGATTTGGGATTGCAGCATTAAGCAAATAAAGCAAAGAGCATATGGACCTTCAGAATAAGGAAACAAATGTAGGGGGGAATAAAAAAAACCCCTCCAAAATCCCCCAAAGCCACTTTTCCTTAAGCCCTTCTTGCAAAGAGACATAATAGTTGGATGGCTTCATGAAATACAGCATTCAGCATCCTACAGTATCAAGGAGCAGGATGAGGAAGTTGCCATATTGCAATTTTTTTTTTTTCAGATAAACAAGAGGAGAAAGGGATAAGGAGCTACAGATAAACTGAGGGACAGACAGGAGGGAGAGGAATGATCAGGCTGATTTCAGCCAGGGCAGAAGTTGGGACCAAGAGCACTTTATGATGACTTCTCCTTCCTCGATCTTGGGGAATCTGCTCCACTGGCACCAACCGATCCGTTCACACCATTGGCTGTGAAAATACAAATGACAAGATGCTAGACGTAAGTGATTTTGTAGTCTAGATACCTGAAGTGTTGTTACTATTGGTCAAAGGTTTGGGATAATCCATTTTTTTAATGTTTTTGAAAAAGTCTCTTATATTCACCAAGGCTGCATTTATTTGATCAAAAATACAGTAAAAGCAATAGAAATTCAGAAATAATTACAATTTAAAAGATCTTATTCCTATTTTAATATATTTAAAAATGTAACTTATTTCTGAAGTGGCAAAGCTGAATTTTCAGCAGTTATTACTCCAGCAATTACAACAGTTCTTTTAAATAGGGACAGTTGTGGCCTGATGGTTAGAGAGTCAGAGACTTGTAACCCGAAGGTTGCGGGTTCGAGTCTCAAAACCAGCAGGAAATGTCGGTGGGGGAACTGACTGAACAGCGCTCTCTGCCACACTCAATACCCACATCTGAGGTGCCCTTGAGGAAGGCACTTAAACCCCAGTTGCTCCTCGGGCACCACTGCTATGGGTGTGTGTGTGTGTGTCACTATTCACTGCTCCTATTCACTGCACAAACTTGGATGGGTTAAATACGGAGGACAAATTATGAGTATGAGTTACCATTACTTGGACTTCACGTCACATTGTAATCCTTTCACAATATTACTGTATTTTTGCTATATTTATAAAGTAATATATGCAGCTGGATGAGTATAAGACACTTCTTTCAAAAATCAAAAAAAAAAAAATTCTCTTTCTACCTATCTCTAGGTAGAAAGACGCCACTAACAGAGATAGTTATCCAAAAATGAAAATTGTCACCATTTACTCACCTTCCACTTGTTCCTAAAATGAGTTTCTTTATTTTGCTGACCACAGAAGGTATTTTGCAGAATGTTGGTAACCTAAGAGTTGACGGTAGCCATTGACTTTCATAGTGTTTTTCCATACAATGGAAGTCAATGGCTACCATCAGCTGTTTGCTTACCAAAATTCCTCAAAATATCTTCCTTTGTGTTCAGTAGCTGAAAGAAATTCATACAGGCTTGAAACAACTTGAGGGGGGCGTACATTTTTAGGCTAATTATCCCTTTAATGATTTTACTTAAAAGCAATATGCTTTAAAAACAACTCTATATTCACAAAACAGTACAGCCGCAAGTACTTTATTGCTTATGCTGGGTACACACCACAAGATAATCGGGCTGATTTTGGGCTGATTTCTCCCCTTCCGACAATCCTAGGTAATGTCCTGATTATCTTGGTGGTTCTAAAGATTATCTTATCAGATTTTCCTGTGGTGTGAGGTGTGTTAAGAGTGACTGAATCTGCTCGGAAGAACATCGGTGGCACCCCGATCGTGAATCATTCACTTAATATCGTAAATATTCAACATGTTGAATATTTACGATCAGAAATCCTGATGTGTGGGGGGGAACCCAGAGGACACCACACACACTATAGGAGCAAAACGGTTAAATCTAGGATTTTTTTTCCTCATGTTTGTGGTCTCTCACAAATACCACAATATGCACATCTCTCAGACAGCATACAATCCAGAACTCAGTTTTCTTTATTGGCTTTCTGCGCTTTGATGGTCAAATACACACAAAATTGTCAAAGTGCCATTTTGGCGAGTATTCATGTAAACGCGTATGTCTTAAGTGAATGTAAACAGTTGGGAGAAAATCAGATGCATGTCAGTATATTGGTAAAATAAAGTGGCAGCAGCCTCTAAAATGACTCATATCATCAGTCATATCGCCCACCCCTAACTGGAACATTAGAATAGCATGTGGTATTTTAATAAATGTGTAAACTGATCTTAAGTGGGCAATACTGACCTTTCTTTGATTTGCTCTTAGAAGAGGATGATTTCTTCTTTAAGGTCTGAGTCTGTGCATGTTCTCTGCATCGTCGCAGCTGGAAGTTGATAAATTTCCACATCATAAAAGCCTGAGTGATGCATATTGCAGCCAGGACAGTCATCCTGAGAGAAACAGAGTGCCATTACAAACAACTCCAACAATAATAAAGCAAAAGGTCGTCATTGCTTTTCCATCATCTGGTGTTTAAATGAATCACGTCCATCCAAAAGGCTCTCACTTTAAATAGAAAAGCTTTTATAATGTGATTATATATTATGCATATTATGAGTTGAGACTTTTTTGATGGCTAACTGGAAATTTTGGGACACTAGAGCAAATTTTTATATTTGATGCCAAGAGTTTTTTTTTTGGCTACATAACTGTTACCATCTCACACTCTGCACTTTTATACTGAAAACCAAACACTTCAAAACTAAACCATGCAAATCAGATTTGGACAGCACTGCACATACCACAAAACCAGCATGGTGCAAACCATTTGATTTTAACAGAGAATGTACTCCTTCAAAGCTCTACAGAAATTGAAACATATCACATGACAAGGCACTTGGTTTATAATAAGCTGCTAAAAATTGCTTCTTGAAAGATGAAATCAAAACGGCAACTGCTGAAGAGCAATCCAAAATGCTTTAAGACATTTGCATGATTAATCTTAATTATTCCTTCCTTTCCTTTGCAATGATGAAGGAATACGACAAGATGAATTTCACCCTGCTTACCGAACAACCAGGACATTAAAGCTTCCCTCTGCGAGGTTCAGACCCTGTTTCTCTTCTCCGGCCAGCCCAAAGCCCACAGTGAGAACAGACAGGGAAAGAGTCAACAACCGGCCCAGCACAAACAGAACAGCCCACACTGTAAACCTGTTAACATACACAAAATGCTTCATAATGGTCATCCTTTCCTGAGTTTTAAAACACAGAAATGTGCTAATAATCTGTGCACAATAAAAAAATCATTGGAGGTGTTTATTAACTGGACTTGGTCTGTGTAATGAATAGCACTCACCCGGTCTGTCTGTCTTCATTACTGAAGTAAATGAGTCGGGATACATGGAAGAGGAGCTCAACAAAGTAATGCAGAACCAGCAACACCAGGCCCAACCGGTTCAGACTGGAAAACACATCATTGATGATTTAAACATGAGTGAAAATGCTGTATTAGTCTTTAAAAAGGGTCAATTCCTATCATTATGCATACTTTTGGGATTATTTCATCTGTAAATGACAGTCATGTCAACTTTACACCATGTCCTAATTAGGTGCAACAATGGCCAATCAAAAATATCTAATGTTTGGGGTCAGTTAGTTTTTCTTTTTAAATTTTTTAATATTTTTTTAGGGGGGTGGGGGGTGCTCACCAAGCCTGCATTTATTTGATCAGAAATACAGTAAAAACAGGAATATTATGAAATATCATTACAATTTAAAACAATTGTTTTCCATTTTAATATATTTAAAAAAAATATGACTGATGGCAAAGGTGAATTTTCAGCAGTCATTACTCCAGTTTTCAGTGTCACATGATCCTTCAGAAATCATTCTAATATGCTGATTTGGTTATTATCAATGTTGAAAACAGTTGAGCTGCTTAATTTTTTGTAGAAACCATGAGACTTTTTTTCAGGATTTTTTGATGAATAGAAAGTCTAATTTAAGTGAAATAGAAAGCTTTTGTAACATAAATGTCTTTATCATCACTTTTTATAAATTTTATAATATAGTTTTTGAATATAAAACTGGCCTCTACATTTTTGAGAGGTAGAGCATTTAGAGCAGGATTCTGGATCAATTAGATTTAATGTTCAAGTGAACATTTATGTTGTAGTAAAAAATGTGTGCCCTGACAAATGTTTATGATGATTAATAAATATTGCTTACTTCAGAAGGTAGGCTCCTGTGATTTGGACCAGGTAAAGGCTGATATAAACAAGCTGACGAGGAATGTCCTCCTGAAAAATAAAACAAAACAACATGCAACATTTACTAAAACATCCAAATAAACACTATCCCCTAGAACAGTTCCATGTATGTGCATCCAGAAATGTCCACAGTGATTGTCTATTGTCATGCCTTCACTGAATTTCCGTAAAGTAAAAGTTTAGTAAACAAAGCCACTGGAAAAGGAAATCAGTCCGGTCACAATAGCAGGATGCATGAATATGGTTTTCAATGCGCATCCTCAAACACTTAGCTTGCTTACTTTCTTGGTCTTCTGGAAGTAGAGCTCAGGGATAACATGAAGCCAGTAACCAAGCTGACAGATGTAGTAGAACTTCATCTGGAACCTAAACCAAGACAAGCAACAACTTTAGCATCTCCACGACTCATGGAAGTCAAACATCAATGATAATTGCATTTGCAAGCTGTGTGTTACATACAGTAGGTCTACAAAGCTCAGAAGAGAGAATTAGAGGTAGACTAATGCAAGATAATTTGATCAGGAGTCTTGAGAAATCTTTTGCACGGTCTTCTCGATGCGAACCTGCCCGGCAGATCAGTTTACCAAAGAAGATGTATTTTATAAGTGCTCATGCAGCAGATCAGCAGATGTGACGTGAGATGGAATATGAACCTCCACCATTTCATAGCCCACATTGAAACACCCATCGCTTTCCCTTAATTTAAACATGCTATGCATTTAAATTCATCTGCACTTCCCAGCAGCACAGACAGCTGTACTTACGGCATAAGGGTGTGTGGGTAACCGTCCCAAAGGCTGACAGGATTGGACAGGAGGTTCTCCTTCAGATGAAGCAGAATAAGTAAAATGAATCTTCCAGACACCGTTATAAACACCGACCTGGACACAAGCTTATATTTATATGAAGCAGAGTAGTGATGCTCTTACAGAAACAATAATGCTGGCTCCCCACAGGCAGGAGAAGAGGCAGAAGGCACTCAGCTGACCCGACTCATTGAACTTGCTGTGCTTGGTTTTGGAGAAGTGCATCTTCCTGTTGATTTTCTGAACAGTCATGGGTTCAAATAAATGGCAAAACAAATCAAAACATTTATTAGTATTAACAGTGTTGCACCAAAACACTATTAAGACACACATGAACATTTATGGACTGGACAAACGTTGGTTGTTTCAGCTAAAACGTTGCAAGTTTATTCAGTTTATACAGGATACTTACATCTAGCACGTATTCCTGAATAATGGCGTGCATGATAATGGCAACTAACATGTAGAAGAAGACGGTGGCCATATCTTTCAGACCGTAATGGAAGTAATTCACTGCCGTTTCCTCTGGACCTCCTAAAATCCATGATACAAACAAAACGCAAGCATAAAAATTATCATAATGCTGTCTTGTTAAATGCTAAATTGCATGATTGCACACTCAGTATGGCAGGGTATGGTAACTTCTTGATTTAATTAAGTATAGACAGAACTGATTTGATTTGAAGATAATGAATAACAGAAACAATGCACTTGATCTTACACCTTACTTTGGAAGTGAGCATTATTCTTACAAAATAAAAAGAGATAATCATGATACAACAACAAAAAGATGGTGTTTTTTTTTTTACATTATCTAGCTCGTTCTTATAAACAGCCACAGTAAGAGTCAGAGGCATCAATTATCAGTTAAATTATAAACATCTTTAGTAGAGCTGTTAGACAAAAACTTGTTAGAATAAAAACATCCTGATAGTTTTGAGGTGTTTTAATTAAACCAAAAATAACAATGTTACAGAAAATATTAAAAATAGAAAGGAAAAAAAAAATCATACTCAAACAGACCAAAAGAAACTGTAGTGCAGATTATTAAAATATATATAAAAAAGCATCACATACTTACCATTTGCTGGAATCGTTACATTGTATTGCACAGTTATGAACAAAACCGCTACCTTTGATGTGATCTACATGGAAAGAAATATGAAAATGCAGTCAATACACAAATAAAGTAATAGTTCATCTCAAAATGAAAACTCTGGCAGTAGAGAATGGCAGCCAGACTGTCACCATTCACTTGCATTGTATGTAAAATAAGGTTTACAATGCAAATGAATGGTGTTAGAAAATAAGCCATGCAGATTTTAAGCAACACGAGGGCAAGTAAATGAGTTATAATTTTGTGTACATTTTTCCCTAAGTGAAAGGTATATATATTAATTATAATCAGTTTCTCATCAAACGCATTTTTTCAAGATTATAGATGCGTAAACAATCATTTACTTAAATCTGTTTAGAAATGCCCATTAATATAAAAAATCAGTTCCAGTAGTGTAAACTTCATTTCCCATGATGCACCAGCACTGACGCTGATATTTAGCAAACTATCGTTCAAATCTAACGGTTGTGCAAACTCGCATTCCTAACGAGTGCTGAGTGTGTAAAATCATTAGGTTACTATCAGTAAAAGCATTTTGTAGCAATAATCGTGCCCCAGCTGCCGCTGTGCACCGGTGACAGCGCTCAGTCATTCTCCGATTGCCACGTAACACTTCATTTGCGCGTAAAAGTATCAGTGCAGCTACAATGTTACGTAATCATCTTTACAAATCAATTCTGTTATTCCGTTCAACACTCCTTTAAATGTAATAAATTCGCGCGGGTGATATATGTTTTTCTCTCGCGGGTTTAAAAGTTCCTTTAATCGCTTCACAGGGAATTCCTCTCGCGCTCTCGTGCATCATGTCTGGGTGAATCAAAACAATAACTGTTTGAATGCTATCAGCGCCTAACGAGGAAAACCTGCTTTTAAAGATTCATTTATATGAACGATAAATACGCAATAGGATTTAAAAATGCTGCATATTAAAGGTAAAACCAAAACTAACAGTTCCATCTGCAGTTAAAGGAAGTGAAAGGGACGAGACTATGACAGAACACGAAAGATCCGTGAGATTTCTTATAGAAAAAGCAACAAATAGAAACACCGATCAGGCTGATTTGTCACCTTTAACACCAGACTGGTCTTAAATCTGTAAGAGTGAATTAATTGATTCAGAAGTGGTTTCTTACCTCAAACATGAGACCCAGCAGAAACACCATAGCAACACAAGACACAATATCCGCATGGTTCTGGATCACAAACTCGTGGCTGAGCACCGGTGGGTTCTTGTTGCTCTTTTTTCGGATTCCCATCTTGGTGGATGTTGAGAGAACTTTTGGTGAGTGCGCGTGAGTGAGGAACACGTCTTCACTATTGTTATCGGGCAGGCACGTCAGTCTTAACGCCTACTTCTGTCTTTCTTCTTCCCTTCCTTTTTTTCAATTTAAGAACGTTGCACAGAGACAAAAGACGCGGCAGCGCCATCTTTTGGGCTGGAGTAAAGGAGACTTATTCATTTTGAGGTCAAGGGCCCTTTTTAGTGGATAGAAAGGAGGATAATAGTGAAATAAATTAATAAAAACAAAAAGAGATGCATGTATATTTAATTAACATCGTCATTATTACCAAACAGTAAAATCTATTATATAATATGTGTATTTGTGTATTTACATACTGTATATCATTGCTTACATTGCAAAGACATTAAAGGGTTTGTTCACAGAAATTTCTGAAAATTCTGTCATTAATTACTCACCCTCATGTCGTTTCACACACCCTGCATAGACAGCAACGCTACTACCACGTTCAAGGCCCAGAAAGGTAGTAAGGACGTAGTTAAAATAGTCCATGTGACATCAGTGGTTCAACCTTGAGCTATGAGAAGACTTTTTGTGCGCAAATGGTCATTAATAATTTAATAAAGTCATATACTTTATGTTATTTTCTAAGAGGGAACATGAAACATTCAGCCGAATGTCAGCTGCTTAACTTTAGCTTTTGTTAAAGTAAACTTAATATTTTCGCACACGCACGCACACACACACACACACACACACAACACACACACACACACACACACTTTATGGTGACATTCCATAGGTGTAATGGTTTTTATACTGTACAAACTTTATTTTCTATTGCCCTACACCTAAACCTACCCCTCACAGGAAACTTTCTGCATTTTTAGATTTTCAAAAAAACTTCATTCTGTGTGATTTATAAGTTTGTTTCCTCATGGGAGCCTAAAAAATGTTATGTAATATAGTATTAATATAATATTAATATATAAATATGATATCATGTTTTATTTATTATGCTACAGGTCAAAAGTTGGGAATAATTAAAACTTTTTTAAAATGCTGCATTTATTAAAAAAAATACAGTAAAACAGTAATATTGTAAAATATTATTACAATAAAAAACGTTTTCTATTTTAATATATTTTAAAAATAAATGTATTCCTGTGATGCGAAGCTGAATTTTCAGCAGCTATTACCCCAGTCTTCAGTATCACATGATCCTTCAGAAATCATTCTAATATGCTGACTATATTTTATTCATTCTTTTCATAAAAATTAGTTCTCAAACTGAGATCAAACATTAATTGTGGATACCCTGCTAACTTAAGATGGTGTTGTGGTGTGTATTCTGAATCAAGTGTTTAAACAAGAGTAAAAATGGAGAAAACTAGCTTTTAATGACAAACCAAAGAGAATGTAATCAACCAAAAGAGACACAATGACCCCAAGACTTTGTAACATGAAGTACAGTTATGTGGAATTCTGTTTCATTCTGTAAAACACGTAAAGCAGCATACCAAAACAGGCATTTTCTGTGTTTTTTTTTTGTTCACACTAACAACAGCCAAACACACATAAACACAGCTCTTTGCCAGCATGTGGTTAGATGGTAGTTAAGTGGTAGTTTCAGATTAGGATCTCAGGACCAGAATGTACGTTATATCCTGGTTTGAAAGAATAGGAAGGCTGAGGAGATTGAAAACTGTGAGTATTATAGTTGTGAGAATGAAAGACATTTCTTCTGTATTCAAAGTGTCAGGGAATGAATGGTTGCTGTATTTACTCATTGGTTCAGCCCTGGCATATATCTAAAGAAGTATTTGGGTGTGTATTACTTCACACAGTAACTGTAGTTTCAGTTCAGAAAGGGAGTGGTTTGCTCTGTCATATGAGTTATGAGAAATCATATGGTCTAAACCGGAGACTCATCATCACAGCTGATACGAGCAAGCAGAAGACTGGAAACTCCGGTAAGTTCCGAATGTTGCTTCTAACAATTTCAACATTTCCTGACAGTTACTGAGAGCAAATGTAAATTAATATTACACCGGGAGCATTGTAAAGTGACAGTTTATGGCTTATCTCAAAACAACAGCATGCTGTATGATCATCGCTCACTGAAACTTAGCAAATTAATTTTGTCCTGATGTCAAATTTACTTTACAACACAAAAACAGTAAGTACTTGATTTATGTACTTTCAGGATGTTTTCTTTAAAATAGTACATAACAACATGTTGTATTTATTATGTAAATTGCACATAGACCTGGGGCTAGTTGCATAAACTTAGCCTCTATGTTAAGACAGTGTCTTAAGTTCATATATATATATATATATATATATATATATGGACCAAAAACCAGTCATAAGTAGCATGGGTATATTTGTAGCAATAGCCAACAATACATTATTTGGGTCAAAATTATCGTAAATTTTCTACCATAAATATATCAAAAATGTATTTTAGATTAGTAATTGGATAGGTATAGTAATAGTATAGGATAGGATAGGATAGATTCCAGATTTTCAAATAGTTGTATCTCAGCCAAATATTGTCCTATTCTAACAAACCATACATCAATGGAAAGCTTATTTATTCAGCTTGATATAGATGATGTATTAATCTCAATTTTAAAACATTAACCCTTATGACTGGTGTTGTGGTCCAGGGTCACACACACACACACACACACACGCACACATAAATATACATATATATATATACATACACACACACACACACAGTATATATATATATATATATATATATACACACACACACACACACACACACACACACACACACACACACACACACACACACACACATTTTTCTTTATGGGGGTGCAAGTGAAAATGTGGGGCTATTATTAAATAGGCAATTGTTTTTGAAAACGTATGCACATTTTGTATACATTACGTAATCATTAATCATTCATAGTGCAGTGACTTGTACTGGACAAAGTCCAGAATGTAAATAGATAGTAGAAATACATTCAGATAACATGAAATCAATGAACATTTAAATAAATGTATCAATAAAAAAATAATTTATTAATTCACAAATGCATGCTGTAAATCATTCTGTAATGTACTGATGTCCTGTTCTATCATTCAATACAGGTTGGATAAAGACATGAGGAGAACAAGTCAACCAGCTGTTCTCGTCTAAAGGAACCAAATGTCTGTCTACATATTCAGCATTAACAAGACAATTCTGCCATAAGTGTTCTACCATAGATCATAATCATGGCATCTGGAGAGAAATTTACCTGGTTTCGGTGGCTATGCACAGCTTTTGGACTCCTTTTTAATTTAGGAGACACTGGATCAGACTTCATGTTATCTGTGCAGTACTTCATAAGTGGACATCTCACCTGGGGCATACTGACTCTTGTGTTTGTTCTGGTTGGATCTGTATGCATACAGGCATTCAGCTATGCATGGTTCAAAGATGACAAGGAAAATTATGAAGAAGATGACAAGGGTTTGTCCACTTGCCATCTTATCGGGATACATGTACTGCAGATAGGCATTTTTACGAGGTAACGTCATGCTAATTTATCATTTGAATCGATTTGAAATGTGAGGACCTAATATTTCAAATACTAAAATGATAGTTCATGTCATTCCAAACCTGTGTGACTTTATTATGTGGGAAAAAAAAGTTTTTGTCTATCCAATGAAAGTCAGTGGGGTCCAAAACATTTGACTTTTATTGTATGGAAAAAAAAGATGCTTTTTTTCTGCCTTTGTGTATCACAGAAAAAAGAAAGTCATACAGGTTTGGAACAACATAAGGCTGAAAAAGAATTAAGACGTGTCTCTTATATTAAATTAAGAAATGTCTCTTTTAAGCAGGCGTACCCAACTCTGGCCCTTGGGGTCCAGTCTCCTGCAGAGTTCAGCTCCAGCCTTGATCAAACTCTCCTGCCTGTACCTTTCTAGTGATCCTGAAGACCATCAGCTTGTTCAGGTGTATTTGATTAGGGCTGAAGCTAAATTCTGCAAGTGGACACAAGTTGTGAACCCATGCTTTAAAATAAGGAGGAAAGCAAATTAAAATGTAACATTCACACATTTGATTGGGCTACTCATTAATTAGTTATTTTTATTTATTTATTTTTGGCCTATCTGTTATTCTAAGGTATCTCCATCTCCTGAAGAAGAGTTTTAAAGCCCTGCGTTCGAGACAGAAGGAGCAGTCACAGATTATCGGTCTTGCTACCGATCTTAGCATGCTCCGCATGTTTGAGACGTTCCTGGAGAGCATTCCTCAACTCATTCTGCAGGTTTATATCATACTGGAACACAACCATCGCTCTAATCTGCAATGTGAGTCCTGCACAGATACAATCACTACATGCACATCTGCACGTAAATCTAGTCATGATTTATCAGAAGAATAAGAATTATGACAAATATGCTACCATTCAAAAGTTTGGGGTTGGTAAGACTTTTTATTTTTAAAGAAATTAATAGTTGTAGCATTAAATGAGCAGAATTGACAGTGAATAATTTTATAACAATTTAAAATAAATGCTGTTCTTTTAAACTTTCTATTCATCAAAGAATCCTGACAAAGTCTCATGCTTTCCACAAAAAATATTAGGCAGCTGTTTACAAAATTGATAGGAAGTGTTAAGAATGACTTCTGAAGATACTTAAGACTGGAATGACTGCTGAAAATTCTGCTTTGCCATCACAGAAATAAATTACATTTTAAAATCTATATAAAAAAAAACAGTTATTTTAAATTGTAATATTTCACAATATTATTGTTTTTAAAAAATCTTACCAACTACAAACTTTTGAATGGTAGTGTAAGTTTTATTACATTTTTAAATCATAATAATAGCAGATATATCAATTTAAAACCTAAAAATACCTTTAATAAAATTATTGCTTGTAAAAATGCAGTGATATTTTTAAATGTGCCTTATAAAGTTTTTGGGGGCCACTTTGTACCTAAATATGATTGTAAAATACGTTTTTTTTTTTTTTTTACCAATAATCAGACTGATTTGTCATTGTAAAAATCTCTCTTTTTTTTAGACATTAGCATGGCCCTGTCTTTTCTCACCATAGCCTGGGCCACGGTAGACTATCGTCGCTGTTTACGGCGATCTCTAACTCACCTTAACAACATGCCTGCAATCTCAACAGTCGTATATCTGTCCTACAAAATCTTTACCATCACCCCTCGAATCCTCAGCCTCACGCTCTTCATCATGCTCTCCACCTTCAGTACTGTAACAATGGCCTGCATATGGCTGTTGGGAACCATCTGGGCATTCTTGGAGGAGACCAGCTTCTGCACTTCACGAGCCCTTGAACATCTTTATCGAGCCATTGTTGGAGTTATTCTCATTTTTACCTTCTTTAACATTAAAGGAGAGAACACCAGAGTTCACATGACACTGTATTACATTTTCAATGTGTGTCACAACCTTGCTGCACCCATGTTATTGTTTCTGCTCAAACCGGAATCTGAACGGACTGACTACTTCCTGCCAATTATATTTTTTATATTAGTGTCAAATTTAATGGGCCTGGGTTTTCTGGGACTCTATTACAGTCTCCTGCACCCTCGTGGACCTGACAGAGTAGATGGAATGGACGAAATAGATGGAATGGCACATGAGCCAAAAACAACACGCTTACAGCGTTTTTTGCAGATATAGGCTCGCTCATAAACTAATGAACTTGATTAACAAAAAGGTACATATTTATAGATATTTATGTTGGAATTGATAAAGTGTGAAGGATCTATGTTTAAATGTTATAACATGTCTGAAAAGCTGCTAAGGAAGGTATGATATCTGATTTTACAGGTATGAAATGTTGAAGCTTAAAGATTTCATTGAACTTGTAAAAATGATGAATAAGCTTTCTACTGCTAATTTTTGCCTTCAGTTTATGTCACCCTCTCCCATATGTCCAGTTTACAGTCCTAAAGTGATGAATAATGACAGAACTTGTGATTGTTGTCAAAAGGGCTTGAATAGAGTATGTTGGGGAACTCCTCAAATCAATGCAACTGTTCACAATTGTTTAGCATGAAGTTATAATATGCATTCATACTTTACGTTTGTGGTTACTGAAAGGGTTTTTTATGTGTAAATGATCATAAAAAGTTTGGGGTCATAAGATTTTTTAAAATATTTTTAAATGAAGTTTAACAAATGAATACATGCTGCTCACCAAGGCATTGTGTATTTGATCAAAAATATCAAATACAGTAAAAACAGTCATTTGTGAAATATTAATATTTAAATGACTTTTTATATATATATATATATTTTAAACTGTAATTTATTCCTGTGCTGGCAAAGCTGAGTTATGTCATTACTCCAGTATTCGGTGTCACATGATTTTTGATGAAATAATTCTAATTTGCTGATTTGTGCTTAAGAAACATTTCTTATTATTATCAGTGTTGCAAATAATTGTGTGGCCTTGTATTTTTGTCGAAACTGTTTTTTTTCAGAAATAATTGGATAAATAGAAAGATCAACAGAACATTATAAATGTTCTTACTGTCACTTTGATCATTTTAATGCATCCTTTTTGAGTAAAAGCATTAATTTCTTAAAAAATAAATCTTACTGACCCCAAACTTTTGAATGGTAGCATAATTCCTCACTACCACAAAAATAACACAAGATGGCACTGTTGTTTTACACAAATCTTCTGAATTAAGTAAATACTGCCTTATCCTACAGGAGATTTTGTTGACATCATGGAGACTTGTTAAAACATGAGCTGAGATTTAACACTTTTTGTAATAAAGTAATTATTTTTTTATTTGGCTGCTGTCTGATACCAGGTAAAAACAAAACAGCAGGCTGCAAAAACATTTAATTCTGCATACATTTTACAAATACAAAATTCTACAAAAAAAGTAGGCTGCGATTGTAATTAACACTGATAATTTATTGCAACATTAGTTTAAAAATGTCCTTCACATGAATATGTATGTCTGACTAAAGCAGAAAGATGTGAACTTTGACTCTCATAATCTCTACAGAGTCTACAGAGACCGAGAAAGGTTGAGAGATCATGCAGATTGCCTGTTTCAGAGCTAATTGAAAGATAATAAACCAATCCAATTGTGTTTTGACTACCAGCTAAATATTGTGCAAGCCAGTGGAGTGAGGCGAGATTGAAAGAAGAAGAAAAAAGAGCTAAGATAAAGAGAGAGAGGATTAAAATAGAGAAGCATTTCCTCAGTGTGCCGTTCAGTGAACATCTGTGCTGAGGCATGCAGACAGACAGCAGATTTATTCAACGGTAGTAGCCTTTCAGATAAACATGAGTACTGCTCTGCAGGATTTTCTCATGTATACACACACATACAGTGGCCCTGAAAGCTATTTGGACATTTAATTCACACACAGCAAAAAAAAAAAAAAAAAAAAAGGACATGGTGCTTGAAGGTTTTCTCTTCATCATTGAGTCTTTTTTTCTTCTTCTTCCAGTTTTAACCAATTTAATTCATACATAAAATAATTAGGGGTTCAGGACTATTTATTTATTGTGTTTGTATACTGTTTTGCCAGTTAAAGAATTCCTGTTTTGTTCTAAAAGTGTCTAAAAAGTCATTTAAAAGTTGCAGAGATCTCAAAATTGGTGTGATGGTTCCTCAAACCCTCACTACTCAGGCACCCCACATGCACCGGACACTAGGTGGTGCTATAATACAAAACACAACTGTATAATTAAACTGATTTAAATCAGTTAAAAATTTATCGCAAGTAAAAATGAACTGAAAAGTGTCTATGGAGGCATTTATTAAATGTGGCATAGGCTATTTATTTTCACGCGTTTGTACAGTGTTGCACATTATAGCTAATCACATAAGATTCTGTTGAGTTTATGAATGAAATTGGCCAATCAGAGGCGTTCAGATAAATCATCGCTGAAACGCCAGAGTTTTGTTTAGTGCAGGCGCCTCTGACTGAATTCTGACTGTATGTAAGTAAGAGATTCATTTATTATACAGTGTAGACAGCTTCAATGATTATAAAGGTGGCTTTTTGAGAGAGCAAACTCACGCTAGAAATCAGTGACAATGTTATTTTTATAATGTAAATGTTCTTAGCCTGCTTTCTGCAAAGTTATATCGTTTTCCATATGAATAACGTTAAACTGTAAACATGCATTTATTCGCCATTTCAATAACCGAAAGCGTTATAATAATTAGTGACTACATGCGACTACAATCTCTTCAATATTGATTTGAATACACAATTGGAAGCATATGTAAGATAATGTTAACAAGAAGCTTGAGGTTTCTTCTACTTTTTTTAACACACTCCTGTCTTTAAAGGTAACAAAATCCTTTATTTTAGTCTTTATTTTATATTATTTTAATGCTTTTCTTTTTGAATCTTAAAAATAATCTCAATAGGCTACATCATAATAATGATTATTGATGTAGGCTAACATTAGTGCTAAAGTTTCGGAATTGACGAATCTGCGACCGATCGTTGAAATCTGGCATTGAAGGTTTTTTGTTTTGTTTTGTTTCTTAAGTTCTTAAGACTTTAGGTTTTTTTTCACTTTATACAAGTTCAAACAGAAACACAGCAATAATGAAATATAAAGAAATAACAGTTAAACCATATCAACCGCGTGTATATGAGCGTGAGAGCGCTCGACCGTTTGCCTGAGGCTATGCATTACAGGTAGGGCCTAATAAATAATGTTCATTTTTTACACTGACAGATCGTTTCGCTTCATAAAAGCTCAATATAAGTTACTGTATAGTGAGGATTTTGAATTTTATGACTCGCCAAGGACCAGATCATGGTTTCAGCTAAAATTGTATTTACTGTTTTACTGAAGAGAGAAAGTCACATCTTGAATGGCCTGAGGGTGTGTGTAAATAAACAGCAATTTTATTTATTTATTTATTTCTATTTTTGGGTCTCCTATTCCTTCTATGTGAGAGAGAAAGATTCACTAGTCCAGTAGGTGGCAAAACTTAGAGGTTATTTTCTTTTCAGGTAATAAAAAATTGACTCAAATCAGTGTTTGTATACGTCCACAGGTATTTGTCCAGATATTTTACAAGACCAATACTGTTATGATATGAAGCTATGTAAAAAGCAGGACAACAAGTACATTTTATATTGATTTATTGATCTTGTACATGCAAGTTGTAAATGAAATTGTTGATAGGCCTACTGCGTGAGTAGATCTAAATAAAATGCTGTGTAATTGACACTTTTGTCACAAATCCTTTTAGATCTCATAGTTTTAAATCCATGTAAATGTTTTAATAGATTGACTTGAAGTAAAAATGCATACAATTCATTATAGTTTAATATAGTACATAGAATGAAACTTACAAAAACATCTAAAGACTTTTATTTATATTTGTAAAAAACATAGCCACTGTGAAACTGTTGTCCACACAAGTCATTTGTGCTTGGACCCCGATAGTTGCTGCTTGTGGCTATCTTTGCAGCTGTTTTTAAATATTGAGAGATCTGATCAACTAGTAGGATACAGAAGCTACTTAAAGTCAGCATGAAATTAAAATTCAGTCAAGCAACAACTGATATGTAGAACCAAGTCCCTGCCCTACACTTTTTGTTTTTCGATAATCCATTACAATTGGATCTACGTCACGATACGGAAGAACTATCGTATTATCTCAAGTTTAATGTGGGCATTTGTAAACATTAAAGAATGAGAGATAGGACATTTTGATGTAGCCTATATTGTCTGGCCGAGATTAAAAATTATTTAAAGTAAATTACTTTTTATTATTATTATTAATTTTATTTTTATTTTCTTTTTTTAAATTCAGTAAGCAATTTTCGTAATTAATTTGTTTATCTTGGTTTATCAAGTTATATTTGGAGCTGATCATGGAAACGATGTTTGTTTGTGCTGCATGACGTGTTTGTGAATTTGGTTCAGTAAGAGGAGTCAACACTGTTTCACAGAAATCATGTACTGCACCTTTATCGGGCTCAAGTATAATAGTAACAATTGCCAGGTCATTAGCCTCCTTTTGCTGATAAATAAATCTTATACATCAAGTAATGATTAGAATTTTATTTTATTTTATTTTTAATGATTTACAGTATTTTTTATTTTTTTTTGCAGTATAGAACCTGATGGGTGCACATGTACTATTAAGGCAAATTTACACCACGTCAATAGAGGCAGACCAACGCTGACCAGGTACAGTATGTCACAACTCAGACGTTCCAAGACCTGACAAATGTTGATTCAACGTTCATTTGGTGAGCAGTGACCAACGCCAACAAGGGGTAACACACAGATCAGACAAAACCTGACAAGCATGTCTGTTTTTCGGCATCGGTTGGTGCATTGTAAATTGACCTTTGTGTAGGCCTAACATTTATTGCTTTTTTTTGTTCAATTGTTTTTTTCAGTTGTTTTAAAAACATATTTTTTGTGGATTAGTTTTGCTTAAGTTAATTTTAAATTTTGTTAGTTGGTAATTTGCTGCGGATTTGTTTCAAACATTTGTTGCACCAACCCTGACCCTAATTTCGCTTGCCAGTGATTGAGGCTAACACCGTGTCTACACTGGACGCGATGCGACGCAACGCGACAAAAGACAATCGAACCCATTATTATTAGTGATGCAGCACGACACGACAAATCCCTGACAGTAAACTGATGCCTTACTCTATTTATGATGTGTTGACACAAAGTTCAAATGATTAGCAACGAGGCTCGACAAGTGCATGAACACCAGATTTCCACAATTTTTTTTTTTTTTTTTTGTGGGCATTAGTTTTGCTTTATTTATTTATTTTTTCTTTCTCTGCTTTGTTATTATCTAAATTATGTTTTGGGACCCATTTTACTTTGTTGTTTGAAATAGTTTTCGTACAATATTTTTTTCACATAGATTTTTTTGCTTAGTTGATTTCAAATTTGCATTGGTTAGCAAATTGGTTGATATTTTCCTTTCCTTTCCTTTTTTTCTTTTTGTTGTTATTTGGCGCCCTGTGTATAATCTGTGGGATTATGACTGAACGCCTCTAAAATAGAATCCTCTCTAAAAGTAATGATACTGCAGCGCCGTGGTGCTTCGATTGGCCTGGCATAGCCAGTGCCTCTGGGCGCCGATGAGGAAAGCCGTTTGTGACCAGACCGCGGTGCGGATGAATGAACGCCACCCCTCTCTGGATGCGCAGTGCAAATTTTGTGGAGAACCAGGTGCTAAATGACTTGCAGATTACCTGATTCTGGGTCAAGATTCGATACGGGGTGAGAGGACTGGGAGAGGACCGGGGCCCGTGGAGAAGAGGTGGCCCTGTGAGGCGGAGGTGGGTGAGGAAGGGTGGCAGGGCCCCCAGTGGACACTGGAATCTGAGGCGAGGCCGACAAAAGTCGATACGAGGATCGCTCTGGGATTGACCAGTGGCGTGGTTCTCTAGAGGTTGGTTGAGTCAGTAACCCAGGCTTAACAGTGGGAGGCCCGGGTTCGCATGGTGCACGGGCAGGTGTCTTGCCCCGGAGGTCCAGGGGGGTCTCCTGGAGGAGAGGTGGCCAGGGAGGAGCGAGGGCGAGGCAGATAGAGAGGGGTCTAGAGGGCAACCTAGGGTGTGCCCTGTGTCCCACCCACCACGACCTTACAGGACACACCCTAGTCCTAACTCCAAGTGTTTCCCCTGCGGTGAACTGAGCGCAGAGCTTCCCTGTCCTGTAAGGGTGGCCTCTCCCTAATTGCACAGGTGCTTACAGGTTTCCTGGATGCAGACTATAACAGACTGCACTGTGGTGGGCATATAGCTGATCTGTCCCGCCCAGAGTTTTGCACCAGAGCTAGGAACCAATACGACATAAAGGCCAATTGGCCACAGATATTTTATTTTATTTTTTGCTTTGTTGATTGAAAACATTTTTGTACAATTTGCTTAGTTTCTTTCAAATTCATATTTGCTAACATATTGGTTATATTTTCTTTTCAAAACAATATTTTTTGTCATTTTGTTTTGGCAACCTAGGGTGCGCCCTGTGTCCCACCCACCACGACCTTACAGGACACACCCTAGTCCTAACTCCAAGTGTTACCCCTGGGGTGAACTGACAGCCTCGCCCAAATTTTCCAGGTGGCCAAGGTGTGCAATGCGTAAAGCTGCGCTCTTGGTCCATTGCTCGCCGTCCCGCTCAGAGGGCTGCAGCAGAGCTTCCCTGTCCTGTAAGGGTGGCCTCTGCCTAATTGCAAGTGCTTACAGGTTTCCTGGATGCAGATTATAACAGACTGCACTGTGGGCATATAGCTGATCTGTCCCTCCCAGAGTTCTGCACCGAAGCTAGGAACCAATCCGACAAAAGGCCAATTTTTCACCATTTTTTTTTCTTGTTTTGTTTGAAACAGTTATTGTGCAATTTTAGTTAATTTCAAACTAATATGTGTTAGCAAATTGTTTAGGATTCAATAAAATATTATTTGTAGTTTTTTTTTTTTTTTTGGCAACCTAGGGTATGCCCTGTGTCCCACCCACCACGACCTTACAGGACACACCCTAGTCCTAACTCCAAGTGTTTCCCCTGGGGTGAACTGATAGCCTCACCCAAATTTTCCATTTTTGTAAATCTTACTTGTTGGCGACTCTTCTGTCATCTGTTGTGGTCGCTTCTTTCTTATGATAATCATACCTCCAGAAGTCTTGACATGATATTGTAGACATGTTGTGTCACACGCTGGTTTGTGTACAAATTTAAATGTGATTTAGAAATTCAAGTATTCACTTCAGTTTGTAAGAAATTAACTCGTCTGACAACTAATGCCTAAGCTTAAAGCTTGTCTTATTTAACTGTATATATATTTTTTGTTTTCATTTAAAATCTTATTTGTGAGTGACTTGTCATCTGCCACGGTCTCTTCTTTCTTAAGACAAAGATATGCTTGCAGAAGCATTGAGTTGATATTGGAGAGATGTTGTTTTACACACTGCTGAGTGTGTGTTAATGGAAATGTGATTTATATAATATTTTTAAGGATTCAGTTTGAAAATATCTAAGTTATCTGATAAGTATACTTATATATATGCTTTTAACTTCTCTCATGGTTAACTGAAGTACATGTTTTTCTACTTTCATTTAAAATCTTACTTGTTGGTGAATCTTCTGTCATCTGTTGTGGTCTCTGCTTTCTGAAGATGATAACATGCCTGCAGAAGTCTTGATCTGATATTGTAGAGTTGTTTTTTAAACACTTTACTTGAAGTCCTTGTCCTTCTTGTACATTTCTTAAAGGGATCCCTGGGTGTTAAGACTTGTATGGCTTACTAGATTACCGTTGCCCCAAAGTATAGAGATATCATATACAATTAACAAATTATGTCTTAGTTCTTATAAAATTAATTAAAAAAAATCGGTGGTAGTAGGCCGCCATTGTTGTTGACATCGCAGTGCATTCTGGGTTGTGACACGTCAAATGGTTGCACCGATCGCTGCTTCGTTATTATGATTCTGCTATGTTACAAAAAATGTCATCTGTTCAGCCTTTTCAATTTGAGCCAGAGCGCGAAATTAGTGAGGATGAAAACATTGAAGACGTTCAATATCAAATCAATTAAAACGAAGACGATCGGAGGGTTTATGAGGCGAGAGTGGGGCAAAATGGATGGTGTCTCTGTGGCTATTGCTTGCCGATGCTGACCGAGAAGGAGAGCGTTTGCTGTAAGGAGCTGCAATTTTTCGCTGTAGCTGGTCAAGGTAAGTTTATGGATCCAACTATTCTTGTATGATTATAGCGTGTAAAAATCGTCTGATATGTCACCGGAATGCATTACACAGTGAAACGTGCTAAGATGCTACTGCTTTTATGCTATTACAGATATCCCGTGCATCACAGCACACACGAGCTTTGAGGCAGTCTGTCTCAATCGAGACGTGTTATGGGCTGCCCTCGTCAGTCTCCAACTGCGGTCAAGCCAGCCGCCACTCCGAAATGCATGGTCAATCTAGCCGCCGCGCTGTTTTGTTGTGAGCACATATACAGTGTATTACGGCGATATTCCGCCGGTCTTTCGCCTGCATTCACTCAGCCATTTTTTTTTAATTTTTTTTACTGCTTAACTTATACATATAATCAAGAACAGGGAAATAAGAGTAAGGGTAATATATATTAAGAAAATTAACTATACTAATTAATAAAGTAATATCAGTTATTAACTGTCTGTAATATTATTATAATAATCTCTAAAAAAATATTTAAAATAGGCCTTATAAAATTAAATTGTCTAAAATTGTTAAGTAACAGCCTAATAATTAAGGTTCAAACTAAATGATATCAAAATAACTGATGTTGAATTACAAAATAAAAGCCCCCCCCCAAAATCTCATATCCAACCTGTTTTGCTTGGCATTTCAGATAGCTCTAAAAAGGAAAGTCCCTGTTACCACAGACTAGTTTCACTTCAGATTGATAGTAGACCTTCTCAGATTGTCACTCACCCACAATCAGGTAAGTCTGATGTTGCATTACAAAATAAAAGCCCTCCAAAATGTCATATAAAGGTTATTTTGCTGGGCATTTCAGATAGCTCTAAAAAGGAAAGTCCCTGTTACCACAGACTAGTTTCACTTCAGATTGATAGTAGACCTTCTCAGATTGTCACTCACCCACAATCAGGTAAGTCTGATGTTGCGTTTCACAAAATAACCTTCTCAGAGCCCTCCAAAATGTCATATAAAGGTTATTTTGCTGGGCATTTCAGATAGCTCTAAAAAGGAAAGTCCCTGTTACCACAGACTAGTTTCACTTCAGATTGATAGTAGACCTTCTCAGGTTGTCACTCACCAAAAATCAGGCAAGTCTGATGTTGCATTACAAAATAAAAGCCCTCCGAAATCTCTGTGTGAGAGATTTTGTCTCTGAATCTGTCTCTGTGTGTTTGCAGGGACTACTATAACAAGTCTTTACATCTGAAATTTAATAAATAATAATAAGCAATTGCTACACTACATACAGAATTTATTGCAAATTTGCCAGCTTTTCATGTTGCTTTAAAAAGGTTAATGTACTTGATGGTTTGCAACGCAAATGTAATTAATACATAAGTTCTTCATTAGGTCAATTTTAACAATTAGCAGGCAATTGTGTCATTTGTGAACACTAACAAGGTCCACTGGAAGTTTCTGGTGAGTAGGTAATTGATTTCTGTATGTCATTAGTTACAGTGTCTGGTGCATAGTTTAAAGATGTAATCAGTATTGGTTGCATTTTCTCCCTTATCATTTTCCAGTACATAAATGCAGTTAACCAAACGGTGTACCTGGTAGATCCTTCAAAAAGTTCCACAGAGGAAGCTGATTCCATTCGTTGCTGCCCAAAAATGTTGGTATTTATTTTGGGACTCATTATTACATTCTTAAGTCGCATCCTATGGCTATTTGCATGCAGTTTTTTGCAAGCACTGAAGAGATTTTTTTCGCCCCCCTACTCACAAGGGACCCACCTATCTCCATTTAAGTGGACTAAATATGAACCCAATAGCCATGCATACACTAAAGATAAAGTATGTGATATTTTTATTTTTCCCATATCATAATGAAATACCTGCCAGTGTGCTCAGTGATTAAATTGATCAGATCACAGTTTATGGAGATTAAAGCAATACATTTATTTACATTAGACTGTTGTGTTGGGAAAGGTGATGCAATTACTTTTTTTTGGTATGCACTCAGGAATGAAATCAAGAGTTTAAGAAGATTATTTGGGCTGTAGTTACATTTTTTTAAGATAACATTAAATTTTTAACCATTTGGAATAGACTAATAATTTGATAGCAAACATTGTGTGATTTGTTCCCAATTAATACATATTATAACACATCACATACAGTGAATACATCTAGAAATGAGAAGACAGTGCCATGCCATGAAGGACTGGGTTGACATTGAATGGAAGGCAGGAGTTTGGACTCATCCATATCAGCAGGATGGCAGTAGCTGCGGTACCGGTCCTTGTCATCATCTTAAGTGGTTGTAATAAGTCTGTTGTCCTTCCTCTCAATGTTCAATGTAAAGTGAAGTCAAATAAACTTAAATAAACCTTGACAGTACAAAATGACAAATACAAAATATTTGGGGGCATTATAGTTGGGAATGCTGCCCTATGCAGGAGTCTGACACAGCACACATGATGGTTTTAAATATTGTCTGTTTAGATGGCAAGGGAAATAATGAGAGCATTTCCCAGTGTTCCCACTGTACAATTTGGAACATCAAGGAAGGAAATGGAGAGTGAATGGAAAAAGATGGCTCTGCAGATACTGAAATCATCAGGTATGTAAAGCAAGTGTTTGTTGTGTGGAGGAACACTAAATAAAATGCAGTTTTTTAGATCTGACTGAAATAAGAATTAAAATACACAAGGCAGAAGTCAAGTGTAAGGTAAAACAGTAGTAGAAGACATTCTGTTGAGTAAACCTTCAGTGACATTGTAATTTCAATAAACCGATATGTAATACAGCTCCAGAGGAAAATAGATAATATATATTATTTATAATATTAGTTATAATAAGAATTCACACTGCTACGAAGGGAGAGTTCACACCAGTTAGATGTTTTCTACAGGTCATTACTCAGCCTGATTGTATACTACTACATCAAAACTACCACAAAATGTAGGGTTGTCAGAGTAGTATCCCACGTTAATAGAGCTCAAAATACAAAACATTAATTTAGAAATACAATCTTATATTAGCCACACCAATTTATGAAACATGTCTTTCTATTAGGGATGTCTGTTACATTTAATTCACCTGTAAGCTAAAGAGTTAAAGAAAGTTTCTCAAAGGCTAACTTCCTGTTTCAGCACAGAGCTTTATGTCTAATTTAATACATTTATTTGAAAACCAGATGAAAATGTATGAAGATCAGGGTCCAAAAAAGAACAATACTGCCAGTGAAACCGTAGTGACCATTTATTTCAGAAAAACTTAAGGTCATTGTGAGCCACAAGACAGAGCAGATTATAGCTGTTATAAAATAGGTAATACATAAAGCTGGAAAGATAATAAATAGACAATAACAAAAATCTAATAATTTATTGATAACAAACAGTAAGTTCACCTGTTTCACCAAAGACTGTCGTTCTTCAACAGCGTTATGCAGAATGGTAACAACTGGCAAAGCACAGGCAACAGCATACACAGAAGCACAGTAACACAAACTAACACAGTAGTTTTTGGCAATGGCTTCTAATGCAGCACATGCAATCATAAAAATTCAAGAGAACTACTTGTTTTACAAATAGATATGACACATACTCAGAGCATGCAAGGAATATCATGGGTAATACATGGTAACGCTACTTTGAAGTAAACAGCTCTGGAAAATAGCTAAATCAGATGCCAGATGACTATGCAGAGGCCCGAAAGCATGGATATATTTTATCTGCAATGAGATATAAACAGCAACCCAATAGATACAGTGACCTGAAGAGGAAATGTAAGTGGACTGTTTTTGTGGTAACACTTTAGTTTAAGTTAAAATTCTTTTAAAAATTCTTAAAATTATTAATGCCATATTCTGCATGACCATATTTCACATTTGTAATCCTACCCAATACCTAAACTTAACAACTACCTTACTAACTATTAATAAGCAGTAATTAGGGGTTCATTTATGCAAAAGTTGTAAGTAATAGTTAATTATGAGATTTGGAACTTAAACTAATGTGTGTCCATTTTTGTTAATGTCTTGACACAAGTTACACACATTGTTATTGTCACTGCAGGTAATACACTATATTAAAGGCTGCATTTATTATTTCCATGAATATCTCTGTGTGTTGTTAGTACAAAACAACTGAAATTACTGCAATTTTGCAGTATGTTGTCACAAATCACTGAGGGCGAGTTGAATAGAGAAGGTTCTATTGACAAAACTTAAAAGTTTCCATCTTCTTACTTTCCAGATCCAATGTGATACCTGTGACAGGTGGTACCATGAGGAGTGCCTGGGCATGACTAAACATCAGCTTCAGCAGGCCAGAGCTAGCAACTGGAACTGCGTTTTGTGCTGTTAATGTCATAGACTTTCTGTTATTTAATTGTTAGTTTCTTTTTCTTCGACATTGTATTCATTCGTTTCCCTTCATTCCTTAGTTTTCATGGGTACTCATAGGATTTGTTTAGTTCTTTCAGCTGTCATTAATTACCCTAATTTCACACTATATTTAAGATTATGTGTTTTCATCTCTCATTTGTAACAGGGACTTTCCTTTTTAGAGCTATCTGAAATGCCAAGTAAAACACCCTTTATATGAGATTTTGGAGGGCTTTTATTTTATAATGCAACATCAGATTTACCTGATTTTGGGTGAGTGACATCCTGAGGTGGTCTACTATCAATCTGAAGTGAAACTAGTCTGTGGTAACAGGGACTTTCCTTTTTAGAGCTATCCGAAATGCCAAGTAAAACACCCTTTATATGAGATTTTGGGGGGGGCTTTTATTTTGATATCATTTTGTTTGAACCATAATTATTAGGCTTGTTACTTAACACTTTTAGACAATTTCATTTTATAAGGCCTATTTTAAATACATTTTTTTAGAGATTATTATAATAATATTACAGACAGTTAATCTGATATTACTTTATTAATTAGTATAGTTAATTTTCTTAATATATATTACCCTTACTCTTATTTCCCTGTTCTTGTTTGTATGTATAAGTTAAGCAGTAAAAAAAAAAAAAAAAAAAAAATTGGCTGAGTGAATGCAGGCGAAAGACAGGCGGAAGATCGCCGTAATACACTGTATATGCGCGCACAACAAAACAGCGCGGCGGCTAGATTGACCATGCATTTCGGAGTGGCTTGACCGCAGTAGTCTCCATGACGGAGAGTGCCGACTTGCCGAATCGGAACCAGGTGACAAGTCTGTACATTAACCCTCACGTTTAACTTTACATTTAAAATCATGCAACTAGTTGTAAATTTAAACTCTTTTTTTGCTCTTATTTAAAAAAATTATATTTTGAAATGACTATTTCATAACAGCTGTGGGTACTTGCATAACATGTTTCATGGAATATTTTTTTGTTACATTACTGGTAAGTTGTATTTTTCTGACCAACATTATTAAAATTAATGAAATGTCACCTAATAGTCTGTATTGTATTATTTTGCGCACGTTTTTGTCCACAATACTTTGGGTATTTTGTATTCATAACATTCTGTGTTTGCCTTAGTCTGTACCTGAGGCCCTTAGATTTATAGCCTGGTTTCCTTATGTGATTTTAAGTTTTACTTTCCCTATTGAGTACAGAATATAGTAATTTCAGACAGTGGAGAACAAAGGGATGTGTAGATTCAGCTTACCTTTGTAAACCGTGAGACTGACTTTACAGTCTAAGAATATATTCAAATTAAACATATGTACTTTGTCTAGAGGCCTCTGTAATTTTACAGGTTAAGGCAACATAACTCTTTAATAATTTGTTAGTAAAAATGTTCCAAAACCTGATTTTAGGTCTTACAGATATGCTTCATATCGTCAGTTCACATGGTGGATGCATGGCAGGCTGGGCAGAAGAATCCGCAGAGTCATTCCATCATGTGCAGTTAACAAAATAAGAAACATCTACTCTAAACCAGATGGAATATATGCAGGGTTCGAAGATGTAGATATTGATTATACAGAAATAGACCAGGCATGGAGAGACTGGTGATTTTTAAGCTCTTGTATTGTTCAGATTTACAAAACATTTCATCAACAGAATGAGTTATGTACAGGCATTATCAAACAATGTAAACTTTGTACAAAATAAATTTAAAATAAAAATTTGTGGATTTGAGAAATGCTGGTTTGTGAAGATCCTCAATCATCCAGGTTCTTGTTAGAGAGAAGTCCAGTTGATATGACTCAACTAACAGAGAAGAATGCTGGTGTGTATGCAATATGTTTGTATAGATGCAGCTACTTCAAACGTGAAAACTGCAGTGTCTGAAATATGATCTGTGATCTGGATGGTCTTTGTTGTGTTGCCATGATGTGTGTTCTGTCTAGTGTCATGTCCATGCTCTGCTTTAAATCTGTCACAGAGGAGAGAACATCTGCCACCATTGCCATCATGTAGCCATAGTCCTTCTTAACAGCCACCGGTCTTGCTCTGAATGACTTGTGAACTTTGCTCCAGGAGATTTTGAACTTAGGTTCACCAACAGTCTCCCCATCTTGAAACACTGCCTGTTTAAAACAGAACATATAAATATACATTAAATGTTAGAGAAGCAGTTTGCTGTAAATTATTCTGTAACAAACAGTGGGTGCAAAAGTTGGACACCACATCCAAAATATGTGATATTTTTATGTAAATTTGGAAATAATCAGGAAGTTTGAGGATTCTATGAGTTCTGACATGTAAAGTGAAGAAGAAACATTTCAGATTCTGAACTATTTCTAAGTCAGAAATCAAACTGAAGCTAATTAGTGTCACTGATTGCATTAACTCATTTGTACAAAGCTTGGATCTCCATGTTACAGTAAATCAAGCTGCAGCCATTGTTCACCTGTTATAAATATGGCTTTGCCTTAAGTTTCCAGCAGAACATTGCTGACTAAGTATCATTTTGATAATGGGAAATTGGCATCAGAACTAAATTAAAGTGTCAGAGGTCAGATTGTTATTCTAAACAACAAGGGACTCAAATCATGGCTGGACTGTAGTGCTTAAAAAGGAGAGCTGTGTCAATAGTGCACTCACCTGTTCCCTGTTTGCGTTGTTGTTATGATCCAGAGCAGCAAGCATGGAAGCATGGATCATCACATCATATCCAAAATGTGTTCTCTTCGGAAGGTATTTGAGGTACATGGAGTGGTACACCTGAAACAAATATGTAAAAATGTTAAATTGTGTGTGAAAAATACTACCAAATAATTTTTAGATGCAACCTCTGTAACACTGTTTAAAACTACTAAACATACCTCTAGTGTTGTAGTGTGGATGCACTTCGTCAGGTGGTCCAGGTCTTTCAAAAGTCGCTTGTCTGTAACAGTCCTCACCAGTGCTTTGTGGGCTTCAGACCCTGGACTCAACCAAAGCTTCGTTCTCTCGGTCAGCTCATCAAGGGGCTCATGAGCACATCTATGGTAATGCTTGTTGCCTGGCCAGTCATGCCGGTTGGTAACATGGTGTATTACTGACACCCACTTCTCCTTCAGAACCTCAGCATTACCCTTACAGGTTTGGGCACTCCACCAGAAATGGTTAACAATGGATGGTATCCACTCTCCCAGACCCACACATTCTTTCCTCTTAGCTGCAATGGCCAGTTTTTTCGACACTCCTTTTGCCACATGCCAGGGGTCAAATTCATGGTGTTTTTCTGGGTTACTGGCCCTCATTTCTTTAACGATTTGTGGGTGCCTGTCTGTGGAAATGGTAGAGACCTTCACTCCATTTTCTTCTATGGATTTAAGAGCTTCCTTAAAACCTCTGATCTCCATGGCATTCGAGCTTGAAACTTGGGTGCAGCTTATCACTTTGAAGTCTGCAACTTTTTGACTCTTCAAATCTATAAAAGTGTAGGTGCAGTATTTGGCGCAATGACCGGGAGAGTCACACCGGCCATCTCCACAGAGGATAACTTCTCTTGACTTCATACTGCTCAACACTGCATTCTGTTCTTTGGCCCATGTCTTCTCAATAACTGGGAAAACATACTTCTTCCTAAGTGTTGTGTATGTGTCTTCGCTTATTGTTTTGAGGTTCATGTTCTTACAAAACCGTTCAAATTTAGCAAAGTGAATGCCACTGAAAAACACAGACGCTGCTAATAGCAGGTTTCCAACACCCTTGGTACCGCTGACAGTAGGCTGAGACTGCCATCTGTAACTACAGCCATTAGCACATGTGAGCTCCAGAGTCAGCTGTGATCCTTCATTTTCCATCTCCTTCATATCCTCCATGGCAATCAAAGAGCCACACTTTGTACAACGCTGTAGTAATTGTTTTAACTGTTCCTCAAAAACAACAAACAGCCTGTCTTTATGGCTGTCATTTGAAGTTTGAGATTCATGGGTGCTTTGAGAAGGCTCAGATGAACTTGCATTATATTCTGAATCAGACTGTATATCTTGTGGTTGACTTCCCTCACTAAATTCATTATCTGAAAAGAACAGATCCTGGGACTGACCACCCTGATTTACTAGTTCACCTCCCTCACCCTCTTCAGCAGGCACTGCAGCATAATTAACCGAGTCACACACATCCACTGACCACTGTACTGCTGCGTCACACTTGTCAACATCCGTCTGAGTTGTTGCATCAACCATAACTGAAGAACACTGTACACTTACTGACTGCAGTGAAACTGACGAATTGTCCGGTTCCTCCGCGAATAAGCTTGAACTTTCTCCTTCAGTGGCTGTAGCGTCATGTTTACATCCTACCAGGATAGCATCTAGCGTTTCTTGTCTCTGTCGTTTCTCAGCACGGATTTCACTCGATATCCGAGGGCGTTTAGACTCCTTGTGGGGGAAAATCGATGGTACAGCATTTGGTTTAAGCCTACGTTTAAATCCGTCGGCAAATTTAAATTCTTTCATTAGCTGTGGTCTACTAAAGGCCTCAAAGGCATCAGGGCTAAAGTGGCGAGAACATAGACGCGGGTCTTTGGGAAGTTGTATTCGTCCACAGGCATCTTCCCATTCTTTTCTCCTCTTCTTGTCGCTAGGAAAGCTGTGAATACTTACATCGCTGCTCTTGTTGCCCTTCGATTGAAAATTACAGCCAAAAGCCGCACAATGTGGCATCGTATCCGTGTTTTGTATTACGAGTTGTCAAAATAGCGCCAGTAGCTCACCGAGTGCAACCATTTGACGTCATCGAAAAAATGGCGCCCCCCACAGTCCAAAATAAGCAAAAGACGATGTGGATTTTTTAACTAACATAAATCTTTCATGTAGTTTCTACTACATTTTCATTAACAGACATCATTTACGTTATTTTAAGCCATACAAGTCTTAACACCCAGGGATCCCGTTTAACTGACTCTGTGTGGCCAGGAATTCCAAATTCCATGATGTCATAATGGGTGAAAGCTGATTGGTTGAGAGTGTCTCTGTGTCAGAGTAATGAATTTCAAGACAGTGTTTATTAATTATGTGGGGTTTTATGCTCTTGGCTCCTGGTTGTCATGCAGCATAAACATTTTCTAATAAAATCGGTGCTGCTTTTCTCAAGAATATTCAGAATTATGGCTTATTTAAGCACATACTGTACTGTATTGTTTTTCTATGGCAGTGGGGTCTTTCCATTGACTGATGTGTTTCAGACAACAGGACACACAACATATCTTTTCTCATTCAGAATTTTAATGTCTAAAAACTGAAGTGAACGACAAAATGGCAAGATTTATTTGTACTTGCTAGAGCTATGCATTGATACAGATTTCTCTATTTGGTCTGATTCATTTTCAAAACATTTATGTTGTTCGTGTTTATGAAAGAAATTATCTGTCACAAATTTGTAAATTATACAAGGAATCTTCTAACTTTATACATTATAAAAATAATAGGGCTGATATATTAGTAAACATATTACTCAACACAACACAAAACTAATCTGTGTATTCCAGCTGAAGTTAACTTTACATTTATTGTGTAAACGTGCTATCGTAATAAAAAAAAAAAGTATTTTAAACTATTGAAATGGCAAAAATGTCAGTTTAGCTGCTTTTCTCTCTGTTGAATTTTTTTAGGTCTAAAAATGTAATTAGAAGAAATCTGAGAAGCTCAAAAATGAAGAGACATGAATCCTTACTGTTGACCACTGTTATTTATTCTCTGTATTCTTTATGTATTCTTGTCTGCTGTATGTAATGCATTTCTTTCTCTCCGTTTGTAATCAAGGGTAGATGATTTTGTGCTTTGCAGGCTGAATCCAGGATCCAGTATCTGATTGGTCTGGCCTGAACAAACACTTCTGGTTTGCTCAGACACAATTTTGACTGAAACAATTCCCATAGACAACAAAATATGTCTTATATGGTATGTAACTGTATGAGACTCTGGTTGTTAGGACTTTTCACTTGTAAGTTTAAATGACTTTTATCTGTTGTTATTTTTATTATATATTTTAGGCTATATTTTACACAGAAATTCTGTTAAAGAAATAGCCCTGATGCTTGGCTATTGATATTATTCAGTCAGGAAGATAAATTAGTTTGAACTGAAATACTTGTTTGTATTTGAATGTTTCAATAGAACTATGATGGATTATTTTATTATTTATATATTTTTATATGTTTAAGTTAGATTTTCTAAAATGGGGCAAGTTACTCTACACTACATTGTCATTTATCAAATCAATCAAAAAGCCTTGTGGCCTTTAGAAAATCAGCACTTTCTAATAAAATAGAAGTATAGCAGTGTATTTTGTGTTTCAGCTCTGGAGCAACTGTATAACGAAGACAGTTGAGCAGTGGACATCCACTTGTATTTAGGGACACACTCCTCCCAGTCTTCATGGGTCTTTGGGTCAGAACATTGCAATCTGTTTATCAAGGTTTGTACCTTAATGTTTATCACATGACCAGCTGTGCCAGATTATTGATAATTAAATTACATTATTTTTTTTTATTATTTGAAAGTTTTTTTCTGATAAAAAATATCAGTTGTGTCTGCTAACAGAACAATTAGTCAGCAAAGTTCAATACCCAAAACCCATTAACAACAAGTCTTGTCTAGTACCCAGAACCAGTGTTTAGTCTGGTACCCAAAACTGCATTAACAGTCTTCTATCAGCCAAGAAGTTGACTGAGCAAAGCCAGAGAAGAGCAGAAGCAGGAGACGAAGTGATGATAATAAAAAAGGTTTATTGTGAGTTTATTGAATAATCTTGGTTGTGTATGGTTCAATACTCAGGCTTCATCTGACCAGCACAAATCCAACAAGTATTATTATAGCACAACAACGTCCTGTGACGTTAAAAACCTTGAAATGGAGACATTCTCTTACCTCTTACTCATGAAAACAAATATCCCTTGAAACCACACCATCATGAATGTCTTGATCAACAAACTGTGGCTGTGTTTGGAATGGCACACTTGCTTACTACTTACTGCCCAGTACACAGTGCATACTACCTACTATTTTTTTAAACATTAAACACTAAACATTAATTCAGCACAGCTGTCGAGGCTGCAAAAATAAATAAATGTGCTAACCTTTCTTTTTACAAAGGCTTGTTAATAAGGGTTCATATTAGTAAACAATGCTATATTGCCCAATTGAACTCATTTCATAATTAATGAACTTTACATATTAGGCAGAACTGATCAACATTGAGCTGTCTTTAACTGAACAATGATATAATTTGCTTTTTGTGGAAAAGTGATATATTCTAGTTAAATTAAGTGCAATAATGCAAAATTCAGTTTACACTAAAATAGCATTTTCTTTAGCAATAGGCTTAGTGTAAATAGTTGTTAGATGGCAGATATTTATACCTCAGTACTGTAGTACATTATAAAACTGTATGCAACAACATATTGAGTGTAAATTACCATATTTATTAATATCATTAAATGGATGCTGCCTAATTGGGATTAAGTCCTCCCTACACTTAAACATACCCAATAAACACTTTTTATTAATGAGGCGTTTTATTTTCTCTTTTCAAATATTTCCTTTATTTTTATTGAAAATAAATGCCGTTCTGATCTGATATGGGATAAGGAGAAGAACAAGTCTGGAAAAAGGCGGATTCGAACTCGAGTCATCGCGTCAAAAGCAATTACTTCAGATCTTTCTCGCTACGCCACTAATACTTACCAATAAATAGGCATCTTTTGCAGTGCTGTTTATTGCAGCCAGGCATTGGCAGGTGGAGTTAATGTAAAAAGTCTCTGCCATGCAACAAATCGGGCTATTTGCACTTTGCACAGAGTAAATATACATGCATAATTGAAATATTATATATTATTTATATATTATATTACTGCAATATTATTATTATTATTATTTAATATCTTTAAAAAGTGTTACTGTATGTTTACTGTATAACAATCTTTATGCTATAGAGATAAAGGTGACGTCACTTGATCGGATCCCATGCAGTGTCTTCAGATGCATACATCAGATTTCAGATTATTCACTTACTATTCACAGTATACTGCAATATAGTAGGAGTTTTATGGTACAGTAGCATGCCATTCTGAACACAGCTTCTGTACTGATTTCAAAGTACTTGAGTTATATTTAGCAGATTTTGGCAAATGAAGTAGGTCATCCGGGTATTCCCTGCAAACAGAAAGTTTGCATACTACAGTATGCATACTGCAGAAATAGTAAGAGTAGTATGATAATATGGCATTTTGAACACAGCATAATGTATGTTTAAGCAGATGCATGTGTAAGTAGATACATATGTAAAATAATGCAATCATCAGACATTAAACAGCATATAAATCAAAATTGCCTAATGTTACCAAATGAAATGTTGACCCAGGAAGTGGTATAGGGGTGTTGATAGAAGCAATCGACTCAGCTTTTTGTTTTAAATGTTGCTTTTTAATGAAATTTGCCCACATTCAAGTGTTGGTATAAAAAACAATACGAAACAATGCATTAAGTTAAAATAAAACTTGTTACAGACAGATTTTTATAGCTGGACTTTGAGGTAATTACAGTATATAGGGCAAACTGTCATTCATCAACCTCAAATATGGCTTATCATTGAAACATGTAAGTAGTAGCAACTTTACATGGCCGTTTTCTCTAATGCTAAACTAGATAAATGTGCACTGTTAGTGTTTGTGCAGAGTGTGGAAGCGATTACTGCATGACATGGAGGCGCCGGCGTCATTTTTTCCTGATAACAGTGGGAACAACTTAAAATCCACTGTCATTTTTGCTCATACAGCTCAAAGTAATACATCAATCGAAAATGTCAAGGGTCTATTTTTATTTGTGTACACTCACAATATCCACAAGACGTTGTGCTTTTGGAAGTGCTTTCTACAAAACTCCTTTAGTTGGGGCAGCCCTAATATTCATACAATAAAATATTCTGGGGTCATGAACATTTTTCAAAAATGACCAAATATTTCGTTCTGTCCCAATAATATTAAAAATCTATTTGTCAAGATACCAGGCATGATTAATTAATTATATTGCTGTCCATTACAATAAAGAGACAACAATGAGTTTCTTTAAAAAAAATATATAATATTTCCATGGAGACACACTTATTTAGTGAAATGAATAATAAAAACAAAATAGATATTTGTGGTTTAAGTCGAGATGAAGAACTGTATCCATCAGCGACAGGAGGCGTAACACTCGACAGTGATGGTGCTATATTATAATAAAATTAATGTAGAGGTATTTAAAAATGTGCTTCTATCCTGAGATTTTGTTTTCTATGTTAAGCATAACCATTATTATATAATCTTATATTATAAATGTATATTATATTATACAAATTTGTTTAAATGTGCATTTAAATGTATTTAGTTGTTTATTTAGCTATTTAATTATAAATTAGATTTTTTTAAAATTAATACATTTCAGGAAGTTTCAGCTCATTTTTATAGTTCAGTGTTTCTGATAAGCAGAAGAAAAAAACATATTATATTGTTATATTATATTATTATACATTTAAATTTATTTAAATGTAAAGTTATCCATTTATTTATATTGTAAATTTGAATGTTTTTAAATGAAAACATTTCAGGAAGGTTCAGCTCATGTTTATAGTTCATCAGTTTTTCCAATAAGCGAGGAAAAACCATATATTATACATTTGAATTTATTTAAATTAATACATTTCTGGATGTTTCAGCTCATTTTTATAGTTCATCTGTGTTTCCAATAAACATAATTTGTCATATATTTGTTAATATGCTTCACAAAACCTAGGTAATAAAGCAAATGACCTTACAGTACTAGTGAACAATTAAAATTGAACTGACTTAAATGTACAGGTGCATCTCAATAAATTAGAATGTCTTGGAAAAGTTCATTTATTTCAGTAATTCAACTCAAATTGTGAAACTTGTGTATTAAATAAATTCAATGCACACAGACTGAAGTAGTTTAAGTCTTTGGTTCTTTTAATTGTGATGATTTAGGCTCACATTTAACAAAAACCCACCAATTCACTATCTCAACAAATTAGAATACTTCATAAGACCAATAAAAAAATTTTTTTTAGTGAATTGTTGGCCTTCTGGAAAGTATGTTCATTTACTGTATATGTACTCAATACTTGGTAGGGGCTCCTTTTGCTTTAATTACTGCCTCAATTCGGCGTGGCATGAAGGTGATCAGTTTGTGGCACTGCTGAGGTGGTATGGAAGCCCAGGTTTCTTTGACAGCGGCCTTCAGGTCCTCTGCATTGTTGGGTCTGGTGTCTCTCATCTTCCTCTTGACAATACCCCATAGATTCTCTATGGGGTTCAGGTCAGGTGAGTTTGCAGGCCAATCAAGCACAGTAACACCATGGTCATTGAACCAGCTTTTGGTACCTTTGGCAGTGTGGGCAGGTGCCAAGTCCTGCTGGAAAATGAAATCAGCATCTCCATAAAGCTTGTCAGCAGAAGGAAGCATGAAGTGCTCTAAAATTTCCTGGTAGATGGCTGCGTTGACTGTGGACTTCAGAAAACACAGTGGACCAACACCAGCAGATGACATGGCAGCCCAAATCATCACTGACTGTGGAAACTTCACACTGGACTTCAAGCAACATGGATTCTGTGCCTCTCCACTCTTCCTCCAGACTCTGGGACCTTGTTTCCAAATGAAATGCAAAATTTACTTTCATCTGAAAAGAGGACTTTGGACCACTGAGTTCTTTTTCTTCACAGCCCAGGTAAGACGCTTCTGATGTTGTCTCTGGTTCAGAAGTGGCTTGGTAGCCCTTTTCCTGAAGATGCCTGAGCATGGTGACTCTTGATGCACTGACTCCAGCTTCAGTCCACTCCTTGTGAAGCTCTCACAAGTGTTTTAATCAGCTTTGCTTGACAGTATTCTCAAGCTTGCAGTCATCCCTGTTGCTTGTGCACCTTTTCCTACACCCAAATTCTTCTTCCAGTCAACTTTGCATTTAATATGCTTTGATACAGCACTCTGTAAACAGCCACACCTTTCAGTAATGACCCTCTGTGACTTACCCTCTTTGTGGAGGGTGTCAATGTTCGTCTTCTGGATCATTGCCAAGTCAGCAGTCTTCTCCATTATTGTGGTTTCAAAGAACAAGAGATACCCGGAATTTATACTGTATGGATGGTCATTAATTGAAACTCAAATGTAAATATTCTAATATTTTGAGATACTGATTTTTGACTTTCATGAGCTGTAAGCTCTAATCATCAAAATTAAAACAAAAAAACTTTTGAAATGTTTTACTTTACATGCAATGAATCTAAAATATATGAAAGTTTCTCTTTTTGAAATAACTTACAAGAAAAAATGAACTTTTTCACGACATTCTAATTTATTGAGATGCACCTGTAATTTAACTTGATAATTTCATATAATTGGTAAGTTATAAGGCACCTAATGAACAAATTAATTTGAGCTGACGATATAATGGATTAACTTAATTTAAATGTAATATCTTGACAATAAAACTATTATGTACATAGATAGCTGTGCTATGTTGCACTCACACAGATCAGGCTTTGTTTTGTCTGGTGAGTCAATCAAGACAGCATAACCACTGACTGTCTCCCTGATTCACTCCAGTTTATTTTTGCTTTTCTTATTGCCATTTCCTGTAAAAGCCAGTCAGAAATGGGCCATACAGCATACACTCACCTCAATTTGTCCAAGCACAATAAAAGAGGAGAGCCAGTCTGTTGCGGATGGTGGATGGCTGTTTCCCATTACAGCTTCAAAGTCCATATAAAGCATGATTAATGTGTGCTTGAGATGCGGCGTGTCTTTAATTATTATGACTTGACTTGTGGCAGCAAGCACAGATACATTAGCGGCAACAGTAATCTGTAAATGTCGACACAGGCTGGATTCTGACACTGGAGTTTTTGCCTCATAGCTAGAGAATTCACTGGAATGGGACGGCTGGAGCGATCAGTGTGGTACATAAGGGCACAGGTCCTTTAATCACGGCACACATGCTAACAAATTAGGCCCGGCAGTGACAGATTGGCAAAAGCGGAAAGTTTAATTAAGTCCAATCCCTTGCTTTCTAATCATAGAGTGGCACTACAGTTCTCCGGGAGGTTCTTTAAATAAAGTCCACATGCATTGGTGCTGTTTTTCAAAATTCACCATTAAACAATGGTTTGTTGCGCCAATGGCAGCTGGGATTTAGCAAGGGGAATTTTTGTAAAGCAGGGCTGCATTTGGCATACGTTCAGTGAGGGGACCGTTGAGAGAGGAAAAGCAATCTGCATTGTAGCTATGGTGAGGTCAGTCATTACCAGAGACCTGACACTGCCTGTTTTCATATGCTGGAGAAGCAAGGCAAAAGAGCCCAGCGCTCAAGATTGAGGGCCGAGGTGGGCAATGTCACAAACCACACATACACACACCTGGAACTCATTCACGGATGTTAAAGATCACATACATGTAGGAACGGGAACACACACAGGCATGGTTGCACATATACATGCACATGTAAACTAACACTATCCTATGCAGCTAGTTTTAGAGAGAATTATGAGGGAATATGTTTGTGCTAGATGACTACATCAGCTCTGTCAATCACATTTGGGTTTGATCTTGGAAAATTGGGATCATTAATTAATTGAAAATCATTTTGAAAAGAAAAACATTTAAATGACGCTGGGGCCTTTTATGTAGAATGGCAAAAGGATCCTAATGGTGGAATAAATGAAAACAAATGTCTGCCCTTGGCTGCGTAAATGGTAAATGAAAAATAAAAATGTACATTCCTCTAAATAGGTTTATTTGCTCTTGGTAATGAACAATGTTGCGAATAGAGTGTGTTTACATTAGAACCAGCATTAATTGATGGTTACTTTGGTGTATTTGCTTCATGAGCCAAATGAAACTCTGAATGTATTATTGCAGGTTAATTTTGTTGGCAGAGATCAGCTTTTAAAAAGAGAACAGTGACGTTCCAAGGAACTGTTCAGCTTATAAATCAGTTGGCTTTCAACATACGATTTAAAATGAATGGAAGAAAAAAAATGAAACAGAGTGAATAAAATATTTGGCATGTGGCTTGGTTTTTTTGGAACAGGGTATGTTACCCCACAGTAACAACTAGTTTCATGGAGTGTTTCAAACGGATATGAAGTTAATAGAATTTAACATAAGTAAAGCCCATTCACCTTAAAAACAATGACTTATTGCTGTCCACACCAATGTCCGATAACGTTCTTTATTCAACAGTTCTTCCTTGAATCTGATTAGCTGTATAGCGATTTTCAGAATACACATTTTGAGAAGCAGCTTTACTGAAAATCATGATGTTAATGTTTAAAATGTCTAAAAGGGAAAGTTCACCCAAAAATGAAAATTCTGTCTTTCTCACCCTCATGTCGTTGCAAACCCGTAAGTCCTTCGTTCATCTTCAGAACACAAATTAAGCTATTTTTGATGAAATCCGAGAGCTTTCTGACCCTCTATAGGCACGCAATTGATAGGTGAAACAACTGACACATTCAAGGCCACCCAGAAAGGTAGTCTAAGGACATCAGGCTGTCAAAGAGTCATATAACAACCCAGCCACAACACACACAGATTGCGAATTACATTTACCTTAACAATTTCTTCTCTTGCCATGTCAATCTTATGGTGCTGCAAGTTCACGAGAGTATCATTTATATTTGACGCAAAGTCACTTTTGTGTGTGTACTAAACATGTGCTGCTGACGCAGCGCCCCCAACCGATGCTCATGACAAGAATAGCATGTACTTTATTGAAGTAGAACCCGGATGCGTTGTGCCTTGTTTACAAGCAGAAGATGATGCACGCGTGCGTAGTGGTACTGTTGTGAAATGCACGGGGAGCCCATGCCTTATTAAGGGGAGAAGAGCTCTTTCGCACCCTGCTTAAACGGAAGAGAAGAAATTGTTGAATAAAGTCGTTATTTTTGTTTTCTTTGCGCACAATAAGTATTATCGTGGCTTCGTAACATTATGGTTAAACTGCTCCGAAGATGAATGACAGTTTTACGGGTTTGGAACGACATGAGGGTGAGTAATTAATGACAGAATTTTCATTTTTGTGTGCACTATCCCTTTAAGCTCTTCATGCCTTATACACTCTTAAAAATAAAGGTTATTTATTAGCATCAATGGTTCCTCAAAGAACCTTTATTTTTTTCATTCCACAAAAGGTTCTTTACAGTGGAAAAAGGTTCTTTAGGTTATTAAAATGTTCTTCACACTAAGAAAAAATGGTTCTTTTAAGAACTGTTCACTGAAAGGTTCTTTGGGGAACCAAAACTGGTTCTTCTATGGCATCGCTGTGAAAACCCCCTTTTGGAACCTTTATTTTTAAGAGCGTAGTCGCATTTAACAGATTAAAGCTGGGCAATAATATAGTTTATTTTGTGACAATACAAGCAATCAAGCATTTGAGATATGTATATAATATATCACCCTACACAAGTATACTACTGTATATGTATGCAGATGAAGTTGGATATACTTATACACAAATTTACATAAAGAGCTGAGCAATAATATAGTATATATTTTGCAGCAAAACAAAAAAAAGGTACTTTTAATATTTTTTGTAAAACTCCAAAATATAGTAACTTGATATTTTATGTAAAGTAAATTAGTTCTACCTGATTTTATACAGTAGGTCCAGTGCTGGAACTCTTAAGTACAGTGTCAATTATGTTTTGGAAATTGTGAGTTTGATGAACCAAGCAGTGGAAGATGTTGTCATGATCCACAACATTAACTTTAACATGTTGCGCTGTCAGAAAGCAACATGGTGGTTTTGGAGCAATTACCTGGCCGCTGCACATCATCAAACGTGCTGCACCGCAGGCACTCAAAAACTGACCATAAAAGAGGAAGAAATGAGTCAGAGGAAAGCCAATTTGTATAATCCTAATTTAGGTGATGTTGGTTTAGTGTTTCAAGAGTGATGCCAGCCTGGGCAGCACACGACAGAGGCCTGTGTCTCCTGGCCCCGTCCCAGTCATCTCGCGCACAGATAGAAAACAGAAGCCGTGTTTTTGTTGGGCAGACTCCTGTGGCGCATAAGCAAGATGGATGTTATAGTCGTGCCTGTTTATTTGTGTAGTCTGAAGGCATAAGGAAGAGTTGCTGTATGCAAACGGACCTCTGATTTGGTCCGTCTATACAATCAACATCTAAACAAGATTACAAATTATGAATGAGGAATGAACTGGAGAGAGAAATTGTCCAGTGCAGAGCAGAATTGCGCGCCTATGGAAAAAGGAAGCTAGTCTTGATTAAGATGACTACGTCAGGCAGTCTTGTTTATTCTCTTACATCATAGCTCAACTCAAAACGGCCTGGCTACGGAAACCATCAATCGTCCTGAGCTTGATTTCTGTGCAGCAGGGTTGATGAATGCTTAATATCATAGTCTGACCATTTACGGGGTGTAACAATGTTGACTTGAGAGAGCAAAGGGAATATATTTCTCTTTATGCAAAGAAAGTCCAAAACATCCAGTGCAAGACTGATGATCTGTGGCTTGGGGTGGTAAGTGTCCATTTTCGTCTAAAAATAGTGCTGGGGTCAATTTCTCTGTTCTAAGCTTTCAAGAACTGTGACTTCCCACATTCACTACTGCACTGTACCGAGGTCCAAGGACAGGCTCTGGAGCAAAAAATGTTGTCAAGGACAGTACGAATGAAACAATGGTTGGGTATTTTACAGTAATGTCCAAATTACTGTACATTATCCTGCTTATTACATGGCTACTCAACAAATAAATGTTTACATTAAATATTGATTTAAGTATTGTTTAATTGATTTTACCTGTGTATTATCTCAAAGCCTCTATAATAACAAAAAGTCCATTACAATATACAACACAATTGGCCAAGCAACAAGACATCCAGTGCAACAATATTACAGTTATATTAATATTGAAGTTCTCTGAGGTCATTTTCACTACAGTCATAACTAAGACACAAGATGCAAGAGACATGAAAATAGCACTGGTTTCAGTGTCTGCTCATTCTTTCAGCAGCTTTGGTTCCAGAAGTATTTTCTATTAATTTTTCATATAGGAACTTTTAAAAAGTCTTTGTTCAATAGTTATAAACCATAGTTTTTGAAAATCGGATAAATAGTCAAAGTTACCCTTATAGCTTTAATGTGAAAAAAAAAACAAGTATTGCAAATCATAAAATAATTAAAAATGTCACATAAATATAAAACTATAGATTTAAAGATGTTGATATAAAATACCAATGTATTTTAATTTTTTTTAGCAACATATCTTGAGATTGTAGGGAGATTAATTCGCAGTGCTTCATGGGAGTGGGTGGTTGCTAAAGAGTTCTTTTGGTGCGATTTGATCATTTTGCTTCTCTTATTGGTGGGAATTTCTTTGCATTCTTTAAAAAAAAGCATATACCATCAAATAACAACCTCCTAGCTCACAGTAGGTCTGTCTTTATTTTGGAAGTTGTGCAAAAATCACATTCCAGAAGTAAAAAATCCATTCATTTTCTTCATAGGGAAATTTTTGATTTTCAGCAATAACTTTAAAAGACAGACATACTGTGAGTTTGTGGTTGTTATTATTGAGGTTATTAATGTAGAATTTGTGGTAAAACTTTATGATACTGTATAGAAAATTCCACCAATTAGAAAGCTGCAGCTAACAAATCACGATAAAAAAAAATAGGAGGAAACACCCACTCCCATGAAGCACTGCAAATGATGTAACTGAGTCTCATGATGTCAAAATATTAAAATATTTATATATATATTATTATTTATATTATTTTTGCTTTGGATTCACCTCATAGCTGTTTGGTTTAAGGCTTATAATGTTTTAACAAAGAAATACCAATGGGAAAAATTAATGGAAAAAATACTTCTGGAACCAACACCGCTGAATAAGTGGGTGGACACTTATGCACTCTATGGTGCAGGTATGACATGAGAACCTGGAAGACTAATTCACCGCTGGTTTCTTTGAGATTTTATAATGGGGTTTTTCAACTTAAAATAAAGCCTGTGGTAAACATAACTTGATGCTTTTTGGGCGTTTTGTTCTACAACATAAACTGCACATACTCACACCCCAAATTGTCTTGCCTATAGCTACTTATAGATACATACATTTTTTTAAAAAATAAAGTTTTCAGTAAGGTTGTGTGTGCAGTTATAAAACCCCATAGGAAAATCTTGAAGGAACCAGCAGTCTTCTGGGTTCTGACATCAAACCTGCACCATTCTATTAGGAAATATCAGACCACGAAATGCCATTGACAATCAGAATCGAGTGTTTCAGAAAGCTGTGTTATAATAAGCGTACAGTGAAAGAGTTTAAGACTGAATTGATAGCCTACTCAGGCTTGATGGTGGTCCCAAGTTAAGCGAGTGCTCATTGTGGGGGTTTAATAAAACAAAGCATTTCACTGAACACAGCAGACAGTGCCGGAACACGTATTTGTCTTCATTTGTTGTAACATTTGGGAAGATTTTGAGTGCAGACGTGTTGAAATGCAGATGACCCTGAGGAATGACAGTGAAAGGAACGACTTTGAGATAAATGCTGACAGTGAAGGAACTATAAACGTAAAACATGAAAAACATTTGGAAGAAGACATAAAGCACATATGCAACTAGTTTAGCGAGTGATGTTGTCTTTCATTCTTTACAAGTCCATTGTGTATCTGTCTTCTATCAAGATCATGTCATACCTCATCCGTCTCTCTTTCTCCATGTCAAGATCAGGTCTAAACACTGAATTATGAAAAAGATGCAGTGTGGATTTACAGTGTGTGACTCCTCTTTGATGCTGGGTGTAGTGAAATTTGTTCTACATTAAGCCGGTGATAATCTGATTATGGACTGCGATCCATTAAGTCTACTGTTAAAATGCACCGTGCACTAGTTTTGAACTCGATACAGGGACGAAACTCGAGAGGCACTGTGAAACATTAAAGGCTCTTTGATGTAATATTTAACCCATCTGCACTAGAGGGGAGAGCTACATAAAATGCGCTTGGGGCCGTGGAACCGGGCGATGTGAGAAATGAGATGTGATTCTCTCTTGTCCGGAGTCGTGCAAAAGCATGAAACAGCAGACTGCGCTGCGACCGTTAGCTCGTCGCACTTTTATCGGAGCAATAAAACTAAACCCTTCTTGTCTCACCAGGGAGTGGACATCCCCTTGAAAAAAAAACATACTTTCACAAGACAGCGAAAAGGAGGAGGAGCGAGATCGCTGTCATTCCCTGCGTCAGGTAATAAATGAATGCGTTTTCTTTTCACTCTGTTCTATAGTGATGACCTGCACGGTGTTGCTTTGGTTCAAATTAAATTAACCTTGATTTTCTTGATTCTCTTGACTGTGTGATAAACCACTTAAGTATATTTTATCACATATTTTTAAACACATTTTGAGATATGGCATACAAAGCATCTCAATAATAAAATTATTTACCGATTTTTTTTACACAAAAGTCATGGACATCAACTCCAACCAATGGCGTAAGTTTGGGGCGGGTCTATCTTTTTGTCCAACCAATAGTCAATGGGGAGTGTAGTGCAAAATAGAGTGTAGTGCTGTCAAATCGATTAATTGCGATTAATCATATCTGAAATAAAAGTGTGTGTTTACATAATATATGTGTGTGTACCGTTTATATTTCTATGTATATAAATACACACACATGCATGTATTTGTTTAAGAAAATGTTATGTTTATAAATTAAACATATTTATATATAATATCAATTATACGAATATAAATATATACATGTAGCCTAAATATTTTCAAAATACATACTGTTTGTGTGTGCTTTTATATACAGTATACATAATAAATATACACAGTATATACACATTGTAAACAAACACTTTTATTTTGGATGCGATTAATTGCTTGACAGCACTAATAAACACACACACATGTATATGTTTAAGAAATATGTGTGTGTGTGTGTTTATTCACATTTATATATGATTTATATTTTACATAAATATATATTACATATATTTCTTAAATATATACATGTGTGTGTATTTATATATACATGTAAACAAACTTTTATTTCAGATGCGATTAATCTCGATTAATCAATTTGACAGCACTAATAAATAAATGAGTAAAAGTCATACCTTTCACAATTGAAAGATAAATGTAAAACTGTTAATGTAAAGCAAAGATCATAACATTTTGAAGATCTATAGGTGATGCTTATTTTGTACAGATTTAATTTAAGCCTATTAAAAAGTCATTAAAATGCAATTTGTTTGAATATACCACTCCTTTGATGAACATTTCTCAATTAAAATTCATTATCATATTTTAATTTTAACTTTTGATTTTTAAATGATTTACATCTCTTTATCTTGGATGCTGTTTGTCATTGAGCCTTGTATCACATGCCATGGTGCAAAAGATAACTTTAGTCTTTTTGGTGTAGAGCTAAAACAAACTGTTGTTGTGTCTAGATAAATGCTGGTCCTTGCAGCAAGCTCTCTCTTTTACCGACACATTCTTGAACCTCAGAATGTACACTACATTTGGACCGGATGATGTTGTAAGTGACTGGTCTCAGTGGGACTTCTTGCTATTCAGGAATGTAATACAACAACAAAAAAACTCATAATCATCACAAACAGTCCACACACGGCTCAGACTTAGACTGGGCTTAAAGTCTTTTCCCCCTGATTTTGCCAGGAAATGTAGTGGCATGGATCCATGGTGAGACAAAACACAACCATGACATCACTCCAGCCTCAAAAATCCAAACAGTTCCCTTATTAGCATACATTCCGCACTAAGCATTGTGAATAATTATGTTTTCTGTCTCCTACAGCAGGCTTGGGCTCTGACCACCGGCAAACAGCAGCCAAGTAAAATACCAGTAAAGAGAATGACGGTCGGAGCACCTCAATTAAATTGGTTTGCTCATGTGCAGGACTCGCCAAAAGGACTCAAGCTATAATTTGAATGAAAAAAATGGTTTAATGCTGGACAAAGCCACAAAACATGGGGAAAGTACGGTGAAAACACTGTGGAGTCTGAATGGTGCCGGCTGGGTGAGAATGATTAAAAAGTTTTTAGAGTTACTCCATATGATTTTCCTATATTCACTGATTCACTTCCAGAAGAATCAGATTCCATAAAATTACTGTAAAATTAAGCTGTTAGCTGATCAGATCTATTTGAACTGAAGAGTCAGATTATGATCCATTAATGAATCAATGTTGTAAAAAGGATCATGTAATCCATTGAAAAGATCTGACTTAAAGGAAGATAGCTTTTGTGTGGCTTGAAAGGGGCTTGACAGACCCAGTTCACATTCATTATACTCAAATAGTGGACAGGATATTCCTTAAAAATCTTCCTTTATTTGCATTTTCATGCAATTAAAATCAATGAGCCCTGAAGCTTTCAAACATGTAAAAAGCAACATAAAAGTCTCTTAAAAGTACTTTTGTATGTCTTGAAGTATTAAAATCACTGATCATCTTCCCTTCCAGTGAGCTGCTAACCAACCAGATCTATGTAAACCAAAGAATCAGATTATGTTTTGTTAATGAATCAGTTTGGTAAACAGGATCAAGTGATTCAAAGATCTGACTAAGCTTCTGTGTAGCCATTTTGTCATTTCAAGTGTTAAAAAGTATCATAATTTTTTTTTAAAGTACTCCATATGACTCAAAGCACTATATTCACCTCAGTGAGCTGTTAACCAAAACTATTTGAACTGAAGAATCAGATCAGTAATTGATTCAGTAATTAATTTTGTGAACACAATCAAGTGATTCATTGAAAAGATCTGATTGAAAGCAATGTAGCTTTTTGTAATTTTGGAGCTTGATAGACCCAGTTTACTTTCATTATACTGAAAATACAGGATATTCCTTAAGAATTCTCAAAAAGACAGTTATTCTAGTTTGAAACAACATGATGGTGAGTAAAAATGACAGAATTCTCATTTTTTTTGGTAAACTAACCCTTTAATTCTTTCTGGATCAAGTTTGACACTTAATGTTAAAACTGAAGTTTAGTGATGGAGAGCTTGTTATTCATAGCACTCAGGGGTATAAAACTGGTTCTCTAAGGCCCCAGAATTAACAAATTAACTTGCCGTGTGACATCCACAGCACAACTGAGCTATGACTGATGGTGATTATTTATCATTTATGGACCTGCTGAAGGAACAACATCACTAATACCACCCCTGAGTCCACTCCGGGCTTGATGAAGACCTAGCTCCCCGATATTAGAGACCAAGACCTCAGGGCCTACGCAGTAACTGGACCCTTTCCTGCCTGCTGGGTCATTAATGACAGTCCCATAGCACCTGTATACAGCACAGTGCTCCTGTGGGCCTAGTGGTTATTTATGTGGCTTACAGGACCCTGTCGCATTACTTCAGCCCTGTGGGTAGATTGAGGCCAAAGGTAGAATTTTAAATCTTTTGCTGCTCGAGGACCAGAGTTCTCAGTCAAACTTAATCTTAGCCAGTCAAAGAGCAAAAGTAGAACTGGTCACAGATCAGCGACACCTTTAAGGCATGGATTTCACTGGAATAGTTTTTAATGAATGTATCAGTGTAAGCTTGTTATGCGGTGAAACATAATCTCAATGTTACAAGAAAGTGCTTTTGTGACTCCCTGGTCAAACAATATTAACATATTCATATAATAATTATAAAAAGAAAATCAGATTAAATAAAATGTAATCAAAAAAACAAAACATCAGTAATATAGCAGGGATCAACCGAGAATCAAGAGTGGTGGTATCAGACTGTAGCAAAGTCTAGTAAGCTGTCTACAAACTAAAGACAGCATTTTTGGGCATAACAAAATAATTAATAGCTCTATTTCTCAAAAAAATACTGCACTTGTCTGTGATTGTCCAAAATATTCCCTTTATATGTTCTTAACTGACACTGAATGTGCCCCAAAATGGTGTCTAAATAGGCAGGTTAGTAGGTTTTGACACACAGCCGATATGTAGGTATTTCCCACTCTTATCCAGAAGATGTCAGTGAATCTTCATGGAAGCTATCCTAAACTTAAGGCCAGCAGGGTACTCTTTGTTTTTTAAATACAGTGCAATGCGATCCGACTTCATTATCATCATAAGTTCTCTGCAGTAATTAGGCCTACTGCTTTGTCGACGCCAGAAGTTCTTTAGAATCTACTTTAAATCAATAAACACGTGACATAAAAAAAAATCGCTACGTAAAATAAATCATTTACAGTAGCCTATTTGAATGTCTGCTGTCATATTTGGGATTACAACAATACAGAAAAATAAGAGTTGTAAAATCATTGGCATAATTATGAACGTATCGTATATATTAGCTATATATAATATAGGCTACACTTTCATTTAATTGTGATTTCAGAGTTCTAACTATTATTGTCCTAAATTAATAACAGATACGACTGTTTTAGTATATTTGTAATATATGTTGTGTAAAAAAAGTTGGATTTCGTTAAATCTTTTTCATTTCATTTAATTTTTATTTTAATAATAGGCTAGTATATTGTCAGCATTAATGTGTGATGTAAATATTATTCTACATACACTTCATTTTCATTCAAATACTCTACAGTAGTTATGTAGCCTATATTATTGAATTATTCCTTAACTTATTGTCTGTGAGACGAGTGCATTTTAGGAATGCGTTTGCGGATGCAAGTGATATTTAATAAACGGTAGCCTATATAATATTTCACATTTTTCACTATGCGCATCTGTGCATCAAACCAATTATATAGCCTACAGGAAATACAAATTTACAAAATATAGCCCATGTTTTAATTTCACTTTATCACAAAATTTCGATAATACGAAATTAAGTTTTTCTATGGATATTATTCAGTTCAGCGCGCCCACCTGAAACAAATATTCCATAAATATTCTAAATAAATGATTTTATTAGTATTTATTCTATTTTGCTTTTGATTTTGTTGTATAGCCTATTTTGGTTTCTTTTTTGTAAAGTTTTATATATGTTCAGATGTATTCTAAAGAACTGTGCCATCACTGCGCTTTAAATCACACGTCCGTGTCCGACACATGTCGCTTAATAAACGCTGCATCGTCGTGTTTCTCTCCCTGTCGGAACACAAATATAGGGGTTATATGACAGGGAAGTGGTTCTTTGTGGTTTGGAGGCCGCGCGGCTCGTCATGTCCCCGCCACACACTGAGCGCGCGCCGCATGTGGCAAACTCAGAGGAGACCGCGCGAGGGTATCTGCTTCTGTAAAGAGAATATTGAATTTCTATAAACATGATAGAGCTTAGTTTAAATTTCCCTCGGAAAAGAATGTAAAACATCCGATTAATAAACCGTGTTTAATGAAAACTGTTAAACACACTTCAATCCAAAATAAAGCAAATAGGCTAAATATGCAAAAATATATACATTTGCATTTCTAAACGAATGTAAGATTTTTTTTTTCGTTATGTCTCGTTGATGTAACATTCCTATATTCGTCTGTTACAAATTCAAGTTCTTAATAAATCTAAAATGTATCCTCAAACTGTGTAAATTAATGTTAAGTACAAAGAGAGTTGTCGTTTACTCTAATACCAGTTTAACACTAATAGAAAGCACTGACATTTTCAAATTTTGTGCATATATTTAGTGTAGTAATCAAATTTAAATTCAACTTCAAAATGTTTGTGCGTTTTAGCTCAAATATGTAATGAATGAAACACTTGTGTGAATGTTAAATATAAAATTAAACAAGATAACGAGCTGATTAGATGATGCCAGCTCTGTCAGAATCAAAATAATGCAAAACAGTGGATTTTTTTACCTCAGTTTTTTTGTTTTTTTTACATTGTAAATCCTTTATATTAATCTATATCCTATACAGTCTTACAAATTCTACTGTCACCTCAGAAAGGTGGTGCTCATTAATTATAGTGATTTTAGATCAGCTAATGAAGTTACACTCCCTAGTCTCCTTTATAAAGAAATAAACACACTAGGTTTTTGCTAACAAGATATTTAACCTTATCTATAAATCTGACTTTTTTTTTGTGAATTCTTGTTTTAATTCAGATGCAGGAGAAGCTCTCACCTGCCTCTCGGCCCGGAAGAGACGGACTAATGCTCATATTTAATGATTTTCACAGAACTCCTGAAGCATGACAGCCGGCCTAAAAATCTGCCCTCACTTCCACCACAAACCAAATCAATCAAAAAGGATATTAAAGGCTATGCGTCCCAGTCCTCGTGTTTGTATAAGCTTGATTTTCACAACTGGAAAGTGATAGCCATCTGCTCAGGCAGGCTGGAGGGATATCGAGTGCAAGCAGGTAACTGACAGCTATTAAAACCTCAGTCTGCTTCGTGACTACACCAGTCACACTCATGATTAAAAGAAGACCTGGACAGGGAAGGGAGGTGAATAGGCTTTAGTCAGCGCAGGCGCCTCAACCGCACAAAAGAAAGACCTGACAAAAAGAGCAGCGTGATGGAGATTGACAGGTGTCTGTCGCAGCACTGGAGTTTCAGGTTCGACTGATTTGTGGCCCTTAAAAATCCCCAATCATCAAAAGGTAAGGATGACCTCCCGATGACACATGACCCCATCAACAGCTCTGTCTAAGCCACATCTGTCATTTGCACAATGCTAACTCCTATTTTCATCATGTGTAGAGCTTGAAATTACAGGAAAGAGGGGAAGCTTCCCATGTCAAGTTCAATTACACAAAGTCTTTCCCATGCCAGTCCATTGTTTATTTTAAACAAAAAGATGATTTTAACATCCCTGTTTTTGGTTTCTGTCCTTTACTAGAAATATGCGACTTTGTGTGGCAATTTTTCCAATATATACAAATAAAATGATAATATTTTATAAAAAATATGAAATATATAAATATAATATTGTAATAATATATATTTTATAATATTATATAGTAAAATGTTACAATCTGAAGCAACATGGGCTTATTCATAACATCTGTGTAACATTTGGCGCTTGTAGAAACATATCCAGATGCCACTGTAATTACTCTCACTTGTACTTTCTTTAAGTTGAGGCACTAAAAACTTTGCCATAATGTTGACCAAACAGCTTTAAGTGTTGAGTTTCTTTCGTCTCTCGATGACATCACTAACAAGCATCAAACTGCCTCTTGAGTTTGCTTGTGGAGCAAAATAAATGCTGTGTTGGCAAATTTACAACACAGTCTCAAAGTAAATGAAAGGTAAGGAAATTTTGACCAAACCAGTGGTAATGCCTGAAAAAAGGGATGGCTTTATAATGAAGCCCCAGTGAAACAGAGAGTGACAGAGCGCTTGGTTTGATATGGCTCTCTGGCTTTGCAGGTCTCCACCAGAACCAGAAGTTCCCCATCTGTGCAACACCTAGTGAACCCAGACGGAAGCTATTGAGGTGGAAAATACAGGAGAGGACCTGACAAGATAAAGATATCAGGAGCAGACAAGGGCAAAGTAACATATTGATGGAACGGGCCTCAGTTGGCTGACACCAGATACTTGCTATTTAAAAACAGTGGTTTCGCTTGCTCATGGATTTGCTGCTGCCACTGTCGTTCTCTTTCTCTTTCTCTCTAGCACTCTCTGTCTAAGTCTGAAGCTCCATCCCCCCTTGCTGTGTAAAGCTGCGACCCCCTTTTACAGTGTGTCAAACAGACAAATACTGTCACCCCTATAACCACTTTTGTGGCCTCCTTCAGGTCTCTTTCCCAGCTTTGTGAATAAGCTCTCCGGCTAATGGAATTTCAGGCTACACCAGATTATAAGAGCACAATAGAATATTTGTTTGTCCAATTCACTTTAAGCACTAAGATTCAGTGGAGCATGAGACACGCAGAACCCTAGATAACTCCCTCTGGCTGTGCGCCACTTCTTTTTTTTTTCGCGCGGTGATACCGCAGGACAAAACAGCTAGTAGTATGCGTTCCTATTTAAACTGAGGCCTACTGAAGAGCTGAGGAAGATTTAACATGCTAAAGGTGCAGTCATAATAACAAAATATCTGTGAAATATTGCTGGCAAAAAGCTCCATTGTCTATTGTCAGTAGTGTAGCCATGTATGAAGCACAGCTCACACCAAACAGCTTTTTGTTGGTCAACATAGAATATTCAACCAACTTGAACCACAACAAAATCTGCATGTGAAAATCCATCCCTGACACAAAATTCCCAATTGCATGGATTCCTACATAAATGACCAGATTTTGCTTGCAAAAATTTGGTAGAAATAACCACACTTTAATGCTAACGTTATACCATGTGACCATTCAACCCTATCTCATGATAAAACGTAACTATTTTACAAAGTGGCTATTTCGTAAAAATTCGTACAGTGTAATTTGGAGGGAAACATACAATTTTTTATGGGGAAATAAAAATGTATGCTTGAAGGTCCACCCCTAAATCTAACTGCCAGTGGAGCATAAGCAGATGATATGAAAACCTATAAATGAGATCGAATCAGCGACCAATTACGCCAAAACGTAAAATACCTACAAATTGCCATAAGAGTCTGTTGAACCATCTTCTAACTTGAGTTTGTCTAACTTCAAAACTGATTATTGAAGTGAACTCCACTGAACAAGCATGGAATCCCTCTAATCTGTCACTCAACTTTGAGGCTCCGCCCCCAGGTGTCTGCGACTGGCTCCCCTGTCAGGGCAGCCTGGGTCTGATGGATGTTGGGGTCAGTGGTTCAGCTGTGGGGTTCAAGCCTGCAGGCTTGCAGCCTCTCCCTCTCTGCTGCCAGATCAAAACACGAGGCAGTAACCCAAGCACAGCACTCAGCTGAGAAAACTCATAACTCTGGCCCTCTCAGCCCCCTCCTGCCCTCACCTCACCAACACCCAGCGTTAACACTTTCATTCCTCACCCCACCTTCAAATAGCACCAACTCACAGGCCCACATAAATCAAAAGGTAAGAGCGTACCACAGGACGGCACATCAACCTCTTGCAGAAACTCCATTATTAGAGTCATCACTGTCTGTCATTGGGAAATAATGGCTCTTGTGATGCCTACTGGCTGTTTCTTTAGGCTAAGCACTGGTTGTGTTTTAACCCAGTAGCGGAGTACTGGTTATGCTAGCTTTCGGGGAGATGTGACCAGGTAGACAACGTAAAGAAATAGTTCCCCCAAAAATGAAAATTCTGTCATTATTTACTCACCCATGAAATGTTCCAAATCTGTATGACTTTCTTATGCGCAACACAAAATTTGATAATTTAATGAATATAAATTCAGTACAAATGCAATACATTGTGACTCACTTTAATGCTTAATAAAGCACCCAAGAGCTGTGTTGGGGGTAACACATTACAAATAATGCGAGTTACGTAGTCAGATTACTTTTTTCAAAAAACTAGTAAAGTAATGCATTACTTTTTAATTTACAAGAAAATATCTGAGTTACTTTTTCGTACCTTGTTTTGGCAGCTCTGACAGCTCTGCTGTTCCAAGTGTTGAGAGAAATTGTAAGTACAGAGGTGTTGTGTATTCTGTGTAAACATTCAATCCAGAATGGTTTGAGCTGCGCCCTCTACTGTACAGACGTGAATTTACATTTCCTTCAGCCTGAGGCTTATTCATTTCACTTTTGGTGTGAAAGGGCTTTTACGTTTGTGTACGCAATGCATTACTTTCATATAACTAAGTAACATAATTAGATACTTTTTTAGGCAGTAAGTAACGCAATAGGCCTACTGTAATGCATTACTTTGAAAAGTAACCTTCCCCAACACTACCCAAGAGTATTGGTAAAAGTACCAGTAATTTAATGTGCACCAACATAATAGGTGCATTCTGCCACCTACTGGACTGGAGTGTGAAGTACAAGACTGCACACAGGCGAGCAATTGACCCTTTTCACATTTTTACGGTTCTCAGAAGTGTAAGTCATCATAGTTCAGTAATCAACATTCTATAGTGGACAACAAATATAATTTTTGCATTTCTATTGGTTTCAGTAGCAAAAGAAAAAAACACAATAGCATTTCTATAAGAAATATTGAGAGATTATGAATTTGCTGTCACTCCCTTGGCCATTCTTTTAGAAACACTCACACAGCGTTAACTAGTTTTCTGCAATTTATAACAGAATAGGTAATATAACAAAACATAGTGTATAGTGTTCATTCAAATTTTATCACATTTTTAAAAGATTTATAATGTGGAAATGCAAAATCACAATCTGTGAAAAATGTCATTGGTGGTCACCATTATGTAACTGTTGAAATTACTACAATATTTGGTTGTTTTCCACCAAAACCGATCGGAATGCAAAAACGATCAGCATATACAGTATATAGGCCTATATATATATACAACCCCAAATCAGAAAAAGTTGGGACAGTATGGAAAACGCAAATAAAGAAAGAAAGTAGTGATTTCTAAATTTACTTTGACTTGTATTTCATTGCAGACAATATGAACACAAAATATTTCATGTTTTGTCTGGTCAACTTCATGTCATTTGTAAATATACATCCTTTCCTGTCGTTCAGACCTGCAACACATTCCAAAAAAAGTTGGGACAGTAAAGCATTTACCACTTTGTAATGTTGCCATTCCTTTTCACAACACTTAAAAGACGTTTAGGGACTGAAGACACCAAGTGATGAAGTGTTTCAGGTGTAATTTTGTCCCATTCTTCCTGCAAACAAGTCTTAAGGTGGGCAACAGTACGGGGTCTTCGTTGTCGCATTTTGCGCTTCAAAATGCGCCACACATTCTCTATTGGAGACAGGTCGGGACTGCAGGCAGGCCAGTCAAGTACCCGTACCCTCTTCCTCCGCAGCCAGGACTTTGTAATGTGTGCAGAATGTGGTTTTGCATTGTCTTGTTGAAATATGCATGGACGTCCCTGGAAAAGATGTCTTCTTGAAGGCAGCATATTGTGCTCCAAAATCTCTATGTACTTTTCAGCATTAATGGTGCCATCACAGAAGTGCAAGTTACCTTTGCCAAGGGCACTGACACAACCCCATACCATGACAGACCCTGGCTTTTGGACTTGTTGCTGGTAACAGTCTGGATGATCCTTTTCTTCTTTGGTCCGGAGCACACGGCGTCCATTCCTCCCAAAAAATACCTGAAATACTGATTCATCTGACCACAGTACACGTTTCCACTGTGTGATGGTCCATCCCAGATGCCTCCGAGCCCAGAGAAGTCGACGGCGCTTCTGGACACTGTTAACATAGGGCTTCCTTTTGGCACAGTACAGTTTTAACTGGCATTTGTGGATGTAACTACGTATTGTGGTACTTGACAAAGGTTTGCCAAAGTAGTCCTGAGCCCATGTGGTGATATCGCTTATAGATGAATGACGATTCTTGATGCAGTGCCGCCTGAGGGATCGGAGATCACGGTTGTTCAGCTTAGGCTTGCGCCCTTGTCCTTTACGCACTGAAATTCCTCCAGATTCCTTGAATCTTTTAATTATGTTATGCACTGTTGAAGGTGAAATATCCAAATCTCTTCCTATCTTTCTTTGAGGAACATTGTTTTTAAACATTTCAATAATTTTCTCACGTATTTGTTGGCAAACTGGCGATCCTCGGCCCATCTTTGCTCCTAAAGGACTAGACCTTTCTTGGATGCTGCTTTTGTATCAAATCATAATTACAATCACCTGTTGACATCAACTGTTTCAAATCACATCATTATTTAACCAATTTACCTCATTACTAGCCCTAAATTGCTCCTGTCCCAACTTTTTTTGGAATGTGTTGCAGGTCTGAATGACAGGAAAGGATGTATATTTACAAATGACATGAAGTTGACCAGACAAAACATGAAATATTTTGTGTTCATATTGTCTGCAATGAAATACAAGTCAAAGTAAATTTAGAAATCACTACTTTCTTTTTTTATTTGCGTTTTCCATACTGTCCCAACTTTTTCTGATTTGGGGTTGTATATATATATATATATATATATATCGACTGAAAGTCATTTCCCTATTGCTTATTGTCTCTCACCAAAAACTACTGTCTAATTAGATAAAAATGGCAAAAAATATAAAAAAGAAGGAAACTTACACTTGATTGGTATGCTATAAAGAAACTGAGCTCAGCTGGCAAAGGTGAGGCATAGAAATGGAGTAAAGCTCACAATCACAGGGAGAGTTTGACACCTTGTTCAAGTTTCCGACCACTACAATTATGAGTATTACTGTCACCCCTGACCATGCCAAGAGAGAAGGTGGAAATGGCAGCAATCAGGCCCTATTTTCCTCAAAGCACGAAGCCGAAGGCTGGACACATCCCAGAGACACTCTTCTCCATTAGGACTGAAAACACACACTGTATCTACCCTAAGACAGATGGAGACAAGGCAGCCGGGCCCACAGCAATGTTGCCAAAATTGTGCCGGGATTGCCTAACAATTAAGATATCAAAAGAGATCACTCTAGCTTACTGACAGCTGTTTCAATTGTTTGCACCTGTTTCTCTTGTGTTACACATGTGTCTGGAGTGGATTATGTTGACTTGTGCTGGCCACATTTCACCTTTCCACAAGTGATTTACCCTCGAACCATCTTCTCAACCCTGCCCAGTGATGGGAATCTACAGGAGAATGTGCCACAGCTAACTGCGGCATTAGTCTATTCTCTACACTGACAATTGTCGTTCCATGGGAGTGTGACAATGTTTACATTAGTTGTTGTGGCCTTTAAATAGACACTCTATATTGTCGGAGCAACCTGCTCCTGTTGTCACAGTCGAGAAGCAATTCATAGGTATCACTTGCAGCATGGCATGCATTGTCATCCGCAGGAAATACTTCTGGGCTTGTGACCATTTCGGTTAGCTGAACTGACCGTTGGTCAGTGGAGCCGTTTCACACTCTTTTCACACTCTTTTCGACAGTCTGTTTCCTCTTTGCTGGGAAACGGCATAGAAATTCCACTGGATCCAGCAGCGTGCATGTCTCTTAATGGAGAAAGAGAGAGCTCTATATGTAAAGAGAATAGGAGAGGGGGTTGTCGAATCCCAGGGGTCTTTTTTTACATTTGTGATTGACTTTTCAGCACACTTGCAGAGGATCTTGATAAGCCTGTGAAAGCTGAACTCTCAGACAAGGCTGGAGAGATAAAAAGACTCATTGTCCTACTGGCTGCCGGTGCCCAATCCCATTGGAAGCCAGTCTAGTTCCTGGGTAGATGGGGAAGAAACAAAGTAGAGCTAATAGACCAATCCAAAGCCCAGCACAACAAACCTGTTATTCTCTCTTTTTCCTTCTCACTGAGCGAAACACACGGTTCCAAAGACACCTGGCCAGGTCTGCTGAGTTACTGAGCACAAGTAACTATTCGATTATCCTCCAACATTCTTTTATTGACAAATACAAAGCAGTCAGAATTCATTCACGCCAGTTTGGCTCTTAAGTCTGATCGGAGGGCAGATGGGTCAGTGACATATATGAGATCTCACAATAAAGAAAAAGGGAACATATTTTAAATCGAAGGAAAAATCTAGTTCTTTTGTTATTCATTTTGGTTTATATGGTTTTGAAAAGCATTTATACCATTTTCAAGAAAAGTTTACATTTTATGTCTCGTGGTTTAACAATAGAGTGAAAATGTACCTGTTTTCCTTATACCTTGAATATGCATGAGTATATCTTAATTATTTAAAAGAAAAAATAAAGTTTTAAACATTTGTAACGTAAAAGTTTTTTTTAAACAAAGATAGAAATATTACTAATGAAAAAAAACATACTTTATAAAAAAAAATTCTGAATGCAAATGAGTAAATAATAAATATGATCACTTTTTGAGCACCACATGACATTTTATGATCTGACCTAACCTTTCCAAATCAGAAAAAGGCTCAAATTTTCTGTATTTTTTAGAGACTTATTGACCTTGACATCCAGTCACAAATGTCTGCAGAGGTCTTTATCGTTTCTTGTTTTAAATATAAATATTATTAATCAGTTCTGTTAAAATATTTGATTTATAAAAAAATAATAAAAAAAAAATAATAAAAATCACACCAAACTACTTAAGGTTTTCTTTTCAAGATTTGAATTATGATATTTAGACAGTTGTGCCATTTTGCCCTCCAAAAATACCAGATCACATGAAATAAATTTATTTCATGCTAAGTATACTACAAATATATTTACTTAATACAAAAATAACCTGCAATTGTACTTATAGAATACTAAACTGGTATACCTAAAATCTGCTAAATTGAACTGATTTTGTACTTAATGCACTTTAATTGTGCAGAAGTAGTGCTGAAGTACAACTAAATATATACTGAAGCATATTTGATTGTGCTAAAGTGGAAATATTACAAGTATACTTCAGCTACACTTTAATATCTTGTATTTAAAGAATGATATTATTCAAAGATCATACGATCCTCATCAATAGTGACATTGAAACATATTTTATGCTTAATATTAACAAATGTGCATTGTGCACAAGTGGTACTCCAAATAAAGTTTAATTATAATTTTTATTTCAGTCTTGAGCGATATGTCAGGAGCTATACTTAGTATGAAATAAATGTATTTTAAATATATTACCGTTTATATTAATACATTTTTAATACAGAAATTAAAACAACAAATACTGATCATACAAAAAGTGTGTTCAAGTTAATGTATGAATATCATATTTAATGTATTTTCTGAATAAATAGATTTGAAAAAAGTAGCATTGCTTTATTGACCCAGATAGAGAGTCATTACTAAGACTTGGATTTCTGCTGAGTGTGTTGAAGGTCTGTGAATGAGACAAAGACAAGCTGGCTTGTGCTGGCTGTTTGCGTACGTGAGTGTGTGTATTGTTAATGGACAGGTGGCGAGCATCTTTGTCTTTTGTCCACGAGTCTCTGTCTGTGGGGGATAGCAGCTCCAGCTGGCCAGAGGACATGATCACCTGGCTATTAGTCACTGACCTTAGATCAGACTCGCTTGCTCTGCCTCACCAGCTGTAGGCTCTCGGGACTGCGGTAAACGGTCCCTGGTTGCCTCCTGTCGGTGTGTACAGGATAGAAGGGGGGGGGGGGGGGGGGGGGGGAGACAGCAGAGAGTAACAGTGAGAGAGTGGGTTTTTTTCAGTCTTGAAAGAGGGCCAAGAGTCAGAGGGGCAGTTTCCTGAGACCAATAGCTTCCTGTGGGCACCTCATACCTGAGATGAACTCCAAAGCCATGCTAAAATCTGAAAGAGAGAACACAAAGATATTGGCAGTGTCAGTGTGAGGGTTGGCGGGGAGTAAGGTGCTTGTCCTTAGTGCCTGGCTCACTTTTTTACCCATGCTCTCCCTCAACCCTCTGGATCAGATGTTATTCTACCCATTGTCAATGAAACTATTAGATGATTTAAACACTGTACAGGCATTTCCCTAGTGGCCCAGATTAAGAGTATCCTATGAAAATTCTGATGTTAATCTTAGGCTGTATTCTGCTTGCATATTTGCAAACTAATGTTTCCCAGACATATTTAATATATTATAAGATATATTTAATTAGTATATATTTATTATATAATTATAACTATAGTTATTATAATTGTATAATTGTTTATTTTTTTATCTTAGTTTAAAAATAATAACTATAGGTAAACAGTTAAAAATTGTTTCTAAAATCAGTATTACAATAAATATTTTCTATATTTATATTCATTTAGTATTATATATTATTGTATTATAATTATTTATAATAAACATTTAAAATAGTAATATATTATTATTGTGTTTATCAGAAATAGGAGCCACTTTCTTTTATTAAAATAAATATTTTATTAAACTAGTTTCCATATGTTTCCAATGAATGATTTAAATTAAAATACATGTTTAGAGCTATAGCAGACAAAATGCTGTGGCAAAGTTCTTGTTTGCCAGCAATCGGCGATAGATGCCATGTCAGTCAGATCTGGAAGGTAATAGTAGCCAATCACCTGAGATAACTATTAAGTCACATGACTTTTTTGATGTGTATCTAAGGATTTAATTGGTAAATGTGATTCCATTTCAGTTTATACACATAATAAAAAAGCTGTACGTTTTTATGTAAATTTTGCTGTGAATTTATATGTTATGATTTTATGATATATTTAATAGGGTTATACAGTGTGTGTTTTTTGTGAATTGGCCATTTTATTATAATGGCAGGCAACAACTTTGGTGCCACAGCACATGTCAGCCATTTTCAGGGCCCTTTCCATTGTGCCATATGTCATCTCAGGCTGCTGCTTAGGAATTAATGCTATTAATGGCACGTAGGCCTCCTCAGAACCCTTCTACTGGATAATTGATCACATAATGACACATGAAGTGGTTCAGGTTTTAGGCTTGATGGCGTCACTTGGCGATATCCAAATAGGAAGCCTTCCTGAACCAGAACTTGCTTCTAGAGTACTTAAATAATTGAGTTGGAACTGTCACCTGCATTTCTAATCATGAATCATTTCTTAGGTTTGCGCTGCGTTTTATAATTATCGTGGGATCACAGGAGAAGCGTGTACAAAATGTACGCCTTCGGAAAGCTCTATAATCTGTTCGTGTGACTATCGACATTAGTACTAATGGAAAGTCCAGCGAGACAAAAAGAGAGATGTCAAACATTCACGATAATAATTCTGGAAGTGGAGAAACAAACAGAGTTGGGCAGTAATTATGGCGAGAGCGCTCGGAAGAAACCAATCCAGTAAATGAGAAAAGTAATAAGCATTCTTCGCTGGCATGGCCGTGTTTATAGGAAAGCAACTCGTGCATGTAAAGAGAGAGGAATGGAAGTTTTTGTGGAACAAAGCCATTTAACAGCCCCTTTCTTCCTTCGGTGAAAAACTTTCCACATGGTGGTCGCTCATCGCCAGGCAACTTGACATCCTGACCTCTAACATTTAATTTATTGATCTTCATTTTATTTGAATGTGAAGAGCCTTTTGCTCTCTTAAATTAATCCAGGTTAATTTGGCCAGGCCTCCATCCCACCCAGTATGAATGGCCCCTCTGTTGGCCTGGGCTGTGGTTGGCCACCCAGTTTTATGAGAATCTGCAGTGAATTAGAAAATCTGTCAATGCGGGAGGAGCGGCCGGCCGCGGATATGCCGTGTCATTCCACCTGTAAAAGAAAATGCTCTTTGTTCATTATCTCCCAGGCTTACCTGACATGAGTTAACCCAGAGGTCAATAACATCTGTGGAGCGTTGCGGGAATCGCTGGGCTGGAGAGAGAGGAGGTAAGAGAGAGCTTTGTTACTGGCTGCATGCATGGATTCCACCCTACCCACTAACTCTGGTCTGCTGGATGCACAAGTGCCTCGGAGAAATTTCCTGTCTCTTGGAGTGGAGACTTATTCAAATGGCGTAAAATGGCGTTCAGGCATTGTACGCCACTGTGGCAAGACGTTTTACCTTTTATTTATGTATAGATTTTATGTTATATTATACAGAAAATATGTATTTTAACACATGACCAATGGAAACATTAATGTCTGGATCAGTGATGTGATGCAAAAAAAAAAAAAATTTGAAAAATGCAATTCATAGATACAATAATTTGAATAAAACTCTTCTATAATGACAATTTTTTTTAATTCAAAATAATTTTTGATATTATTGGCAGGCATCAAATAAAAATTAAGAAAAAGCCATTAAACCAATTAAAAAATAAAAATCTTTAGTATGTATGAAGGTACTAGTAGGTATTAGTATTTTTAGGATAAGGAAAAAAAAATATATAAAATAATAATATAATGAATAAAAAAATAATAATAATATATATATATTTTTTTTTTCCAAAATATATTATATTTTATAAATGCATTTATTTTCATTTAATTAATTTATTTTCATTTAGTATTTTAAAATGTGAATTATTACAATTATTTAAATAATCATACTAATTAATTAATAATAAATATTAATTATTTAAAAGATTTTACATGTATTAAATAAGTAGTATTTAGTATTTAGGTATTAGTGTTTTTAGGATAAGGAAAAATATAATAAATTATAATATAATAAAAAATCTCTCTCTCTCTCTCTCTCTCTCTCTCTCTATATATATATATGTCTAAATATTACTATTTACTATTTTATAAATGCTTTTATTTTCATTTAATTTATTTTAATTTAGTATTTTAAAATGTGAATTATTACATTTTTTAAAATAATCACAATAAATAATTAAAAATAAATATGATTTATTACAATTATTTTACATTTATTAAATAATTTTAATGAATTGTTATAATTATTTAATAATTACTGAATTAGTAAAAATAAAAAATATTTAATATTATATATTAAAAATGTAATAAATGTAAAACTTTCTCAAAAATGGTATAAAAGTTTTTGAACGGCACCAACATGAATACAAGGGGTACATTTGTAAGAATTTGTAAGAATTCTTGGCAAGTGTGTTTTAAACTAGACCATTCTAGCATTATTTTTAAATGTCAGCTGTATCTATCCTCACTGATCATGAGTGTCAATAGTGGAATGCCAGTCAACAAGGGGTTATGGGAATGTTAGCAGGAAGTGTGTGTTCCCTTTCGTTGGAGCAGCTGTCCAGTGCTGGTCTGATGGCCTGGGGACGGCTGTGATTATGAGCTGGTAATTGAAGGACTGGCATAGTGTTGCTCTTCCTCTCTGCTTTCTTTCAAAAGTAATTACTCTCTTCCAGAGTTTGGCTTTATAGTAAAACATGTTCTTATTTAATGATAAGTGCCTCTGAAATTTGTCCATACACATCGACTGCCTCCATGTAATTATAGAAATAATTTACAAATTGCTGGAAAGTATTTACTTAGGACTTTTTCCAAGACAATAATAATGTTGTCAGTCAGGAACTCAACTTTCTTATGACTGAAAAGGAAAGTTTTTTGTTTGTGGTCGACAATAATACTTGCAGCGTTACGTCAAAAGTACAGGAACACACATAATAAATGTTTCTAGTCAAACAAGCAAGTAAAATGGAGCTTTAATGATACGAGTATCATTTGTAACATCACTGGTGTTGTCCACAGTCTTCATTGGCCCCATTAAGAACATAAACAAATGAAGGAACAAACAAAGAACACATTGTGGGATTTTCAGAGTTTTTTACGTGCCTATACGAGTCCAGACTGATTTGCATAGTAATAGACGGCCATGTAAATGTTCTTTCACGGACAACAGAAAGACTCACAGGTGCCCAGTTCACGTGCATAGGGAAAAAACATGCATTTGTGTTTGTTTTGCGTGTCTGTTTATCACATGGTGTCTATTTTTAAATCTTTTAAAGCTCTTATATTGAATTTTTATTTCGTTTTCCATGCTTCCCCCATTTCAAACAAGTCATACCATACAACAAGCGAGAGAGGTGAAAGGATTTGCCTAATTTGAGTGGATATTTCTGAACCATCCAAGCGTTTTTCAACAATACCAATCACCCAAGACGGACAGCTTTGCATTCATTCGGCTATACGCAGAGTGTCCGTAAACAAAAACTCGGTCGTAATTACCCAGCTCTCTGCATCCGTGCCAGATCAGATGAAGTAAGCCAGCAAACAATAGCAAAGACAAATGTCTTGAATAAAGGAGGAAAACATGTCGTTCTCATTTAACCCAGACGTGCACCGCAAAAACAATGCTAATCAAGTGGCTCTCCGCTCTGTGCCACAAGCCCTCGTTCCTTTTCTTGGAAAACTATGTTGTCGCTACATTCATCAACTGTCACAGGAGGGAAGGAAAGCAGGAGAAAGCGTGTTTGCCAAGAGGATCACCTGTTCTTCAACCAAAATAGGACACAACTTGAGATTCAATTTTAGCAGCCTGAGGGACTGGGACAGTGTGTGTGTGTGTGTGTGTGTGTGTGTTTGTGTTAGTAAGTGCAGAAACATAACAACTGAGTGACAGTCACAAGCTGTCCCATAATGCTTTGCTCCTGGCCCTGTTTCTTCGTACCTGCTCTGGGGTGCTGGGCCTAATTATAGTTGACCGCAGACATTTCCACTACTTTTATAACGAGACCTTCCTGCTCTGATTATAGGTCAGGTCAGCTGTCAATCAGTTCATTTCGGCTGAGCAGAAGACCACTTTATGTGATTACAGGGAGTATGTAAGAAATACAAACGTGCAAATTGTTCATTTTTTTCAGAGGAAACTGAATTATTGAACAGTATGAGTATCAGAAAGTTCATCAGCAGTGTGACATGCCTGATTTTTGCATCGTAGATGGTAATGTAAATACAATGACGTAAAATAAATATTTGTGTTTGTACCTTTTGAAAATCCAGAACTTTGAAAATAATATCAGCCGGCCGAGAGCTCATGGTAGTGCTGTAAAATACGAAATGACAGGAGGGAAGATGACTGTTTTCAGAATGCATACATTCTTCAACCTGTGAATCATAGCAGATGGCAGACTCTCTCACCATATGGAAAACATATCCCCCGCTTTCTTCACCCCTTACAGACCTAATTGATTCTGAAGTCCTGGAGTAATGCGGTTCTCAATTAGGCCTACTCTCATTAAGGAATATTGCCATTACATGAATCAATTTCTCATGGTTGTTTCTTAGGCATCGCCGCTGTCAGGCTGGAGTGAGTGGTGGAGTTGGGCTGGAGAGGGAGCCGTGTGTAATACGAGTACAGTGTAGAGAAAGGACGAAAATGCAGATTACAGAACCACACATGATTACAGAGACTGTCCATATTGGAAACGGCATAAAAACAATGGTGAAATAAGATAAACCTTCATAATGTTTTCTTTTTATTCATCAAAAGTTAATTATTCTCCTTTTTTGTAGTGTGCTTGGGGGAAATATATATCTGTACCTCTTCAAGTATGGTTAGAAGGGAACAGTTTTAAGAAAAATGCACAAAGGTCTTTAATGTCTATATTTGATATTTAAAATGCAGTGCAATTTGTAAAATCTGCAACTCATTTAAATTATTTAATAAATTAATTAAATAATTTGAATAGTAATATTAAACAAAAAATATAAAAATAAACATTTTCCATTGAAATTTTTTTTTTTTTTTTGGAAAGAAGTCTCATGCTCATCAAGGCTGCATTTATTTGATAAAAAATACAGTAAGCACAGTAATATTGTGAAATATTATTAAAAATTAATATTTTTCTATTTGAATACATTTTAAAATATAATTTACTCCTGTGAGGGCAAAACAATTTTCAGTAGCTTTCAGTGTCACATGATCATTCAAAAATCAATCTGATATGCTGATTTGGTGCTTAAAAACTATTATTATTAGCCGTGTTGAAAACAGTTGTGCTGCTTAATATTTTTGTGGAAACTGTGATTTTGTTTTTCTTCAGTAAGTTCATAAGAACAGAATTTATTTGAAATCTTTTAAAAATGTCTTTACTGTCACTTAATGATACACAATTTAATGTGTCATTGCTGAATAAATGTATTCATTTATTTCAAAACAACATTTTAATGATAGTGTAGGCTATATTGTATAAATATATAAATTTATTTTGGATAAAATAGGATAGTGCTGTCAAACGATTAATCACATCCAAAATAAAAGTTTTTATTAACATAATATATCTGTGTGTACTGTGTATATTTATTATGTATATATAAATACACACACATACAGTATATATTTAGAAAATATTTACATGTCTATATTTATATTCATATAACTTATATTATATATAAATATATTTTATATATAAACATAACATATTTTTCTTAAATATATACATGCACGGGTGTGTATTTATACATACATAATAAATAAACACACATATATTATGTGAACAAAAACTTTTATTTTGGATGTGATTAATCACGATTAATCATTTGACAGCACTAGTTTTGGATTTACTCAACCCAAACTGACACCATATTATGCATTATTTGTAATTAGGCATAATGTAGTAAAATATCAGGATTTTCACATCTGACATTTAAGGTAATGATAATCTAGTAACCTGAATCTGTTTTAAATGCACTTTATATTTAGGCACAACTTATGGATATTTAGTCAATTCTATAGCTTCTCCCAAACAATGCATTTCAAACACTAGCAGACAGCCACAGGTATGTCTAATGGCTTTCTTATATAACAACACATTGTGTTGAAAGGTCACAGTCACCCTCATAAACACTGAGGTCTTGTTGAGGTCCCAGCTGCCTGACGCCTGGAGCTGCTCTGACACTGATAGCACAGAGGTTACTCCTCAGGTGGGTGACACTGACACTCCACTGTCACCTTTACTTTGTTCCACAGTGCATCTCCACCTTTCACCTGGGGGCCCTTTCCCAGAGCTAGCCTTTTCTCACCGTGCTTCAACACAATGTGACCCATGCCCTCCGGACACCCCTCGTCTTTGTTACAGGCCTTTCTTTGCGCCCGTACAGGTGACACGCTGATCGATTGCGAATATTTAGGAGAGTCGCCGATTATGTGCAGAAGTGTACGGCCCGGAGGACAAACGGATGATAAAGGACAGCGAGCGATGGCATTGTGTGGCAGCGCGTTCGCGTGACAATGCTCACAAAACAGACATTTCGGATTACGTTTCCGAGCGCTGGGACTGTGGGATAATTACAAACAGATCGGCCATTTTGATTGTATTAGTAAATGTTGCACTTGAACTATAGTTAACATGTGACGACCTTATGAAATCAAGGGAAAATGTCATCACAAGTCATCTTATTATTATTACTGTCATTCTGTTTGAATGCATTTGAATAGTTAAGAACAGAGGAAGGATGAAAAAGCGGCCGCTTCACAAAGGACGCAATCATGATTTTGATTAAAATGTTGGAAGAGTGAAATATTGGTCTTTAAAATCAAGACTCCCTCCAAATGTTGCTTAATCTCAGGCTCTTTGGACAATAATTGGACTATATCTATTTTTTAAGCAACATGAGATGAAATATCATGCTTTCGCTCATCTTTTTCGAAATAATGCTCATAAAGTGGATATCGCTTGGAGGCCTGGATTGTTGTCTAAGCTCTGGTTTAGATGCATTCGTTTTGGCCTACATTTTAGTGTCTCCTTGATGCATTTCCATAGATCCGATTCCTCAAAACGGCTTATCCACAACTGGCTCAGGCGAGGTCGGTGATGACATTCCGCCTCTGAAGTCCAATCACTTAAAGTCCTGTAAACACTGACGTGCTTTTATGTAAGCATAAACTACACAGTGGGTACCATCTAATAGTGCATATCAATTGCTATTGGAAAAATGAGGGAAGATTACGATTTAGTCTCTAACAGGCCAAATAAACAGGATCAGGATGATTAGGACCAGATGTGCGAGTTAGAACATTCTAGAAAAAGACATAAGCATGCTAGCGTACCTGCGCCAGTTTCACTTCATGATTATTACAGTAAAATGGTATACTTTAGTGCTGTCAAAAGATTAATCGCGATTAATCGCATTAAAAATAAATGTTTTTGTTTATTATTTTGTTTTTTATATATGTATGTGTACTGTGTATATTTATTATGTATAAATAAATACACACACATACAGTATATATTTTGAAAATATTTACACGTTTATACATTTATATATTCATATTCTTATATTTTATATTATATATATAAATATATTTAATATATAAACATAATATATTTTTCTTAAATATATACATCCATGTGATTGTATTTATATATACATAATAAATATACACACATATATTATGTAAACAACAACTTTTATTTGGGATGCGATTAATCACGATTAATCGTTTGAAAGCACTAGTATACTTAAACAAATTGTATAGGATTTACTTTGAAATAATTTTTACTTTTTTACTAATTTCACAAATAATTACAAAGAAACTTGGAATTGTAAAGAAAAAAAACACACTGAATTAAATATGACATTTAAAAAAAAAGACAGACTGAAATAGTATTTTCATCTCATTTTTGTTTTGTTTTGAATAATATGTAATATAATATTTTTTTAGATAATATTTTAAAGTTTTATATATATATTTATTGTAGTTCACCTAAAAATGGTCATAATTGACTGGCCCTTATGCTGTGCCAAACTTTATGACAACATATGATATGAAGATATTGAAGACTTGTTTTTGTTCATTCAGTAAAAGTCAATGGGGTCCAAAACACCAATATTGGGCCCAACTGTTGACAAAAAATCAGACAGACTAAAAAAACAACAAAACACTGAGACATTTTGCAAAATATCATCTTTTGTCCAATTGTCATACAGAAAGTCCTACAGGTTTGTAAGGATACGAGGGTGAGTAATTAATAACAGAATTTGCTTCTTTTTTTTTAGTGAACTATCCCTTTAAGGACTTATTGTGTCTAATAGCTTTTTAAAGGATGTGTTTATGCAAAGGCAGAGGGGCATGTGAACCATTTGTGTTTGTGGATGTCTTGTGGTAAATCCTCCCTCGCTCATCACTGATCAGATCCGACAGCATTTGAGTTACTTGCAAGATGACGTTTGCAATTGGAACAACAGTTGAAAATTAGGGCAAGTAAATGCACTGCAACAATGTGTTATCCATTACAAAGTTATGTAAGACAGTCCAAAACGCATCGATATACAAGAATCAAACCAGACTACAGTGCTGTGGGGAATCTCTCTGAACCAATAGATGACAATCTCATTTGTGTTTTTGTAAATCAGTCTCATCCACAGAAAAATGGAACAAGAGCGATGGCATGAACATGGAAATGTGTTGAGTGAGCAAACAGACAGTGTTGTTTTAAGCTATTTAAATGTTGTGCGCAACGCCAATCAAACTTGACTGGGTTTTGCTCCTTAATTAGGAGGGTTTGTAGGGCGGATGATGCAAAGACACACACGCAAAACGTGCTTATGTGAGCATGCTACCCCTGTAACCTCACTCTACTGACAGTTACTCTCAACAGTCACTAAACAATACAGGGCGGCACAGGAAATCAGAAGAGGGTCTATTCAAGAAAAATGTGTTTGTGTGTGTATGTGAGTATTTGGGTCTAAGTGATCCAGTAATGGGAGAACATGCGCCTTATTATTTATCTTAAGAACATGAGGTCACTATACCCCCCCGCCCCTATTCATTTAGTAATTTTGGCATGATGGGAAGGTAATACCATGTTTTTAGCACCATGGTAGCTGAAGTATCTTAAAGTACAATGTAAATGCTATGGTCTATATCTATCTAGCTATTCATCTATGATTTTTAAATGTTTTTGAAAAATAAAAATATCTTATATGCTCACCAAGGCTGGATTTATTTGTATAAAAATACAGTAAAAACAGTAATACTGTGAAATATGATTACAATGTAAAAAAAAACAGCTTTCTATTTTAAAATGTACTGTAATTTATTCTTGATATTTATTCGTGATGGCAAAGCTGAATTTTCAGCAGTCGTTCAGTGTCACATTATCCTTCAGAAATCATTCTAATATGCTGATTTGTAGCTCAGTTATTATCAATTATTATGGGTGCTCAATTTTTAATAATGGTTATTATTATCAATGTTAAAAACAGGATTCTTTGATGAATAGAAAGATCAAAAGAACAACATTTGAATCGGAAATCTTAGTATTATAATGTTTTTCCATCACTTTTGATCATTTTAATGCATCCTTGCAGAATTAAATGTAGATTTTTTTTCTTTTCTAAATCTTGCTTATCCCAAACTTTTAAATATAGTGTATAATGATTTCCGCAAAAAATATTAAACAGCAAAAATTTTCAACGCTGATATAATAAAAAATGTTTCTTGAGGACAAATCAACATATGTGACCCTGGACCACAAAACCAGTCATAAGTAGCACGGATATATTTGTAGCAATAGCCAAAAATACATTGAATGGGTCAAAATTATTGATTTTTCTTTTATGCCAAAAATCATTAGGATATTAAGTAAAGATCATGTTCCATGAAGATATTTTGTAAATTTCCTACTGTAAATATATCAAAACTTTTGATTAGTAATATGCATTGCTAAGAACTTAATTTGGACAACCTTAAAGGCGATGTTTTTATTTGATTTGATGAAGATTTTTTTTGTAAATTTTTTTTTGCACCCTCAGATTCCCAAATAGTTGTATCTCAGCCAAATATTGTCCTATCCTAACAAACCATACATCAATGGAAAGCTTATTTATTCAGCTTCCACGCTTATGACTGGTTCAGGTCACATATTAAAATGTTTTCTGACAAATCATGTGACACTGAAGAAAAATATAAAATATTATAAAAAATATTCTTAAAAAACATGAAAAAAATAGTGTAAATTTTTTTAATCAATTAAATAAACAAAAAAATGGTTGTAAAAAAACAACAACAAAACAAAACAAAAAAACATCAGCAGCATCAGCGGTTGTGTAGAGATCAGAACCATTAATTGAGGTAGACGTGTAAATGCATCTGCACATGGAGCCATTTATACCATTAGAGACCTGCTGGCTGCTGGATGAGTGTGTGTGTGTATGTGTGAGAGAGAAAGATGCAGTCTGTCTTTTATCAGTCTCCATTAGAGAGGACAGCAGCCTGGCCTCTGATGGCTCATTTGTGTTTGCCACATTAATCTCTGTGAGTAAGCAGCAGCAGCAGGTGGGAATTTCTGCTCACGCTAATCACATGACAACAGAGTCCCTGCACCTGGACGTGACTGTGACACCTGGGGCTCGTCCTCTGGGGTTGCTCTTTCTTTCTCTCTACCTATTTATATCGGCTTGTGACTAAAAGCTTAGGCAGCTGCCTGGTTGCCTCGATGCACTATCAAGCAATGACTTCAGAGGCCGTGTTTGCATAAAATGTAAAAAAGGATTTTTCAAAGTTGTTAATAAAACAAAGATTATTGGAGTATGTTTCACAAGAAAATACTATTATTACCTTTTTTTATTATTCAATGGCGGAAACAAGCTTCTATAGATTTCAGACAGGTTTCTGAGGCAGCACATTAAGTGCAATACACATTTTAATTTCGGTGAATGGTTGTTAATGCATCTGTTCCTGACAGAATTTTTATTATGATTATTTTTTATGTTCAAGTGAAATTGCATTTTTATTCAGCCCATCTGCCACTTTTTATGCATTGGTCTGCAAAAATCAAATACAAAATGTATTGTTGACAGCCCCTGGTCACTATGAACCAATGCTGTTTAGCAAGAGCTACATGATGATTCTGAGAGCATACTGATTTGGATAAGGTATGATGGTGAATAAATAATGAATTTGTATATTTGTATTTTTAGGTAAACTATCACTTGCCTGTGTTTATACATGCACTGGTTTAGGTGGTTTATGAGGACACAAATTTGTATAATGATATGGGTATGACAGAGGTATTACAATGTGAAGGTGGTTTATGAGGACACTGTGTCCCCGTAATTCAAAAGGCTTAAAAAACATACTAAAATAATCAAAAAATGCAGAAAGTTTTCTGTGAGGGGTAGGTTTAGGTGTAGGGGATAGAAAATACAATTTTTAAAGTATAAAAACAATTTCACCTATGGAGAGTCCCCATAAACTACATATACCAACATGTGTGTGTGTGTAGAATCAGTGGACTGTATGCATATAAATTATTGCAACGTTTTAGTGATACACTGCTTCAGTAACCCAAGTCACCGATATTCAAAAATATGCAACTCCTTGTCTAGGATATCAGAGAGCAATCTGTAACAATGTGCCCTTTTGATTGAGGAGAATCCACTTCTTAGACAGTAAAAATATAAGGACGACATTATTGTCTTGAAGGGCATCAACAATTCATCTCTCCAGGAGCCTTTAAACCCAGACTAGAGTCGGGGATCAGATTCAGACCGTCTACTCTCCATGGTAATCATTACTCTCGGGTCAACTTGTGATCTCGGGCCAATCTCTGATGGTTTTTCAGAAAGGAGACGTAAAGCTCTCTAAAGTCCACAGGCTCTTTGGCGGTGCTCGTCTGGCAGACGGTGGAGATGATTTGGGACGGAGTTGTTGGAGAGTGACGCTGGCCTGAAATCAGTCGGAACTGACCCAGCAGGACTGTAGGACGCCACACGCCACGATCGCAGAGGGTCAACGCCTTTGAGCCCTAATTATTTGCCTAATTATTTGGGGTTCAGATGTCAATCCAAGTAAGGTCACCCATTCCACTATGCCGCCCGGATGTGGTGGTGTGGTGGGCTTGAGGAAAACACAAGGAAGAGAATGAGGAAAAAATAGAGTGAGCAACATACTATGGTGTTTATTTTCAGCTAGAGGTGATGTTGGCCCAAAGCAAAGCTACCTAATCAGTAGTGGCAGTTCTCGTAGCTACGTTCCCCAGAGGTCTGGGCTGGTGGAGGAGTTGTCATCTTAGTAATGATTTCTTTATTTTGCAGGAAAAGCTTCTCGCCAGGGGAAAAGCGCCACTTCCGGCCCGGAGGGAAACCTAAGCCGCCCCAGACCGACCGCTCCAGTCCATGTCTCAAGCTCCATCTTAAGGGACCGTGGCAGCACTTTCATCTGGCCTCTCTCCCCTCTTAGCCATCAATATCACCTCTCTTACTGCAGCCATTCAGACCCCCAGAGACTTCTCTTTACTTTCCACCAAAGAAAAAAAACTAATATTTTGATTCCGTTCTTAAATGGGACAGGGTCCATTTGTTATTTTTTGGGAACACTTGCATATAATATAGCGTATCTTGCCTGAAGATACATATCTTTTAAGCTGCGGACGTGTGCCAAGACGTCTGTGTTTTTTGAACTATGTAACACCTTGAGGTAATGTTTACGACACCTCATCTATCTGGAAGCAATTCGAAGGATTTTTGTGTCAAATATTTTTGTCTTTGACATTTTCATTGATGACAAAAGAACCAGCTTTTGGCTTGCTGTGGTATAAAACTGTTTCTTTTGGCCCCGTGGACTTCTCTTAAAACACATTTTTCACAAGAAAACTGGCATTTTCTGAAAGCAAAGATCATTTGCACTACATCTCAAATTATGTATCGTGTTTTATAGCATTCTGCAGTGGAAAAGACATTTTAAAAATACTCTGTTATTAATATATAATATTCTAGATTTATAATTTTATCTCAAGATTTTCACTGATACTGTTGCCTCTTTAGTAAACAAGAAGCACAATAGCTTTTGAAGTCATCAAGGCAAGTCACCTTTATTTAGTGCTGTAAACAATACAGATTGTGTCAAAGCTTCACAGAGATAAACAGAATCAATGATGAAACTCAACTATGAGACAATTCATATTCCACTGTAAAACAGCTCAACAATGTCATAATTTAGCTCAAGTCAGTGTTGGTTCAATTCAGATAGCAGTGTAAAGCTATATGCAGCTATATGCAGTTGAATGAAAGGCAGCAATGTCAATATTCAGTTATGAATAAATAAATAAATTAATTAATTAAACTTTATTAGGAAAAATGTTCATTGTGGTGGAAATTATACCATTACATTACATTACATTAAATGTAAATGTAAAAGTGCAGAATACTCTCTGTTCATTTGTTAAGTGTGCTTGTGAATAGAGTGAACTGCCCATATAATAACATCTTCTAAAAAATGACTATTACAGCCAGGCTTGCTGGATCTGTGTGTTGTGTTGGATGGGGTAGACCTCACTGTGCTAATATGCCCATGCTGAGTGAACCTCAGTGAAAACAGACCACTGGCAGTGGAAAACAGGCACTTTGAAGGGTACCACAGATCCAGTGGGCCCAACACAACAGCAACAGGGCCTTGAAGAAAACCAAAACATTTTTTTTCCACTTGAGCTGCGGATAATCAAGACCAGCCTCCAATCACCAAAACCCAAGCTGAGCACGAGTTGCAGCAATTCCCTCTGTCTCTCTGAGCGATTCTGATTGTTCCAGAAACAACAGATGGAAATTATGAGCATAAACATGTAAATATTCCAGTCATCAGTGTATATTGACATAGACTGATGTTTCAAACAGCAGGAATAGTGAAAAACAGGAGGATATTACCATCAACCTATAGAAAGCAGAAATGTGCGCTACTTAAAACATCTAAAAAAAATCTCAATTTCTCCTCACACACTCACCAAAATGATGTAACATAATGCAATGACAGTGAAAATTGAATCAGAACCTGCCCACAGTTCATGATGCCGGATTGGAACATGTGAATTTTAGCAATTGTGTGGAAACGGCTGGGCCTCCAGTGATTTGATATAAAATTTTAATTTGAGCTTCTCACATAGCCGGTCTCTATCTAAACAAAGCGACCTTGCTCGTCAGCCTCATGGGGAGGGTGATTGGCTTAAGGAACCCGTTCTTTGATTGTACGTAGTTAGTAGAGGGGCCTCGCTTGGTGCATTCGAGCTCTGGCTAAAATCAGGCCGTATCCACTGCCCTGTTCTGACACCGTCGACTCCCAGGCCAAGCTTCCCCCTTCTGATTGCTGCAATATGACACAAACCATCATTATAATCACCCACAGTAAATCTCAACAAACCTCATTTAGGCAAATCAGAGATCATGTAGAGAGACTGCAGCATGCCTCTGGAGTTAGCATAGCACTGCAGGAAAACAAATGCTAGATTCCCTTTGGCAAGAGCTTTGCTCTCAGAAAAATAAATCAGATAGTTAATACATCTCTGATCACGGGCTGATTGCACGTAATTGAAATGCTCACGGCCGTGAAACGCTGCTGGGAAACTGGTTTTTGTACGGCTGTTTTCAAGAAATGGCAGTTATATTTCAATGCTAACTGCGTTGTAATTTTTTTTCCCTCTGGGTTGACAATACAACAGCTGCTTTTTAGCGTCTTTATAGCCACCCAAGGAATGAACAAACTCAAAAAACTCAAATGCTGTCCGATGGCAAGTCCAGAGGCACTAAACACCTATGACTGGAAGTTGCAGCGTAGCTGGGTTTAGCAGCACATGGACTTAAGCCCAGATGGAAAAAGAGAGCGAGAGTGTGTGGCTATGCCCTGTAATTTTCTATTGGCAGGTGGGCGATGGCTCTGATTTAATCTGGGCCTTAGCCTCACCATCCGCATTATTGTTACGGGATTCCCCCAGTCCCTCGCCTCCGGATCTTCTGTCACATTCTGTCATGCCAGCCCTGCGCAGTGCCAGCTGGAGCTGGGGGCACTAGAGACTGCAGATTAAGCATTATCCCATACCGCCCCCCTCCTCTTTCCACATATACACCATCCTGTCTATCATGCCTGTGTAGTGGTTTATGAACGTGGGCTGTTGGAATGAGGTTTAAGAGCTGGAGGGTGTGAGAGTGGCATTACTGCCTCATGTTCTGAGCCTGTGTGGAAAAGTCAGATATACTTAAGAACACGTTGTAGAATTTGACTCTGTGGTGTTATCAAAACATTGCTCTGTTTGTTTGAGAATTGCGACTAGCCACACATAGCAACAATGGCTCAACCGATAGTGTGAGACTAAGGCTGGGCTGTCTGTTTTTGGCTGACAAATGGCAAACAGTGGGAAACCTGTTTGAATACAGTCATTATTTGAGCCATTCTGCTTTTTTGTTCTTTTCAACACAAAATGTAAGAAATATCAAAATGTTCTGTCATGAAACTCCAGATGGTTCAGGACGATAGGTTCTAACTCAATCTGATATAATCACATCATTACTCACACGGCGCAGCTGATTTTCAGTTTTTCACATCAGCAGACAATGAGCTTGCTGCTCAACATTCAAATACTTAGCTGGTTCTTGCTGTAGCAGTTGCAACACGCTTCAGAAACCCTCCACCTTCCCCAGCTCCACCTGTATAGATCTGCTAAGGGGTGATTTCATGTATGTTATATATATATATATATATATGCGTTGGTAAACTTGGTAAAAGTTGTCATGACAGAAATGTCTTTATCGCAGCAAGAACTTGCAATGAATTTTAAAACCTTAAAATTACTAACTAATGTTGTTTTTGCTCTTCAAGAGCTCCTCAATAGAATGTCTATTTGGAGACCAAATTTCAGATTTGCTTGGTAAAAGGTCGGCATATATTATACAAAAATAATCATCATATCCATGGCTGCTAGTACCATAGCAACATCCATGAACGTTTCAATATTATGAAGAATGTTGGGGGCAATGTCATATGATCACTGGCTGGTGATATGCACAAAAGCACATCTATGCTCTATTTCTGGCAATTGTTTCATTGTTGTTTCTTTGAGGCAATAATAATTTTATGCTGTATTTGACATCTTTATTTAGTGAGTTTATTTAGTATATATTTTTTAGCATTTATCTAATTAATTTTGATGTTTAGTTAATAATTATTTCAAGAAAATCAGCAAAAAATTATTTTAAATCAAACTTAATTTAGTTTAAAAACATTTTTTAAACATCATACACAATTTATAGAGAATACAACATAAAGGTTACCCCCTTTCACTAAACATTTGTTGAACAAGAAAAAAAAAGCAGTTTTTTTAAAAGACTTTGAGGCCTTATTCTTGGAAAGTGCCATAAACTATGTTTGCAAATGCCTTCCTGAACGTGTGGCGCATTAACATTGATGAGTATTTATTTTTGTTCATAACCACTCTGCTCATGACTCAAGAAAATGTCCTCTCCAAGTTTGTAATGGCAGTACAAATTGTACACAACTCAGTCACTCGCACAGATACTGCAAACCATGAGCAATAAACTCTTCCTGTAAAACGAAATTAAACTGAGCGCAATAAAACAAAACAAAACAAAAAACGTCCAGATATCTACTGAAGACAAATCTATGCTGCCCCCCAAAAAGTAACGGTTATTTGTTCAGTCATGTTAAGATCCGGAGACAGAGAACATGAAGAGTGGCTTTTATCCGCAGCTTGTGAGTTGAATTGAACTGGTTATGGCTTTGAAGTGAGGCCAGCGCGTTTTGGACCGGAGTAAGAATGGTGATGAATGTGCCCTGGGATTCCTGCGTCTCGCCCGGCCCGCTTGTCTCCCACTGAACCGCATCATTTCTTATGGCCTTATTACTGAAGCCGTGGTGTGAAGACCCTGCCACAGGGTTTAGAAGAAGAGAGAAGGATTTTCCATCCCTCAAATTCTGTATATTGGAAATGTGGGTTTTCAGATACCCTCCAAACTGTGTGTGCAGCAACTATGCATATGAGACTCAACACATGCCAAAACATACAGCTCTGCAGCAGGGGGCCCCGGCCGCTCTCAACACGTCTGCCATTTGCAACGCGGAACAGCCATCTACCATGAAAATCATCCAAATCATGACATTTTAACACCATCCCCTACTGAAGAACATAACAAAACATAAGATAAAGCGATAAAAAAGAGAAGAGTTCAATTTGTCATAGACAGGTTCACATCCTGAAAGTATAATTATGTCATTACAATTTTTATTTATTTATTATTTACATTTCTGAATTTTAATTAAGGCAGCAAACAGAAACTAGAATTTAGATTCAAATTAACAATGCATTTAAAAAATATAAATGATTTGAGTTCAAATAAATTCATATAACACCAATAAGTGTACATTTTAACAAAATAAATAAATGAAAAAGAGAAAGTTTGACTAAACAAACTTTGAATGTTCACATGACATCCCTTTAAACAAAAACAAAAAAAAAGTTTAAAAAAGTCTTTAAGTTTGATGGTCTTATAGACCATTTTCCCCATTTCCTGTCATTCTGATTAAACTTCCTGTGGGGTGTGATCAATTAAATTAAGATTCAGATGATAAATTGCAAAGGAGTCAGTTATTTAATTCTGAATTCTGAACTCTGTTGGGGAAAACTTTAAATACTTTATCAAAAAATAATGGACAGAAATAAATTATATACAGAAAGCATAAAGTCAAAATGCTAACATTTATTTTCATAGTACATAGAATTGCAAGACAGCTAATACTGAAAGAAAATGTTTGAAACACAGATGTGTGGAAAAATGCAGTTTCTTGGTGTTAGAAGACTAACTGTAATGATTGTATGTTCATAAATGCATTACATGAACAAAATAATAATAATAGTAATCATATAAAACAGAAAATGAATACAGAAGCCTATACCCAAGTCAAAATACTACATCTCAAAAACCAGACAATCATCTCCACTTGGCTGGCTAAAAATAATAGAGAGTAGTTTGCATGCTGCGTTTGCCAGCTCTAACACATAATAATAATAAAAAACCTAGAGCCAAGTCAGTGTTACAGGTACTACTGTTAAACGTCATGATGATACAACACTAATATTGTCTACTTGAATGGCAATCCGGTTTCTTCTTGGCAATTGTACTTCACAGAATCAATCAACTTCTCACTTCATCGTCACCAAAAGTGGTCACATGAACCAAATAACGGCCAAAAATATGCACAAGGTTGAGCTTTGCAAAGCACCCAATATAATTTCCAACAGCCATTACTCCAAATTCATCAACAATCAAATTCCTGATTTATTTAAGTCATACAAACTCTCATCTGATGTTCTTTCATGTGCGGTTCACACAGATCTCTGGTGGACGAGGACCGACTCTCCCTACAGCATAACCACATTAAAAGAGCCCTCTGTTATTTCTCCTTGCATACTGGTAGACGCATCACTTATCTTCCCTTGACTCCAACATGTCTGCTTTACCTTTTCCCCCAATGTTTGTTTAAAGAAATATCCTACTCTGGGGCAAGGATCCAACGAGGGGCGTGACTGACAGTAATGTACAAATTCCTCTTTTACGTCCAAGCCGTCTGACAAAAAAAAATGCTGTATGAACTGCCACCTTACGCTCCTCCGGACGGACAGCCAATAGCACACTGGCAATAACATTAAATCCAATCGGCCTCCTTGCTGCAAACCATCTTTGCAGATGTTCGATGTAATATGAAAGCAGCTCACCCACTCGCCATAACTAAGTCCATTATTTCACTGCCTCATGCTTTTCTTTATAGCTTCAACAGGTATTAAGAAGAAGAAAAAGCTATTTGATTTTCTTCTGTGTCCTAGGGAGCAAGTCCAACTACTAAGGCCAAAATTCTTTTCAATTAAGGATTCATCCAGGCAGATGGTATTGACATTAGAGTTGAGGATGAAAAATGGCCCAGACTCTCAATAAACAGCCCTTTCTTTCTTTATTCAGAGAATATGTCATTGTGTATATGGTGCTGTACAGTGGTGTCTCCAGAGCAGGGTTCTGTCTGCAAAATTCAGAATTGAACAATTTGCTCCCTTTCAGCCCTTTCTATGTATATATGTATGTATGTATGTACAGTATGTGCACTGCTGTCTAAAAGTTTGGGATCAGTAAGATTTTTAATGTTTTTGAAAGAAGTCTCTTATGCTCATTTGGCTGCATTTATTTGATCAAAAATGCAAAACTGTAATATTGTGAAATATTATTACAATTTAAAATAATGTTGTTCTATTTTAATAAAACATAATAATAATAATAAAATATAATTTATTTCTGTGATCAAAGCTGAATTTTCAGCATCATTATATATATATATATATATATATATACATATATATTATGAACCTGTGATCCTTTTTTCAGCATTATTTGATAACTAAAAAGTTAAAAAGAACAGCATTTATTCAAAATAGAAATCCTTTTGTAACAATATTTACAACCGTTTAAAAGTTTGAGGTTAGTACATTTTTGAAAGAAATTAATACTTTTATGTGTTAAATTGCTAAAAAGTGACAGTTAGAAAATATTTTGAATACATGCTGTTCTTTTTAACCTTTTATTTACCAAAGAATCCTGAAAAAAGTATCACAGGTTCCAAAAAAATATTAAGCAGCACAACTGTTTCCAACATTGATAATAACTGAATATCAAATCAGCATATTAGAATGATTTCTGAAGGATCATGTGACACTGAAGACTGCAATAATGTCTGATTAAAATTCAGCTTTGCATGAAAGGAACAAATTATATTTAAAATTATATTAAAATAGAAACCTGTTATTTAAAATTGTAATATTTCACAATATTACAGTTTTTTTGATCAAATAAATGCAGCCTTGATGAGCTTAAGAGACTTCTTTAAAAAACATTCAAAGTCTTACTGATCCCAAACTTTTAAACGGCAGTGTGCATATCAATCTAAAATTTTTAGGCTTTTTACATTTTAAAAACTTTCAAACAGGGTTTGTCAAGCCATTCAAAGTTTGCCCAAAATTAGTACTTATGTACATTCCAATGAATTGCATCCTGTTTGCTACTCATATCAAAATCTATCTACTGTATCTGTCTGTAAACTTTTTCAGCTTTTTAAATTATAAAAACATTCAAACAAAGTTATTGAAGCCATTTAAAGTTTGTTAATTAGTTTGCTACCTCATTTCAAATTCAATATTCAAACTCAGGAATTTATTTGAAATTTAAATTGCATTCTAAATTCTATTCTGAGTGATGCACAACCTTGTTCCAAACGCAGATATACATAAAAAAAATGTCCCCGCGCAGTCCCATGCACGCGCGTCGTTGTCGGAGTAGATCAATTAAAAGGATTGTGGGCTGGTTTTGTGGGGGGTGGAGGGAAGAAGCTTTTGTAAAATGGATGTCCTCCAAGAAAGCCAGGCAGAGTGCGTTTAAAGCGTGAATAATTTATCCCGAAACTCTATCACACTGTTGTATCGGTTTCCATCATAAAACCTGGCAACGGGAGAGGGAAAATACATCAGCATCTGTGTGACAAGCCTCCGGTGAAGAGGAGAAGGCTTTTTAGGTAGCGGTGGCACAGCGAAAAAACTTCTAATAAATTAATTCAGCGTCAAGGCTGAGGGACACTGAGGAATGACAGCATATGGCGAGGACCCGTGTGTCACCTCTGGCTGCACAGGGAGCAGACAGCACATGTTCCTGTGCTGCCACACACACACACACAGTCTGGGCTTCTGGCCTCTGCTTTTTTGCCAGCAAGGCGAAGAATGGAAGAAAAGCAGGAGAAAGACAGTGTGAGGAGTCTGGCACACTCTCCCAGCATTACATAGCCTCCAGCGACAATTTTAAAACATCATTTCAGATTTGGGAGTGAATCTACTATGAAGCAACGTCTCAGCCCATAATGTGTGTTACAGGCTCTGATTGCTTATCAAAGGCAAACGGCGAGCGCGTAGGAGTTTCTCATCACTACCGAGTGAGACCGGGCCTCTTTTTTTGAAATATGAGAGCGTATAAGAGAGTCATGGCCTAGACAGAGTAACAAGGGAATGTGTAGAATGGCTAGAGAATGATTGAGAATGTAAAACAACAAATACAAAACAAAAACATTTTAGTTTTCTTTCTACCAGTGGCTATACATTCTTAACAAAAAGTGGACCACCCCTCGGGCGAAAGGGTAATGTGTTATGACAGTGGGGGGGAGAAGATGCTGAAAGATTTTGTTTCCTGTTCCTGTACTCCTGATTTTATGCTAATGAATCTCAGATGCCGACTGTTGTGTAAACACTAGCTCACGGTGTTTTGAGAGCGGGGTGGATTTGATATTTAATCAGTGAATTCATCATCTGCCAAAATACATCTTTGCGCTTCGGTTCAGTTCAAGTGCAAAACCAACTAAATGCTGAAAAATGTTTTGAAATTGTAGTTTGTTGTTGTAGAAATCACAGATTCATGCAATATTCCCATGCATCATAAAACACTTAGTCTTTATACTTCACCCAAAAAAGTTAAAAGCATCATTTTTCTTTGCATATGTGCAACACAAAAAGGAGACAATTTGAATACTTTGCTGCAGTGTTGAGCAAAATTGTCGATCTGGATTCATAAATTGGACCTTTATTACCGGATTGGCCATTCTGATTATTTCTTTCACCCTGGTTCATAAATATGTTAAATATAAATAAGTACATATAAAATAAAATAAAAACTTTAGGTGACATTTCAAACAGATCTGTTTGTAAGACCTAAAACCTTCAAAGTTCAAGACTTTTTAAACTTCTTTGAAAGAAGTCTTTGTCTTGACAAAATTCCTGTATATATGCTTTGGGATGAAGGTAAATGCTTGATGACAGAATTGTATTTTTTTGGGGGTGAATCATCCCTTTAATTACTACACTGTTTAGTTGAGCTGTGTGCAGGATGATGTGGCTCAGAAAACTAAATCATACATGATTTACATTCTTTTCATTCAGCAGCCTTGAACACGCTTAAAATCAGAGGGCTACATTTACATTTGTGTATGTTTCCAAACTACGTAAAAAATTACAGAGTATGTATAGCCTACATGACTTCTGCATGCCAATGTTTGCCTTTTTTCCTCCAGACACTCTCTTGAGGGCTTGTGGAGGGGGGGGGGACGTGAAGACTTCCATCTGTTGGTGGCTAATTGTGTCTGAGTTCAGTCTGTAGCCATAATCACAGCACCATCATTTCCATCTGCTGAGAGACCGAACTCAGCTACCGCACGCTCGCCGTCGAGCTTTAAAGTCGGCTGCCAAAGGCCAAGCCTCCCAAAGGAAGGTGCGATTTTCTTCAGAGTGAATGTCTTGTTTCAGCTCCAAAATTAAAAATACCAGATTGTAAGATCGTTTCTCCTGTGGCTCGGGAATCTGAAGGACAGTGGAGGAAATCTAGCGTAATTATAGCTGAGCCTTAAAGAATTCAGCCAGTCGGGGGCTGGATTCATGTAATGTGCTCAAGACAGGAACAAAGATAACCTGTGCAGCTCAACCCCAGTTAAGTCTTTATGGGTGGACCCATGTGTTAATGGGAAGTTTTTATAGGCTTTCATCGACTCCCATTCTACATTTTTTACATTGCGTATATTATAAATGACAGCTGCCTCAAACTGTTTTGACCCTACAGTGGTACTGTTGACAGTGATGGATATTTTGTTGCGTTTTAGCCAAACTGACATAGAGCAGCAACTGCTATAGGGGAGACCGGGGCTAGTTGTCACAAGAGGAGGGCTATATCTTAGTAACTATGAGGTTTTGAGAAAGAGTTTAGTTTGACAAATATTTTTCTTCAAGCAATCGCTACTGTTTATTAGTTAGAAAAACAGAGTTTTTGAAATCCTGAAATCATTAAATTTTTTATCTTTTGGGAATATAAAGGAAGACATAAAAAGGACTAATATTTATCAAAAGGTTGAACTGTAATCTTCGAACAATATATATATATATATATTTTTTTTTTTTTAAATATCAGGTCAGTTGTCACGTGTTTCATAGGTGTAGTTTCATACTTTTCTGATAGCATGAAATTAAAAATAATAATACAAAAATATACATTATTCAGGCTGTGTAGGGGTTATTTTTCTTCATGACAACCTACATCAACTCGTGTTCAATTAACTGTATCTTTTTTCATGGGAAATGACAATGGACACAGCATTTTGTGGCCATGACAAAGTGTCTACACAGAAATTCATTTAAAAAAGTAATAATAATATAAAGTGTCACATCTGGTCTGGTTTACAAATTGAGTGAAGCAATGCCTAAATTTACCTCAGAAGTGTCCTAATTAGTTATCACAGACCCTTCGGGGGAAAAAGCCCAGAATGCGCATCTGACACTATAAGTTGTCTTGAAAAGAAAACCTGAAGACACTTCTTCACTCACCTGCTCTATATAACTCATAGATTCTAACAGTGTCCATTTCCTTTGCATCTATAAATAGAGAACTTCAGTGTTTCCTTTGTGGAGGTGCACACAGATCATATTTGCCTTGTTAAGGAGGTGCTAATCTGCCGCTGGCTAACATTCCCTCAAACAATACATGTTACAGTGAGAAAAAAATACAGCCTGCAAAATTAGATCAGGACTGCACCTATTAGACGTAGCAGCGCTGCAGCTGTGTACACTGTGTTGGTTAGAGTTATGTTTCACGAAGTGAAGAAATGAACACGCATTATTCTCTCGTGTCTGCACGATCTCTGAAAATGATATCTCAAATGACATAGTAGTTGTTTAACATTAGTAGCTTTTAGGTGAACTATCCCTTTAAAATAGAAAACAGTCCTTCTGAATTGTAATATTTCACAATATTACTGTTTTTTTTATCAATTAAATGCAAAATTGGTGAGCAAAAGAGACTTCTTTCAAAAACATTTAAAAAAATTGATGAAAATAGAGTCATCTAAGAAAGTGTTACCAAAAACTATATTAATGAAAAGATACTACACTTATTATGGGTGAATCTATATCACATGAAAAACCCCTATACACATTGATCAAAGTGATAAGTACTTCTTTTTACCTTGTTCTGGCACATTTTACCTCATTACATGACTCACGGCTCCCTCATCGGTGTAGACCACCTGTACAGATGATCGGCTGGCCTCACCTTTACCTGTATCAAAAGAGCATAACCCATGTAAACCAGAGCACTTCCTCAGGCCTTAAACAACCCACCTGAGATACCACTAACAGGTCGGGCTTCCTTCCGAAACACCTACCTCCACCCAGTAAAAAAGTCCTAGTCTGGTGCCAACAACATAAAGAAGATGAGACAACTAATATTGTCTTGGCTACCTTTGCATAGCCTGCAGTCACAAGTCCATTGTTGCCGTGCTCTTTTGAAGCCTGGGAAAAATATCAAAGTGTTACGGCTTGACAGAGCTTTGAACACTTAGGTACTGGCCCGATGACAAAAAAACCTTAGACAACAGAGAGAAAGAGCGAGGGAGAGGAGAGCGAGAGACATTTCTTTTCCCTCCAGTCCTTTATTTCCCCACGTCACACTGGCCCACAGCATTTCTCCAGTTTCAAGCCCTGACTTGATTGTTTCAGGGTTATGTGAATGGCCTGCTCTTAGCAGAGAGACGCTGGCTCGGCAGCCTCAGGTAAGGCTCTCCTGCTACATGACAGCTTGACAAGTGATCTTCCATTTACTCTCTCTCAGGAAGTGAGGACCAGAGTAGCGCACAAGTTCTGGCACATTAAGACTGGACTCTCTCCTTTCTCTTTTCTCAGCCCCCCCTTCTCTCCCTCCATACAGTATGTCTGTCACCCGGACCCCCATATTCTTTCCCCCCCTCTCTCACGGTCTCTCACACACAGATGACCGTGTCCCTCATTCTGCAGCACAAAGAAACAAGGGAATGCCAAATACTTCCAATCATGCCATTTCCACATGGAATGAGCCTGTCAAATTGGTATCTTCCATCTGACAAGCTGACAAGCAATGAGAGGAAGAGAGAAAAAGTGAGCGAGGGAGAGAAAGAGGAAATGAAGAAATAGGATCACATGAGAATATGCTGTCTAACTCCTCGATGTGCTATTTAAAGGGAGAATTCACCCAATGAAAATTCTGTCATCATTTACTCACCTTCATGTCGCTCCAAACCTGAATGACTTAGTTCTGTGGAACACAAAAGACGAAATGTTAACAAATACTGGTTGCTGTTTTCCTTAAAATTACAATGAATGTCCCCATCTTTAAAAAAAAAAAAGATGCAAAATGCAAGTATCATAAATCATCACTTGTGCACTATATTCCAAGTCTTACAATAGTTTGGCAAAGAAAGAAACACATTTGGCAGTTTTATTCACTGCAATTTTGACTACTACTGCGATTAAATCAAAACAGTGAGTTGAACTCAAGAACTGAATTAGTCTTATTTGTGAATAAATAATTCAGTCCATTTTGAGAAGCTGATCAATTGATTTATTGAAAAGATTCATCTCAGAAGAACAAATCAAACATTGCTACTTCCTCACTAACACTAACTACTTCCCCTCCAGTAGTGACTGGATTACTGAATCATGTGAACTAAATTGGACTTAATTGTATTTTTACCACATAAAGCTATAATATGGTGTCAAAAGACTTGGAATAGCGTCCATGAATCTTATGAGCCACTTTTATGACGATTGTATGGTGAAGCTTGAAGCTTTTTGAAGCTTGAGCATGTCAGTCTCCATTCACTGACATTGTCAATGACCATCTCAATCTTCAAAATGTCACTTTTTGTGTGTCATGGAAGAAAGTCATATGGGTTTGGATCAACATGAGTGAGTGAATGACAGCATTTTTTTTTGGTGTAATCTAATCCTTTAATAGTGTTGGCCAGAGTCAACATTGAGTCCAGGGAATGACTTATTCCTTTCTCAATAAATAAATGAATAAATAAATGGTAGATGGAAAAATACAAAATGCTGACAAAATAAGTATTTTAAAACATCACTGTCAGGAGTCGTTAAACTCTCTTTAATCTCTCATGGCTTCTGACAGGTTTTTGCAAGTAGTTTTGCAGTCAGCTTTTATTTAACCATGAACTCATGGATTTACTGTTACATCAGACATTCTTTGAGGCTTGAGTAATTGTATTGACTGGATGTGCAATCTCTTTCACAGAATTAAGTAGCAAACTGTGAAATGACTGATTCACTCAATAAACAAGATATGAAATGATGATACATCATCTGAAAAGCATTTAGCGATCCATATTCGCTATAAAAGGCTGAGAAGCAGTTGAGAACTTGGAGGAGTTGTTTAAAGAGCATTATTTTGCTACAGCAGGGGTTCCCTCTGTAATATTGGAGCTTGATTATGTTTGGCAGTGTTCCATCTTCCTTACAGTGAGCCAAACAATATCAGCGGGTACGTAAACTATGCTTTATTTGAACATTTCAAGGGGAATTCCACCCAAATATTACCTTCTGGCAAGTCCAAAAGCTGTCTGTCTGTTGTTTGGGTAAAACGGCCCCTTTTGTTGTTCATTTTCTTGACATTTACAGACGTCCTTTTGTATACGAGCGTGTATCGCCAGTTAGACTAATGTTCCCATAAATCTCCAGTCGGTTCAAAACACAGGGTACAACATAGCGCATGAGAATATAAACCTACGCTTGGCGTAGGTTGTATTTAACGCTCTCTATCAGAGTCAGAATAATCACGCCACATGGTTTGGTACCCCACTGTTTTAAAAGTCTAATAACAAACACAGTGTTTTACACCCTGGCAACGAATCAAACACGTCTATATTAAAAACACTCTGAAACCACATCCAGTAATTATATGAAAATGCGTGGCTCCTCCGTGACCTGGAAATGTCGAATTTTTACCTTGTAATCCAAGTTATGGCTTTTGACATGTAATGGAGGGGCTCTAACTTTCCAATCAGTTTTAGAGTAAAGTGGGTTTTTGATCTCTCTTCCTCACCTCTCTTTTCTAAAGAGCCTGAAATCTCATAAAGCCATATGAAGTGCTGAAGGTGATGTAATGTGCTCTTAACATCGGCAAGAGGGGCGGACTGGTGATTTACTGAGCGGAGAGGGAAGACATGACAGAGACTAATTGCTCTCATTTATCACGTTTGTGTGCATATTCACAGCGTAAACTAATTGAAATCCTCTTACCTGACAGGCAGCCAGGCGGTGTGGAGGAGTGTTGGAGCATGGGTGGATAAAGGATGGAGGAAGAGAGAAAGTGAAGGTCCAGACAGGAAATGAAGCTTTAACTCCAAATAAACCATGTCTTTGTCTAGACAAATCTCCCTGAGAATGGTAATGCTCTCTGAAAACGTGTTAATGTCATGTAAAGTCTTTCAGTGGAGGCAGACTCATGGCCAAAGCCCAGCACAAATGTGGCTCGCGAAGAAAGGCTCTTTTCCGGCATAAAACACCAAATCAAATTATTCAGGCTTGCAACAGCTGCCACTGCCGTCTGAGGGAGGCACATTTGTACTCTAAAACCCCAGTGTGACAGGAACCATTAAAAAGCCTTGACCAGAGGAACAGAGACATCAACATAGCCACAGACAACCTCATGATGTGCACTAAATCCTCATCAATTGTATTTAAAGGCGGAGCTTGTGTTTTTTAGCAACATAAAGCAAAAATACTGAGGGCTGGATTCACTAAACGGTATTTTGTGTGCAGCATTTTAGCACAAAACCTTCTTTTTAATCCCTAATCACGAGTATAATCACTCACAAGCTTACAGTGAGTGGCACTAACATTACTTTTTAAATAAATTAGATAAATACATAGTAAATTATATGTAAGTTATATACGACATGTCAAACCTTGTGCTCTTTGTCTGACACAATTACCATAATTATAAATAGTAAACAGAATTTAATTTCAAAGCGATGTTTGTGATGATGAATTATAGTTAACTGATTTGCATAATTCCTTTTAAAACTTTCAGCATACAAATGAGGCTATCAGCAGGCACAGTTCATTACTACTATATTTCCTCCAGATTGTTTTCAAACAGGTTTCCTGAACCCCTCCCCTGTATACCATTGGTTAAACAAATACAAAGCCCCACCTCAAACTTACACCATTGGTTGAGCTGTTGCTATGCTGAGCTAGTCGAAATGCTTTCCTCCTGACTGTTTTCAAACAGGTGTCCTAAACACTCCCCCATAGGCCCTGTGTTAAAATAAACAGATAGTCCCACCCCAAACTCACACCATTGGTTGAGCTGTTGCTATGCTGGGCTGGTCGAAATGCTCAAACAGCAAATTGCCAAAGTGTTCTGGGGTTTTTTTTGTGTGGAAATGAACAAACATATACATTTAAAAAAAATTGCTGGGACAATTTTTTTTTAGATAGATTAAAAGAAAACAAATAAATAAATAAACATTGACATAAGGCTATAACTATTATTGTGATTATGATACAGCACTATCAAGCGACCCCTGCGCCAAGTGACCATGGTTTGGTAGTTTTCCAGTGAGCTGTTTTAGGTCTACACCCCCTTCTGTTGTTGTAAAAAGGGGAAGAGAGGATCGGAAGGACCTTTTATGCCAGTTAAACACCAGTGCTTAAAGGAGAGGTGCTGAGGAAAAGCGTAAAAATTTTAATCCCATTCCACCCTCTCCTTCATCCATCAAAAATGTCTTTTGTTTTCTGTCCAGGGCTGTAATTACCCAAAATCGGTAGGTGTACACAAGAATGAAAGAGAGGGGAGGAGGACAAGTGCAGAAAAAAAGAGAGAAAACGGAAGAAAAAAGGAGAAAAGAGCTTTTTCACAAGCGGTGGGATTTACCCTCCCCGCAAAAAATCCTCGCACAAACAACGCTGTTCGGAGGGTAAATTAAAAGGATAGGTCATTTGTTTTGCCAAGCTCACAGTGCACGCCCGTGGCCCGGCGAGGCATTCAGGAGATGCAGGGGACAAATTCAAAAGTGATTGCCGTGTGAAAAGAAATCCTCCTGCCTTGAGAGTGCAGATCGAATTTCGAGGTCAGAGACAATTAGAGAGAGAGGATGGGACCTGGCCTCCGTTGTCATGGAGCCCGGCCTGCTGCAGCTCAACACGCACACACGCAGTCAGCCAGCCAAGAAGCCGCTAAGTCATCCATCCTACACGCACATAAAAAAAAACACAGACGTTTGTGATCCACCCTCCCATGACCTCTCCTGCAGAGTTGAACAGGCCTCGGGCTATGAGGTGAATGTGTAATTCAAGGTGCAGATATTAATATATTCCCCCTTGACAAATATTATCTGTTGATCTGGCAAGTGTTAGTCGCTTCCTGAACATCACTTGTCATTAGTGTGGTGCGCTGTGTGGTGAGAGACTGACTTTAGATGTTATCATGGGTTTAATCTTATTGGGTTACAGCAATTTTTTAAATGTAGTATTCCAAGAGACGAGACTGTATTCTCAACGAGTCTTTTATTTTTTTTTTTACACTCTCGCATTGTCAACACTATGTCTATGAGTCTGGATGATTAAAAAATCAGATAGTGCTTCAATAAATATTTTATGTCTATTGCTGCCAAACCCACACAACATGCACAAAAGAAGAGTTATGATATATAATAGGGTTTTGATTACTTTAAACAATGTTTTATTTTATGCAAATACCAACGAGACTGTGACTGTTTAATAAGTTATGTCTTAACAGTAAAAAGTTTAAAATCATGTTCATTCCTATGAGATGAAGACTCCAGTGATTTCAGTAACCTAATAAAAGTTTTTTTTATGTTACAGGAACCAGGTCGCCTCATGGAGGCCACCATTTTAAAGTCACATGACCAGGGTTTGAATTTTTACTCACCAGCCAATTTGGCTACTAAATTTTTAAGTTACCGGCCATTCATAACTTCTACTAGCCGAAACATTTATTTTTTACTGAAATAAACCAACAGCTTGTGGCTGTCCACATTGTATGTGACAAATCACCTTTGCAAATCATTTGAACTTTGTGTCAGTACGTCATAAATAGAACAAGGCATCAGTTTACTGTCAGGGATTTGTCGTGTCACGGAGCATCCAGTGTAGACAGCATCACTGATCATAATGGGTTCTATTGTATTTTGTTGCGCCGCTCTCGTCCGGTGTAGACACGGTCTTGAGTGTCTAAGAGTCTTGAGTCTTTTTTCGACTCTTCGTTATTGCTTCAATGCAAAGGAAACTACTGCGCCCACCACGTCGTTATTGGTCGGGTATGTTCAAGTAAGCTTGATATGCGCAGATGCTGTGCAGTCAGGCTGTATTTAATATATCATGATGACTCAAGAGTTCAGTATTTGCACAGATTTGGCTTAAATGAACTTGCCCAAGAAAATAATGAGTGAACATAAATTATAAAAAGTAGCCCACAAAAATTGGATAGTGATTTGACAGTGTTACCCGCCACAGCTAATTTTTACCCACATTTAGCGGGTGTTAATTTCAAACCTGAATGCTACTCACATAATCTGTTGGTGGCGCATTCAAGTCATTTGGGAAAGATCGTATTTAGAAGTTTGCAATGCACAATTATGATTGAGTTTCCGAGTTGGGGGCGTGTCAGTGAGAAAACATGGCGGACACAATGGATGGTCTGATTTGATAATAAATTTGTTGAAAAAAATTGAAAAAAATCATTCTAATTTACAATAAAACTATTGCTACCACTAGGAGTCAGTATTAGACGACTACCACACTGGCCTGCTAAACAAACTGAAATTTAGTGTGCAGTTTTTATTTAAATATTATTGGACAGATATGGTGTCTCCCCTGATTAAATTCCATTAACAGACTGTTACAGTATGTTGCGTTGGATGACGCCAAAATGGAAAACTACAACTTGGTCTGCCAAACACAGAGGTAATCTAACTTCCGTACTCTGGTGAGAGTGTTTCTTTTAAAAATGTAGAGTTTAAATAGCTAGTGAGGGTTCGTATAGACCGAGGGACACTGAGAAATCCACAGAGAATTGCTGGCTGCCCAGAGTCAGGGTGAGTGAGTGATGCAGGCAGTGTTTCTTTTGCAGAAGTGAGTTTGTGGTTTTATGACACATTTACACAGACATGTGAGCGCTTACCTGTTCAGAGAGAACGGAAGAACGGGAAGGGGAGAAGGTATGATGAGAAGGTCCTAGACAAATGTTTACAAGAATGAGTACAATGAGGTTTCAAACAGAGCAGTGCGAATAATTAAGGTGTATATTGTTGTTACAGGACTATGAATCATTGTTAGACTCAACAAACACTGTTGAATGGAATTTTAAATGTGTTTTGCTACAGCATTGTTCATATATGCTGATGTTGTGTGTATGAAACAGAGACAATGTTACACAAATGCATAACTAATATTGTAAACAAAGACGAGAATTAAATGTGTCTTGGTTTCTGTCACTGCCAGCACATTTACATTTCTGAAGTTCAGTAACTATAGAATAAATTAATTGAGTAAATATTTAGGAAACATGTCAGACACAGATGTGCAAAATGTCTTCTAGACTCCTTCAGTTCTGTCTTAAAGTCAACATGAAATCAAAATAGACCCAATTTACTTTCTTAATATAGGTTCCTTGTCCTATTGAAAACAATGTTTTGGTTCACATTATTTCAAAGACACACACACACACACACACACACACACACACACACACACACACACACACACACACACACACACACACACACACACACACACACACACACACACACACACACACACACACACACACACACACACACACACACACAAACCCCTCTAACAACCTGTCATACAGAGTGCACTTTTTATGATAAGAAAATTTTAGTCAATGCCAATAATTATTTATATTTTGAAGCCAATACCTAGTATATTGAAATTAAATGCCAATACCTGAACCCAATACCTTTCTGGTATTAAGAAATTAAATGCCTGTGTGCTAAAAAAAACCCCAAAAACTTTATGCTCTGATTAAACATTTTATTTGTATTAAACACAAAGCAAAGCAACTAGAAGTAACTGATGATCATTTGGCTTAAATAAACTTTTTAACTTATGAGAATGAAACAGATAACATTAAGTCAAATTTATTGGTAGATAGTGATATGGCAACTGATATATTGCACATTACCCTAATTCCGATGCATAAAATCATGCCTTGGCCAACACTTCTTCTTCCTTACTAATTTGAATATCTTGTTTCACTTTGAAATGTTACATTAAGAAAGTAAAAAGTCTTCAAACGGTATTTAATGTTGACTTCAAGCATGCCTGTGATAACTCTGTAGTCTTAATCGAACAAATAAACCCACCCAGAAGCAGACGTCCCCTCACACAGCTGAGAGGGTATTAATTTCTACTGTGAGCGCTGTTAATGCTTTAAGGTGATGGCTTGGTCAATGGAGAGATAGACCGTATGAATTATTGAACAAGGGCAATGGATGGTCCCTGTGTTACCCAGAGGGATTATAGCGCTCATCCTGGAGTCATTAGACAATAATGCAGGCACATTTTAACACTGGATATTTCTGTGAAATTAATAGATGCGTATAATGTTACTAGTCAAATGATCTTCGAGTTTTATATTGAATGTATTGACTTTTTATATCTTTGTATAGCACTTGAATTGATTAGTTTGTGTCTGTTGTTGAATTGAAGCAGGCAGGGTTGGAGGCCTGAGTGATGTTAAGGAAGTCATTACTAACTTAAAGCCTTCTCGCTAATTGTACTGAATTATAAAATACGTCTGGGCGCTCTCTAACCTGTCTGTGATTAAATATGCATGAGCGAGTCATTGTGTGCCCTTGTCCCAAGCGAACCCTGACCCGGCAGTGACTCTGCCAGCTTCCTGTGGCTTGAGGCTGGCTAAGTGGTGGGCAGGGGCCGCTGGCGCAGAATGCCATACTGTATGCACTCTCTGTTGTAGGGCCTTAGGGATGGAGGGATGAAGGTGGGGGGAAAGGCTGTGGTTTCCTGCTCTCTGAATGCTTAGCTCCTGTCTGTACGCAGGTATACAAAGCCTTCCTTCAGCTTACCGGAGGAGCAGCGGTCAGATGAAAAGGACTCGCTGATGGCTAACAGATCTGTCCCCCAAGAATCCCTCCCCCACCTTCACAACACCGTGTTTGTTTACACTCTCCCAGAGCCATTTTAGCATTTTCAGGCCTGGCCCGGGACTTGGCAGCCCTCCATACTGCTGATTGCCATATTCCCAGACCAGAAATGTCACTTACCACTTTGCTTTCCTTCATCCGCCGGTTTAAAGCCTTTGTAATCCCCCGGCCGACGGGAGTCACAGAGGAAATCAAATATTTTTTCCTGTTCGAAAAGGCTGATTTGCTTTTTTTTTCTTTGGCAAATGAAAGGTTAAAAAAAAAGAAATTGTCCAACATTAACATTCCTTCAGAAGTAAGAAAAAAAGGAAGAAAGAATGCAGTGAAAATAAACTCACTGTGGGTACACTGACATCATAGTTGATTTTTAGGTTTTTAAAGAGGCAATAATTGGTAAAGATATTTCATATTTTCAGATAAAATATTTCATATTTTAATTTTTCCCGAAAACAAGTTGTATAGCACATACAGTATTTACAGTGTTAAAAGAGTTTTAAAAATATGAATATACAAATGTGGGTTTTCTTAGTGTTTTTACTTTTCTATAAAACATATATAATGAAAATATATTGCATTTTAAATTTCAATCCAGTCATGCAAAAAGCCATAAAACATATACTACATACAGCATATTACACAAAACAACTTAGGTTTATTACCAAGTTAATCTGTTCAAAAGTTTACATACCTTATTTGTTAATTTTGTTGGTTTCCAGTCTTTTGTGATAGTTGTGTATGCATTCTTCTATCACTCTGAGAGCCAAAGATGGATCCCAACATCATATAGTCAGTGTAGAGAAGAACTCAAATGAGCAAAGCATGCTTGGAAACAAACAGGAACAGATATTGTATAAGGAGACAACCCATGATATTAAGAAAAAAGGGTTTGTAAACAGGGAAATTTATGCAAAGTGGATGCCTTGTGGAATATATGTAAACAACTTATCAAGGATGGTACTTTTTTGAAACCTGTTATTTTAAAATGAAACATCATAAACAACATTTATAAAACTTGCAAAAGTGCATAGGACATGGAAAACCATCATTGACTCCTTCAAGAACACATTACCTCAGCTGAGGCCAGAGTAAGTGTGGTGTATCTGTCATCTGTCTGTCAGTGACATTAGTCCACATTCACCAGTAGAAGAGAGTCAGCACTGCTCAAACATCATTCAACAAACTCAGGCAGAAGAGAAAGAAAAGTACCCTCCCACTTTACTGGAATCCAAGAAGAAAAGGAAGTGTTTTACGAATGTAAAGTTGACTTACTATAATGCTTTACTGTGGTACCCAATGAGCTTGACACAATAGAAGAATTAGGCAGTAGGAGGAGATCAATTTTTAAAGAGAGAGTAAAAGATCCATGATTCACTTCGCACAGAGAGTATTTTAGCCTCCGAGGCATTTTTCTGAAATCGCCCGTGGAGAGAGAAAGAGAGAAAGGGAGAGGGTGAGTGAGAGAGGAAAAATCCCATGACTTATCGAGGAAAAACAAGCCAAGGCGGGACACAATGCTGTTTTATTAACCGGACGACATAAAGTTTATTAAACTCACAGAGAGGTTGGAACGCGGGCCAGCCGAGAAAGGGCTTGGAGCGAATCCGAGCCATAACGGGAGAAAGTCTGACCAATTAACACCAGACCGGGAGGTCTGAGCGCGGCTCGCTGGCCAAATTAAGTCCCGGGAGATGCAGAAGCTCACATCTCAAAGCAGGGGAAGCCAGAGTCATCGGCTCTGCACTGCCAAAACGAGCCCTGAGCCGTCCATATAACTCACTGCCACTCACTGCTTGGTGGGCCTACAAAAGAGCACTGAGCATGCAGTTTGACCGCAAGTGCAGGTGGAGGTTGCGAACGGGAGAACGGAAAGCCAATGCCGAGCTCTCTCGCAAATATGACTAACAACTCCCAGCTTAATGACTGGGGCCAACCCTCTGCTGCTATAAAACCAGCACCGGCCCCTGTGATAGGCTGCGATGTTTACACAACGGAGGGTTTGGAGGACACAACTCGCACTGCAAGGCACTGCTTCGGTGTCGCACTGAAGAACATCCTCTTAGAATTGTTAATAAATCAAAGATACATTCATTGAGCCCATTGGAGAGACACTTTAACAAGGCCAATATCATAAATTGCACATAACCCCAAAAATCTATGTAGTATAATGTGATAGATTAATGGATTGGAGCCAAGGTCCTCATAGACTGTAAACAGGCGTACAACGACAAGGCATCTGAACACTCTTTTTGGCGTAAAAATGGAATGACCTCTTCATGATACTTGCTCTGTTCCAAACCCAGTGAGCTTCTTCTGTAGGCATCATGAGCTGCATTTCCATTACAGATTTACACAAATCTTTTGCGATATTTTATAAATCTCAATAAAATAACTATTGTGAAATGCTGCCGTTACTTCCAATGGTATGCAACTATAACAGGAATGTTTCCTCTCGTGATAAGTTATGATGACGGATGTTGGAAGGTTTACATACATAGGTGCCGTCGCACTAGTCATTATTTTTAATCGAAGGAGATGTAGGTGTGTATCTTTAGCGAAACAGTGCAGAGAGTTCTGGGATGCTTCTGAAACGTGCCACGACGCAGCTGGTATAAACACAAGCATTGACTAGAGTGGCTGCAACGGAGCGGTAATGCGCTGCAGATGTATGTAGTGTAAATAAGGGGTTATCTAAGAATTAATGGCATGGAAAGCCCCTTATAATTGAGAGTAGCCATGTATGAGGTGTTTATTGGAGGTTATAGTGCATTAAAGAATGATCATATGTGACTTTTCATATGCCAGGTGACCTGTAAAATTTCCATTGCAGTTTTGTGAAATATTCCTTTTCGAATTGCCTGAAAACCACCTCTTGTGAGCGTAAAAATATTTTTGCGATATATGGGAGTTTTTGTGAAATTGACGTGTTTCCATTTGGAGTATTTTCAATGCACAGTTTCAGTTTGCGCAATTTGAAGGGCAATGGAAACACAGCTATAGGCTGCAGTTCCAAAAGGGGTTTACATGTTTACATTTTGCAGAGAAACAAACACTTGAGCGATTGTTCTGTATAAGTGTGAAAGCTGAACTCTAAACCTTGGTGCACACCAAACAAGAGGACTGAGACCAACCTTTTAAGGGGTCTCAGTTCACTTCCAAAAGAAATCTGGTGTGGTTTGGCTGATATATGAACACAACACGGACCAAAGACATCTAAACAAACCAAAAACAGGATGTAATATCAGAAGATGTGACTTTAAAAAGGACAAAATGCACTAGCATACCTGTTTTTTCTCATCACAATAGCTATGTGACACAAACACATCACATGGCCTGCTGTAATTCCCACATCTAGAAAACAGACACTCCCACCTCTGTAATAAAACCTTAATTAACTTTACACAAGAAGTGGCTGCTTATGAGACACATACAGGTATCTTACCTGACACTGGTGTTAAAATGCCAAGTTTGAACAGTTTCTGCAATTTGGCTCTCCTTATTAATTATATTATTTTATTTTATTATCAGATTCCATCCATATTGAAAGATTGGAAGATTGGTGTGCAAATAGTAACTCAGGTAGGTCAAAAAACATAATGAGAAGCATTGGGATAATTCAGTATCTTTCAACCTGGCCTCATATTCCTTTAATCAAGTTTTGTTTTAATGAGAAATGAATAAGAGCCAGTGAAACTAATTAAGTGTAAAATCATTAAATCATATAAAAATCCATGGATCTGTAACTGTCTCACCTTTTTCACCCCTCATGAAACAAACAAAACAAAAACATACAAACCAAAAGGCCCAGTGTAAGCAGCAAGGCCTACAGCTGTAATGGCAGGTCATTTGCTCCCCAGGAGAATTTAAGTAAGTCTTTACTCTGAGGAGTAAATCGGCCTGTCTAAAACCCACCATGAAAAGAGGCAACAATAACTTCAAATACGTTTTTCTTCTCCCAAAGGCAAACATCATAATTAAAGATGATGGCAGTAAAATGACAGGCACCACTGACTTATGTAGTTTCATAATGTTACTGTTGGAGGAAAGAGGGAGGAATGTGGATTTCTTTATTAGAACACTCTCGCTCTCACTTGTCAGCAGTGTAAAGACGGAGTGAACTCCCTCAGCTTGAAACACATTAGCTACCGCATCTGTGGGGAACAAGGGCCTTTTAATAGACCCTCCGGTTGTAAAGTAACTCATGCGGAACGAGTTTTTAATGTTTGATATGTATGTAATACAATATTAGTTCACTTACGATGCACCAGGAGTGGCTCTTTCTGTGTGAATCTGCATGAAATCGGTGTCTGGGCTAAAGCAGTAAATCACTCTAGTGCTGTTTGTCAAGGCATTACTGGAATAGAGGTGTAAGTGATTTTTTTTTTTAAACATTTTTTTTAGGGGTGACTGAAACACGTAGAATGTAATACATAACTTGTAAATAATCTAGTATAATCTATGTGAATAAAACAAAACTGAAGCTGGGTAAATTAGTGAGGAAACTATTTTTAGAAATAATGAAAATGCTTCCATTATATACATATACATATATATATATATATATATATAAACCATAACGTTATGTTTTGTGTTTTGCATTAAATGCTACTATTGTTTATGTGGAGGTTAAAATTGTATTTTTTCATTGTGGTCTTTTGGGGTCTTTTGGACCCCATTGTATATCAGAGGGAACAAAACCCATTCTGTCCCAATGTGGTAAATGAGCCTCGGACAGTATTTTGGCTTTCAGTTGCTGAGTAGTGGGAAAAGTTTTTTTTTTTTGGCATTCCAAGGATAACAACCCTATCTGCTCTTCCTGCCAGCCTTCAAGTCCCCTGGCATATCGCTTAGATGCCATCTGAAAACATAATTGACTTCAATATTGAAGAACAGAACTGTGTAAAATAAGATTCCATGAATGCTTGATTCTTCTGAGCACTTGCAAGAACGCCTCTATTCCTCTGCCAGTCTCTCGTTACATCTTCATTTTGGCCACCTCATAAAATCAGCCTCATAAATATTTTTCATGTGTTATATAAACCAACTCAACTCCCAACTGCAAGTGGCCGAGTGGTGTGTTTTTTAAAAAAACACAGGGAAACATTTGTGGAGAGGAGCTGTTATTGGAAGCATTTGGCTGTGCTGCAAAGAAAAATCACAATTAGGTGAGGGTTTCACCTTCAACTATCCCCAAGAATAACACAAACCGCCCGACTGACAAATCTGCGGTGCCGATATAGCATAATTACGGCTCATTCTCCTCATCTGAATCCAGAAATTCTGGCTGAAGCAGATAATCAAAGCTATGATCAGACTCATCATAACAAAAGGATTTTTTTTGTCAATTTATGATAATTTTAGACATTGTCTATAGATCATATTGCGTGGAAGCAAGTCCCCTAAAATGAACTGAACACACTGATTTTGAGTGTACACTTTGAAATCCCACATATTGTTTTAACAGTTGCTTTGCGCAGAGATGAGAGGGACAGGGAGCTTTATATGGCATTACATCAGCTATGATGTTTTAAACAAAAGTGCCATACATGACGTGTTGTCTGAGAATCTGTCGGAGGGTGAAATGCTGAATTGCAGACCACCAAACAACAGAGGCGGCCACACAAAATCTACATTCCCATCTCATAAAATGGGACTTTTATAAAGTATCCTTCTATGCGTGTATAAACACATACAATGTTAATATAATGATCTCTGGACATTCATCAGTTGCAGAAAACTGCCATTCCAAAACACTTAATTTTGGGGGCATTTGATCGCAAGACCAAACAGTCAATAAATACAAACTCCGTGGCAGAAAATTGCAGAGCCACCATTTCAATCACTTTTAAAAAGGGAAAAATATGTGTAACAGTTCACAAATCAGTTTTATTAATTTAAACACAATCAAATAATAAATGTCAAAAACATCTGTACACATCTTTTTGCAGACACAACAAACTGTTTCACAATGAGGCCCACATATTGTAAATTATTTCCAGTTTGCATTATGATTGCATCATTTATTTAAAAAAAATGTGTGTTAAATCTAGAAAACATCTACTGTTACCGTGATCTAGCAGCAAAATGTGATTCCCCGGAACGGGGGGTGGCGGGCGATGCAATAAGAGGGGTGAAATTGTAAATGTGGTGAGAAAAACTAGGCCAGAGAAGACGACCTCACCTGCAGGAGCCAAACATCATCATGTGCCGGGAGGGAAAATGAAAAACAGATCGAGTTAGCTGGGGAAATTCACAGTCGATAGCACATGTATGTTCTTAACTCCATTGTGAGTGTGTGTGTGTGTGTGTGGAGGTGTGAGTGAGTAGTGGCTTTCTTTTTTAAAGTCTAAGAGCTAGAGTTTCCAGTCCACAGTTACCTACCAATATGCATCATGAAAATCCAACTACAGCGATTTCCAAGTGGACACAATCAAAATAAAAAGACTACTTCATACAAAATTACACTTGCTGTACAAGACTTTCTGCTTTAGCGCCGGTACAAAAGATAATAAAACCTATTTAAGCTTAAATGCCCGTCGTGGACGCCGAGGTTCAATGTCCAGCTTGAGCAGGAGATATTACTGGGGATACAGACATTTACACTCAGTTTGAAGCTTGACATTCAGAAGATTATTATTCTTATTATGCTGCTTATGTTCTTCCTTGGAGTTTGAGCTACCATTGGGAGTTAATTCACTTTGAAATCCTGACTGAAAGAGTCACGTTTCATTGTGGAGAAAGTCTCTACATGGACTCTGCAAGTTCTCACCGCCTTTGAGGAGCAGAAGCGCACAAAAGAGGAAACAAAACATCACTGAAGAAAAATATGAAATTATTGACACTTGACATCCATGCTTTTGGTCATGACAAAACAATTATCACAAAAAAATCCTTATCTACATTTATTTATTGAATGAAACCTCGAACACGTCAACACTTTCAGGCTTTGCACGAGCTACTGCGCCAACGCCTTTACGTACGTACTTCCATGAAACGGCTTTCCACAGCATGTACCTTAATCAATATAGGAAGGAATAGTCCAGTGATTACAAATTTACACACACAAAAAAATGTCTGTACACGATTGTCTCTGCAATGTAAATAACGTTTCGTTAAATTTTTTTCTTTAAATTACTTAGAAAATCCATTTTTTTTCCTCTAAACTTCTTGGTGTAGTGGAATCAAAGTACTTTGTAATGCGAAAAGGCACAAGTCTCTTTTTCAGGGCCGGTGCCGCTCCACAAAATCTCTCGAAGATTATAAATAAGAAGTGTAGGACATCCAGGGCGAAATGAGGAAAACGAAAGGGTTGTGCCCCACTGTCTTTGTACCATCGGTTGAGACATAAAGAGACAAAACATTACACCAAGTCGCAGTGGGATCGGAGTCCTGCTGAGTTCCAAAGGCATCGGTAGCTCAGTTTTTGTCACAGGTGTGAACCCTTGCCGAGTCCCCCGCGTAGACAGGGCTGTAAAACATTTTGATGGCTTCGGAAAAAAAGCCAATTCACAGTAACCAGGGCCAGCAGCTGCAGCGCCATAAATTCACTCTCCTCCACTTCGAAAAAGGTTTAGGGTTAAGACGAATTGCGGCCATGTGTCAACACGCTGAGCGTGTCGCTCTCTCTCTACGTTATGTGTGTGAACGGTTTTGTTTTTGGTCTGGTGTTGCTGGAACGCAGATGCTCGGGCGATGCAGCAGTGCTGGGTATGGGTCTGCAGGGCCCCTGCACGGCCTGGGACAGAGTGACAGGGTGCCAGGACCGTCACAGTGCTACAAGTACTCCAGGTCCAGAGCGTGATGCAGGGCCATGAGGTCAGAGTGACTAGAGATCCTCCAGAAAGGCATGTTGTGCTGGAAAGACACAGGGAGAGAGAGAGAGTGTTTGAGGGTGAAAGAGAAAATAAAGAAACACAAAACCTGCAATGAACACTTCACTTAGAAAAACAATCACGCCCGTGAGTGCCGTCTGAACAGCCTCGATGGCCCGTAACATCACACGAGACTTGAGAAGAGGAAGGACTTACAAACTACAACCACTGAAGCGGCACCATACCAATGAGATCACTCAGTAAATATAATTTAAGAAAATAATAATAAAAAAAAATCAAATTTTGACAGCTCAATGACATTAAAATGAAGGAATAAGATCTAGTTTAAAACAAATGTAGTCTTTGTGTTCATGTTGGTTTCATATGTAAAAAAAAACAAAACAAAAAAAACACGTCAGTGTCATGTGGTGTAACCAATTAAAATCTTTTTTTTCCTACACACTGAATACAAAAAGGTAAAAGGTTTTTGTAATAATAATAAATAACATGAATTATTCATTCACAACATATGATTTCATTTTTGGGGAGTCACCTCACATGAGTTTTAATTAAATATTAAAATATTTAAAATATATAAAACAACGAAGGCCCCAATAGAAGACACTGCAAAATGTTTTACTACTCCTCTGGAAACAGAAAGGCCTGGTCAGAAATAACTATTAAATGCACTATATAAATATACAGCACCTCTGCACAAACTTATCCGAACACAACATTGCAAATGAAGCATTGTTCCTGGGAGAGGCCACAAGGAAATATGATTCTTCCAGAATGAAAGAAGCTTGTCAGCTCAGAGTCGTCCACACACAAACCATTACTGAGTCTTATCAAAGGTATAGCCTCTCTCAGGCATATGTTCCGCTTAGAGAAGCTTGCACTGACCCTTAAAAGACTCTTTTCTTTTGTTTTGTAAATTGTCTTTGCTTTTAACTTTAAAAGCCAGAGATGGTATCTCCTTTTGCCTCGGTCGAGTTATTAACTAGAGGGGAATTGTTTCTGGGATACGATGGAAAAAAACGAAAGTATACAAAGCTTTAACTTTGCTTTGGTGGTTTCATACAAAGTCACCCTTGACACTAGTGTTGTATCTGACAAAACTGTGGCATTTTATATCAAGCCAGGTTTCTCAAGTGCCAAGGACTTATTAAAATCCCCTGTGCTATGCCTAAACACTTTGTTTCGGAGGAAATGGGGACTGACATGTAAAGCTTAAACTTCCTACATTCACATTCCTTGCATGATTAACTGACAACATGGAACGAATCACTTGGCACAATATAATAATCACACCAACATGTTTTCGTCCGTTTGGAACCTGTCTGAACAACAAGCAGCTTTGATAATTAATTACACAATGAATAATTTCAGGTTTTGTGGCTTACAGCTTTGGAAAACTTGGCGGATGTTCTGAATACACAGGCGGCAGGTAACATAAATCTTCTGGTTTCAACAACAAGGGACGGGAAAACAACACTCCTAATGTTCCTCTGAATATCCTCGATTTATCTAACAATGATTTAAGCATCTTAATCGCATGTTATATTTATGAACCGGCCCCTCTAACATGCCTGAGAGGACTTGTCTAGCATTACACACGGTAAAACGGCACAGTCACATGCAGGGACGTGTAATTATGTCATCTCACCTCCCTTTACATTCAAGCTGTCAGGGAATTGAGCTGATTACAATGTGAGAATCATTCTCTCACTGGTCCAATGACATTTTCAGAGAATGGACTGAAGAAATTGAAGGTTTGAAGGAAAAGTGCTATAGAGTTCTAGGCATCTTCATACCTTTTTCGACCCTTGCTCCTCCTCCACGCCGTCCCCCACCACCACATAAACAACTTTCCTCCCGAACCTCTGGATTACTCTCTCGAAGCAGCTCTCTTTTCCTGGGGAGAGGAGAAACAGGTTTAGGTTGCTGCGGAAAGCAAGGAAGCCACATCCAAGATCCAGCCCCAGTGAGGGTCTCTTTAAATACGCAATAAGTTACACAAAATTACGCAGTATAAACACTTTGCCTTGGCTTGGAGATACGATAAGATAGATGCTCAGATAAAAGTAGTCTGAAAAGCATTAAGTGTGCCTTATTCCTCCCACAAGATGGGACAAATGGAGTTTAACAAGCTAAATCAACCTCACATGCAAATGCCGCAGCGAGGGAGGCACTGAGCTTTGCGCGAACAAAAGTACGAAAGTACAGGTCGGTGTTTATTTTGCATTCAAAAAAGCGGAGAGGCCGAGAAGAAGAAAAAAATGTCAAAGTGGAATGACATAAATTTGCCGAAGTGGTTTCATATGTAGACCTGAAAAGGAGAGGCCCAGTTCAGGCTGAGCTCCAAGAAAATAATCCCAGCCTGATTAGACCTCTTCCTGAACATCAACCCTCTCGTGTGTCTGCCACTTCTGCAGCCTAACCCAATCACACGCCATGTGTCTCGCGCTGTTTACACGTAATATCGCCGTAATTACGGCCACACTCCAATAGAGTCCATTCATACACACAGGTAGTTAATACTGAGCTCACACTTACCTATTTTTGTGGCGCTATAAATATTTTCAATTGGAAATACTACTCCCAGTCCGTACAGGAGGACCTTGGCGAGGGCAGGTATGAGCTGTGTTGTGGTCACTAAGATGTTCACACAGTTTGATCTGTAATTGAAAGGCAAAAAGTTAAATCGCACAAGGGAGGACAAGGCTAACCAGGAGCACCATTTGTCATCCAGAACGCTCCATGATAAATGGATCTTTAATTGGCGTCACTTAAAATGCTGTTTTTCAAAATAATACAGTGTTCTTTGAGGTATTGGGGCATAAAGCGCACCGTTATTCATGCCTCTTGCTGATTTATGTGTATCAGAGATGGGCTTTATATAATTCGCTCGTGCTAAGGCCTACCTTGAGTGGATTAATGTTAGTGCTTTCAGTGCCAGTGTTAACCAGGAGTCAGTCAGGGCTTCAATTTCTGCTCGCAATTGCAACCAGGCTTCCCTTTTGGCCGGGCCAAGCAGACCTGAAATGAACAGAAACATTGTTTGAGTTGGACCGTCCCGCGAATACTTTGAGAAATTTCGAAATTTACCCAGACCAAGTGGTTTCTGTATAAGGGATTATTTGAGAAACTTATGAGTGCTTTTGTTGACACACCACCCCTCTTCCCCAGCAATTTTAGCAAAGCAGTTTATTGGGGGATTACCTCCGACGTTATTTTTATAGGTGGTGTAAATTTCTTTTACTCGTCTGTAGCGGAAGGCCAGCTTTCTCATCCAGTCTACACCTCCTCGTACGCCGGTGGCCAGACACAGGTTGGCACTAGTGGCAGCAGCGTGGAATCCGTCTGTGCTAAAATTATATGTACTAAACAGAGAGGAGGGAAAAAGAGAGAGAATGACTTTTGAGCTCGACTTCAGTTAGAGTGAACTGTGAAAGGGCTAGTATGGTGCTAGCTTTACCTTAGATCCTGCCCATTGTCATCCGACGACACGTCATCGATATGGACCTGATCACACTCCTGGAAACAAGCAAAAACAAAGGGCGGCCATGGTGAGCTGGTTGGAATTAAAATATACCAATTTGATTAATGGTTTTCATGTGCAAAATTGGTTGCGATTTGGCAGCTTGAATCCATAAAGTGAATAATGTCAACAACTGTGGAATTCCCAATTGAAGGCTAAGCTCTCTCCCGAAAGCTAAAATCAACCCTCAACCACTTCCAGCCTCTAGCCCCCCACCTGCTAAATCTTAATAAAAATAAACACCATCATCAGGGGACTGGGGATCCGACCCATTTGTCCACTACCACTAGGGGGATCTCTCGATATACACATCTGCTGGTACGTAAAGTATCGGTATCGGTAGACTCTGGTTAGGTAGAAACGGCCTCTCCGTGTTAGGTCTGCTAGTCCAGAGTCCGGTGCCTGAACAAAGAGATAGCTGTGGGATAATGAGAGCGTCTGTGCCCCCTTCAGGGTCTCCACTTCTTGGAGAGGCTGAATGATTCTACAGCTCAGAGCTGATTCAGCCAGTGTACACAGTAACACAAACCAGACTTTCTGGTAAATGTAACATACTAGAAAAATTGAACCTGATGCTAACCGCCAATGAAATTATGACCTCTGATTGCTGCCGAGCCACACACCAACACAGCCTGAGGCCAGCTTTTTGGAGAAAGCACACTGAAAATCTGTTATTAGTTTTCCATTTATAGTCGTTCTCTGCCCCCTCCCCTCGGCAAGAGCTCGAGATGTTAGTGAGCAGGGCATGAGCATTCAAATCAAACAAAAATCACAAGGAAAGATGGCTTGTGTGTTCCAAAAATCATCTGCAAGAAAATAAATAAATAATAATAAAAAATATTTAAATAAAATAATAATAATAATATAAAAAATAAACTTAAAAATGTTATTTAAACCAAAATTTAAATATTAAATATATTATTAAATATGAAATAAATGATTAAATAAAATATATATTAAATATAAACAAGAAAATCAAAACACTATATATATATATATATATATATAATATATAGTGTGAAGTATATATGTACAATTAAAATATATATATTTATTTATAATTATGAATTAAACCTCACTATATAAATGTATAAATAGTCTACGTTAATAATAATCTATCTATCTGTCTGTCTGTCTATCTATCTATCTATCTATCTATCTATCTATCTATCTATCTATCTATCTATCTATCTAGATTAAATACAGTCATATTAATTATAATTATAATTAATTAAATCTCTCTATATAAACTTAATATTAAATATATATATATATATATGGAGTTTAATTTCTAATTATAAATACACAAAATATACAAATTTATATATATGTAATTTATAATTATGAATTAAACCCTATCCAATGAAGTAAAAAGAAAAATGGGCTGACATTGCCAGTTCTTCTGTTAAACCTCCATTCATATTTCAAGTTTAATCTAACAATTTACTTGGTAGTTGAATTTTAGAAGGGGGTATTTCCTTTTAGCCATTCTTTTGAATTTCCTTTCCAGAACTTTAAGCCTTTTAATTAAGTTTCAACAGGCTGCTAAGACACAAAAATACAAAAAGGACTTCCTTGTTTTAACTCAATCTGAACCTGGCCAAATGCTGACGTTATTGCATTCCTGTCTAATGCTACAGCAGGGTAGGGGTAAGCGCTTTAGACCGTAAACCTTTTTTATTTTACTGGTTCCCCTCTGAACAAATTTTTCATCTCTCTGGATTTGTGGGGAGAGGGAGGGGAGAGCGACGTGAAGAGAAACTCAAACCAGCTGTTCTTTAACAGAATTAAAATCTTGACCCCCAACCCCTGCTCTAATGCAGCCATTCTCTCGCCAAGCCTCTCCCAGCAAGCCTCGAGATCCAAAGAGGAAAAGACTTTGACCCGGTGCCCTGCTCCTCCTCTCCAGGGCTCCACAGGCTCAGATAAGGGGGAGGGGGGCTGGAGGCAGGGGTGTTTGTGAGGGGGGAACCGGGGTGACCTCACATGGAGAACTTGGAGTGTTGCGGGGCCAAAAGATGGACTGCCAATTGCAGCCGCGGCTCAGGAACACCTCAAGCTATTTGTGTAATCTGTTTCTAGATAGTCAGCGATGGATCTGTAATACTTCTGAAGTACCAATTTGTTTTCCAGAGAGGACCTTTGGACAGGCCAAAATCATTACAGAAAGCTGGGGCCTCCGTCGCAACGTTTAATCTTGCGTATTAACGGTTATGATGACAAATGCGCCATTTCAGATCAATAAAATATATTGAAATATGTCCAACCGAAGTATGATTTATAAAAAAATCCAAACTATAAAAACTGTCAAGCAAAAACACATTCTAGAAGTACCACCCCCGTTCGAGTGCGTGCAGCTGCCTAGGTCTCTTAACACGTTACCATCTCCATTTGACGGAATCACCGCATGTTTACATTGCCTTTTAATTCGCTGGTTATTACGATACACAATTAACAGTCATGTTGTGGGCTTCCAGACCTCCGGGATGAAAGTGAGGGCAGAGAAAGAATGCACAACCTCTAGCAATTACTGCACACAGCTGGAGCCCACATAAACCACTTGACTGCCTCTCTGGTAGCTGCACCCGGACCCTAATGGAGCCGCCCGGTCCTAATGTCTTACAGTAACTCATGAGACTCATTAGGGCAGCTTCTTAAGCACTCGTAAACACCGTTAAGCCTAATGACCGAGGATGGGCCAGCTTTAAGTGGTTAAATACAGCATGTGGTTGATCTTCACGGGTGGCTGAAGGTATCTTCAAGAACGTGTTATGTTGAAAGGATGAGGTAATATAAATATTGTATGAAGTATAGCACGACTGAGCTGGTGGTAAATAATCAATTGAGATAATGGTGTTAATGATAAATAAAAGAGTTTAATATAGTTTAAAACAGTTTTTTATATGGTTTTGAACTTTTATAGCATTTTCAAGAAAAGTTTAAATGTTAAATTTAATGTAAATGTACTGTTGTGTAACCATCAAGTAATATATAGTATTTAAATATTTTTTTATCATAGTAAAATGATATACACACACACACACACACACACACACACATATATATATATATTTTTTTCTAACAAATAATAACATGCAATAATCTCATATCTCATTGTTTTAATGATTTTAGATTTTAATATCTTTTTCAAATATTAATAAGCAGTGACACCGTTTTCCCATAAAAACAATAAAAAAGATTATGCAACAATCTTATTTTTATTTTTAAAGATTTTTTGCATTGTGATACATGATATTATGCACCAAAAAATCTTAAAAATACACATATATATTTTTTTATTTACATTTTTAATTATATATTTGTTATGTGCTTATGAATAAATTAATATATAGGAAAAACTGAGATGGCAATGAGGTTGTCTTTTCTTTTATTGTACTTCTTGTTCACCAAGCAGTGGTTCTTACAAACCTACAATCGCTGCTAACTAACACCAGATGTTCCTACTGTAGGCTGTGTAAAGATCCTCCTCTGCAATCCGTACATAATTACGTCTTACACAAACACGTTGTCTCTGTTTAATTCATCAATTTTTTGATCCCTTCTCATTCGTTAAACTATCCGAAGGTCCTGGTAAAAGAAATAAATGTGTAAATGTGTGGGAAAACCTGTGGGAAACTGCAAGAGAAGCCTAACAAACTACAAAATAAACACCTTGAAATCAGCTCTTCTCTATTTCCATTCACTCGCTCTCATTTTCCTTTCAGTTCCTCCTCTGACTATCCAGGCCTAGAAAAACCTTTTCATTTATGCGAGCTATCAGAGCCTCCTTTGTTCGGCTGGCATCTGTCATTAAGCAATCAGGCCGGACTGGCTGATTCTTCCTGTTGGCCAGAGGAAGGGCTTTGCTGCCGACTGCACAGAAGCGACTGCTGCAGAATGTCAAAAAAGAAAATGATTATTTAAAACTACAAACCTCACTTTCCCTCTCGTCCCGAGCTGGAAACATCCGTATTGCATTACTCTCCCTGGCTACCACCGTTTCTCTTTTTTCCCCTCTCTCTTTCTCTCTCAGCTCAGGAGCATTCATCCCTGGCCGTGCCTTTGGGCCAGACCCTAAACTCTGCTAAAGCTTAGTCTGGAGAAGGAACCAGCTCCCCACACAGGTGAGCGTCCCAGGTAACAAAGGCACAGTGTGAGTGATTACAGCCATCATCACAACATTCCTCCAAGCCTACAAGCTAAGTCCATGTGAAAAAGCCCAATCCATGGTTCGCAGGTTCTCAATGCTGCCACTCCATTGGCAGGGTCTGTCATCCCCCCGTCTGTGAGGGGGGTTCATGACCCCAGTGTTTGCCCCCCTTCACTTTCCCACCACAGTTGGCCCACGCGAAGGGTGAGAGAGGTAGAGGGGAAAGAGGGAGGGTGCGGCTTACCTGTGGGTCGGACACAGGATATGAAGAACAAAGAGAGTTCTTCAGACCCACTTCATTCCAATCCACAGTTTGTGCTTGAACAGTCATGGAATTCAAACAGCCGAGTAAAACAAAGCTCTCTGGAAGCGCGACCTTCCTAAAACCGAGGCTTTTCGCACTCTGGCATATAAAGATGGAAAAGAGCAGAGGCCGGATTCATGAAAATCTTCTTAAAGGGATAGTTCACCCAAAAATGAAAATTCTGTCATGAATTACTCACCCTCATGTCGTTCCAAACCCGTAAGACCTTCATCATATTCGGAACACAAATTAAGATATTTTTGATGGAATCTGAGAGCTCTCTGACCTTTCATAGACAGCAAGGATATTACCACGATAAACGCACAGAAACGTAGCAAGGACATCAGTAAAATAGTCCATGTGACATCAGGGGTTCAACCGTAACTTTACAAAGCTACGAGAATATTTTTTGTGCGCAAAGAAAACAATTAAAACTTAATTTATTCAGCAATTCTTCTCCCCGAGTTACCGTCTTCCTCCATTTTGGAGAGTACCCCAGAACGTAATCAGCGTTGTTTACGTTCAGCATTCGCGTGCTTTCTACTGAACATAAACAACGCTGATTACGTTGATTACGTTCTGGGGTGCTCTCCAAAATGGCGGAAGACGGTAATGAAATTTCTTACGATACGATACTTACGATACAAAATATTCTTAACTCTACTCATAAAGAATAAGAAACGCAGTTAAGAAGAATTTCATTATTAAGTATATTTCATGAAATCGGCCCCAGATCTTCAAGTAAAGTAAACTCAAGTAAAGTGAGTATGATGGAGAGAAGATAACGGAAAATATGGTTCGAATTTGGTCAAACACGGTCTCAACACATACATCCAAGGGCCAAATGTTCCACTGCATTTCTACCTTATAGGTGTGACGCCAGTTAAAACAAAAGTCCATCCAAATAGGAAGAAAAGCAAACACCTGCTCTTATCAACGGTTTGAGGATTATATCAGCATATCACGATACATTTTTCACATATTGTCTAAATTGAGGATCTTAATTTAAAACACAATGTTGCTTCAATCCAAAAAACTACATAAAGATGAGCAAACCATCATTTGTCACCACATTGTTTGTAACACTACATTTTCCACAGACGCACAACCCTTATTGCTTTTAGGCCCCATTACTGTGGGCTGCTGGGTAAGAGAGGGGCCGATGCTGAGAGAAGACAGACAGGCCAACTTTAAAAGCTCTCTGTTCTCTTTTTAGTCATTCCAAAACACATCAGGGCTCCTGCCTGGGGACCTCTGAAACCCTGACAGCCAAAAGACACTACCTGCGTCTAGACGTAAAAACACATTAAATCCACAGAGTCAATCGCGTTCCCGAACACACAACACACGGAGGGAAAGTTATGCTAATGACTTATTTCACTTTCAAAAGAGTCACTCCTCTATTTTGGTTTGGTCCAAGGAGCTCGAGGAATTTTGATGGAACATTTGCTTGTGGTATTGGCCAGAAATACTGTATTTTAAATAACAAAGCTATCTACCTAAATAACCGAGGAAAACTGCAAACTAAGATAGGTGAATTGCATTGGAAAGATGTTAGACTAAAACACTGTGTTGTTAAATATTTTTAAAGTCACAAAAAATACAATTATAAAAAAAGTCACACCTCTACTCAATCCCAGTAGTAAACTGATAAGCGAAGGCCCTTCATCCTGGAGGTGCTAAAAACTTCCCGTTTGCAATGTCACAGGGTTGGCCTCAGGTATGCGTCTGCAGAGGTACGGCCGGGGATAATTGAAACCGTTCCCACCTCGGCAGAGCCAGGGAGGAGAACTCTGTCCTGCAGACGGCTCTATGTTGTTTTCTCTCCCGGCGAGCCGTGGCCCTTCCCCGCTGAGAGGGAGCACGGCCGGGCCTCCAGAGACGCACATTCCCACACACCAACCCGCACTCCACCTCTCTCCCCAACACACAAGAATGCTTTCATCCCCAACACGTCCTCACACTCAGGTACTGCACGCAGCATATCACGCAAACTGGGGTAATTGCATACAAGAATTATGGTATAACCAGTTGTGGTATAACCAAAGAGAAGCATGCCAACTAAACCTCTCTGCATTTCTATACTCATATTAAATGTGTGATTTCTCCTGTAAAAATGCTATTTCTTGTGCCTTGATTTCTCATAAAAATAATTAAATATTTAAACGAATTAAAGGATTTGTAATAGGTTTATTTTAGTTTCAAATTCAATTGTCAATATTAAGTATCTAAAGAAAAAAGTAAATTATTTAAATTAATTTTAAAATACTTTATGTATATACTACTTTGCAAATGTTTGGACCATTATGATTTCTTTAAAACAATATATATATATATATATATATTACTGTTATTTTATCAAGGGCGCATTCATTTGATCAAAAGTGGCAGTAAAGACATTTATAATGTTACAAAATATTTCTATTTCAAATAAATGCTGTTCTTTAAAAAAAAAAAAAAAATCATTAAAAAAATCATGGAAAAAGTATCATGGTTTCTACAAAAATTTTAGCAGGACAACTGTTTTTAACATTGAAAAAAAAAAGAGCATCAAAGAAGCAAATCAGAATGATTTCTGAAGGATCGTGTGACACTGAAGACTGCAGTAATGGCTGCTGAAAATTCAGCTTTGCATCACAGAAAAAAAAGACACTTTAAAATATATATAAAAAGAAAACAGTTATTATAATAATATTTCACAATATTACTGTTTTTACTGTATTTGTTCAAATAAATGCATCTTTGGTGAGCATATTACTCAAAAACATAAACAGTTTTTACTGAGCCTAAACTTTTGAATGCTAGTGTACTTAATGCTACGTGTAAATAAATATGACAAAATATAGTATATAGTGGAAGATTTTAAACATAAATATCCTTTACATTTATAAATGCAAAAATTAAAAAGAGCACAGCAATTTTTAAGATAAATACATTTTAAACGTACAAAAATATTTTTCAGTAACACACGTTTTAATTAACCGTTCAATAAAAATATTCATAAAAATGTCACCGGACATTCTGCACACACTATTTTAGTATCAAACTTGCGGTTCCTGAAAATAACCACTAAAATCTTCCTCTCTCGTGAATAAATTTTAATCAATATACTGCAATCAATACAAGGATCATATTGCTGACAAGCATGAAATGTATTCTGTCATTGTACAATATCAATAATTAAGTGAGCCAAAAAAACAAGACAGAGTATCTCTTTTTCCAAAGACCTCTGCGTTTTTATGTGTCTGCTAGGTCACAGTAGTGTGTGTGTGTGTGAAGTACATCCCTTATGACTAATACGGCATGGCTTTTCCTTTTTATTACATTCCTCTATATCAACAATCATGTAAATATCAGAATATAATCAAACTCCAATCACACACAGGTGCAAGAAAGCAGGCGGAACAAATAACACAACCCATCAACTGCACAGAATAATGTAACACAACACAATGCAACATGACCCCACACATCACCAACACACCCTGACGTTTTAATCAGACAGGATGTGACTATGAGGAAATGTATCCATGTGGATTTATACCCTAAACAGTGATATTTGCAAGTCTTAGTCTTGTTTTATTCCCCAAAATGAGCATTGTAAGAGTTTGGCACGAAACGAACGCTGAGAGGCTGATGGTGTATTTCTGGACTGCGCCGGCTGTCCTTTGCACATTTGTGTAAGTTACACAGTTGACAATCACCAATCACCATTAGGCATTTGTATGTGCAAAGCCAGAGGGAAATCCCTTTATGGCTTTGACTAAATTAGACCGAGCATGTGCATTTCTTCAAGGTCTCAAATACATATCTGCTGTGGTATTATTTACAGCTTAAAATTCTCCACAATTTTGGTCTGTCCTTCTAAACACCCCCTTTAGTTCAAAGAAAACATTCTGTTACGGTTTAAAGTAAGTTTTCTGCTATTGCATGCAATTGTCATTTTAAGAGAAATGTCCTTAGCTTTAAAGTGTCAAAACGAAATGCAATAATTCCGTTGCTGAGATATAGCAGAAAGGAAAAACTGCGCATTGCACAATCCAATAATTTTACAAGATGCCTCGACATCTGAATCATACGCGAGCGGTTTAAACACATGAAACGAAATCAAAATACAGGACAGATGTTTTGAAAAAGCCACATTTAAGCTTTGTCACAAAACTGTCATATTTTTTTTAAATGACAGGGGGGCATATCCATTATACAAAGTGCAGCAGGCACAATTTAGTGTGGCCAAACATACGGAAATATTTAACAGCCAATTGCTGCCAATTAACTTTGATCAAGATGAGTGCGATTGGAATCTCCCCGTCACTCGAATGTCTCGGGCAGCACAAACATTTTCTTTCTCCCTGGTTCTCGTGGCAGGAAAAGCAGAGCGAGGCCGTTGACTAATGAGACTTGGCAGGCTCGCAACAGTTCTCCTCACACTTAAGTATCAAACAAAACATTTCCTCCTCCGCGGGGTCAGCCACGAGCAGGACACAGAGGAAAATCAATGGGTCAGTGGTGTCGGGTTCTGGGGATGAGGGAAAGTGGCTTGCCAGCGGTGTCTGGGCTCGGGTGGGTTCAGTGGGCTCGGTTAGATCTGGTCCGCAAAGTCTGCCACTTAAAAGCATGGTTTAGTCAAAAATGAAAATTATTTTATCGTTTATTCACCCTCATGTCCTTTCAAACCCGTATGACTTTAATTCTTCAGTGGAACACAAAAGAAGATATTGTGAAGAATGTCCAAGCTGCTCTTTTTCATGCACTTAAAATGAATTTGGACTGAATGTGAATCAAATGATTGCTTTGTGACTGATTTTTTTATTATTATTATTATTATTCAGTTAATCTTCCACTGAAACTGGAATCAGTGAGTTTAACCCTGTAAAGCCTGACATGTAAAATAATAATATTCAGAAAAATAGATTTTTTCCCCCATGGTTGTTCAATTAACACTTAGGCAAAAAGACAAGTTTGTGTGTTTTGTATCATATTTGATAAATCAGGCTTTTATCGCTTATACTGTATATTACATAGTGAGAATATAGAGCTCATACTCAAGGAAGACAACGGCCAAAAAGTAAAAAAGTATGAAATTATGATATCTTGTAATGTAAATTAATTTTGACTTTTAAAACCAGACTACTTATGTTAAATGAATAAAAATATCAGGTGTTACTCTATATCTCCAATAATATGTCTTAGTTAGATGATTTTTAGATGCTTAGTTTTATGTTCGAAGTTCTGTAGTTTTAATTGTGGGCAGGCAAATCAAATAATGCAATTTAATACAGTGATGACTGAAAAAAATAACAAATAAATGTTCCTGTATCATATACACGTTAACATGATTTTTCTAAAAAATGATGTATGGATAATCAAGTTAACCTAAGTTGCTTCAATCCAGCAAGTGTTCAACTTGAAATATTTCTAACTATATAATAGTTAGAGTTATATTTACTTTATAAAAATGTGAAAAAAATTCACAGCAAAAATACATAATAAAGGAATTACTGTATATTAAAAGGCCTTTTACTTGCTAAAAAAGTATAAACTGCCAATCAGACAACAGGTTTTTCAGCAAAGTTTAGATCATGTTGATAATTTTGTCTTAGAAATATAAATTCTGCATATCAAAAATGATACAGAACCATATCTATTATTTTTGTGAACGAATCATTCAGAACAGTTTTGTCTGAACCGAATCAACTGATTAATTTAATAGATTTCCAGTGAAAAACATCTTCAATTTTAGTCTTTTTCTAACACAAAGCTTTTAAGGGGTTGTGGATTTGTTGAATTATTTCACAGTCCATATTTTCGGACCTGAAGCTATTTTAACAAGCCATATCGCTGATCTGTTCAAATCACTAAATGAAGTGCTAGTTCAAGCAACACCAGATCTGGACAAACTGAACTTCACTGCTATGAACACGTGGCGCGCTGCCAATCACGAGCAGAAGTGACCCTACTGGTCTCGTTTTCACCCCTCACCAGGCGGGGCAGACAGACACCTAGATACCCTCTCAGTAACTGCCCCCGGGGGCAGATTTTACGCTGATCCGACATGAATCAGGCAGAGCGGGCAGAGCAGCCGCTTTCAGACCGTGACTGAGAGTCTGTGGCCGGAGCGGACAGAGACACCGAGCACACAGCATGACATGCAGACAGTCAGAGCACGTACAGAAATATTAGAAGCTGACAAATTGGCCTGGGCGGCAGGGAAGGGAGGGGGCCGGTGGTGGGCGCAGGCTGGGACTGAGACTGACAGCGCATGTAAAATTCATAGTGTCCCATGGGCTCCGAAGGTAATACTTCACCACTGAGGGACGTTAGCGAGAAATAGGCACCCTGCTATTAAATGGTTGTTGATGCTATGGCTTAAACTTTAATGGACTGCTCTTGTGCTCGTAATGTAATGTATACACTCTGTTGTGACTTATCCACATCTTGGGGCTGGGTTTTAAATATGGCCGCTAAGAAAGCAAGCTGTAGAAGTAATCACCGTATTAGAGGACTTGCAATAAGCTTCACAGGGAGTGAAGACAGATACGGTGACCGCAAAAAAACGTGAATCCCCCAAAGTCTCAGAAAGTTCTGGACTTACTTCCAAGTCGTTGAAGAAGAGATGTGTGTCGGCCAAGTTGAAGATCATCTCTTCCATTCTTAGTCCCAACGACACTGACGTTGGTGGATCCTGAAAAACACACACCCCCCAAAAAAAAAAAAAAAACAATAATTATTATCCTTTCTATATAAAAATAAAGAATATACCGTATAGGCAGGCCTAATATCAGAAGTTCAGAATCAGTAATAATACAATAGTATATTTAGCTGTGGCTCACAAGTTTTTCCATACTTACTTTGGACAAGATATTTTGAACGTAATACTAGGTATCTCATATATATATATATATATATATATATGCAAATAGGGAATAATTTAACTCATTATATACATAATGACATTTATTCATTATATATACATATAAAGATATATTTATGTTTGGTTTATGCCATATGCACATACATTTTTCTATATTTACTTTATACAGTTTATATTTAATAAAAAAATATTTTATATTTAATAATTTAATAATATTTTATAAAATGTTTCATATTATATTATATATAATAATACACATAATTTTATAATATAATATAATAATATATATTTAATAGAAACATAACATTTGAATATATAAATGGCTGAAACTTTCATAGATTTTCTATATTATATATTACACATTTTTCCATAATTACTTTGGATAATATATACATATTTAACATTTAGATATACATATTGATAGATAGATAGATAGATAGATAGATAGATAGATAGATAGATAGATAGATAGATAGATAGAACATACCACATACTTTAGAATAAAATATATTATAAAACATACCTCTGTCTAAGCCAATTCAACAAGGTTAAAAAATTATAAACGTAATTTTTGTCTAAAAAAGAAGCAGGGCTTAATTTTACTCTCTGTAGGCAGTAAAACTCAATCTCAGATGCGTTATGAGTTGAAATGAGCTTGAGGTCAAGGTGTCATCATAAATATATCACTGTCCACATACCTCAGAGCCAAGATCATCTTTCTACACATTACTACTGATGCATTTCACCCCCATTTCCCCCAAACAATCTGCTCACATCAGATAAAGCATTTTCCAACTATTTGTGAAAGGCTGAAGTTGGGAATTTAATAGAAACTTCTAGAAACAGGAAGATGCACATTTTCCTACACAAAACAGCTTTAGCAAGTGATGTTTAAACCTGTGCACTGGCAGTAATCAAAATGGATTACTCACTTAAAATATAATGGACTCTTTTTTAAAATGTATTCAATGTATTCAGTTTCCACCGTAATGCAATACTGGCAGTAATGGCGATCTCGTGTTGTGTTTGAGCTGACACAAAGATGGGAGCCACTGCTCTCTAAATTGTTAATGAATCATTTGCAGTATGTTTTTCTCTTTAATACCTAGTCAACACTCATTAAGGAAGCTCATTACAAAATTACACCTTTTCGTGATTACAGACTCCTCTTTGCACATATACAGTATATATTGTCAATTTTCTCATCTCAACTGAACTACAAATATTTAGGAGTGACAGTTCACAGTGTTGAAACAAAGAAACACTGTAGTACGAGCTTAAATACAATATATTAAATGGATATTTAGACAAGTATTCAATTTAAAATCATCTTTTGTAATCTTCATTCCACACAGGCTTATTTTTCTAATCAGTGGCTGCTCTCTCGTTGTTCATTAAGAGGATAAAGCAAGTGTGTGAATGACAGAGGAAAGCAAAGGAGGGGATTTATTCCAGTGTCTGTATAGCTGTGCTGAGTCAGAGAGCTCTGCTACAGGGATTAGAGCTTAAAGCCATCTGAAGAAACGCCTGAGCTTTTTACTGATTACATGTCACACTCAACAATGAAAATGTTTTAACTGAGGACAGCGGGAGGGGAACCACACAAGAAGAACAGAACACCAGTAAAGAAACTGATGAGGTTATTAAGCATACTCAAGCAAACTGAGTATAATCTACAAATTAGTATATTTATGATGGTAAACAGATATTTTCTTTTCTATTCATACACAGTACAGTCTCTTTTGCTCATCAAAGCTGAAAAGACAGTAAAAGTGTAATATTGTGAAATATTACTACAATTCAAAATAACTGTTTTCTATTTAAAATGTAATTTATTCCTGTGATGGCAAAGCTGAATTTTCATCAGCCATTACTCCAGTCTTCAGTGTCACATGATCCTTCAGAAATCATTCTGATATTAATATCAATGTTAAAAACAGCTTAATATTTTTGTGGAAACCAACTTTTTTTTTCAGGAATCTTTGATGAATGGAAAGTTCAAAAGAACAGCATGTATTTAAAATAAAATATTTTGTAACATTATAAATGTCTTTACTGTCGCTTTCGCTAAATTTTATACATCGTTGCTGAATGAATATATAAATTTCTTAATATATATATATATATATATCTTACTGACCTCACACTTTTAAACATTAACACACATGTTCTGTTGAGATTGACTCTCAGAGACTCCAATTATGTACCAATTAAGTAATTATTATGTACAAATCAAAATTTTTAAGTGTGAAATGTCAATTTTATACATTATAGTAACAACAGGAATTCCAGATTTGGGTTTGTTGACCTTTATAAAAAAAATAACACATTAGTAAAAAAATAAAAAATAAAATAAAACAATAGAAATCGGCAGGCACGCACTTCTACATTTTTTTTGCATGTGAAAATCCATTGCAATTATTCTTTGTTTATATCTGAGGTCTCCAAAACCCCAAACTAAAATAATATATTTCACGGTGGTCATTGGGTGCATGTTAGCAAGTTAAAATTATGTTTATAATCAGTTCTCATGAGTGCAGGAAGTCATCAACCTGATACTTCAATGTTAAGTATGTTTTCTGAGCTATTAAAAGAGTTGTGGAGTCTCTCAGACTGAGAATAAGAACATGAGGGATCGATAATTTCACAGTTTATATACACTACTGAGTTGTTACTTTTAATTATAAAAGAAGCTTTTAAATATATAGCCTAATCAAAAATAGGTTATTTCTTTGTTAAGCGCTTCTCCAACACGTCTGAACAGTTCTCCCCTCCCATCTATTTTGAGCCTGCCAATCAGTGGACTTAATATAAACACCTGCGTATGTATCTGACAGTTAATAAAAGCAGGTTTGGTGGTGAGAGGTATGCAAAGTGCACTTCTCTGGCCCGACGAATCCTCTCCAATTAAATCTAAACAATCATTCAGCGGGAGAGTTAAGAATACAAGCAGGCCGGAGTGCCAGAGGGTCTTCTGCTCTCGCTGCCACCTGTCCCCACACATCAGCGCCACCCGAAGGGCGCCAAGTCCTCCCCTCTGAAACCCCCTCACCCCGCAAGCTTTCCCTCCAGGGCTGACGGCCACACAGCTGGCCCGAACCATCAGCTTTATGGGAGCGAGCTGCCCTGATGCCAATTAGGATAACTGATAACCACAGCAGTGAGCGCTCCAACACGGCTCTATTTATAGAGCTCTTCTTTAACGGTTTCGCTGGAAGAAATGCATTTCGCTGGGTTTTCTTACTGTTTATGTCATCTACGCCTCATATAGGAGAAACGTGAAGCACCTTGGTTTTTAATGTAAGGGTTTGAGATGAGTGTGCTGATATGATTTAAGAGAGCATTATGCGGTTTGCGATGTTGCAGGGTAGATGGGATAAGCATATTTCTGGTGGAAGGGCAACGTGTAATCAGATTTCGACAGCAGAGAGGAGGACAAAGAACAATTTAGTGCTTAAGAAATATTTCTTATTATTTTCAGTGTTGTGTTACAACAGTTGTGAAGCTTAATATTTTTGTGGAAACCGGGATACTTTTTTCTTCTTTTCAGAATTCTTTCATTCTAATATGCTGAAACCAGGATACTTTTTTTATTTTATTTTATTTTTATTTATTTATTTTCCCCCCATATTTTTTTATTTTTTCATTCTAATATTCTGATTTGGTGCTCAATTATTTTCAGTGTTAAAAACAGTTCTGCAGCCTAATATTTTTGTGGAAACCATGGTACTTTTTTTTCCAGAATTCTTTCATTCTAATATGCTGAAACCATGATACTTTTTTATAAAAAAAATTTTTTTTTTTTTTCTAATATGCTGATTTGGTGCAAAATTATTTTCAGTGTTGAAAACAGTTGTGCAGCCTAATATTTTTGTGGAAAACATTATATTTTTTTAAAAATTCTTTCCTTCTAATTTGCTGAAACCATAATTATTTTTTTCAGGTTTCTTTGATAAATAGAAAGTTCAAAAGAACAGCATTTATTTCATATATCTTTCCTGCCAATTTTGATCAATTTAATGTATCCTTGCTGAATAAAAGTATTCAATTCTTTCCAAAAAAACTAAAATCTTACTGACTCCAAACTCTCAAACGTTAGTGAATGTGAAAATGAAATAATTAACCATCATATTGTGTTGAGACTTTCAGTAATAACAGAAAATTTGAAATTAATATCTAATTCTCCCATTAAATTCTTTAAGTATGCTCCTCTGACCAATCAAAACCCAGTAGACAGAAATTATTAAGTGTGAAATGTGACTTTTCCATATTACAGTAACAATTGAAACTTCAGATTGAGTTCTGTTTGAATCTATAAGGAAACACACACACACTTAAGATTGGTTAGGACCTTAAAATCAGTCGTGGCTGCACCGGTGGCTCAGTTTAAGTGTGTGTGTGTGTGAGAGAGTGGACACGGCTGAGGCGCTCTCAGAGTTTTGCTTCTTTACCCAGCATGCTCAGCCGAGATAAAGTAAATAAACAGTGCAGGGTCGAGGGCCAGGGCTCCCTCACCCTTAAAACAAAACACCACCCCCATCAAACACCCTGCCTGAGGAACAAAGAGAACAAACCAGCCGCCGGGCCCCGTTCCACTGACATCCGAGCGCTGCTGTCATCTACACTCACCACAAAGAAAAAACCCTTCAAGAAGCTCAGCCAAAAAATGCCAACTCTGTGATTTATTCCCTCAAACAAGGAAGCAGCTTTCTACATTCTTCGGACACAAAGAGGGTTTAAAAACACACGCATGTTGAACTCGGATTTAGTTTTTTTTGGTGAAATTATAATTTGGTGAACATTTGAGCGCGTTAAATAAAGCCATGAGATCATTGACGAAGCCTGAGAATTGCAGATCAACGTATTTCCCAAATTGTTTGTTTGGAAAGTTCAAATATAGCTTATGACGGTTTATATAAAATAACAAATACAACAACCGCAGAAGTAAACTAGTTCTTATTGCATGTTCATAACCCTTTTGAACCTGCTAAATTTGGCATTATGCCTTAATTAAAATAAAGACAAAATGTTATCCACTCTCACACAAAAATATAATTTCCACATATATTTTTATACATATTTTGTATAATAAAATAATTTTATATACACTACCCAAATGTTTGGGGACAGTAAGAAATTAATACTTTTATTCAGCAAGCATGCATTAAATGCATCAAAAGTGACCATAAGACATTAATAATGTTCTATTTATAGAAATCATATATAACTCTTAAAAAACATGTATAATGGTTTCCACAAAATATTAAGCAGCACAACTGTTTTCGACATAGATGATAATAAAAAGTTTTTTTAGCTGCAAATCAACATATTACAATGATTTTCAGTAATGATGCCTAAAATTATAATCTAATTATTTTTGTATTAAAATAAAAATATATTTTAAATTGTAGCAATATTTCACAATATTGTGTTTGATCATAAATGCAGATTCCTTTAAAAAAAAGGAACTCTTTGCATTTATTTATACGGTAGTATATATATATATATATATATATATATATACTCTAAAACTAAAGACAATGTTTCTGAACTTTGATCAACTGTGCTATAATACATGAACCCCACACAAAGGGCAGTTAAGGCAAACTTTTAATTAAACTTAACAATGAACCATTTCTGAAGGACAAAAACCCTTAAGAAGTGTCAATGGACATGCTCGGTGCAACTGGTTTGTAATCCATGCCTGTTCCAGCCACATAACTCAGACAGCTGCAGGCCGAGCTGAATGCCTGCGAGGCCTCGACGATCTTATTAAAAAAAGAAACAATTACACTGAACTCTGAGTTCCTCGAAGCTGGACGGTGTACCCAAACAGACCCTCTTTCTGTGTATTTTTCTAAACTTTGCCACAATATTTCCCTGTGTTTGCATTTAAAATACATCACTTACCCTTCCATATCTGTTGGCGTAAGATCCCGTGAGCAAGGAATGGAAAACGATGATTGTTTCATCCAAATCCCAAATGAACACGCGCTGAGAAAAGAAAGAGCAAAATCAATGGCTCACTCAGCATGCAAGATGATCTGATTGTCAATAAGAAGGGTGCATAGATTCATGCGCCCTGGGATCAGTAGAGATTCAGCACTGATGGTCACCATAGCACCCCGCAACTGCGGGAAGAACCACCACTGGACAATCCATCTCCTGCCCCCGATGCATTAACACAATCAATACCAACAAACTAATTAACTAGATTTGTTAACATGCTATGATGTCAGCTTGCTAATGGGGCCAAAGCCTTCCAGAGATTCAGGTCATGTTAATGAAAAGACCAAGACCTGTAAATCTCAAATATGATCGAGATAGAAATAATATACTTCCAAATATACTAAAGCTGTCAAATGATTAATCGTGATTAATCGCATCCAAAATAACTAAAAAAATTGTTTACATAATATGTGTGTGTACTGTGCATATTTATCATTTATATATAAATACCCACACATACAGCATATATTTAAAAAATATTTACATGTATTTACATACATACATTTATATATATATATATACTTTTTTTAATTCAAAACATTTTTTAAACCCAGTGAGTCAGTATGCTGACAATTTTCTTAAATCTGCTTTTTACAAAATGTAACAATGCAAGAAAATAATTTACAAGAGATTTAAGTCTTTTTTTCCCAGTCTTCATGTCAAAACATGTGACATGCACACAAAATAAATTGACAGAGCGCCGATTTAGGCTTTTGCATGCTAAGCGTGCAAAACATGCAAAACAAAGCTTTCACCAAAGCTTTCACACTCTGTTTAGGGCATTTACATGTTGTAACATGTACAACTGAGCATGGAAACACACTATTAAACATGTAAATGTGTTGTTTTTAAGGTAAAGCAGTGAGCAGAGACACTTTTAGATAATCAAAAGTATCTTAATAGTAATTAATCTATTGCTGCCATTCCAGCCAGATACATTGACAGAGCGGCAGCGTTCCAATACCTCAAGGTCAGAGTCGGGAGGTGGGGATGGGTTATTGTTCCTCCTTCCCCGGCCACGTGACTTTCCATCTGAGGCCCGACGCAATCGATCTGAATCTGAATCTTTAATGGGGGTTGATGGACTGTGGATTGTACTGTACTCTACTGCTGGAGAAAAAAGAAAGGCAAAAAGTATATCAAAAGAGGAAAATAAAAAAGGCTTTCACCTTCACATTGTGGCTGGATCCGTTTACCTCATCTAGTGTTCAGTGCTGTAGCTGCTGCCCACATGCTCTAATATCACGCTGTTTATCTGATCTCCTTATACCCTAGATACCATTTAAGCTTTAGTAATGGCAATGAGGGTGTTATGCACTATACCATCCTTCACTAATTACATGACAAGGCAAACGTAAGAAAAGTTTGGGTCATTGGAGGAGCAAAAATAGACTAAACAACTGGCAATATCAACCATTTTCCTGAACGCAAAATGATAAGAGCACACATTATTTAAACAAATTTTAAGTTCATTAATTAATTAATTTCTATGGAGACTGGAACACGAGAACACCCCCAAACAGAAGTTAGAATCCATCATGGCGGAGCTCATCCGTTCCTCAGGAAAAAATGTGGATAGTATCAAATACAGTATGAGGATATCAACTTCTTGTTTATAGATCTAAGCAATATCAATTCTGGCTGATGCAGATAAGATGATAATTAATTTACATTATGGTCGATAATCGATAAATGGCACAAATTAAGAACAATAATAAACGGATATAAATAATAATAATCTATTAATATTAGATTAATATTAATATTTGATATTAACATTCTAAACTTAAAGTTAAAAAAAAATTAAAAGTTAAAAAATAAAACAAAAAATGATTTTACATGCTAAGCATCACTATAATGCATATACATACATTACACACTCAGGTTAGTCTTTGAAAATGCTAATAAAAATCTTATAGATTATATATAAATTATATAGATAATTGTACACATTTATATTTAGGCATATTAAAAACACTAATTATTATAAACATACAATGTAAATAATAAATATACATTATATAAATATATAATGTATAATTATTTTGAATATTGCTCTTCAATTTTTAACAAATTTAAAGATTACATTTATATACTTTATAATACTTTTATAAAATATGAATATTTAAAACTCTATAAATATTTTTTGATTTTTATTATAATTTTTAAAGATTAACTTTAAGTGATTCTTAGATGACAGCAAGATAATCTAAATGAAAAGAATACTGGAAATTATATTTCTAAAAAAATTATCTAATTAGTCCGATAACCAATATGGTACCAATATATCGTATTGAATCGCAAAAAAAATGTACTGGCAATTTTCCTTTGCATTAAGTTTAGGGACATTTCCTTTAATCCTAAAACAGCACACTGCAATGAGTAATTAAAAATACGGGTTAAAAAAAATCTATACAGAAAATTGCACTTTGGGACATTTTCGAGTGCACCACCAGGGTTTAGTATTGCAAAATTAGCCAATCACATTTTGTCTTTGCAGCAACTTCTTGCAGGACCTCCATAACTCCATAACCCTCACACCGAGCTTTCTTACCTGCCGGTTGCTCTGTGAGGGCCTGGCTGGTGATCCCTGATGGAGGTTCCTGTAGGGTGTAGGTGGCAGTGGTGGAGGGTGTGGTGGGGCTGGTGTTGTTACTGGTCATGTATGGAGAAGTGTAAGGGCTACTGTTGTAATACTGCGCATACTGACTCTGGCCAAAAGTTGGGTAGGAGGGGTAGTCCTGCAGAAAGACATCAAGGCGGTAATGTGAGATAGCCGCACGCAACGCTGCTACTTTACAGCACAGATTCCAAAACGTAAATGTGAACATATGTCTCCTGTGCGCTACATCTGGACAGCGATCTGTCTTCACTCTTTTTTCCTCCACTCATGGCATAATTCATACGCGAAAAGAGCAAGAGGTAATCCTTGCGTACAGTGGTCGAGACATTTAGAGTGATTCATATCATGTGAGTAATATGCGAGCATACACATGTTCTATAAAGGCTTACAGGAGGAAGGAAAAAATACTGGGCGCATGTGCCAAATGGAGGAAATGTGATTTCAACAGACTAGATAGTGAGGGATAGAAATTCGATTACAGCTACCTGTTGTGTACTATTGAATCCAGTCGAGTTTGTGAGGGAATTGCTTCCAGCGTACAGCCCTGAAGTTGTTGTAAAACTGCCTCCTATGAGAGAAAGAGACATAAATGTGAGCTAACGCAATGCAAAACACACAAAGATCAAATCAAATGAGGCTTTGTTTGCAACTGATGTAATTCTGAGGACGATAAGCGTAATATAACCTTCAAAATAAATGACATTTTTAAATTGAAGATGGGGGTCGAGTCAAGCAAGACCTAACACACCTCAAAGGCATTTAAGACAAAGCCTTGCAGGTACTATAGGGGCATGAGGGATTGTGTGTGTGTGTGTGTGTGTGTGTGTGTGAGAGAGAGAGAGAGCATGTGTGTGTGTGTGTTGATGGGTGGGATGTAACAGTGGCTTTATCTTTTCTTTCTCCATATCAGTGATTGGATCTTGGCCGATGGACGGAAAGAAAGAGGAAAGGGGGTTGGGTCTATTATTTCATCCATCGCTACCTTTACAATGACAGACACATGGCCACTGTTGGGAATGAGGGGGAGGGAGAGGAAGGGAGTTTTACCTGACATCCTGCCTCAATGAATATGTATATCTGTCTTCTTTTCAAGCTGCTCAAAGAAGCACCTTCTGGGTAATTAAATCTCTCTATGGAGAGATAGCATCTAATGACTTAATAACATACATGACATGAGTTATAGGGGCGAGACAGCCTGGAGGTAAGCTGCGTTTTGAGGTGCTTCTTGGAGTCACGGTGCTCAAATCAAATTGGAATTCTCAAGCGGACTGAAAAACTGGTGTAGAAGAATATTCTGGGTGCAGTACAAGTTGAGCTCAATCGGCAGAAATTAATTTAGACATTATTTAAAAAAAGCAAAAGTTTGGGTTACAGTGAGACATAGAATAGAGGTAAATTGGATCAATTTATTCAAAGTTTTGTATTTTTGTTATGTGCTTTTATCAGTTATTATATATTTATTTGTATATGTTATATAATATTTTATTTAGCTTTATATTTATTTTTTATGTATATTTATTAATATATTATTTACATTTAAGTTTTAGTTTTAGTCATTTTAGTATTTCATATTAAACTATATTTATTTCAGCTAGTTGCCAAGGCAAACAAATCTAATTTTAATTTTTTTTTATGACAGGTTTTTTTTTAAGAAAACATTTTAATAGTGTCTTTTTAACTATTAATTTTCAATAGTGTTAGTTTCTGTTTTAGTAAGCTATAACAATACTGCCATAGAAATGATGAAAGGAACTGAACAGCTGAAATAATATACAAGTTTCAATAGAAAATTTAATACAAGTTTATAAACTTAAAAACTTTACATTTCTACTTTTAAATCCTCGAAAAATATCGATCCCATTCATTTCCATTGTAAGTACCTCAATGTAACCTAGATTTCTGCTTTTTTAAAGAAAATTAAGGACTAGTCAAAACTACTTTTTGTGTCAACATTATGCCACAAATGCTGTAGATTGAGCTTAAGATGTATTGAATGCAGAATATTCCTCTAAATCAGTTTTAGCACATTTTCCCAGAAGTTTTCTTAAGCTAACATAACCAGGAAATAAACTAATGAACAGCTGTAATACCTGCTGCTAAAAGTTGTGGGTAACCCTGGAATCATCAATTATCTCTATACAACAAATTGAACTCAATGTGTTTATATAAAAGGGTAACTGGACATTTGTTCAGCAAAAAAAAAAAAAAAAAAAAACAGAAGCAATGTCTTTCATCTTCTGGTGTTCAGGAAAATGAGGCCCCTCAGACTGTGACAAACATACAACAGCTTTACTTGTGGACTTCTGTCTGGCTCATCAAGCAAGTTTGTTTCTTTTTCTTGCTTTTTATCTCTTGTTTTTAAAGAACAGCAAGAGGTGCTCTAAAAGCTGTTGACTTCCTCCCCAGACTTGAGCCGTCACATAAAGTGAGACACATGAATCTCCCAATGCACAGCAAATTAGCTAAATCCACAGTTCAAAAAGTCATAAAAGCCAGGACTCGTAGGAAAGCAGTTGACTCCAGAGAGAGTCCGGAGCCACATGAAAGCCAAGCAAGACCCCCTCCGGTCCCAAAAGAATGACTCCATGCTGGGGAGAGGCCTGGTTTTTCCCAGGGGCAAAAACTCCCCCGTTCCTCCCCCTCTCCGCTCTGTCTTGCTCCAGTTAGTTCACTCAAGACGAGACACTGGCTCTCCTTATGGCCTCTCCAATTGGGAGTCCATTTGCTGTGCTTGATCAGTCCTCTTGCCATGGGCTATGTCTATCATCAGTGCACAATATTTGTAGCAGAAGTTTTGTAGGCCTCTCTAGGGAGCAAGCGATCAAGTCCAGATGGGCTTCTTTAAAAAGCAGTCTGCTGCTCCTCTCACACGGTGAATGGAGGGAGGACCAATTGTTGCTGTAATTATCATCTACTTTGAGTGAAAATCAGTGAGAGAAGCCGCTCTATGGCTCCACTCGTGCTTTAGAGCCATTATGGTTATGGAAAAGGAAGCAAAGCTCAAACAGGTGTGAAACTGGAAAATTAATTCCTAATTTATACTTGGATGCACTGAGTGAAATCAACAAGCCATCAAGAAGTCTTACAATTCATTGGCATAGAGAGATGCAAATTTCCACTAAGATAGATAGATAGATATATAGATAGATAGATATTTGCTGAGAAACCTCCCTTTCCAAAAAGAAAATTATAAAAAAAATAAAAAAAATACATATTTTGGCAGACTAGCAAATAACTGATTAGACATTACAAAAAGTGGCTTTAGAAATCAACATATCATTTTTTTTTAATTTCCATATAATTGAACAAAAGCCTGATCACTAACACTCTGAATTTTGATCTGAAATAATATGTTAACATTCCCATATTCTCTCACTATTTTGTTCAATTTATGATAACCCAACAATCTGTGATGACATTTCAAGCCAGGAAGGTCCTTCTGGGTTACATTTCTGGATAATGATCAGAGAAAGCCAGCGCCGTTCCATTAGACATGAAAGAGCAGGGTAAAAACATTAATTTAATTGTATTCCCTCTGACAGCTGGGTATGGGACAGCAGTTGGTATCATATAGATGGGGGGGTCTACATTTGGCTACCGTGTTGAGTCTCTTCCTCTGAGTCCAGACCTGCCTAATCGATGAGGCACAGAGAGGAAGCCAATAGAGACAGACTGGCCTGGTTAATGGTCATCTGTCATCTGCTCTTGCAGTTAGTGGCTAATGTGTTTATGGCTGCGTGGGCTTTGAAAGGAAGACTGAAGGCACCTCAATTTCTGACTTACAACAAACTCAGTGCAGTGTCGTTGTGAAATGACAGTTAAAGAGATATTTCACGCTACAAATGGAAATTTTATCATTATTTACTTGCCATCAAGTAATTCCAAACATATATGCGGTTATTTTTGGTAAAAAGAAGAAGTTTGACAGAGATGGTCACCATGAACTGTCCTTTTTTTGATCTCCTTTTGTTTTTCAACAAGTTTGGAGTGAAATTAGATTTTTTTTTTTTTTTGGGTGAACTATATCTTCAAGCACCATTCTTGCCAAAGTTTTGCACAAAAATGTCAAAATTCACAGCAAAATGTTAAAATGAAACGATGCATTTCTCTAAAATATCCTACTGTGATAAGCATTAATTGGTTTTTATTTGATGTCTATGTTGATTTTGTATCATCTGGAGGCTAAACAACGTCTTTTAGGTGTAAAAAAATTGACGAAAATTAAAAAATGTGGTATCAAACACCATTGGATGCATTCTTTGGGTTCTATACTTTCATGACATTTAGTTTCATTGGACTTGAACGGTGTGAACAGGCCTTTAAACTTCTGCGGTTGGGACAGGGTAACACTTACAACCCTGGTGTTGAGGCAGCATCAGCAAAAGCAGAAAGTTTCTACTTATGAGGCATGGAAAAGAAGCTTCAACAGACCACATATGTCACATTATTTATTGTGTGATGCTCTGGAGAGCGTTCAAAAACGTGGAGATGTTTCTACTGTCACACATTATTTGGAGATTAGAGAGCTCAAACCGGCGCTAACTGTTGGAGACTCGAAGGAAAACACTAGAGGGAGAAAGATGGGAGAAAAGAACGGCAGAAAAAGACTGTTGGTTTTGGAGTAGGGACAATGTCTCAAAAAAACAACAAAAAACATTGGGTGGCAGAGAGTTTGCCTGATGCACGTTTAATTCCCAGTACGTAACTGTGACTTCCATGAACTGACCTCAAAGACGAGAGTCACGGGTGTTCCTTCTAAAGCAAACATACTTAAGAAAGTACATGGCCGAGCGCAAAGGAGAAAAGGACTGGTCTTAAAGAGGAAAAAGGGATTTTTTCCATCTGTGTTGGTTCTCTTCAGGCCTAATGCAAAAAAGACTGTGTCTAACTACAACCCAATACAACCATCTGCTTGGGGATGTTATGAATTGGTCCGTGTCTGCCATTAATTGTGTCCTCTTTTGAAGGAGGCCACAGAGGAATCACGGCTCTATTTTGTCACTCCAACGAGAAGAGCAGAAGAGGAAAAGAGTAGAGGGTGTTCCTGACCTTGCATCTGGTAACTGTAGGGTGCTTGTCCCGTCTGAGGCGTGGAGAAGCTGGAACTGTAGCTGAGGAAGCCGCTCTGGCCTGGAGACTGAGCCTGGGTCAGTCCGCCCTCTGTCTTGATGCCTGCCCACAATGGACCTAAATCAGTTAGTGACACCAGAGCAGCATGATGCACAATCCTCAGTGTTACTCCTTCCACGACAATCAAGAATAAAAGATAGCGGTGGCTTGTTTCGCACTGGGCCGTGGTTCAAGCAACCTTTGCATTGAAGTGTTTATGCCAAACTCAGCATGGACTTCCAAGAATTTGCTGGTTGGAGTTAAAACAAACCTGTTTTTTTATTAGATTGAATCAGGCCCAATGCAGGTTTGCGTTTTGCTTCCACTCAAACAAACACGTGAACTCTCGGGAGCGTATTTCCAGATTGTTCTACCTAAACAACATTATCTGTGTGCATATTTTCGCAAAGGTTTCATAACGTTGGAAAAACATTTCTAGCTTGAGTTGGGCTCTCACAGTGTGTAGACGAGGAATTGAAATCTTTATATCTCTCTTATCTGTCGAACTAGCAAAAAATTAGTAACTGTCTAAAGGAGACACTGAGTCTGCAAATGCAAAACAAAAGGTCAGCAGAGTCCCAAGTTTCGATTGAAGGTGGGAAAAAGGAGCGACTAAGAGCTGAGGTAAGCTTTAGCCTAATCTTAGTGATCAGCACGTTGTTAGCTAAGTTTTAGAATTAAACTTAAAGCTACATGCTAAGTATGAGACAAAATGTGTGTTCTGATTGACAGGGTCCCTACGCAGTGTTCACTGCTCCCTACTCCCTAAGCACGGGATATCCGTTGAAGTGGACTTTGCTGACAATAATCGCTCATTTGGAATGCCCTGGAACATCATCAAAGAAAGGCAATGACAGGATCACGCAGATTATGATATAACATAAATATTGTATTTTATTTTACTTTCAAATTTAAATGCATTTACAATTTTGTATCTAATAAATAAAGTAAAAATGTATTTGTAATATTTAACTTGTACTATTGTTGAAGTGGTCTCATCTTATTCTTTCTTTTCCATGTGGAGCCTCATAGTAAACACTGCTGAGGTAGCTAAAGTAAATAAAATGACAGAGCCTTAGCTGCTTATTGCAGGTTTTACTTATTTTACCTATTAATACAATACAATATGCAAATGTAACATTCATCGCCATAACCATTCATAATTACTAGTGGTCAAACGATTAATCGCGATTAATCACATCTAAAATAAAAGTTTTTGTTTACATGATATGTATGTGTGTACTGTGTATATTTATTATCTATATATATATATATAAATACACATACATGCATGTATATATTTAAGAAAAATGTGTTATGTTTATATATTAAATATATTTATATATAATATAAATTATATGAATTTAAATATATACATGTAAATATTTTCAATATATATATTGTATGTGTGTCTATTTTTATATAAATAATAAATATACACAGCACACACACATATATTATGTAAACAATTTTTTTTTATTTTGGATGCGATTAATCGCGATTAATCGTTTGACAGCACTAATACATACTCTAGTTTGTATAATAATCTAATGCATACGTGAACCCTTCTATTGCAGAGCCTTTAAAAAAACCTCTTTAAACAGCTCTGCTCCATTGTTAGTTTTGACTGGTGACGCGGTGCGCGATGACAATTGGGTGATTTTCCCTCTCCACTTCCTGTGAAGTGATGTATCGACGTTCCCTTATTTCCTATGCCATTCGCTGTACCCTTCGAACTGAACATGTTCGCTCCCTTTGGATTGGAATCTCACTTAAGATGGTGGAATACCCTGTGAAGTCCACTTCGCAGTCCACTTGCGGTTGAATGGAACGCACCTAAAATGCTACAAATGCTAAATGCTAAAATTAAACAGCATCTCATTTGAAGACTTGTAATTCAATTAAATGCATTAAAAGAAAAAACATGAAATATTGGCCATAATTGTCAAAAAAATAAGAAAATATCCAAAAAGTGAGAGATACCTCACAAAACCCATTCATGAATATTACTTAGGTAATGTTTGTCCAGTAGAAATATTTTGTTTATGAAATGCAGGTAAGCGAGACGAATCTTATAAAATGATTATTTGCTAAAAATACTTTTAATATTATTCCTAAAAATAATAATAATAATTCATATGTTTATAAAGCTGTTCACATTTCCATCACTGTCAGTAAATAAATAAATACATTTTAAAAATGACCAAAAATTCTATAACATTTAACCAAAAAATCCTAAAATGTTAAAAAATTCTAAAACATTCTAAACTTAATTAATTCTAAGAGTTATTTTTTTTTTTTTTAGAAGACTCCTTTTTTTAATAATAATAAAAATAAATTTAGTTTAATACTATGGCAGACAATATAGTAAATGTTTCATAAGGGTGGGAGTTCATCTGCTTGAGTCAAAAGCAAAGCACAATCTGAATTGCAAAGCTTTAAAGCATAGAAAAGAACGAACTGAGTCAGTTACCATAGGCTGGAATCCCATAGGGCTGGCCTGGCTGAGAGTATGTGCCATAGGCAGCAGCCTGCTGCATTCCTGTGGTGTATTGCGTCTGTCCGTACGCGGCCATATTTTGGGCGGAAGGAGTCGGAAGAATGTGTGGATAGGGTCTGCTATTTGAGAGCAAAGTAAGAGAAAAGGGAGACATGTATTTTTACCCAAAAGCCCATATCGAAAAATTTGCTCAAAGACAAATTCTCTGTGATTCTGCTACTTAATCATAAATATTTGGCCAAGCTGTGAAACGGAGAAAAATCTAGCCATTAAGCAGCTGATATACATTGCGAAAGAAAAATAAATCACGAGGGAAATTTTTGCAAGATAATAATTACAACAGATTTTGGAGTACGCAAGCTGCAGACATCAATGAAAACAAAGCAGCCGGAGAGTCCAGAATCTGGCAGAAGGATCTAATTAAAGGCCCAAATGAAGTTGGATGCTGCTTATTTTTTAAAGAAAAATAAAAGAAGCCTTACTTGGAAGGGTAAATCTGGGGAGAGAACTGGTGAGTTTGTCTTGGGCTGAAGCCACTGGTTCCAATGACTGTGGAGAGTTAAAAAGAAAAGAGGCAAGCACATATTCAAACATTAAAAAATAAGGTAAATATTATTCTTTGCCAACAGAACTTCTGGAATCCAAGGAAACAGTAATTACATTGCATTACGCTATTTATTTCACTAACCTTATTTTAGGTTGAAAAATTAAGAGCAATAATGAAGGAAAATAATCAGGTAATATGGGAGCGTTTTCTGCTGACTGTATACATAAAAACCTACACAGGATGGAAAGGCCTAGTGTCCACAAACACGCACACACACGGAGCTGGGAATGATGTATGGCCGCGCACACTGGAGGGTTTAAAGTAGACCGTACAATGAGAAATCAGCGGGCCTGATTACAGGTAAGTAGTACACATAAGGAGCCTTCATTAGACACATACCGGCCCTGTGGTTCCCAGCCCTTAATGACGGTGTGGAGGGCCATTCAGTTAGCTCACACAAACACTACAGAGCAACATGAGATCTTTTGATGTGCCAGTGAATGCATGGCTTAAGTCTTGAAAATTGCACTCAAATTGTAGTGCCCTTATAAAAGGTACGTCTCATTGCCAAAAAAAAAAAAACGTAAAAAATAAATAAAAATAAAATAATAACAACAACAACAACAACAACAACAATTTAATATATTATTTTATTTATTATTCGTCAATGAAAATGCAATGAAAATGGTTATAAAGTTATTGTATATATTTTATATAATAATAAAATAATACATTTATAATTAATTATTATTATATCATGTAATATTATTATCTGGATTTTTTATTTTTTTTGCTGTTTTATTTTTATATTTTTTGTTTATGTATACAAAGTATAAATATATTATAATTATTTCATTTTTTTTTTAAACTTTTTGTTATATTGTTTGCAATTAAAATTATTATACAATTATTTTATGTATTGTATTTATATGTATATTATAATTGTATTTATATATTTATTATATATTTAATATTATTACTATTATTATTTTTTATTACTACTATTAATAATGTGTAATATTATTAGCTGGAATTTTTATTAAAAAAAATGCTTAATTTAATTTCATACTAAAACACTAATAATACTGTTCAATACAAATAGAATAGAATAGAATAGAATAGAATAGAATAGAATAGAATAGAATATTTTAACCTATGTATTACATATTAGTTTTTAAAAATAATAACTATTACTAATAATATTACTAGGCTTACTAACTTACCATTGCTGTTTTTAGACTGCTAAATATAAGCTTGGTCCTTTGAGAATTCCCATTTGTAGGGTTTGGATGTCTTTTCTTTAGGGTGGAGGTATTACGAATATTGCGATTCTCTTGCCTCGCGTGTATAATTGGCTGTGACATCTAAAGTAAGGGTTAGTTAAGGAGCTCTTGCTCTATGTAACTGTATTCTTTGCGCCCTGAAACCAGGGCCTTTTCCCCACACTTCAGCACCTGGTCTGGACAAACACTGAACCTCTACACTACTGCATCCCCTGAGTATAAAACAGTCTCAAATGACTTCACTTCATTCATATTGTCAGAGATAGAAGTCCGAGCCATGATTTATATGAGTCTAACATAAAGGTATCAGGTACTTAGTCAAATAGGTAGGGAAATAAGACAAATTAGCAGGAATGTAATACTCCATGAAGTGTTCTCGCATTTGCTTAGTAAGTAATGTGAGGAGTCTATAACATGGAGTAGACCTACCTAAATTTGTATGGTTAAGTTTGAAAATAGACCATTGAGAGTATAACGTTTTTGACACAATGCAAGCGAGCTGGTTTTGTGGCTCCAAAATGTCTTAGAAATGGAGTACAAATAGGCATTTAATATCACTTTACGTCTCCCGTCTTATCAAACTTTATAAAGTTTTGTGGTTTCGAACAGTATTTCATAATTTACGAATCATGCATCTAAAACCCATAGGGTGTGTGGGCCCCGGGATGGGGGTGTCACTCGATTAGGGCCGAGAAGGGGGCTGGGAGGGTCATAACTCAACACCTGTTGGCCTGGGAACTGAGACAGAGCCTCACGCTACCAGAGCTCCAGCCACAGGGCCACTTCCTGGGCCTCTGCTTATCAGTAACCCATCTTTGGGATCATCTCCCACCAGTCAGCTCTACAGCTTTGAATGTGTGCGTGTCGTACCTGATCCTGAGAAGCTGTCTAGAGAGCCGTCTGCTACAGAGGTGGCGATTTCACTGCTGCTCATTGGCTCTGTTTTAACTGCAAGCAGAAGGAAAGCAGAGCATTTGTGACGCTGCACTGGTAAAGCCGGTTGTCAGTCACACTACAGGCAAATGCCTTTCTGCTTGTAAAATCAACATACTTAATCTTAAAGTAATGCGTGAATTTAAAGCATAGCCAAAAAGCAAACTTTTGTAACGTCAAAGTGCTCATCCAGATGGTTTTATTGCCTCACAATGTGGAAAGGATCATTAGGTTGTTGGGTATTGTAAGGGTGGCGTAATGAAGTGGGCTTCTATTGAGATAATAGAGCTTTCAGGTTTCGACAGCTCTATCTTGGCTAGCTCAAGAGAGGCCTACAATTAAAGCTAATCTCTTCTACAAATAAAACAAGGACACTTCCCTTCCAATACACACAGCTCTTGTGTTGATTTAAGGACAATAGCCATACTAAACACTATAATTTAAATGCATAAATCAATCTACTTCTGGCAGAATGACATGTAAAAATCAAAGAGTAGAGAGTAGATAATTAAATATATAGTATAATAAATAAATAAATGTATGTGTATATATATATATATATATATAGTTTGGAGTCAGTCCATTTTTTTTTTTTTAAAGAAATTAATTACAAAAGATGCTGTTCTTTTGAGCTTTCTGTGTATCACAAAAATATTAGGCAGCACAACTGTTTTCAACATTGATATTAATAAGAAAATATTCTTGAGTGTTGAATTGGCATATCGGAATGATTTCTGAATTATGGTTGAATTTGGAAGAAATGGCTGCTTAAAGTCCGGCTTTGCCATCACAGGAATAAATGAAGAAATATATAAATGATATAGAAAATATATTACATAACAGTTTAAATTGTAATAATATTTCAAAATATAACTGTTTTTGCTGTATATTTGATTAAATAAATGCAGCTTTGGTGAGCATAGGAGACTTCTTTCAAAAACATTAAAAAGTCTTACCAACTCCAAACATTTGAATGCTATATATAACATACTCTTATTTATTTATTTACTTTTTTTAACATTGAAAACATTGAATTTTATTTAATGTCAAACGATGTATTCTAAATATTATTAGTCACTTGATTTCTTACCGGAAGTGTTTTATGTAGCATCAAGGGAAAACAGGCAAAAAAGGTGGAATTTAATGGCAGGAGTAAACTGTGGAATGCATGGACGTGCAGCATAATTGATATGTCAAGGCAATGCATGGTGAATAAAATGTGTTTGACCCAACCGCTCCGAACTACAATGAGGGCAACCGGGAGACGATTTCACAGCGTTTAGACAGGCCCAGATCTTTGAAATGAATCCATCTCTGTCTCAGGAGGGGGTGGGGTGGAGGTTTACATTTATGAAAACAAAATTCACAATGTGGGTACGGAGTCATGCCCACTGAAATCCCTCATGGCTGAGGTAGCCATCAGCTTGTCATGTTGAACATGTTGCAGCTATGCTCTCCCTCAAAGGAACACATGTCGATGGGGAGCGGTTTGAATACGTCCCAACGCTCCCCCCACCCCTCCTTCTCGAAGGGATACGGGAAAATAGTGGCACGGCACATGCAGAAACTAGTGCAGTCAAGTCTTATCACATACCACACATAACCATAAAACCGTCCTGCAGAACATCAAATAAAAAGCTAAACGCACATTACGCGTGCCCGCAGCTTTTTAACCATTCATTGATGGTCTGGAATCATAACCAAAAAGTCTCAAACCATGCTTTCAACAGATTCACCATAACACAACACAGAATGCCAAACAAGAGTCCAAATGAAAGGCACAATAGTTGAAGAGATGTGAGCACATCAAATTGGCTTTTCACATTTGTGAATGCAATCAGATGGAATTGTTAGGATTGCCTCAGGCTGAAATGACTATATAACATGTGTAATTTCACATATGACGCCAAGTATTGTCCTTTCATTGTTTCGCCAGAACTGCACAAACCTGCAGCAGACTGTGAACTAGAACTTAACAACCAGTCAGCTGTGGTAAGCATAGTGATGTTATCACCTATAGGGAGAAAAAACGGGACAGGACACATGACAATCTGCACTGTCACAGTTTGGGGCTTATCACTACAGAAATGGGAGAAAACCACAGTCAAGATTACATTATGTAAACTACTTCAGAGCTGAATAAAATTATTATGGGCTGTAACATGATCCATGAAAACACTGAAAGGTCTACAGTTTATATAGTGCACGCATTGAGTCATTTTTAAAATGTAGCGCTAAAGTTCACTGATGCATTTGCAAGAATTTATGTAGAAATATAGAATTAAGATATTGTACAGGTTAGGGAAACAGATACTTCAAATTCATGTATATTTAAATTTAATTTGATTAAAAAATTTACCAGATTACAATAGCCACATTGAAGTATATGAATCCCCCCTCACATATCCAACAGAGCAAAAATCTGCAGATGTTTAACACGGATTTATCTTTTCACAACTTAACGGTGCATAAATGTTACACAAAGGGAATGTGCAGCTTAAAAATTGTGTGCTGTAGCGCTAATGAATCCACAGTAATGAAGGTATACGGCCCGCCGGAGGCTGTGGAGACGTACCTTCAGTGCCATTTGGTGTCATGGAATTGTTATTTATATGTGAGTTGTCGATGTTGGGACCGTTTGGGGACTCACTGCTTCCACTTACTCGGCTGTGTGGACTAGCTAGATCCTGCATTTCCATAGACCTGAGAGGAAGAGACACACAAACGGTCACATGATACTGAATGACACATGTACACACACTCAAACTAACGCGTACATCAAGATCTGAAATATGAGTGATTGTTCAAAATACACAATTAACAATTACATAACACTGACTAAAAATAATTATTATATAATACAATCCACGTATATTTAAAAACCCAATACTCACATTTTTATGAAGCTAAAATAGAATTTTAGATACATGTAAAACAATACCTATCTATTACCTTTACAAACAACATAACATTTCAGAATAACAGCAAAAAAGAGGCTGCACATATAATTTTATATTATTTGAAAAAAAAAAAACATTAATTAACATTATTTAAATAATTAATTAAAAAAATGTGGCTTTCTCAAAAACAAACTACATTAAAACAAGAACATTCCAGCAGCTCTCCAGAGAAATCCACTTAACAAGGGCATTCCCTTGAGGCACATCAAATGACATTTGACACAAATTTAACAATTAATGAGACATCTGATGATTGATTGACTTTCTCATTTCAAGCATTAAAAATTAACCACCACTGGCCCCGCTGCAATTTTCATACATTCATTTCCCTCAGCGATCTCTGATCTGAGGCAGCAATAGCCGGGGCCGTGTGAGAGAGAGAGATGTGTGATTGCGAGGCCTCAAACCTCAACGAGAGCGACTGAAGAGTTCACTAAAGCATGCTGTTTGCTCTGGCGAGCGTCTTAATTGTTTCTTTGTTTATGTACCGAGGGCCACACCACTGAAAACATTATTCTACTGGCTCCATTGAACACTCGCAGGATTTTATTATGCATAGCAAATGGAAGGTCAGGCCAGTGTGCGTCTGCGGTCGGATGTATGTTACGGGAGTTTGTGTGTGATGTGAACGTGGCCACAAAACTAAAACACACATCAGTCTTCAGAAAAGCATTATTGCGCTAATTGCGCCAAAAATGCGATGCCTTGCGTGCCGCTCTGCCAGAATCAATTAGGAATGGTCGTGTCACTGCTATCAACAAACATTTGGATTTTTATGAATAACAAAGAGGAGGAAATAAGAAACGCTTTATCAGCGTAGATTATCATACCTCTTTTTAGCCGTCGTTCTTGATCGGCTATAAAATATCCGTTACAGATGGTCGCAGTTAAAACGGGAGAAAAATAATCCATGCCATAGAGATGTTAAAACTCGACTTGCTTTTCAAACAACGTCTGTTTCTGACACAAAGCTTATATGTCAAATGTGTTCCTTCTCTAACACCACTAACTCTCTCTGTCTTGATTCTTTCACACGTCCAGCAGTTTACAAAAACGTCCAGACACCTTCTCCTAAAGTGTCTCAAGCCGTTGAACTTTGCTAAATAAGTGGCTGCTTTTCAGTGATGCTGCTGGCAGCAAATCAGCTCCCTCTTACCTGAAACTGGACGGACCTCAACCATTTATGTCAAATAGTGTTTTTCCCTCTCTTTCTTTCTCCCTATCCCCTTTTCCACCTGCCAGGACCCTAAAAACAATATCACTCCTTGTTATTTCAGCTCGATGTCTCTGTGAAGAGCCATCCATGACACAATAGACGTTGTCTGAGAAAACATTTTTGTTATTCTCGCACAGAATGGGAAGAGAGGAGTCGATGGAACAGAGAGGCACATTGTCTGTAGGCTCAACCCCTCCACCGTTGTTTCCTCCTTCCAGGTCTTCCCTCCTCCCGGCCGAATGACGGAAAGGTGATTCATCATTGGTCTACGACAGCTGCAAACTGGATTAGTCCTCCCCCAATCAACATGCAAAGCGGCTTAGCCAAGGTAAGCAGGAAAGGGAGGGGTGGGTGACCAGGAGGGGGGGTTAGTTTTGGGCGAGCAAGCCAGGGGCGCCTGCTCGAGGTCGCTGCTGCTGTTGCCTCTGGAAGTGTAAGGAAGGGGGGGGGGGTAAGGCTGAGAGAGATGGGACTTTGTTGAACAGAAGCTAGTCAAGCATGACACCCCTAGCATCTTTCATCTGCAATTGACACTATCTGAAATTTATCTACACTCCCTCTCCAGGCGCACTGACAGTTCCTAATGATGGTCAGGGGGATGACTGGGACTTCACCTGAGGGTTTGGGGGACAAATAGATACTACTGAGTGCATCTTCTACAATAAGTCAGAGTGAAACATATTGGGTGTATCTTGTATAAGAAGTCGGAGTTAAACGTATTGAGTGCATCTTGTACAGTTGGAGTGGAATCTATGGGGCCACATATGTTTTCTATGATACTTCAAATGCCGCTATTACTCTTTTTAGTTGACAATTACGTTCTGCCATCCACTTCTGCACTGATACCTGCGGCGCTATTACCCAATATCAGACCGGAGCCGAGTTGTTGGATCTAGGTCACGGTTATTCGGCCTTTCCACCAAAAATGTCTGAAAAATCCCTGCATGAATTTTTAATGCTGGGCTGTTTTCATGATGTAGTAACCCGAGCTGTTTGGTCTTGGTGTTTTTTGCCCCCCTTTTCCCACAATGGCCGTGCTGTGATGAATAATGGTTAAGTTTTTTCAAAATTTCTCCCTCTCTTGACCCCGTCTAGTCATATTAACACAGTTTTGTGCTCTAAAGTCGTTCTTTACATCATCCTAAGCTTGGGAACAGTACTTTGGCTGTCTATAAAAAGTTCAGCACAATCTGTTTCACAACAAGACAAGGGAGATGAAGAAGGAAGGAAAATAAAGACCTTGCTATGGCCTGCATTCAGCGCCCTGAGCTTACGAGGCATTACGCATGCCGTTCTCACGGCAAAGCCCCTCATCCAGCAGGTGATTTTTCTCCAGGTGAACGGGGAAGGGAGGGGCCGGGGGGCTTTTAAAAGCAAAAACAAGCCCTTGTGCTGTACCGCTAAATATTTATTGTTTAAACAAAAAAGGAGTGCATTCAGCATCTTTGATGTGCGCTTGAATTCAACCTGAACTGAGCTGTCTTTGAAGCTCTCGGGAACAAAGAGCTGCGTTGGAAGTGCCATCAAAAAAGCCAAACACGCTTCACTCACGACTGTTTGCACGGCTTTTTGTCTCGCTTTGCTTATTTCAAGCGCTGCATTTCCATCAGCAAACACCGCCGGGCTTTTAACATTGATCATTGCAGAGCACGCGGGCTGTCTGAGCTGCTCCGACACGGATGAGATTCACCTGAATACTTCAATTCTGATGTAATAACAAGCACGGCTGAAATATTTGGTAGTATTTATTATACTGTGGGATTTTTTTGTCAATTATATTTAAATTCAAATAATATTTTTCAAATTTAAAAAAATTATAATGAAATATTTGTGTCTATTCCCTTTCCCCTGCCTGCTTTCCAGCCACAGTTTACAAGATTGTAATTTTATAGGGCAAGACATGCATGTCTCTTTTTGAATTTCATAGACTATGCAAAACATGTGTTGTAAGTTACTAGTTTTGAAAAACAACGCTTTAATCAAAATAACTTTAAAACAACTAATCCCAACTTAAGCTGGTCAGCTGAATCCACATGGTGGCCCAGGAAAAATAAATCCACTTGCAAAGAATGTCGATGTAGACAACAATTGAACACAGATGTGACTAGAATTAAACACAGTTTACAAAATGCTACACTTCACTGGACTCTGTGAGCATAGAGCAAAGAAATGTGCACCGCCAACAAAACACTGATTACCTTACGCATAAAAAAAGAACAGAATGAGAAATGCGTGCCTGTAATATCAGATGTAATTTTGTTGCAGGTATATGCTTTAAAGTTTTTTTCCCCCTGTAGCTAAATTATGGATTTAAAATTGTGAATGTACTAAAATACTAATAATATGCCTTTAAAATGATATGAAACCTATCCACTTAAGATAATCAATATATACTAATAAATGAGGCCTATAAAATATATATATCGATTATCAAATCAAATGACGCATATTTATGTGGAAACGCACACTTGGACACATATCCATAAAAATCAGTTTGCTTTTTAATTTTTCATTTAAACAGACAATTTAAACTTTTAAAATTTTGTGTAATTAAAATCTTCATTCCGAACACGTGCTGCGGTTTGCTGATAGGCAATTTGTCTCTTCCATTTTGTTCAATCTGACATGGAGCTGAAGCAATGGACAGCGCAGCTACATTAAATCTGTTAATTCTGAGCTCTTCAAGCCGCTAAATTATTTCCAGAAGTTCATCCGCTTTGAGTGTCCACCAGAGAAGATTTAAGGTACACATCTGATCAAATTCCCCCCACCGCAGTGTCACAGAAAAAAAAAGGCGATCACACTGCGAACACGTAAATTGTTACTGAAAAAGCATTAATTTTAATGCATACTTTTTTCTCAGCTTTTAATTTTACAAAAACACTCCTTTGCAATTAATTTAAATTATAAAAAAACTGATTTTACATTCACATTTAATTAATTTTTCCCCTATTTTCTTTAATTCACAACACTAAAACCTGCATCTACACAGACATCCTAAAAGCAAAAAAAAAGACACTCAGGTTTAGCTCATCCTCTGCTCCTCTGCTTAAGTAAACAAACTCCTTGATTACATGTAAACAAACACAAAGGATTTGTGAATGTAGAAGAGCCGTGATCAATTGAGCTTCTCAGCCCTTATTTCCTTCTCCCTGAGCGACATTTTCCTGAGACCAACAGTGGCATGTTAACAGAATAACACTCTACTGTATTTAGTAAACAACTAATCGCCACAAACCGTTTCCGCTGTCTCTATCTCATAAACAGTGGAGCGCAGCAGTTTCAATTAACCCTGTGTCTTTCACCGCGCACCGTTTCCAGCTCGGCCGCACACATACGGAACGCATTGGGCCCTCGGCAAACAACGGCACGTCGTGGGGCTGAACGCATGAGGGCTTATCGGAGAGAGCTTAATGCAGTCAAACTTATGCCTTATTAAAACAAATACAGTGTGTAAACAGTCCAAATCAAGCAGCCCATTATGAGGTAATTAGATCAGCGTGGTTATTGTGTGAAAGGAACACAGAGAGGGTGGCTGGAGGCAACACCGTATTAACACACTCTGGAAAAAAAACAACGCGAGCCGGGAAACAGCTGCCGTGGGATGGCTTTTCAATTATTATAAAATAAAATCAGATTTAAAAAACAATTTCCAGTGCTTAGTTACTAAATTAATGCACAGAAAGTCAAAACTAAAGTGAAAAGAATATTATCCATTTTGAGAAAGTCCTGCATAATTTTATCAAGTTAAAACAAAATGCTAAATTCTCAAAGAAACTTCCTCATCCTCGAATAGAAAACTACTCTTTCAAAAATGTACGGGTGTCTTACAAGACACCAATCTGCCTGTCTGTCTACCCTAAAGCATTCCTGCCTGCAGCAGATGGCATTGGATGTCAACTGCTAAAACTGAACTGGTTTTGTTTATTCTGCCAGCTGAATAGAATCTGGGGTTTTACTTGCTGGATGAAAAATAGAAACTTATTATCTAGGACTCAAAATGGGGTCATTGTTTACAATGCAATCTCTTATTTCATTGCCTTGTACACCTGTTTTAAACAATCAAAAAGTAGTCCTCACCAGAGGGCTGAGGAGACGTAAAAAGGTGAATTTGAAACGGCTGAAGGTGTGAATCAGGTGCGTGAGCTCTCAGGTGTGAGAGAGAGTCACTGGGGATTTAAATCTGAGCGGCAAACGCTGAAAGTGACATGATGTGTCTTAAAACTGTTTTAGCTGTTTCTGTATTTTATAAGGAATTTTATGTTAAAATACACAGTGTGTATTCATTTAAATTTTTGAAATGGGAAATTTGTAGGAAGGTGAACTCAAAATAGTATACAGCATATTGCTTTTTAAAAAACGAGTAAATGCTTTATATGTATAAACAGCAATTAGCTTTTATGGACTTTGATATCTATGTTATAAAAATAATCTGCCAATATATACTACAGCAATATAATTGTTGTACCTATTGAAAATGGTGTTCCTGGTTTTATTTTTATATATTAAAGTCTTTTATTAAATGTAATAAAGTAAACCGACACTATTGAGGATTTAGCAGTACATTAAGTGTAGATTTAAAATAATAAAAATAAAATACAATTTGTTGAGAGATAACTTTATAATGTTGCCAGTTTTGAAAGACTGCAATTTTGTCATTTAAACAACTAACAAACATAAAAAATCAGAAGGCGTTTTTGAAAATATTGTAATTTATATAATTTAATAATTTAATCTTGATCTTGATTATGTGATCACAGCGGCAAATACCCATGTAACTAAAAATTACATAACAAGTTCAACATGGGACGCGTAAAATAATAAAAGCAGAAGAAAAGACTAATCAAAATAGTACTCACTACAATTATGGTAGAATCCTTGCACTTTTTCTTTTATTCCTCCTTTTTTTGCAATCTTCCTTTGAGTGTCTGTCCGTTCCAGAGCAAATAAAGATTTTTTTTTAAAGAAACTTCTCTCAGAGTTGACTTTAAACGCGCAGATTAGCGATAAAAGACAACTTTTTTCTTTTTCATTTTAAGGGTGAAAAGTCATGGAGTCCTGTGCTAGATCTCAAGAGACAGACTCCGAGCAAGAACGAGAGTTGTCCGATTACTGCTGCAGGCAGTGACTAGCTAGTGTCTGAGGAAGAGAAAAAAAAGAGTGAAAGAGAGAGAGCCGGTTGAGAGAGACAGAGAGGGAGGGAGGGAGCATGCAGTTTGAAAGCGCAGAAAGTTGCTCGCTTCTCTCTCTCACAGGAAGACTTTAGTTTGGAGGAGGCACTGGGGAGTTTTCTTCACACCAGTCCTCCATATGTCATTCACTCACAGCTTTAAGCAATATAGCCTTCCTCTAGATTGTATCAGTGATCCTAAGACAATGAAACGGCAGATCCTGCATGCATCTCTGCTAGTCTGCTGGATCCTGTGGCTCTGCACACACACAGCCCCAGGGCACAGCTTTTTTTCTTTCTCTCACTCTCCTCTCTCTCTCCCGTTTATTTTTATTTTCTTCTTCCCACAAACCGGTTCTTTTTTGTGGCTGATTCTTTCTGGTCCATGACAAAAGGATCCTAGTAGGTATGCATTAAGTAAATATAGTTTGTAAATGATGGAGATGATTTTATTGGAGCAAACTGGCTCGTCCGATCAGCGTTATAGTGGAAGCCCTCCATCAACAAGTAGACTGTTCACTGCTGTTTGCAAGGTAATGACTGCCGTCTGTCTGCTCCAGCTTATTACTTCATTTGTTTCCAAAGTTTACCTTCACTGCTCCCTCACAATGGAATACTACCAAATCTATTACATAAAGAAATGCATTCCTATTGTGGATTGTTGTGAATCTCTCAATATAACATATATGTATATATACATTTACATTGAAATAAAGATACATACACATTTATTAAAATATAACATGCAATTTCATTTATTTTTAAATTTAATTAGATAGATAGCTAGATAGATAGCCAGATATGTTAAAATATAATATATATTTTTACGTGTACCAATATATATGTGCAGCATATGTTTATATATATATATATATATATATATGTGTGTGTGTGTGTGTGTGTGTGTGTGTGTGTGTGTGTGTGTGTGTGTGTGTGTGTGTGTGTGTGTGTGTGTGTGTGTGTGTGTGTGTGTGTGTGTGTGTGTGTGTGTGAGTGTGTTACATTATTACGACCATTAACATGTACAGTATATGTAAATGATCATATATTAACAAACATGTGCATATGTGTATATTATACATTATATACATATAATGTATATAAAATATAAGTATATATAACAATATAAGTAAATTTATTTTATACAAAAATAATAACAAGAACATACACACACAAACAAACAAATGTAAAGTGGATTTCTATTAAAAATATAAAAAATATATAAATATAATAAAGAAATACGTAATTAAGTAGTTTTGTTTGTTTGTTTGTTTGTTTTTAACCTGTAAAATTATGGGGGAAAATTACTTTTTTAATTGGACTTACAATACGGTGAAAATAATAATTCAATTTTTCAATGAATTTATCAAATATAAATAAATCTCTAAACAATTTGTTCTATTAACGAACAAAAGCAGCATGTGCCTTATTTTATATATAGGCCAATATTAAAAAAAATGCCCAAATAAGCTACAAGGTGGCTAAAAGGACAAACACACACTCACAAACTTACTCAGACACCTTCATGATGCTGGTGTGTCGCAATGAAATGGACTCAGCAGCCATATATGGGACAGCAGGTCAAACCTCTGCTGTTCACCTCAGTATAAATAGACCCGAGCTTGACTTTTCCTCATCTAGATGTGGTGCTACTAAAGCAGTTGTCATGCAAATGCACAGGCGTTTACGCTACAGATGTGCCTACAGGTAAAAGCCGGCGTTTCACATTTCAGCCTGAGAAAATTAAATATATTGCATTTTGAAGAGGCTCTTGATAACTCAATAGACTAATAAATGCAGAGGGGATCTCAAGTAACTATTCACCGTAGCTGAGGGGTTTATACGCCAATCGAGTTATAACCCCCTCTCTCGCACATAAAATTAACTTTCAATGTAATTTTGCAGATATTTTAAAATTGCACAGCATAATTATCCCAAGTTGTTTATGTCTCCCAAGCAAACACTTTCAATTTCCCCTAAGCAAAGCTTTAACGTCAATGGAAAGGTATGTTTCACATTACTGTACCATAACTATAAATAGCACAATATCAGGTGAAAGATCTCTCATAATATTTAATAAGACTGAGATTAAGATTCTGAGAGATGTATCGACTCATTAACACGAAAGGCCATAAATAACTAAACTAAATTCATATATTGGGAAAATAAACAAGTTGCTAGTTTCAAAGTATAAAGCTAGTTTCAAAGTTCTGATAATATGGTTTATCATATTGTGTAATACTGTTGTGTGAGAATATTCAATTATATTTAGTTCTGAACTGCAAATTACTGTATGTATTTTGGAATTAAAAATACGAAATAATTAATAATATATAAAACAAGTACAAGTATCTATTTTTTATTTGTGTGTATTGATCCTAAATCTGAGAGCCTAAATCTAGGACTTAACAAACTAGGCCCTCTAGACTTAAACACTTAGCAAAACGGCCCTTTAGAATTAGACAATCAAGCTTGCAATGTTCCTATTATGTGCCCGTGATGGACTTAACAAAGATGCATTGATAGTCCTAGACTGACATCAGTGCTAAAACATTACTTGCCAAAAACTATATCAAGCTAGAAATATGAGAAGTGGGTAAGATTAAAAGTGAAGCCGTTCTTTATTAAGGATTATCTTGATGGGACCCTGCAGTCTTACCGGGAGGCTGCAGAGATGCCTGCTTGAAATCTAGACACATGGGGGATCTACTGTGTCCTGCATTGCACCGAGGGTTATCAAGAAATTATGTCACAAATGCATAATTATGCTATGATTCATGCATTGCCCACAGCTGAGCCACTAGAAGCAACTGGCTGAAGTTGAGCTACTCATTACTCACTAAAGTAATTCAGCTGAAAGACAATAAATGGATGCCCCGACGGAATGTCATTATTGTTATTGTATAGCACAATTACACTTCTTCAAACTATGAGCAATTTCTGTTTGAGAAAACTGAGAAAATATGCAGTCTTTGTGATGCTAATAATGCTAATGCTAACCAACACAACAACACTGGTTGTTTGCAGTCTGCTACCAGAGTGTTTACACAATGTCACACTTCGAGGAGATCGAGTTGCTTTTTCTGCCCGTCTCCCAGAACATAAAACTCTAAAGCTTCCCCCAAGATACGAAACCCGAACTTCAGTTTGTGCCTAATGAAAACAACTTTTTACACATTTTACATAATATTTACCTACTAACGAGAGGGGAAAATAATTCTGGGCCTCTAAATTCATGTCCCTGACAGGAGGAGGATGGGAGAGTTGGCTCTGTGGAGATTTTACCAAGCCGTACAAGCAGCTGATACTGGATATTTACTTCATTCTTTAAAGGGGTCTTTTCATAGTGAGCACATTTTCTGCTTCGAATAACCAAGCTACAAAAACGTGTCTTTAATGACAGAAAATGTAAAAAAGGCAGCTAGGTGAAAACTAAAGCACAATTTTTATGTGCTAAACTCTTGCAGAACTGACTATTGACACCTATGGTATAAATCAACACTTCCTAAACAATGAATGTTTTACTATTACTTTAAAAGATAATTCACCAGGGAGAAAAGAAAAGAGTTACTTACAAATCAAAGACAATTTAATGGCATATTTAGCATGAGTTTATGCAAATAAACTCATAAAATCCATTTAGCAAATTATATCATCTTATTATATCATCTGTACAGTAAAATTGAGGTAAACAGTAAAATAAGACAATGTAAATAATATGCAGTGTTGATAACAGTCTATTGTGTTTATATTGTCTTATGTACATATTCTTATTGTCACTTTGTGGGCTGATTTTTTATGTTTTTTTGAAAGGAAGAAATTAATTTAATTCAGCAAGGATGCATTCAACTGACCAAAAGTGACAGTAAAAATATTACTATTTCAACCAATTCTGTTCTTTTAAACTTTCTATTCAAACAAGAATTCTGAAAAAAAATGGTTTCCACAAAATATCAATCTGCACAACTGTTTTCAACATTGATAATAATAAAACATGTTTCTGGAGCAGCAAATCAGCATATCTGAATGATTTCTGAAGGATCATGTGACACTGAAGACTAGAGCAACGACTGCTAAAAATTGAGCTTTGCATCACAGGAATAAATTACATTTTAAAATATATTTAAATAGAAAATAGTTACTTTAAATTGTAATAATATTTCACAATATAGCAGTTTTTACTGTATTTTTGAACAAATTAATGCAGCCTTGGTGAACATATAAGACTTCTTTCAAAAACATTTTACCGAGTGGTTTAGTTATGACGAATAAAGACAAATAAAAAGGATTCTAATTGTTAATCTGAAAAACTCAATCCAGTTCTGTTGCATTCAGAAGTAATGGGCAAAGCTAAATTCAAACACAATGTACGAGACGTTTTATGGATTATTCTACTCCATCAGTGGGTGTTTTTCTCTCCTCCTGCCTGATCCCACAGACTGCACCATCAATCTCCAAAACTACATTTGCTGATCCAACCTGCAGTGCTTAATTTCAGGAGAACCAATCAGACGGAATCTGCTCGACAGAACACCATACCTACTGTTCAAAAACCGGCTTCATTTGACTCCAGGGCAATCTTTGATGATGATGACGAGTTGTCACCACAATAAAGATTTCGACAGCACAGACAGATAATTATAAAGCCCCCTAAGGTAAATTAGTAGCAAGCAAAGTGCTTTCAAGTGGTGAATAAAAGCTGCAGCGAAGCTCCATTTCTCTATAAACAAACATCACGTTCATCTGCTAGAACTAATGGAAGTATGTTCATACTCAATGCCTTTGAAACAACTGGATTTCTCCTCATCGGAATAATTCAGCCCGTTAACCTCAAAAGAGTGCTGAATAAATCGAAATTTGCAATCACGGGAAAGACAAACTGGAGAACAACCAAAAAGATGATACATATGTTTCATATTCAGTTAGTTACATTCATTCGATTGCAACTCATCAGTGTGAATTTCCAACTACAATGATGTTTGTACTTTGAAAAATCAGAGACGTAAAAAACATCAATGCCGACAGTGTGTTTGTTTAAGAGCGGCACAAAGGACACTTCTACCCATGAGTGCACTGCAGGCCGTGCTTTATGAGGATCCAAGCACACCTGGTGAAGTTCTATGAGGGCCCTCTGATCCTCAAGAAGCCAGTTTATTACTCTCTGAAAAAACACCAAAAACAAGCGAACTACAGAGACCTATTACTCAGAAAGAGACATCACAGGATCATGGTTATATACAGGACATACTCCCTACTGGAGTGTTTATTTAAATGCTGTACTAGGACCATTGGCTGTCGTTAAAAAGAAGAGAAAAATTGCAAGGTTTGAAGTAACTTCAGCTGTTTATGTTTTCAATCAAGAGTGCACTCTGGACAATGCATTTAAAACAATGTTAGTCCATTCAATGTCCTGGCCGTATTTCCACTGTTTTGGCAGTGCTGATGTTGACAAACTAAACTACCAAATAAGCTGCAGGTGCTGTAAGTCATATGAAACCACACAATGCCTCAGTGTAGAAATCAAGCACTGTCTACATCAACTAAAAGAGTGGCATCATGTGCTACAAAAAATGTGCATCATGTGCTATTTTTTTTTTTAAGAAATTATTTAAGAAATGAATACTCTTTGATCAAAATGTTACAGTAAAGACTTTGTTCAGATCCAATTTGAATAAATGCTGTTAATTTAAACTTTCTAAAAAGATCTTGGATTCCACAAAAATATTAAGCAGCACAACTATGAGGAATGTTTCAGATTGTATAATATATGCATATTAGAATGATTTCTGAAGGATTATATGACAATGAAGACTGGAGTAATGCCTGCTAATATTCAGCTTTGCAACACAGGAATAAATTGAATTTCAAAATATAGTGAAATAGAAAATAGCAACTTAAAACTGCAATAATATTTCACAAATTACTGTTTTACTGTATTTTTGATCCAGTTTAAATGCAGGTGAACATAAGACACTTTTAAGAACCCTTAAAAAATCTTACAGAACCTAACTTTTGAATGGTAGTGTGTGTTATTTATTCATTTATATGAAAAGCGTAAAAAACATGAACACACACACACACACACACACACACACGTGTGTTTCTCTGAATTGTGGTGACTTTCCATAGACTTCTATTACTTTTATACTCACCAAACGATATTTTCTCTCCCCTAACCCAACCCTAAACCTACCCCTTACAGAAAACCTGTTTGCATTGTTACATTTTCAGATAAACATAATTTACTATTTTTTTCTTTTCTTTTTTTTTTCCTCGTGGGGACCGCAGGCCGTCCCCACAATGTCAAAAATTTCAGGTTTTACTATCCTTGTGGGAACATTTGGTACACTCTCTCACACACACCATTAAAAAAACAAACATAAAAAAAAAAACTTTTGAATGGTACAGTGTGTATATATATAATATACACATAAACCACAACTGGAATCTTAAATTTCTGAATGGGAAAGTCTGCTTGACTTAAATTTAAATCAGCTGCGCCCTAAAATACCAATATGTTTCGTAATAAATTTTCAGGCCCCCTTCTAATGACTCCGAGCAAGCATGCCGGGCGTCCATAGGAACATTTGTCAGCACTGGCCCAACTGTCTTGGTTTTGTTCAGAAATGTGGCATTCCCAGCCTTCACAGCTGCCTCCCCCAGTTGGGTCCAGGTCAGCAGAGTGCCGCGGCCAGACCGCCGCTCCCTGGCCCCCGGAATGGGCTCTCCCCTGCAGAGAGGACACTTCGGCTCTCAGGCGGAGAGATTAGTTTCAGGCCAGCAGAACTCCCAGTGGGGGAAGAGCACTGAAACTACAGAGGTTAGAGCCACTGCTTCCTTCCAGCCGGCTGACATTTGTGAAGCCAGGAGCCCACATAACAAAAACACATTAGGCAAATGTCTGGTTGGGGTTGTCTGTTTAAATTGGCCAGATGAAAGCCACTTTGATTGGGGCACTGCCATTCTGCACAATGGCAGCGGGCAGTTCCAGGGAAGGGGCAGGCGCATGGAAGGAATGCAAGAGGGAGAATACGACTGCGTCTCGGCGTAAGTGAGAAATGGATCCGTGTGCGCCTCAGCGGGTAGTGTAAATGTGCTAGATGATACCACAGCTTAGAAAAGTGCAGCCTCATTGATATGTAGGCATCATAGGTTAAAGCAATGCAGGCATTGTGAAAGGCCTTTTGTTCTAAACATAAGTTTTCTCTCAGTATAAAACAACTACTTCATGGTTTATTAAAATACATTTTAGTACACAAAAAAAAACTTTACCCACCCTGTGGTAATGATATTAATTTTTTTTTTTCTTTAAAAAAGATGCTTTTTCAAGCACATTTAAGCAAAATATATGCTTAATTCTTATTATACACATACACACACACACACACACACACACACACATGTATATATATTTAGGAAATGTATGTAATATATATTTATATATTTATTCATACATACATTCATACATACATACATACATGCATACATATATATATATAAATATATATATATATATATATATATATATATTACTGCCAAATCGATTAATCACATCCAAAATAAGTTTGTGTTTACATAATATGTAATGAATATCAAATATAAAATGTGTGTGTGTACTGTGCATATTTATATGTATATATAAATATAAATATACACACATACTTTACATGTGTATATATATATATATATATTTAATATGTGTAATATATATTTATATAAAAGAAATCAAGAAATTATATATAAAAGAAATTATATATATATATATATATATATATATATATAAACACACACACACACAAAATCTGCAATAAAGTTTTAGACAAAACTTTTTTGGGCCACTATACTATTGGTTTTTCTTTCACATTAAAATGGTTTTGAATTTATAAAACGTCTGGGAAGCGTCTTCGGGCCTACCAATTCTGAGGAAGCATCTAGAAACAATCTGTACTAAAAATATTTCCACACTTGCTCTTCAGGAAGTATAATTAAATCACGCAGGACTGCTTACCATATATAATGGCAGGGTTGCTATTGGGCGGCAGATTTCATTTTTAACTCTAGTTTAGACGTTTAACAGCTGAACTCCTCTGGCTCTTTCTTTCTCCTTACGTATATGCATTTAAAATAACGCTTGGATTATCTGAATATGGAATGCCGTTCGTTTTATAGGACAGGAAGATGCTGCAGCGGCCCCTGAAGTGTGTGAACTATTAGCAGCTTGCCTGGCCAGTGGTTGCCTCCCATCATGCTGGCGTCATATAAAGTGACTTGAAGCATGACCAGAAGTTCAAAAATAACCAAAGGTTAATAACAGTTTAGGACTATCCATGAGAGAGAGAGAGAGAGCAAAGACACATGCTAATAGCATCCCCCGATGAGGCCTAACTCCCCGTGACTCCGGGCTCTGGGTCTCATCTACTTAATTGACAAAACTCGCAAAGACAGTTGCCTTTACTTACAATAAAAATCTAGCACCCCAACTTTGTGCAGACTTTTTCAAGGGGCAAGTCCACCAAATACACTTCACATTAAAACGCCGCAGTGACAAAGTCACAGTTTCTGGACTGACGTGCCAACTTTCCATGTTTATTTCCTTTTCGTGCAGTGCTCAGAAGGTGATTTCCTCTTTGAGGAAATGGAAATTGCCTAGTGGGACTTTAAGCTGAACTCTTCAAAAATATGTCAAACCTTGTCTTCTATATATCTAGGCCTCTCAATGATTGACATGATGCCCAAAAATCCCATCTCAACACCAGTGGGGTATCGTGGACATACTCAAAAGAGTAACAAACTTAAAAGTAAAGCCTCAATATGCAGGAGACGTTCATTTCCAGATGTATACATTCTGAACTTTCCTCACAAACACATTTCTGCACACCAAAACCGCAGGGAAAGGGCTTTTATTGCTCGGTTGCATGTAGTATACTTGCTCCATGACTTCACTGGGGTGTATCATATCACCGCGTCTGAATGGGATGTGCAGGGTGGATTCCTCGTAATGGACACGCCGGAGAGGAAAAGTTGTTTCAAAACAGCATTTGAAGTTCACCTGATGACACATCCTCTTCACAGGCCCTTGTCGACCTCTGCCTACTGTCACAGCCTATGGAAATGTGACAAGAAAACACCGACAGGAAGCAGTAATCAAGGCGAGGGGACCGCCGTCATGGGTGACGCATAGATTCGGAGTGAAATGTGTTTTGACGAGCAAAGAACTGAGGAAAAAACAGGCCATAATGGAGTTTTGACACCATTGTGAGAAATGCTTCCATTAAAATATGGGCTCACAGAATCCCTGCTGCTCTTCATTTGATTCGTATGACTAAAATGTTTATGCGAGATGTTGAGTCACACTTTTATTTTGTGGAAAAACACACAGGGAAAGAAAAAAAGATGATGCCTGGCCAACTTGAATGCCTTCAGACAGGGTTATAAAATCCTCTGCATCCAATAACATTAGCAGGCTGTCCGTATGCCGAGGGCTTGGCTTTAATAAATGATGATAAACGAAGAGAAGGATGACTAACTTTGCACTCAGATGGCTAACATATGATTCGGTCTACGCACTGCCACAATCAGCTAAAAAGACGCTCATATGAAAAAAAAAATGGATTTGTCATAAATTTCAAAACAAGAGTATTGAAGGACTTGATAAAATGTGTCGTGAATGCTACGTTGCATTACCATCGTCAATTCCTTAACAACAAATCAGCGCAAAACATAATTTTTTAAACAAACATTAAGTAAAGCGATATCCAAAGTCTCGTCGTGAAACATCTGAGGGGTATAACTCACGGCTCACAGCAAGATTGATCTATAAATAAAGAAGCGTACCATGGTAACACTCCCTGCCAAGTCTCGGTTACACGACTCGCAACTTTTTATAGGCCGCAAAAACTTCCTGTTGCTGTGGATACAATGCAGAAGAATAGTCCAGGATTTGGATGTGAAACAGGTAGGACTGGTCAGGCCAATTAGAGGAGCCATTTGCTTGAATGAAAGCTACCAGAGGGACATTCAGGGTAATTGGGGGTTTGTTCATTCACTGGGCTGGAATTGTTCTCCCTCTCGGCCGCACCTGGCTTAGACTCACTAGAAGAATGGAAATGACATCCAGCTTCAGTTTTAATGGCTACTCAGAAGAGACAGCTGTCATTTCTGTCTTTAGATGCATATTAGAACAGTGGATTAGCGAGGCGAGGCTCTTTTGGAGATGGAAAAAGAAATGTAAAAGAACATTTTAACAGTAAAAGTCAAAAGCCTGCTAATTGTGGTATCGTAAGTTTTCTTACTATATACTGTGCAAATCAGTAATAGATCTAACAGGACATTTCATTTTATGGTGAAATACTGTTCACTGTACAGTTTTTCAAAGTGAAAAAGAATAAAGGTCTTTGCACACTGAGTTCGAAATTCTCGTCCGACATTTTCGCATGTTAAAAAATAAATACGTCCTCACGTTGTGTCAATCACGTTTACACACTGCCTCCGAAACTTTCGTCCGTCATAAAAATTCGGATCGGGTTCGATTTTCTGCGTTTTCGCATCCGTAGCAAGCATTTTGATAGGAAAGGATGACGAATACGAAAAATGAAAAAAACACATTCGGAAATTTCGGACTCAGTGTGCAATGACCTTTAGTCATCTTAGAATTTACAGTCTTTTTTGTAATAATATACTGTATATATATATATATGGTGTTCCTGTGGCTCAGTGGTAGAGCATTGCGTTAGCAGCGCAAAAGGTTGTGGGTTCAATTCCCAGGGAACACACATACTGATAAAAAATGTATAGCCTGAATGCACTGTAAGTCGCTTTGGATAAAAGCGTCTGCTAAATGTAAATATATATGGAAGTTATGTGTATTAGGGTTTTATGCTACAACTTAAGTTGGTAAATTAATGTTTTTTGCATTATTTTAATGTGATTTGTGTTAATATGATGGTGTTTTGCATTTGTATGATACTGTGCACTTTCTATATATTAGTGTTTAATATATATAGATGCAAATTTCAAGGAGATGCTATTATCATTAAAATGTCATTATTTCCACTAAACCATTTTTTTCTGTGGAACACAAAAGGAGAATTTTGTAATAATGTGCTAGTAGCTCTTTTCCATTAAACAATGAATAGGGACTAAAGCTTTTAAGCGTTAGAAAGAACACAAAAGCACCAAAAAGAGATCACATTTAATCAAGGGATCACAAGTAATGAGTAAAATTTGCGTATTTTATTAGTATACTAAGTGTTCTGAATTTTTCTGTGTGGGAAACAGACTGAAATTTATGTTGTTATTCCCTGATAAACCACCTGTATTATTAGGAACTAAAAAGCGATCATGAACCAATTTCAGTGAACAAAATTTCAGGCCGTTCATCACACAAAATCACTTTATGACTTCAGTTAACATAAAATATAGTGCACAAGTCGACCAATTCTATGATGCTTTAATTTTTTGAAGCTTCAAAGCTCCAGTCCTCATTCCTTCATAACTGCATGGAAAAGAATAACCACTACATTATTAAAAATGCGTCCCGTTGTGTTGCACAGAACGGGTTTATGAGGGTGAGTAAAATATTTTGGGGTGACCTTTAAGTAAATGAAGTCTTTGACAAAGTGAAACCTCACCTATTCTCTGTCTCTTGAGGTTCTTTTGCATTTACCGGCATGACGAATGACCCATCACATGATGACTATGCTATTTACAAAATTACAAGCTAGCTGAAATTCTGTCTCACCAAACGGCTGCTCTGGGCCTGAATAATTGATCAGATATTGAAAAGCTCTAATAAAAGGAGGCAGCCTGCTATGCAGTCGACATTCTTGTCTTCGGCCGCTATAGACACATCTCTAATACATGAAGGAAAAGGCTGATTAGGCAGAAGAGTGCAAATGTTGTTCCTTATTTTTATCCCTCCAGGAGAGCAGAATTTGAAATAGAAGATTAGGTTACCGTGGTGCAATCTGTCATGCTAAGAGAACACGCCCAACCGGTGCCAACGCCAACTAGTTAAGAGCTCCCTGCTGCATGGAGTAACACGATCAGAACAAAACAGCATATTTATGACATACTGTAAACAGCATAATGCGCAAATATAAACAAACTTTTCTCATTTTGTCAAATGAAAATATTAAAAGATGTTCAGTACAAAAGATTTTTGTTTTTCATAAAAGAATAAACAGATAGACCCCAACACAAAACGATAAACACTGAATTAAAGATTACTGAGCCATGCCACCTCATAAAAACAAAGCCTGTCAGAGGTCAATGTCTCTTAAAATATCAGATGATTTGACTTTATGACATTACAAGATTCAGTTTGGAAAATGTCATGCGGTGTGACTCCCCATAAACTTTTGAACAGGGTTATTATTGTTAATTGTTATACAATTGTTATACAATTAATTGTTAACAAAATTTCATTACTTCGATAAAATAATAAGCATTTAAATAAAATAAAATAAAATTAACTAAATAAATAAGCATTTACTGAAATAAAACAAAATAAAATATTAAAAACTTGTTTTATTTCAGCTAGTTGCCAAGGCTAGCTGTCATTTTCTTTTAGTTTAAGTTCAAGTAATAAAATAACTAAAACTAAATGAAAACTAAATGGAAACTTAAAAACTATAAAGACTAGTAATTAACTAAATTAAAACAAAAACGAAATAACAAAAACTATAAAAGTATCTCAAAAGATTTTTTTATTATTTTTATTATAATTTTTTTTTTTTTTTTTTTTTTTACAATTTTAATCATTAAGACGTGTGATTAAGATATGATACTGGATGGTTACACCACATTTTTTCCTGGATTTTTTTTTTCTAAAACATACACTTGTTTATGTTTTTTTTTTTTTTTGAGGAAATGCCACAGAAGAACCACTTTTAGTTCCCTTTTAGTGAACAATTCCTAAAAAAACCTTTTTTGTTCATAGTGTAAAGAACATTTAAAAAACCTAAATAGCCCTTTTCCACTATAAAGAACCTTTTGTGGAATGGAAAGATTCCCTGGATCTTATAGGTTCTTCATGGAAACACAAATGCCAATAAAGTACCTTCATATTTAAGAGTATATGAAACCAAGAAAAATACAAAAAGAACATTAACACAGGTGATATCAACTATATTTTTCCTCTTTTTTCTTAATTGTTGATACTTGTACATCACTAACCCACAGTTTTGCTTCCACGCCGTGTAAACTGACCAATCCTGCCTCAATTTGACCCCGAGGACAGCCACTCGCAGCATCCCTGACCTGCAACACCATCAGCTGTGGTCTCTTAAATAAATTGTACCTTTTACCAAAGCAAAAGGTGATGAATTGAAAAAAATTTAGCAGCGCGATCAATTATTCACGTTGTCTTTTACTCAAATCAGCTCTTGATGAATAATTAAAATTAATCTCATTACAGGAGATTTCATTATGAGATAATTTAATTAAATGAAAGCCCAAGGATCTCAGACGTTTGTGAGACACGGGTGCTCGCGGTGCTTCTTTAATGGGCTGAGGGGGGCACAGGAGTGGGAGGGTACACACATGGGCACATACATTATTTAATGGCTTCTTATAAATAAAGACAAATCAATAATAAGTTGTCATCTCATCAATGTCTTGAAAGCATTCCAGAGCCACGGCTTATCAGCTGGGCTACATCACCCATCTGTCTTATAAAACATACTAATAGTTTAGTACTTTAAAACGATATGCCTATGCATCAGGGCTAAATGCATGTGAAAAACGACAGCAACGAAAAGAAAAAGCTCCTTTTCCGCCGAGGTCAAATGAGCCTCTACGAATTATGAAGGGTACAACTTGTACATCTGATCCGAAAAATAAATGATATCACGGTCTTGTGGGAGCCATTAGGAAGCTTTCTTTGTGGGGAGATTTTTTGCATGTCTTGTCTTCAGGAGCACTTAAGAAGCAGAGGAATTCCTCGGAGCCTGTGATATACATCTAGGTAATGTTCCGGCTGAAGCCATTTTGTGCCATCCAGATATCAAGTGTTAAAGGTTTTTCACACACTCACACACACACTCGTCCACATCACATTATATCATAAAACAGGTGGATTTAGGTTGAGTCACAAAACCTCACGTCACTCATATAGCAGAGGAATGTTTGAATGAATCACACGTGACTGAGAATGTCACGCCATGACACATTACAATACCTGGATAGTGTTACAGGTAATCGTGTTTTAATCGTGTACAGGTTCAAAAGAAAAACTTGAAAAGGGAATTTGGCCTGATTTCCTGTTTAAAAGTAAATAACAGCTTTAAAATACTTCTCAAATATAAAGATTCTGGTCAATTCCTGCATTCAGGGGTCAAATATTTCTGAATACTTACCTTTGTACATGGCGATACTGAATAACTGACCACTCATCCGGTTTCCAACAAAGCTGATCTCTCGGTCTCCCCATGACCTCTGAAAGAAAGACAATAACATTATTTAAATCATTAAATATAACATTTATTCATTTATCTGTAAAATAGACAAGTGCCTCATGCTAACTAGAGATTAAGTTCCCTGAATTGGTGTTCTTTTTCTTTTCACAAAACAAAACAAAACAAAAAATTGAATCAAATTAAAACGTTAAATAAATTGTGTTAAAAAGCATAAAAATATAAATAATATAAATATTATTAAATATTAGCTTAAAATATTAAGTTAGAAATGTTTTTTTTTTTTTTTTTTTTTTGCAATAATGGCAGCCTGACTATACATTACTAAACATAAAACTCTGAAAGAAAGGCAATAGCATTATTAAAACTCAAATTAATAATTCATTAAATATATAACATGTATTCATTTATCTGTAAATAGGCAAGTGCCTAAGTAGACATTCAGTTCCCTGAATTGGTGTTCAATGTCCCTGGATACTCCACTGTCTGTTTCTTTTCACAAAACAAAACAAAACAAAACAAAACAAAACAAAACAAAACAAAACAAAACAAAACAAAACAAAACAAAACAAAACAAAACAAAACAAACTAAAAGCAAACCAAACCAAAAGCAAAACAAAGCAAAGCAAAACAAAACAAAACAAAAGCAAACCAAAACAAATCAAACCAAAAGCAAAACAAAACAAAACAAAACAAAACAAAACAAAACAAAACAAAACAAACAAAACAAACTAAAAGCAAACCAAACCAAACCAAAAGCAAAACAAAACAAAACAAAACAAAGCAAAGCAAAACAAAACAAAACAAAACAAAACAAAACAAAAGCAAACCAAACCAAACCAAATCAAACCAAACCAAACCAAAAGCAAAACAAAACAAAACAAAACAAAACAAAACAAAGCAAACTAAAAGCAAACCAAACCAAACCAAAACCAAAACTAAACTAAAAGCAAAACTAAACCAAACCACATCAAATCAAAACACAAAACAAACTAAATCAGAGCAAAACAAAACCCACAGCACAAAACAATTAAAAATTGATTACTGTAAAATGAAAAAGTAAAATAAATAGTGTTAAAAAACATAAAAATATAAATAAATAATTTTAAAAATATTAAGTTAGAAAGGTTTTTTTTGTTGCAATAATGACAGCCTGATTATACATTACTAAACATAAAGGTTTAAACTTTACATATACGACACCATTTATATAAAGTTGAATATATACTACATATTAAACACATACTTATTTCATTTCTTCATAATAAGGCATGGTAAATGAAAATCCTTGAATGATACGAGGCAAAGGACAATAAGCTTTTGAATTTCATTTCAGCATAATGTATATTCAGGCACAGGCTTCAATTTAAAAGAGGAAACCATGACCATAAACATTAGCATTTTGTGCAAACAACTGCGTAATTTGTTTAGCCTCATAATAAGCTGGAGATGGCATACAATGAAAGAAAGCCTTTTGGTTTTAAAATGAATAAAAATTGATTGCGTCCCAATAAAAAACGAATTGGCAGAGTGTTAACTGAATTGCACTCAAACGTCTGTAGCAGTCCCTGGTCGCTTTATTGTGTGCTAATGCAATAGAGCACACTTAGCAATAAATGCATCTTTCTGATGAGCTCGGAGAGGTTTTCCAAAATGGCCTGATGAAATTGTCCAAATTAGATTAGGCTGAGCTGCTAATGACTCTTAAAACAAAGGAAAATCTCCAAATAAAATTAGCCGAGCCTCTTGTTCTCTAAATAAATCATATGTAAATTACTGTCATTGGAAAAAGATGCCTGCCTGGAGGGTAAAGGTTTCATTATCTCAATGGGTTTGGAACTCTAATAAGGAGGCTCCTCCAAGACAATTAAAACTTGAAAATAAATCACAGGAAATGTATCTAACTCGCAGGAAGCCTCTTTGAATCCTGATACTATATTTAAACTCTGAATATTCTGATTTGATTCTCCTCGGGCAGTTGCTCTGTATGACTCCTCAAGACGTCTTATATCAGGATGTGACAGCTTCTGTTGTTTAACAGACTTTCCGACTCATTTCTTTTCATTGAATTAAAATTCAGATGAGCTTGAGAAATGCTTAGGAAAAAACTTCAGTTGTTTAGAGTTGAACTCAGCTGATTTGAATAGGTTCCTGTCACTCCGTTGACACAAACCAAACAGGCTGATATGACAAGTCTGCAGCAATTACTACAGCAAATAAACAGAATGAATGACGTTTGAGAACAGCTTGAGTGTGACTCAATACAAACACAGGGATTTCAGTTGCTTAGGTACACGTAACCGCTCTAGTCTTCCTGCCATTCAGGTAATTCTGTGTATTGTTCACATTTTATCCCTGTTTGACCTGGTGGACTTACTAAGCTTTGGTGGAGAAAACGTCACAGAGACCTGAAAACACAACATCATACAGGTGCTTTTGAAATAAGCAAGGATTGTGTGGTTGCTTTCTGCGATGCTGCTAATTCACTAAAAGCTCAAATAAGGAACAATGACAGACATAATGAGAATAATGCAATAAACCACAAGCAGCTGTATGTTACAGTGATTTTAACCTTTTAATTGTGGTAAAATCACTGTAAGGAATAGCCTTGAGCAGCTTATTGCTTTATTTTTTTTTTTTTTTGCGACAGCTTCAAATGTTGCTCATCCAATCAGAATTCAAAGTTATTTCCACTTACTTTCGCTCATCTATTCAATGAACATCCCTCAAAAATAGCTTCGTCTAAGTACAGAAGTTTCTTATGAACTGTTTTCTTTTTAATACATTTTAAAATGTCATTTATTCCTGTGATGCAAAGCTGAATATTCCTTAGCCATTACTTCAGGCTTCAGTGTCACTTTATGCTTCAGAAATCATTCTAATATGCTGATTTGCTGCTCAAGAAACATTTTTATTGTTATCAATATTGAAAACAGTTGTACTTAATATTTTTATGGAAACAGTTTTTTTTCCCCCCAGGATTCCCTGATGATTAGAAAGTTCAAAAACATTTTTTAATAGAAATTTATGTAACATCATGTATTTACTGTCACTTCTGATCAATTTATTGCATTCTTGCTGAATAAAAGAATGACTTTCTTTCAAAAATAAAGAATATCTTACTGAGCCAAAATGTAAACAGTAGTGTCAATTTACAAGAATGTGTTAATTTTATTTACATTTTGCAAATTATAAAATACATTATATAATATTATAATATGATCACATCTACTTAATTTAGGTTAACAAAACGCACCAATTACATCTTCTGTATCTGTCAGAAAATGTCATATTTCATTTCAGCAAATGGAGCGACATTAATTGCTCCAAGTGTTCTTAAAGGGGCTAGAAAACACATTACCATAATTGAAAGTCCATACTGTGGTAAAAATAACTGTTCTCGTGTTGAGCTAGACCCAGTGGTGCCTTTTGCTGTCTGTTGGTGAGAACTAAATATATTTTCTGCATTCTGAATGGCATTCCAGTCCAAAGTGTATGTGCCAGTAGTTAACAGTGTATGATCATAAATAGTTTTCTCAGCCAAAGCATTTTCAAGATGGGTCTTAAGCAGAGGAAGTGCAACTTTCTGAGTTATTCGCCTTTTTAATCCTCTTGCTAAAAGCACACTTTGACAAATGTTCTAATATCTAAGTATTCATATGAATTGATTTCTGGCAACACGATGGCGTTGTAAAATCGCAGGGTCTCCACACTGGGCCAAAATTATGTCACTTTGACCACCTGTTCCTGGAAAACGTCATCACCCTTAAGCAGTTCCGGCTGGCTTCCAAAAAGTGAACTTCTGAACCGCTGCCTTTGGTCCTGATTTGTGAGTAAGCAGGCAGCAACAGCCACTCTAAGTTTGTGAGTGTGGTTAGAGGGCTTACATAAGAGATGGACGGACTCTGCGCATGTCACTCAACATCAGGGTGCAGCAGTAACGGATCTTTGCCCAATTTAAGCGCTAATGAGAACACAGTTAGGATGCAAAACGTATGTGAGCTCCTCCATGTTCTAATAGTTTCATGTTAATGAGAACCGGCTGTGTTGTGAGATTCGGAAGTCTGACAATCCATGCATGAATTTGTAACAATGGAAAAACAATGATCATAAGCCCAACAAGCACAACTTAAAAGTGGAGTAAAAAAAAACAAAAAAATAACATTATTTACTCACCCATGTCATTTAAACCTGTAAAATAGTAGAAGTGTATTTTTTAAGAGGTTTCTTCTTCTTTTTTTTTGGATTAGTTTTTTGTTTTGTGTTCACATCCAGATTCAAAAACTGTTATTTTCAGAAAGCAGCTATGGCAGAAGAGGAAAAAAAATCTGTCCATTTCTCGCAAAAATATATCCTACAACTTAAAATACAAATTCCTTTTAAAATACCTTAAACTCTTGTGGTACGGAAAGATCTGTCTAAAAATAACTGTACAAAATTCAACTTTTGCATTTACTGGAAAAAAAGACAGTATACTACTGTAGAATATATAGAATGACACAAAAATGTGTAAATAATGATATTTTTGATGTTTTAATGAGGCTATTTACAATAGAGTGGGGGAACTATGACGTCACTTTGTAGGCGGATCGGCTGTTAGCATGAAACTGGTTTCCTCGACAAAAGCCAATAGCATTTTTCCATAGGCTTTTGGATTATCGCAAAAAATAAGCTCTGTGTTTAATCATAGTTCATTAAACTTACACGTTTTGTCCATCAAGATAATCTTCACAAAATAATATAACTTTGACAAATTTTGAAGCCTAAATAAAAGCGGCAGATCTAAAAAGCTAAACTTAGGCTATAAACGAACTACAACACCACGGTCGCTCGCCTTCAACGTCACCACCACCGCACCGCGCTCCCGACAACTTTTTCAATTTTATTTTTAACATGTTCAGTGAAAATATTTACTCTGTGTATGAATTTTAATCCACGCTACATGAAACGTTTCATATAAACTGGAATAAATACAAAACTAGAGCCAAACTAAAACTGAAATGAGATATGAGAGTAATAATAAACAGTATAGTGAATAAATGAAATAATCTTAACTAAAGGACATAAAGCACGTATTTCTGTACATTTTGAAATAAGGTGCATTAAAAGTCAATAAATCCTTGATTAATATGAATATTTTAATTAAAAACGTATCCCCACGTATACTATTCAATAAAATTCTAGTGCATTTAATCTATTAATTAACAGCAGAGCGAGCGAGTTTTTGGATATGGTAAGATTAAACTTATTTTAGTGAACAAAGTACCACATTTCAGCTCTCATTTTGTTAGGGTGGTTACACAAAATGTTATTTTATCCTTGCTTCTAGGAAATCCTCAATGCTTTATAACAGCTTCATGTGGCCGTAAACATCTAATTTTAACGTGGCTTTAAGCACTATGCATCATTAAAGTTTCACTTTCACCACGTAAAGCCGGTAAATGTGGTGTTTACATGTAATAATCATAATATGAGTTTAGTTATGGTACGAACCCAGAGTCTCCGCATCAGTAAGCGATAAAACGAGCATCTTCCCTTTGAAGACTTGTGTTGCATTTCAGGACAAAGCAAAAAAACATTGTCGAACAACAATATAAAATGCTGGAAACTATTCATTGGTTATTCTACAATTAATTGAATTACAAATTATACTACAATTGGAAAATACTGTAAATTGATAAACTGTTCGGCGTGATGACGTTTAATGTCTCAGACAGCGCCTGTAGTCCCATTTAGCATCTTGTTAGCAACCGTATTTTTTAAGAAACATAACAGTTTAAAAAAAACACGAGTGGGGTGTAACTGGTGTGTTTTATGTCGTAGAAAAGAACCACGGACCTTATTTAAGGGATTTAACCAAAATCCCATTCAAAAAACCCATTGACTCTGGGACGATGGAACCAGAAGTGGCTCCGGGTTTCCTATCACATGAGATCGGAAAGTAGGTGCGGACTTAACCAATAAGCGAGGTAAGTGGCTGCTTAGGGCCCCGGGGAATTAGGGGGCCCCATCTGATAGTCCTATTGGCAAAACATATTTGCAGCGTTGAGCAATGTAGCCAATAATAGACATAGGCTATCATTTAATTTCTTGAACGCAATGACCAGAAGTGTTTAAGTTAGAATCCAATCACCACTCAAAACGCCAAGATTTTTGTCAAGTGCTGAGTTCTGCAAGCTCGGGAATCCTCTCATTATAACAAAGTGTAGATACGATGTAAATAAGAGATCCATTGTGCCGTGTAGAGAGCATATTAACGGAACGTCGTGAGATCACAATGAACTGAAGTGAGTGACAGCTTTTAGTGATTATAGAGGGAGTGCTCTTTTCGCGCATTCTGTATAATACTGTCTCAGAACAGAAATATTCAACTCAGTAAAGAAAGTATTGTGTTTCAGGTCAATTTTATTTGTCTTGATGTTTCAAAATGACTCACTTGTGTGTTTTTCGCTGGTGCAAACTACCACGCACATGTATAAATCCAAGAATGCAATGACTGGAGATTTTCGCTTAATGATAGGCTAACTTAGATTACATTTTCAATTTGTTTCTCGTCAAACCCTACCGTATGCCTTCAGAACACTTGGAATATGGAATGAGTTGCATGGGATAATTTTATGTTTGTAAAAAGACTGAAAAAGTTTACAATTTATTAAATGGACAAGTGCAAGCATTTTGTTTTTTGATCTTTTGTGATCCGAAAAAACAAATAAGGTAGCCTAATATGGCTTTAGAACAGCATCAGGTTGATTAATTACTGGTTGTGAAGGGATAAATAAACTATAAACTAGTATATGAGCGAGCGAGCAAAATAAGGGTTAGGCGTAAAAGAGCACATGGTTATTGTGTTGGGGCCTCATACCTGGAATTTGCTTGGGGCCCCCAAATCACTAAGTCCGCCCCTGTTGGAAGTCCACCCCTTTTATTTCTTATTTTATATATTTTTTATAGTAACCAAGTAAATATAATCAAAAAGTGGAAATAACAAAGTGTTTATCTGGTAGGGTTAGGGGTAGGTGTAGGGAGGGCTTTACTGCATACGGTTTTATACTGTACTACAATACTGAGGTACAAATATCTGCCATTTTCTTCTCTAAATATTAACAGCATCTACTATTTACACTTACTGCTAAGAAAATGCTGCTATTTTTACACATTGTAAATAGAATATATCGTAATTTGCACTTAGTGAAAATAGTGTATCGCTAAGAAAATCCTATTTTCACTTAGTGTAAATAGAATCCAGTTCTATTTGCACTTAGTGTAAATAGCATCTATAGCTAAGAAAATATGCTGTATAAGCTGTATAATGTCTGCAGGCGAATGTTTCACATGAATGAAAATACTCCTTTAAGAACAACACTATAGCTGCTCACACGATTTCATAAAATGAAAGATCAAACTGGTGCAATACTTCATATCCACAGCTTTACAGCTTCAAGTGGTAACAGTAAAGTAACACGCACTAATTCACTCTTTTCTAGGTGCTGACTTCAATGTACCCACATTTTGTTTGTCCACATTTTGCCGAAAACTTTCTCTGATGGAAATGACATTTATTATTTTGGGCAAGCTCCTGTTTTAAAGACTAAATGTAAAGAGAAACACAGCCGTTTCCAGCAGAGAGAGTCCTTGGTGAAATCACTTCACACTTTGAGAGAGGTGCTGACAGTAGGGATCAGGGCTGCGTAAGTTATTCCAGAGGTCTCAGCAGGATAGCAAATGATGTGACCTAAACAAGCAGCCGATAAGCCTGTGACATACAGGGAAACAATCCCTGCTCTACCTCCAGCAATATATTCATCTGTACAGCTGACTGCTTCACGAAAGGCCCCGGGGGCCAGCAGAGGGGGTAGTGTGCTTCCTGACACTCTTATTGGCAGGCCCACACGGAATCTGCTGACTTTTCTCATATTTTCTTCATTAATTGTAATCGAAAATCTTTGGAATTCTGCAGATATATAAATCTGCAAATAGGACATCTGCATCCACAGATTGTGTGCGCCATAATACCATACTCAGAAAAAAATAACAACCTTGGTGTAGAAACAATTTTCTAGCAAATTCGCTAGCAAATTTCACACACACACACACACACACACACACACACACACACACAACACACACACAAAGACAAGAAATGGCAAGTAACACACTGACTTGAGCGTAAAGTAGAAAAACTGAAATGGTATTTTCTTGTAAAACATACTCCAATAATCTTTATTTACAACTTTGAAAAATCTTTTTTTAACAGTGTAGAGTTATTTTAGTATGATCTATTATTAGTAAAATTATCTTAACTATTATAGATTTTATTAATATCATGAATTAGCTTTTATTTTTATATTTTCAGTTCTGTATTCATTATTATTTTTGACTATTTTATTTAATTATAATTTTGTTTATTTATTTATTTTATTTATTTTTTTGTAATTTTGCTATGTGCTTTTGTCATTTTATTATATATATATATATTTTTTTTAAATACTATGTAGGTTTAATTTATTTTGATTTCAGTTTTAGTTTAGTTCCGTTTAGTTTTAGTTAATTTTAGTGCTTCTGATTTTAATTAGTTCCCAAGGAAACATTTCTAATTTTTATTATTAAATTTAATTTCATTACTATTTTTTAAATTAAATTAAAGTAATTCTGTTATGTTTTTTTTTCTTTTTTTAATATTATGTAGGTTTAATTTATTTTCAGTTTTCAGTTTTTAGTAATAATTTTAAACATTTCTCATTTTTGTTATACAATTTAATTTAATAGTTTTAGTTAACTAATATAGTTAGTTATTATATTAGTTCATTTTTCATTTTTAGTTTCAGTTTTTATTTCCAATTAATAATATTAGTTCTTCAACTTATTTCAATTAATTGCCAAGACAACATTTCAAATTTTTAAGTTGAACTTCTTTTAAATGAACAAATATGTGTTTTTAATCATTTTAGCTTTAGTCAGTGATAACCCTGCAATAACAAGTTCCATTAGAGAGACAACTAAACCAGCTGAATCAAATGAGTGTTCAGTTTACAAATAATCAACATGGTAATTATTAAAGATAACCAAAGACACATTTAAAGTGAAGCAAAGACACTCACCAACAACTGCTGGAACTTTTGACCAATTTTTGACATGAAAAGAAGTGCAAGTAAACAGCAGGACTGCATGAGCGCATTGCTTTTTTTTAACCCCCACATGGCATAATAGCCACGAGATTGGAGGCTGGGGCACTATATCCACATTGACTTTACACACCTATTTAAAAACAGCAGCCCTTCACACCAAGTTTAACAGGAAGAGGCTGTAAAATGAAATGGGTGAGACCTACAGTATTTCATAATTAATAGTTAGCGGCGAGGGAAAGAGGTCTGCAGTGACGTAAAAAGGTCAACAATAAAACGTTGAAAAAATAGTCATCAATCTCTCTTTTTACATAATTCAAGATAATTACAAACTGGATAAAATCAGTAGTGGCCAGAAGCGAGGCACGGTAGCCGTGATTGCTTTAACCGTAGACATCTCCCACAAGTGTTGTGCTACAGCGAATGATTTGGTAAGTTCCTGCGGTGGTCTCCTGCTCGGTAGGAGGGCACACCTGCAAAGCGTACAGTAAATTACTCTGCAGGCCTACTTGCCCTTGTCTGCTACACTGTGCTAACTCTATTGTCAAAAGCTTAATCACCACCACAAGATTTATATCCTAGGTTTAACTCGTGGGAATGACTCAATAAAGCTGAGAGTTATTTGTTCTTTTTATAGTCAATTACTGCTGTATGTTTAGAAGGGGTGAAAAACTTTCAGCGATGCACCAACATCAGGTTACCGCGCTGCAAACTGCACTATATTTAATCTAATTCATTATTTACGCTGAGATTTATCAAATAGAAATTAGACACTGGGGGAGTAAAACAACTTTGTGGCAAAATAGAGAGCAGAGAAAAGATTGACGCTTACCTGTTAAAGGATGTAATTTAGACTTCGGTAGGGGTGGAAGTCTTTACAAAACTGTAGGTAAAACAAAGTGATTTTCATGTCTCCATCATATAAAGTCTTAATATAGTAGTTCAAATACTAAACTTGCAGTTTTTAAAGATAGAAATAATTTGAGTTATCTTTTATCAAAATATCACAATTAAGTGAGCATGACTTAATAATTTCATTGCTTTGGTTCGAGTGAATGTTGACTTTTTCCATGTCCAACTTCTGACAAGAAAATACTGATAATTGATTAATAAATGTTTATTTTGGTTATTACATGTATTTCTATTCCATCAGTCTTTTGTAATATCTGTTAATTTTTCCACCTTTTCTCTCTTGTTTGAAACTGGATTGAATGACAATCATAAAAATATTAAAATAAATAAATAAATAAACACTGGATGACAGTAATACACAAAGAGTGTAAGTAAATTAATTATTTAAGAAATAGTCATGGTTTGATTTATTGATAAGAAATGTATAGTTTTTAGCTGTTACAAAAATCCCCAAATACCTTTTTTACACTTTTTTTTTCTTTTTTGAAACTGGACATAATGACAGTCATAGAAATGACTGTCTAACATCAACAATGGATGACAGTAATAAACGAGGAGCATCGTAAATAAATAAGATATAGATAGATAGATAGATAGATAGATAGATAGATAGATAGATAGATAGATAGATAGATAGATAGATAGATAGATAGATAGATAGATAGATAGATAGATAGATAGATAGATAGGGAGTTTGGTTAAATTTGGTTTATCCAACCACAATTTGGTTAAAAATTTATATTTTTTAAAAAGCTAAAGTTCAAAAGGTGCTGCAGGAATGGAATGAGATAGTTGCAGATGACAATTTGGCTGTGATGAGTAACTGTGTTAATTTCAGAGAGTTCATTTGCTTGATAAAGACTGAGCATTTGCTTTTCCGTTGTAGATTAAAACAAGTGACTTAATATTGTATAATCAGTTTATGAAAACCCCAGGTTTTCAGAGCAGAAATAAAGCTGAAACCTCAGCCAGAGCGTTCATAACCTGTAAACATCCATCTTAATCATTCACTGCATTAATGGCCAAAAGTGTTTGCAACACTCAGTTCATAAAGCGAGTAGAACGCTTAGCTAATTCATCGATGCACTCAAGAATAAGGAGCTGAGGAAGAGAGAGACAGAACAGCGATCTGGCTGAAGGGATGTGGTCTGTGTTGAGATGTCAGGAGCATAATGGCCAGCTGAGTCATAGGTTATAAAAAGCTGTCATTAGGGATTTCAACCCACTGCAACTCATGACAGTGGACTAGTGAATTATTTATTAAGGTGGAAACTTAAGTGCCCCTAACCCAAGGCTGCCTGTTTTTCTGAGTTTTTTTCCTTCAGGCTTGTTTAAACCGCTTTGCCAATAATTGTCATGTACGCACGTTTTAATAGGGATGATTTATTAACATGACATTCATTGTTATTTCATTGCTGCCAGCTAATTTTGTTAAATAAAATAATAAATGAATACATTTAGAAAATATGCCTTTACGTCGCTGAGCCTGATTAACATTGAGTGATGTGCGTAAATACATCCAAACATAAAGGTAAATGAACAATTCATTTCAATGAGAAATTCATTCTTTTTACTACATTCAATTATATTTTCCGTTTATGTTCTTGGCAGATACTTTCTTACCAAAACAACAAAAGATCGTGAATACGGTGTTTGTGAATATTACCAAGCAGGTAAATTATAAATTAGAATAAAAGTGAAGTACTAATTTTAAGACCATATGTCATTTAATCAATCAGGGTTTCTGCAGGTTTTATGAAGGTAGTTTTAAGATTTTGATAGTCCTTTTTAAGACCAAGTAAAGAAAATGTAAGGAATAAACTGAAGGGAACACAATATGTCAATATATTCTCAAAATGTAAATGTCTAGGGAGCACAAAATGAGTTGTATTAGCAAGACTTTAAAGTCTAAAAAATGCAAATTCCAGCAGATCTCCATTACATTTTAATTCATTATGCAAAAAACTCAACCACTAGAAATAACTATAACATTTACTGTCCCTGCAAAAAGTGATGTGCCTCCGCAGTATTTGTGTCTTGTTTTACAACACAAATGTCTACTATAGACTCGCACATCAAGATACTGTATATTTACTTGATCAAAATGAAGTGTTTATAATACAAACATTAACAAATATGCTCAGAAATGTGTTCAGAAAAAAGTTTAATATAAAAGATATGAAAGATATTTGTTCTTGTTTCAAGTATACACTCAATTTAGTAGAAAACAAGACTTCATATATCATTTTGTATCTCAAGTAAATGCATGTTAAGGTATGTATTGAAAAACAAGACAAAAACACTGAGAAAAGTATTACATTTTCATTTAATGGCATAACTTTATGAATTTAATACTTTCTGCTTCAATTTAAGGCCTTAACAACACTCTTAAAAATAAAGGTGCTTAAAAGATATTTTCAGAGCGATGCTAGAAGAACCATTTTTGGTTCCACAAAGAACCAGTCAAAGATTCATTAAAGAACTGTCTCTTTCTTACCTTTTTATAATCTGAAGAATCCTTCTTTCGCTACAAAGAACCTTTTGTGAAACAGAAAGGTTCTTCAGATGTTAAAGGTTCTTTATGGAACCATTTAGACAAAAAGGTTCTTCTATGGCATCGTGAAGCATCTTTATTTTTAAGAGTGAATGGCATATTAAGACCCACAGAAACACAATGCATTGCTGTATGTAAAAAAGTGAACTATTAGTACTTTAAATGAATAAATAAAATTAGAAAGTGATTCAAATTTCCACTGCAAATCAGGATATCGTTCTTTAAACTTTTGTCCCAATTTAACCCATGTTATTCAAGCCATTACATAATACCCAGTAATCGCTTTTCAATTGCAAATGTGCGTGAATATTTCCACAGAACTTCTACCAAGATCATTATATCTCCACACACAAAACACGTTTTGTTGACAAAACCCACAAAATATCCCAACTCTTTGCTCCAAATCAATTTCACATTGCTCTCATTGCCGTTTGATTGCCAACTGCACACATATCAGTAAAAGCATTCGCTCTTTGTTTTATCCGTAGTGTATGAAAATGGTTAAAAATCCCATGGGTCAGTGAAAATGATCTGTTCATTCCAGTTGCCTGTTTTAAGTCAGTCAAAACATTCCAGACTTCAAAAGGGGGCTTTGCCTTCTTAGGCCATTTCTGTGTCCCCTTCTCAATGGCCCAGGAGGGCTTGGTTATTTGGATAAATTAATTTCTGGAGTCTGCCTGCTATTGCAAAAGCACCGCATGTCTGACAGCAAATTAGTCTCACTGAAACAACAGAGACTTTAAGATGGAAAGAAAACACCACTGAAGGAAGGTGGCACGGACAATAACGCGACTTGATATAACACAATATGGAAATGCACATTGTGTCTTTTTTTCCTTATACAGAACTTTACAATAGTAGTTTGAAGCAATTATATCCGATCACATTAGCTGTTAGGATAAACCAGCACATGTAATGGATATCGAGTTTCTGACCAGAAAACATCACTCGAAAAACATCCAATCGCAATAAATATCTCACAGGTATTCATGCCAGAAGCAATCTAACACTGATTTTCTAAAAGTAGTTCACAACATAACTGTGGGTATTGTATCATGCCATTAATATCAGTGACATTTACTCAAAAGTCTGAATTATATCAGTTCTCGACGACAGAAGTTGATGAAAATGTCTTCATAACATTGACTCAGACGCAAAGCCGCAGACTCAGAGCAGAGGTCTTTAAGAGCGGAGGCCTAGACCTCAGCCAACACATGAAGACAATTCAAGATAAATGGAGCATGCTATTTTCACAGTACATGAAAGGCTGCCCAAGGACACTGCTCTGAAAGAAAGAACACAGCTAGCCAGTAAAAGCGGAAAAAGAAGAAACTTCAAAGTAGTACCAAAACACATTTTGATTTAGGATAACTCATTTGATGAAATGCTTTGTGGGTCTTGGAATTGGTGCTGTTACCACTCTGAGTGCTTGAAGTGTATCGCGCCGCAACACGAAACTACACACCGTTTGAGAATAACACCATATATTAGCCTTAATGATAATGTAACGTAATGGTCCATAATGCAGATAAAGGCCTGCAATTGTAAATTACAGTTGGAATTGGGTTAAATCTAAATTTAAACTGGTCATGCATTAATAGACACAGAATTGAAGCTGTGTCGCAATGAACTGATCTTATAGAGATTATTATAGCGTGTGACTGTGTCTTACACAACAGGACATAATAAATGAGCGGTTACACTCATTTATTACTCATTACACTGAAAAAATGGTGTAGAAACAATATACATTCAGAATTTGCTAAATTTCACAATTAATGACGAAGAAATGGCAAGTCATTTAACATTTTTAAATTATTTTTTTGGTAGAAAGAATAATAGTATTTTCTTGTAAAACATACACCAATAATCGTTATATACTTTATATATGAACATGACAATATTAAGCATAACAATGTTTTATTCATTTCCATTCAGGTGAAATTAACTGTGCCCAAATCTGTGCAAATTTGTACTTAAATGTAGTCAAGGAAAAATGAGAGTGAGGTAAAATGTATAATACTAATTATATTTAAGGATGTTTGAAATCTGTTTAAATGAATGGAACAAAATAGGATCAACAAAATATGACTTCTCCAAATAAATAATAAATAAAAGTTGCTCCAAATTCAGCATATTTTCTGAAAGATATATATAAGTCAGAAAAAGTTCTAATGTTCAGAATATGTCATGTAGTTTAAAATAAATGATTCAAGTATGTATGTATGTGTTATGTTTAGAAAAAAATCCACAATCTGTCTGTTAAGATACAGGGAAATAAGAAATATTTCAATACCCATTTTGTGCAAAAAATCAGCAATAACTGTCTTTGAAAGGTAGATTTTTTTTTTAATCTTAAACTCTCACATTCAGAAAAAAAAGAAATTTTGTTACCATTTCCATTTTTTTCCCCAACAATACCAATATAATAGTATTTCCTTCATTTCGTGGTGCAAATCTCAATGGATTGAGTTACTGGCACAACTTACCCCAAATAATTTGACAGTTTATCCACACATGCCATTTTGGAAAACATACTTTATGTAATATTTATCCTTTGTACATGATGTTTAGCCCCCCCAAAAATGCATGATTTTACACACTGGCAACTCATCAATATGCATACAATTTACCTGCAACATTTTGCATTTCTAATGTGCATTTCTCAATAACAGGCAACTGTACTCTCTAAAAGTGCTATTCTTTAACCAGTGGCATGAGTGAAGTCTATGAATTTTGTTTTGCCTGACATTTGTATTACCAGACAAACCAAAACAGTAAAATGACAAATTTATTGAACTTGATCGAGTATAAAACCAGGCCTTTCAGTCTGGATATAAATTACTGCACATATTCACTTCTACTGCAGCTCAACCTTGAACTCAGCGTAATGACACCAGCTGGGTAATGAGACCACAGAGCCCTGATGACGCTACACATCTAACCAGAGGGAGGGCTAGTGTGTCAACCACACGCGCTACAGTGAGACCAAACCCAATGACCACTGTTACAGCGGCCTAAAACATGTTCAGTTCAACTGATACCACGCTCAATACAATCTTCATATGCCATGTTAGTCTAAGAGAAGAATATGCTATCATAACTGCTGATTTACCTACTATAGGAAATGTGAATAAAACGCAAATTTGCTTACATTAAATGCACACTTACATTACATAGCATCTAAATTCATAATATTAAACATTAAAGGTTAAAATAAAAAATGCACATTTTGTCATTAATTTTGTTAACTGAAATATAAAGGTACACTGAAAGAAGGAAATAAAACTCACCTATTCACACTCCATTCACAAATGAAAATAAATAAATTATAATAATACAATTTGAGTTACTGAATGATTTATACTCTTTGTTTGTAATTTGCACATTTACTTTTTAAATGACAGATCTATATATATATATATATGTGTGTGTGTGTGTGTGTGTGTGTGTGAGGGGTATTTTCAAAACATTGCAGATCTGTTTCCCCTCAAGGAATAGTGAATTACTAGTTGTGACTCACATGATCAAAATCTTTATTAGTCCTCATTTGCTTTATAAAATCAGTTTCTTAATAAGCAAAATAGAATTAAAGTATTCAAGTTACAACATCTGTTTCTTAATTATTCATTTTTAAAGCAGCATATGCGTCTGTACTATTATAGATTAATTAGCATCTTATTTGACTTTATTAAAATCTGCTAATCTTATAGTAATTCTAATTGGTATGAGTCATTTTAAAATGAGTTCAGTGCATCAGTTTAGCTTATCTGCATGTGTGAAGCCTTGGAAAGAAACAGACTGATATTCCTCCCTTCCTGTTTCCCACACAACAGTAACAAAACACAATTTTATTTAGTTGTTAAACAGAATTGGAAGTTAAATCATTGCAAAAAACAGCTACTAAAAAAACTACCTTGAAAAAAATAAGATCAATTTTACCTTCAGGTCATAAACTAGCAGCACATAATGCAGGGTTACCCTTCACCCTTAGACTGTACTTGTATTTAATACTGAATGTAATGTGCCCCCTAGAGGAAGTTCCTTCAAAACATTTTGCATCCTATGTACCAACTCTGACTGCCTCTAAACCGACCTATTTTTGTGCACTTATATATTTTTGTCATTTGTCCAAATTAAACATTTAACCACTGGAAAATATAATTGGAAGAAACAAACTCATGAGCCCCAAACTTGAATTCCATCCACACGCATCCATCATTGTTTTGTATCCCCGTCAACACTCAACCAGAAAAAATTGTTTATTTTCAGATGTGAACATTACGACTTGAATTGACCTCATCTGTTACAGCTGAGCTTCAGAAATCATGCTGCTCGAATGACCTGCCATTAACCCTCCAGTTCCAGTCAACTCTATTGTGGATGTAAAACTGTTAATCTATCCCACTTGCCTTCTCCAACTAAAAGTTTTCTTCAATTAATCTCTTGTCGAGAATCAGTTAAAACAGCATTCTTCATCTGTAAGAGGATCACTTCTTTAGGAGGATATATAGGCCGAGTCAGGCGCGAACGCGGTACCATCAGAAAGAAAAGCGTCTGCGAGCGAGCCCTGCTTTGGCAGGAGCGCATTCTTAATTTCTTCATGCTCCATCTGTTGAAATGATAAAGTGCAGCCATAATGGAACACAACAAGATTAGATTAATTGGGTTTGTCCATTATACTGCAGGCCCTTCCACAGATGATCGCAATTTTCTCGGTTAGGGCCATTATTGTGAGATCTGTTTAGCGGCTGATGCAATTAAAATGGGCTTAATGTAAATTTAACAATACAAATAACACTTTCCCTCCATGTACGTTTGAGTGGGCGGCCTGCACAAAAGTCCAAAAGCGGAACAGATAAATAGCGCAGCATTCCGTATTTAACTTCAAACAAACCAGCGCTCGATTTGATTAGTCTGAACTCTGTGATCAATAACTGTGTTATTGATGTGATCAGCGAGCATGTTTTCATGTTCTCAGGGATGTTCGGGGATCCGATTGCAGAGTGTTAGATGACTGATCTACTGTGTTTAAATCGCTCATGGGCCTCAGAGTTTACACTTCTCCTATATGCTACTAGAGCGTGTTGATATACAGACGTGTCAAAGCCGAAATGCAAAAGCGAAGGGGGACGAAACGGCGAAGTGGAAGAGAAAAGGATAAGAATTTCCTTTCATGTCTTTTCCCTCGTCCTTGTCGATCTGATAGGGCTCTTATTGGCAGTTTCCTGCAGCTGTATCAGGTCTCTTCTAGGCGAGGAGAGCAGGAGGAAGTAAAACTGACAGAAGGAGGTCCCTGTGTCTCACTCAATGCTCTGACCGCTACTTAAACGGACGAACGGCAGACTCAACGCTTTTGGTCTCAGCATGTCTATAACTTTTGATTTATATAAAACTGTAAAAATATAATGATGTTATAGCTATTTGTTTTATTGTTTCAGTGGAAACGTTTTGGCAATGGCTTATTTTGTAACATGCATTTTTCATTTTATAATTTGGGGATCTAAAACAACATCTGTTTTTTGTGACTTTGTTTGCATTTACAGCACAAAGTCCTGAGTTATTGTGGCTAAACAGAGCAATTACCATAACCAATCAGACAACACAGCAAGTGTTTTGAATTAGAGTCCTATCATATTTCTGAACATATGAAATAACAAGCACCTGGAGAAAAAAAATAGTTTTCTTTCCATACAGAAAAGGGAGGAAATAAACTTCATAAGTAATTAGCTTGTCATATCAGCACTGCTTGTACTCTTTGTATATTATTTCACATCTTCAAGCATGAAATTCATCATACCTTATAAAGCAGTGAAGTGAAGACTTACACACCTTGTGGTTGTACTATCACAAGATTGAATGTGAGATATCAGCAGAGGCAGACAAAAAAATAATAATAATGGTATGCAGTGATAGTATCCAAATGTTCTTCCTAACTCAAGAATTAAGAGTATACAACAAGTATGCAATAAGAAGCTAAATAAAACAGCAGATAAAAAAAAAGAAACAAATCATTAAAAACAAAATTAGAAAACTCAGTATTTTTCAATTACATGTAACCCTAACAAATTTCAACGCATTGTAGATGTTGCCCAATTGCTGAGCATGTAATTCCTATGTATGGAATGTGCTATAAAAGGTAACATAGAACCTTTGGACGGTTGAGGTTCACTGAGAAATGTTAATAAGCTGCTTTGCCTATCCAAATACTCTGTTAGCTTGGGTTTTGAGATGTGGTGTAAGGGTTGAGAGCCAAAGTAAATACTTTCACAGGTAAGGGAGAAACAGAAGAAAACGTGCTTCGATTCAGACCTAATCAAGGACCATACTGAAATATAATGAGCAGCAAACCCTGACCAAATATGAATGCTGCAATACACCAGCAAAATTCGTTCTCTCACAGAAGTATTGTGTTCCCCCCAGAAACTTTGCATTCGCTCTCAAAAGCACTGAAATATAGTTTTTCCTCCCACCTCATATTATTTTAATCACAAAGGCTTTTGGGGGAACACAAAAGTTTTTTGAGCAAAGATTCTCAGAGTAACGCAAAAGTTTTGGTAATATATATGTTTTTTTTTAATGTAATTGTTTACGTAGTTAATTTACACACATACTTTTTTTCCAGATTTAAATTAGATGAATCTAGTCTCAGTGTATACCCCACTGTGTGTGTGTATATATATATATATATGCATGCAAAGCCCTATATGTAAATACAACCAAAAAGACAATGCAAATTGAGAACTTACCTGAGAGATGTTCTCCAATTCAGAATGTCTTGGTAAGTCAGCAGTGAACTGCGTTTGACCCTCACCATCACCTTTGTTCCTGTTTACAACGATAAAGTGATGAAAAAGTCAGCCAGGCGTTGACTGCCAATGTTCATAGTCCCAACCCTTAGCAAACAGCGTCTCATATTGTCTTCATGCCAACAGAAATGTGGCATGATGACCCAACAGCTGAATTATATTTGTTCCTTCAAACAATGATAATTTTTGTTACCTTAAAAACACTCACCCAAAAGGATCTTTACATCTGCTATGAACAATACTAGCAAGTAGAAAATTAATAAACTTCTGAAACAAATCAACTGACATTTTGTAATATTAGATGGAATTAAACAATAGAGGGCCAGTGGTGTGCATGTGTAAATCATGTTTAACTACTCAATTAGGTTTGCACAACCCAAATGTCTCCACAACATCTCTCAATCTCTCATTTCACTCTGCCAAGCCATTTGCATTATGTGTGTACAACACAAGGAAAAACAATGTAAATATGATCCACCTAGAATCACAAAACCTACAGGTGAATTGCGGCCAAAGTGTTACCAAACACGTCATGTTCACCTCTCTCAGTCCAATAAAAAAAATATATATTTTGCCTTTTGCAACAAAAAAGAAAAATCACAGCATGTACCATCATGTTTAGTCATTAGACCAGTTCTGGTTCCAGCTAATTTTATGGTGGGCTGTTCTTAGACTACTGACTCATGGGATAGTCACAGTACTCAGCTTGATGGAGATGAAATGAATCCAGTCATAAAACCCAACGCCAGCACACGCTGTGGAACAAACTTGATTGTGACGCTTCTGGATGCATGAGGAGGATTTCAAAAGGACCCTTTCATGTGTCACATGCATTTTTCAAAGCGGGATAAGCTAATGTAAAAGTAAAGGTACAAATATGCCTTCAAGCCATAGGTCAGTAGGTGTGGCTAAGAGACTCATACAGTGAGGAATCATGGGAAATAAACTGTAGTGAGCCATGCGTGCCTCTTGAAATTTGCATTGGCTTCACCCTCCAATGGCCCAGGCCAAAATCTCCTCAACATTTGGACAGCCGACCTGGTAAAACATAGAGAGATTTTTGAGGAGGGTATGAACAAGAAATGAAGAAGTAGTGGAGAGAAACGGTAGTCCCACATTCACTGCCTTACTCGATCCATATGTGGGTTTAAACACAGGAAATACCCACCGTTCAATGTAATCAAGCTGGAGGCCTATCCATCGAGGAAAGCCTTGTGGAACTAATTGAACACCATTAAGACCGTTGCTTCCAAATATGCAGCGCACGCAAAAATCAGCTTTTACGCAATTAACGAAATCATCGTCATAAGACGCAAAAACCATCAAGGGCTGTATTTCATTGAGATCTAATCATGATTTCAAGAAAAATGAAAAAATGTCATTTGCGTCCTATCTGTCTTTCCATAAACAAGATTCATACGCCTATCTCCCAAAACAGTAATCAATCCATCGAGACATAAATTGGCAAACCAAAAGTACAAATCATCCTCATTACACTGAGTGCGTCGTCTATGGAGTTAAAAAGATTAGAGCACATTTATGACGTAACTGAACTTCTCAGAGCTTACCAACGACCTCTATCAGGCGCAAATGAAAAATGCTTCAAACGACAACATGATTGTTGGGTTGAAATAGGTCCTGAATAGGGCTGGTTCACAAGTTGGTATTTGGGTGTACTTCAGAAATAATTTTGATTACACATAAAATAAATGATCTCTCTGATAAAGTATATAATGCAAGAAAGTGTTTCAGGCTGATTCAAAAAGGTGTCCCATCTATTCTTACTATTCACTAAAAGAACTGACTGAAAATAATCTTCCGTTTGGGAAATCTGAATACACTGGTCATACTGTATGTTGTTGATTCACTAAAAGAAATCTACTGATAAAAGTCATTTGTTAGGAAATCAGACTATACTAGTCGGGCTGTATGTTTTTGTTTTTCTAAAAGGAATTGGTTCATAGGAGTCATTTGTTCAAGGATTAGATTATACTGGTCAAGCTGTATTGTTTTGATTCACTAAAAAGAATCAGTGTTTAAGAGTAATTAGTTCAGGAATCGGATTACATGTTTATGATTCACTAAAAAGAATCAGTTTATAAGCATCATTTGTTTGACAATCTGAATAAATAGGTCATGCTGTATATGTTTGATTCACTATAAAGAATCATCTTATAAGAGTCATTTAGTTAAGGAATCAGACTACACTGGCTGTGCTGTATGTTTTTGATTCAGTAAAAAGAAAAGTCAGTCATTAGGAATGAGAATAAACCGGTCAAATTGTATGCTATTGATTCACTACAAAGAATCATATAAAAAGTCATTCATCCATATGTGACTGATATTACACCAGTCACACTTTATGTTTTCGTTTCAATAAAAAAGAATCAGCTTTTCACTAAAAAACAATCTGCATATGTAATTTGTTCAAGAATCAAATTACACTGATTTAGCTGTACTATTATGTTATTGATTCACTAAAAAGTAGTGGCTCACAGAAGTAACAGCGATCAGACTACAATGGTCAAAATTAATTACAGTAAAAGATCAATCTTGAGATTTTACCAATCAATTATAGAATCTTTCAAATGAAGATTGATTGTCCTTAAATTGTTGAAAAAGAAGAAGACGATGATGATGAAGGTAATAAATGCCATTATTGGGCAGAAATACCATGAGATTTGGTCGCTAGCTTATTTTGTGCTTCCAATACAACTATCAATTACAACTCAGTTTCAGTCACATACAGATGATATGGGTTTTGTAATTAGTACAAACTATTTTAAACATTTGACACAACAGTTGGTGTTTAAATCTACTATATATATATTTCCATGCCACTTTCTTCAATCGTAATCTCTTGTAAACATTGAGCAGCCCGCAGTTTTTCATCCTTCGACGTCTCTGACATTTGCGGAGTGAGTTTGTTTACCCCATCGCTGGTTGTGGTGGATGGAGTGTGACTGGATGGACCAGTGCCAGTTGAAGAAGGCGCAGCATGGATTCTGACAGCTCTGTGAGGCAGTCACACTACACATATGCCATTGATTTAACTGACGCTTCAATAAAGAGCCGGACGGCCCGGTTAACGCGCTCTCTTCTCACACACACTTCCACTCCAGAGAGTGAATCCGAGAAGAAGGCTAGGTTCAGAAATCCTTGATTTGTAACCTTCCTGAAAAACCCTGACAAGCCCTCCCACACCCCAGCCGTCCCTCATCTCTCCCCTTCCTCCCACTCCCAGACACCCACACAACTCCCAGCTCAGCTCAGCACTCAATACAAGGCTCTGTTGGTCTTCTGTGACAGCATATGGTTATCCACTCAAGCTGTCTCGAGACAATTGTGCATCATAGTCTGCTTATGAACAGCGGGTTGCGTTCGAAGCTGAATTGAACCAGTGGCATTTACTGAGCTGGATATACAGGTGCTGTTTTTCACTATATAAAAGACTTATGACCAGGACCAGATGGAATTTGTGGACCTTTCAAATTTTCTGCACTGATTTTGGGCAAAATCTACAAAATGGAATTAAATATAAAAGGTGTTAAAACTGAAAGGACTACAGTTTAGCAGGTATCTGAAAACAATACCTATAAGTCACATATTTTACAAATTACCCATGAATTTAGAAACCAGTCAAATGAAAGTTGCTGACATACCTTCCAGATCCAGTCTTTCTTTTCCATTCAAATAGGAGTAAAATCATTCTCTCAAGAAAATTTAAGTCTAGTAATAGTAGAGACATTAGTTCTGGATCATGTTTTTATACTCACAGTGAAATTGTTACAGTCTTAATGAATACATTTTAATAAAAACAACTCCAAAAATACACAAGATTTAAATGGATCATTCTACAAAATGGGTGCTGTTTGTGTCTCATTATATACTACCATTCAAAAGTTTATAATGTTGTTTTTTTGGCCATTAAATTGGTCAAAAGTAAGTGTAAAAACATTTATAATATTACAAAATATTATTTTAAAATAAACATATTTAATTATATATAATCAATATTAATCAGAATCTTGAAAAAAGCATCATGGTTTCAATCAATCAAACAAAACATTCTAATAATATTTTTGAGCACCAAAATATTATTAGAATGATTTCTGAAGGATCATGTGACACTGAAGACTGAAACTGAAAAATCAGATTTGCCATTACGGGAATAAACTACATTTTACAATATATTAAAATAAAAAAACATTATTATATTTAGATTTAATATAATATTTCAGCCTTGGTTAGTATAAGAAACTCCTATCAAAAAGTTTTAAAATTCTTACCGACCCCGACCTTTGCAATGGTAGTGAACTTTATGTGCATTTAATAATTATTAATGAATAACTAACACTTTTACTATGAGTTTTTACAGACATTCTAAAAGCATCAAGAAAAAAATAACTGTTGTTAATATTATTTCTTCCTCAGTTTACTTACATATGAAAGAAATGTTTATTTATCTCGCTGTGTGGAGCTTTTCATTGATGTAGGATTAGATATACATTATATTGAATAGCATTAGCATTGAAATGTACTGCAGTGAAATACGTAATGTTTCTTTAAGAGTGGCAGTAGTTCAGTAAGCATCTCACTGATGTATTCTTACAGAAAATGGTTTGGATCAGATCTTTAGACACACAACATGGAACAAATTAAATCTTGACACACAGTCCCATGTTAAACAGCATTCCTAGTAACTGTTAAATTCATTTAAAAATGGGGTCCAAATAGAGAAGGTGCATTGCAAAATAGATACAACAAACTATACTGTATGTGTATATTGCATCATCTTTAGCATGCATATAAAGAGCTTAGGACTGTACACAAGTGTGAGAGAGAAATGGGGTGGCAGTGTTGGATGGAGTGATCTGTATAGAGTGATAGCATCCTTAACTGAGCCCCAGGGACTAATAGGAAAGGAAAGAGGAAGGAGAAAGAGAATGGGAGGGAAACTCTTCAGTCTTCTCAAGTGAATGTATTAGACACTTCTTTTACTCCTGATGAGAGCCCATCACGACTATGTGTCTGCGGTGTTAAAAGATAATGTCTCTCTGCTGCTCTCTTTCCCTGTGATTGATTCTCTAGATCAATACATTGCCCTTAAAGCTCCCCTTCAACACATCGATGTATGCAGCAGACCCACAGTCAGTCCGGCAGTCGACGAAGAGTGGATTCAGAGAGGAAACTAAAATCTTTAGCCCAGTGCAGAGGCCATGTGGAAAGGTGAGGACAGTTTAATGGGTCCTCTTCAACAAGACCCCCCCTCAGGATCCTACTGCCCCACAAAAGAAATATAGGCCTAATAGTCATTTTAGGAGATGGAAAGAGAGGAGGATAAATTAGAAGTTAACAATAAGCTGAGAGATAAAAGATAAAGACTCTCAGTTAGCAAGCTGATTAAAACATTTATGAATGATATTTTAACCTGGCTTGGTAGACGTTGTGTTTTATAGAGATACTGTAGTTCACTCCAGTTCTGTCATAATTTATTCAGTCTCATGTTGTTCCAAATCTTTCTGAGTTCTGTGGAAAACAAAGGACGATATTTTGAAGAATGTTGGTAGCCAAACAGTTTCAGTTCCCATTGACCTCCATTATATGGACAAAAAATACAATGGAGCTCAATGGAAACCAAAATTGCTGGGTTACCAACATTCTTCAAAGTATCTTCTTTTATGTTTCACAGAAGAAAGAACGTCATGAAGGTTTGGAATGACATGAGGATGAGTAAATGCAGACAGAACTTTCATTTTTGTGTGAACTCACTTTACCAACTTGCATTTAAACTATAAGTGTGAAGTGTTATATTACTTTGCAAAAGTATAGTTTATTATCATTAAAATTACATAATTATTAAGTACTGCCACAGTCAGAAATTAGGGGCAGCTTGGTGAAATAAATAAATAAATAAAAAGTAAGTAAATAAATAAAGACAAAAGTATCCCCAAATATATTATTGTAAATAATTATATGATTTGTTTTAAATTAATTATTGCATATTTGTTTGAGAATTATTATTTTGTATTAATATATTCTAGTCCTGGTTATACACATGTTATACACATTATATCACATGAGTTAAACTTGATTTTATAGGTATTATTACCCTAAATTTCATATGATTAGGGGAAAAAAAAGTAAAAATTGCACCAAAAATTCAGGATTCCGATATTGCCTTAATTTCTTATTTTATTGCCTTAATTTATTGCCTTAATTAAAATTTCTGACACTTGTCACTGCATTATCCAAAAGCAAAATTGAAAGGAACAAAACATTTCATGCAAACTTTGTCAACCTGGCAAACATAACAACAAATTATATTACTTAAGAGTTGTTTATTATCATTAATATTAGACGATTATTAAATATGACATATTTTCCTCATAATGTGGTTGTCACCATTTTCACTCAATGTCACAAATTATGGATTTACTGTAGGTTTTAGGATTCATGTTGTGCCCAATAACAATAACACCATCATAATATGGTCAAATCACTGTGGGGCATCTGCTGCAGTTTTTATTTGTGACTCTCAATATCTGAAAGGCTAGAAAATCATCATGACAACATTCACCTAAGCAGTGATATCCACAGTGCAGTAAAACGTCTTTTCTGAGGAGTCTATAAGAGGGAATTCCGGCTTCTATGAGTGATGAGCCCCTTAGCAGCCATTTCTTCTTAAGCACACACTACTGAGCGTGAAAGAGGAGTGATCATGAAGACTAAAATGTTTTTAAACTGCAATTTACGCATCAGCAAGGGCGCCTCCCCGCTCAGACTTTACAATAATGGATGGCGTAAAGGTCGCCTTTAAGATTTGGCTTTCAGTTTGCCGTTGCGGCGCGGTAGGAGGCTGAACGTATAGCGGTTGGCTCCATGATGATTACAAATAGTGCTTCAACATCCCGTAGACATCAAAGGAGGTTTGAGGAAGGTTGCTCACCCTCAGGAGGGGGTTAGTGAAATATGACCAATAGAGAAAAAGACAGAAACGATATGAGGCTCTCCAAGGACTGACTATTTGTGTTCCTTGTCAAATAATAAAGCCTCAATGCTTAAACTACGGCTGTTATGTGTACTATAAAGTGACGTAATGCTAAGAACTGCCTATGTAAAATATCACTGACATTGCCAGAAATAAAGGCCATCAGTGGAAAAAATGAAACATATTGACAAAAATGTCCCCAAAATATTGCAGCTAAATTGCATGTAAAATGTTTTATTAGTCAAGTTTGGGGTCAATAAGATATTTGTAAAGAAATTAATACTTAATTTGGCAAAGAGAGCTATAAATTAATCAAAAGTGACAGTAAAAAATGTATTTCAAATGCCGTTCTTTTTAATTTTTTATCCATTAAAGACTCCTGAAAAAAATCTATCACAGTTTCCACAATAATATTAATCAGCACAACTGTTTTCAACACTAATAACAATAAGAAATGTTTCTTGAGCAGCAAATTAGCATATTAGGATGATTTCTGAATGATCATGTGACACTAAAGACTGGAGTAATGGCTGCTGAAAATTCAGCTTTGCATCACAGGAATAAACTGCATTTTAAAATATATTCAAATATGAAACAGTTATGTTAAATTGTAATAATATTTCACATTATTATTGTATTACTGTATTTTTGATCAAACAAACGCAGCTCAAAAACATTAAGAAATCCTCAAGACCCAAAACTTTTGAATGCTAGTGTATATTCTAAGCCTAGTTATGCATATACGTATAGTGTTGATTTTATGAGCATATAGTTAGAAATATACACAGTATATTTTTTATTGCTCAGAAAAAAAAAATGTAAGGCTGTAAAAAAAAAAAAAGTCATACAAGCGAATAATAGCAAATATAGCCTCTTAACATCAAGCTTAATTTCTGACACTGGTCACTGCATTTTCGAAAACATACAGTAGAAATGCAAAATTGAAAGAATCAAACATTGCACGCTAACTTTGTCAGTATGATTTCTGGTATTCAAATGGCCCGCAACGTAAATAATACATATACAAAAACACTTAGGATTTTAATGTCTGAATCAATTTCCCCTCATTCTGGAGTTTAAACAGCGCTAGCAAACACAAGTATGCAAGAATGTACGGACCCCTCCAAAAGGCAGGATCAAGGCATATGATTCTAGGATTTAGTCTTTCAAGCCGAACGTATTTCTGCAGGAAACCTGGGGTTTTCCCACCAGATATAATAACACTGATTTATGCCAATGACAGCAAAGCTACTTTTAATTTTACGTCAGTGCTCCCCCACCTCATTTGAAACATGTGCGCCTTCCTCTCCAACCAGCGGCCCATTATGCTGTTGTAATACAGATAATGAATACACAGATAAAGCGCAAACTCTCCCAAGACAATGGCCTTCCTATTGCAAGTGTGGATAATTTTCCTGAGAAAGGCAGGGCGTGTTTTGGCAAATTGCTCCAGATTCATCTATTAGGCATCCCCTTTCATTATCGAGTTTCCGCTGTCCATCTCTGGGGCGGGCTTATCGTGCGGCTGCCTCTCAATAGCCTGAGCCATTGCTAAGATTTCAGGTGCTGGGGGACTGGGCTCGCTGGAAACAGGTGTTCCCTCTGTTTGTGGGCCGCAGAGGTCCCGGGATGGAAGCATGGGAAAGGGCAGTCACCACCGTAGTTCTACATCAATGGGCAGCTAACAGTGAGCCATTGATTTCATGAATTCAGCTAAATTGGCATACTTAAGTAGAGACTATAAGTAGTGGTAAGAAAGGGAAAAGGAGAAGTCCTCCATCAGTAGGTTTAGGAAGTGTGTGTTGCTTTTAATGACATACCAGAGCTGGAGTGGAAGCACGCAGCACCGATCCCACCCCACAACCCCCGGTGTTTCCAGAGCGTCAACCATCAAGAATTCCAAGTATGATTGCGCAAGTCATTTATGAAAAACGACTGGACTTATACGTTTCAAGCTTTATGAGCATTTAAAGGAGTAGTTCAGCCAAATATGAAAATTTGCTGGAAATTTACTCACTCTCAGGCCATCTAAGATGTAGATGAATTTGTTTCTACATCGGAACAGATTTGGAGAAATGTAGCATTGCATCACATGCTCACCAGTGGATCCTCTGTAGTGAATGGGTGCCGTCAGAATGAGAGTCCAAAAAGCTGATAAAACACCACAATAATCCACAAGACTCCAATCCATCAATTAAAAAGTGCGTGTTCTATTGTCCTCTCATATTAAAATCCTTTTTGGACTAATTTCTTCTATAAGCGGTGCTTGATCTGTGCATATTTCTCTCCTGATTCAGGCAAGGAAACATTTTCACTGGAGAAAGCAGTATTATGGATAGGTGACTCACATTTGTTTAGTACAAAACATTGTTCACTTCACAAGACATTAATTGATGGACTGGAGTCATGTGGATTACTTGTGGATAATTGTGATGTTTTTATCAGCTTTTTGGACCCTTATTCTGACGGCACCCATTCACTGTAGAGGATCCATTGATGAGCAAGTGATGTAATGCTACATTTCTCCAAATGTGTTCCGATGAAGAAACAAACTCCTCAACAACTTGGATGGCCTAAGGGCGAGTACATTTTCAGCAGAATTTCATTTTGGCGTGAACAATTCCTCTAAGCAGCAACTCAAATACAACAAAAAAAATGCCAGCAGGACTATGAGCACATTTGAAGGGTCATTAATGGCTGAGGTGGGTGATGTGGTGACTGGGAATGTTCTTACCTGAGAAGATCAGGATACTGACAGCATGGCCTCAGTCTATGGTGGTTCTCCTGACCAGCGTGGTGAGATCAAACACCGGTTCTATCACCTCTGGCCACACCTGTCAGAAACCAAAGTGATCAATGGAGCAGGTGTGAATGTTTAAATGTTTATAACTTGTTCACCTGCAGCGTTCCCAGTGGAAATTTGGAAAAATATGCATATATTTGTCTTTAAAAGTTTCAAATTGTGTATAAATATATGAATGACCCGGGGGGAAATATGGAAATGAGTGTTTATTTGTCTTTTGTGGATGAATAAATGTACTAAAATTAAAGAGATTTGTTTATTTGTTTCCCCTTTTTTTTACACAGATAAATGCCTTTTTTTTAGATTTATGTCTCATTACAATATACCAACCATGATGCTATTCAGAATTAGTACTAAAAAATGAACAAATTATGGCCATTTTTCTATTTTTAGTACAATGCATTTTAGAGTGGGGGACAAAGATGAGGTGGGTTGTGACCTTATTACAAGGCAAAAACTGAACTCATGAATATTAATTAGCTGACCTGAAGTAATTTTCAGAGACCTCTAGTAGTAGATGCCATAACTATAAAGAACATCTTAGCATGACAGACATTGAAAAATACCTGTGCATTCCAACAAACGTTTTGTTTTCTTCTTTTTCTTTTTTTAACATTTAAACTGCAAACAATTCATTTTAGTAGATGTTTAACCACTTGCCAATTATTCTTCTTTGGAAGACTATAAAAAGTGTAAAATGGACTTACATTTGTTTTCTCTTTCTGCTTTCTTTGACATCAAAGCTCAATAGTTGATAGATTGGCTAAAAAAAAAAAAAACATGCCAACAAAGCTGAGAATCCTATAAGAAACTAAAACATAGCAAAACTTCAGCAAAACACAGCAGCTTCATATGGAAGCACATTTCCACCATTTAAGTAAAAAGACTTGCTTTGGTAAATGATAATTATGACATAAAAAGTAAAATCTATGACATAGGCTATTCATTCATAAATGAGATGGAAAAAGTTATTAAAAAGATATTAAAATGTCATAATTGACATTATAGTCGTCCAAATTAAACTATATTTAATCTCTGAGAAATGCATAATTAGTGTGTTGACAAGTTTTGACACAATCTGTACACACTAAATTCAACATTTAAACTGAGATAAAAATGAAATCACAACCTCATGATAATATATATCTTTTTTTTAATGTGGCAGAAATGCGCTTTCATAGCTTCATAATTCTCATAAAAGTTATAATTCAAGATGCAGATCAAAACATTAAAGTAATGTCTTAAAGTAACTTTAACTACAGACTTACATTAACTGATTTAAAAATAAATAAATAAATAAAATTGTAATTTTTAAATGAGACTTCTGGGTTGTTGTCCTCTAAATCGTAGTTTTTTTTTAAGTAAATAGGGAAGCTATGTCTACACGTATAGTTTACAGTTCATTCATAAACTGAAGTGAAATCATTATCGTGCAAACTGAGGGGAAAAAAAGACATTTGCAAATGCCATAGCCTCTCCGTTCCAATCTGCGCACAAGTGATAATATATAGATGGGACTGTCATTAAAACAGTTTCGTGCTCCTTGTGGATTCATTTGCGCTGACCCAGAATGCAGTATTTTCTTAACACAAGCAGCAGGCCGCTTTGATGTTATCTGCCCGACTGGCGCTCGTGGAGTGCAGCGCCTGCACCCGATCTGCCGCGGTGGACGGAGGAGCCATATTAATCATCGTGAAGTCTGCGAGAGCGCCGTCATAAATCGCGCGGCACGGTCCTTAACGGAGAGAGTCCCTGGACGCCCTCTCCTCATTTATCAACACGCTCCGACTCCGGATGCAGGGTAAATACAAGGGAGGAATATGGGGGTGGCTGGGGCTTGTGATGTTGATCATATCGAGGAGGTCATAATGACTTTATACCACTGTGAGTGATGTTCTTTTCCCTCGCTCTGACCTCACGAACAATAAAGTCGTCAAAACTCTGTAAAGTTTTCCTTAGGTGGAAATGAATGAAAGTGCGTGTTTGTGTTCCTGCAGTGCTGGAGGATGATGGGAGTTCCGATTTATTTGTCCGAATAGAATCGGCTCTTTTGTTCTTCGAATAGTCGTTTCAAAGAACTGATTCATTCCATGCCATTGAATAGTTGCATTTGCATATTCCTCCACGTGCGGCATATCTCATGCTTTGCTGAAGAAATACACTATATTGCCAAAGGTATTGGGTCGCCCCATTCTAATGAACAGGTTTGACTACTTTAGTAATGTCTGTGAGTACAAATCTTAATGTTAAAGCATATAATGATATTCTAGGGAATTGTGTGCTTCTAATATTATAGCAACAGTTTGGACAGGACCCTTTTCTATTCTAACATGACAATGCCTCTGTGTATAAGACAAGGTTCAAAAAGAAAATGATTGATTCAGTCAGTGTGGAAGAACTTGACTGGTCTGCATAAAACCAAGTCCTAATCCCAGTTTAACACCTCTGGTGTGACTGTAAATGCAGACCTTGAGCCAAAAACTCATCACCAAACACCAATGACTTGTACATACACTATATAGACAAAAGTATTGGGACACCCCCTTCTTTAGAACAGAAAAATACTCTTCCAAATCTGTGGCAACAATGATGGGAACATAATTCATATATTTAAAAATTGTATTTCCATCTCAGTTGCAACAGTTTTGGAAGTGTCTAAAATGACTGTACCCATATGTACAAGTCGTTGGTGTTTGGTGATGAGTTTTTGGCTCAAGGTCTGCATTTACAGTAAAACCAGAGGTGTTAAACTGGGATTAGGACTTGGTAAAAAAAAAGGAAAAAGGAAACTTGTAGACAAACACACGATTGCATCTCTGGTAATAAAATATATGAAAAAAATCTGTCTGCTTCATATATATTAGGTATAACAGTATCGATTAGTTAGACATGGGGAATCATGTTCATAATGACTAAACTATACATTTTTCATTTTTAGTTTAGTTTATATATTTATTTATTTATGCAAACAGAACTTTATAAAAAAAATACTTTTTGTTATATATAGTCTACTGCCGTGCAAAGGCAAAAGACTGTAACTTCGATTTTTGTCGAAAATGAGTTATTGCTATTTTTGGGACATTCAAGACATCCTTTATCATGTACATAAGTATCTTGAGTCAATTTCGTTGTTTTTTTCCGAGAAAATAAGGCTTTATGAAGTTATGGTTGAGAGTCTGAAACCAAGGCAGAACACCGTATAACACCGGTTAACGCTCTTTCACTTTGTTTGGAACGCTCAAAATGAGTTATGCCGTTCTGCCATTGTTTACCCGTGCGTCAATATGAAGTTACGGTGCCAGTTTGGAGTTATACGGTGTTCTGCCTTTTTTAGTGTACATTAAAGTCAGCCACATTTTAATTACGGTGTAGACAAACGAATTAGATCGCGATCTACCAAACAGCTCCATATAACAAAGCACTGTAAAGACTAGACACCTTGGCAGCAATACATAATCGTGAATAAACTTTAAAGATTATTTTTTCCTTTTTATAATGCAGATTATTCACCAGGCTGTCACTTCTAGTTGGATGCGTGTGTACTTGAATGCCGTAGCATGATCAATCATAAAATCAGTAGCGTACAGTTCGCTATTAAATCCATATCCTACCTTTTCTTGTAACCCGATAAAATCAATTCATGGTGCTGAACGTCGTCGGAGATGTTTAATCCACATGCATTTCTGAGCATGCCTGCTTGCTGGCGTTCACATAAATCCACAAGCCGTTCTTTTAGGTTAGGCTATTTCATTCAAGTCAATATAAGCAATTATGCTATGTCTAGCATTCTTTTACGTTACTGAGCATAGCAAATAAATTGGTTGCAAACTTGCAAAACGGTATCCACTCACATGTTTAACTTTTAGACTGTTTATTACCACACTGCTGGTGCCACAAGGGGGCAGTGTGTCTGTAATTCTAAAATTAATACATTCACATTACTATATGCAAATAGCCTATATGAGATAGCCCGTGATAACTAGATTTTATACAGGTGTTACTATAACGATTTTGTAAATTGGGATCAGCAACAAAATATTGATAATGTGGAAGTTACTGCCTTTTGCCTTGGTGTGACTTCTCACTTTTTTCAGACAATGCAAAGGCAGAGTACATTAACTTCAAAAATAGGGGTAAAAATCAAGTTTGAGCTCACTATTTTTTAATGTAGACAATTTTCATTACTAAAACATCTAATTGCCAAGTTTCCAGTGTCCTACCTATAATTAATTTGGCTGGACAAGTAAAAAAAATGTAAAGTAATTTTTCTCAGTTTCACACTCTAGCGAGACTTTGTAGGGCAGTATACTGTGTTTGAGTAGGTGTTTGATTCAATTCTAGATTAGGTGGTTGCTAAGGCCTTGCTATGCAGTTGCTAACATGTTCTGAGTAAAAAGAGACAGTATGAAAATGATAAAAATAACCAAAAATTGCAATATAATTGATTTCATATACATAAAATATTAAACCAACACATTAAATCTCAGTTTGGATTAATCTCAACTTTCATGCTTATAACGTGTACCTGTTTTTCTCCTTTGCGTTTACCTGCTACTGTACTCCGCTATCTTGTTTTTCCAGGGCAGGAGCTACATTGCCCTGAGCAACCCACAAGAACAGCTAATCGACACTCTGAGTCCTTTCATGTTTGTACCTCCAGCTCCTAAAATGGCCGTGGTTAGGAGTGGCTCATCAGTGCAGTGTGTGAGTGTGTGAGGGATGACTCTCTCAAGGGCCAAGACAATAGCCGTAGTCAGGTTACACTCTTGGACACGTCCCCAGCACACACACTTTTGTCTATATGTGGAGTTCTTCACGCACATATGCATTCAGGCACATGCCTCCAAGACATCATTTAAAGCAGTGTCACAAATTACAGCCGCTCACATTCAGAAGTCATTGTAGACAGAATTGTATGGAAGATTATGTCTGCCACGAAATGAAAAAGAAAGGAATTTGTGACATTTTTCACACAAGTCTGACATTTTTCACACAAATCTTAGTTTATATCTCACAATTTGGACTCCAGAATTGATATAAACTTGCAATTCTGAGAAAAGTCTTACTGTGAGTTTATAACTAATAATTGCAAGATATAAACAAGATATAAAGATTGAGAAGAAAAGTCAGAATTGTGAGAAATAAACTCAGAACTGCAAGAAAAGGAAAATAATTGTGTTTTGTATTTCTGCTACAGAATAAAAATATAAAAGATAATGGAAACTTTCTCTCTCACAATTCTGACTTTATATCTCACAATTTGGACTTTAGAATGTATATAAACTTGCAATTCTGGGAAAAACTGTCAGAAATGTGAGATATAATCTCACAATTGCATGAAAAAAAGTCATAATTGTAAGATAAAATGCGCTATTACCTTTTTTACTTTTTTATTACATGGCAGAAACACAAAACACAATTAAATTTCAAGATCATATCTCACAATTTGACTATTCACCTCAGAATTCCAAGTTTATACTCACAGTTCTGAAGTCAGAATTGTAAGATATAAACTTAGAATTGCAAGGGGAAAAAAATAAATCTGAATTGTGAGATATAAATTTTATTTAGTGGCAGAAACACAAAACACAATTATGACTTTATTTCTTAAAACTGTGAGTTTATATCTCACCATTCAGACTTTTCTTCTCAGAAGTGCAAGTTTATATCTCGCAACTGCTTTTTTCTCAGAATTATAAACTTGCATTTCTGAGTTTATATTTCACAATTCAGAATTACAAGAAAAAACATTGAATTGTAAGATATAAACTCAGACTTTCTCAGAGAGAAATAAGCTTATATATCATCATCATCATTATTTACAGAAGTTTATTGTATCGTCCCTCTTGTGTTCTGAAAAGTCCTAACCAAAGGGTTTTCAACTAAACCACATATTTGAAGAGAATTCAACATATGTTGAAAAACGGAGCCACCACCCTCTAATTCGCAGGCCTACGCACAAAAGAATAAACAACACATAAGTAGTTTCCCAGGCTCTTGATGAGGACTGGATGAGGATCTCAAGGTTATAACACTGGTTCCCTGTGCGGGGCAGGACAGAGGGACAGAAAGTCCATCATCGGAACCACACTGGACTTGTCCTCACTCTGGCAACCCAACAAAGCCTTCCAAAGACAGATGACAAGCACACAAAGAAAACACAGGTGGCTATAGACCACCTGGAGAAAAAGAGAGAGATGGAGAGAGAGAAATAGGTGGCTCCCCTTTGAACTATCAGCTTAGTGTGTAAACCGGGTAACCCACCCACCCCCAACAGTCTTCTGGTCAGAATGCTTTGACCAATATGTCTATGACTGTCTACAGTGGTCTGCTGTTTTATTTGGCTAAACTGCAAAGAACACAGATTTTGTCCATTAACAAAAAATTATATAAAAATTAAATATAAAGTTTTTATATTTAAATCAATTTTGTAAATGTGCAGTGTGACTGTCCACAGTATAAAAGTGTATAAAAAAAGAACAATATGGATAGAAATACTATTTGAATATATTAGCATTTTTTACATATTACTCAAAAACTAAGTAATTAAATTATTAAATTATTACAATTATTTTAATTAATTCCCTAATAGGAAGTAAATCTCATTAAACAGCATTCTTCAAATTATTAATTTATTTATCTATTTATTTAATATACACTACCATTCAAATGTTAACAGTAAAAACATTTATAATGTTACAAAAAAATCTTCAAATAAATGCTGTTCTTTTGAACTTTTTAGTTTTCAAAGAATCCTGAAAAGAAATGTATCATGATTGCCATAAAAATATTATGCAGCACAACTGTTTTCAACATTGATAATAAGAAAAAATGTTTCTTGAGCACCAGATCAGCATATTAGAATGATTTCTGATCATGTGAAACTGAAGACTGGAGTATTGATGCTGAAAATTTTGTTATTTTAAATTGTAACAATATTTCACAATATTACTGTTTTTAATTGTATTTTTGATTTAAAGCGGCCTTGGTGTGCATAAGAGACTTCTTTCTAAATCATTTATTTTTTTATCTTGCCAGCCGCAAACTTTTGAACGATAGTGTATTATAAATATAAATCCATAATATACATACATATGATGTATGCAGCCATAACTATTATTAATTGTTAGATTAAATTGAATATGTATGTTTATTTATATTTATGTTTATAAATGGCTAGTGAAAAGTTGGTGCAAAATGTAGAATATACAGTGAGCAGCATTTAAAAACATACACTTTCCCTTTAACCTTTAATCTTAAACTTGATGTTGAAAGTTAAATAAGCTGTCAGGATGTTTGTTACATAGTGTTTTAGTTTAAGTTAGTATCCATTGCCTACAGGTTTTGTAGTTCCAGGTTATGTTTCGTAATAATGTTTCACTGCTGACCCTTTGTTCACCAGGCCTTTGATCAATATTGTTTGATAATTAATGGAGTTGTTACGCTCACTAATCCAATTACATGCTTTGCTCCCTGAAAGGTCTCAGTCTGATCAAGATTAATTTCTAACGGAGGGCTACTTCTCAATCCACCTTTGAACTGAGAGATATGTTCATCCACTGACCTCCATCGATTTCATTCTGCAGAAGCCTTTCTGACAACAGCGCAGCCCTCAGGTCTGACCGTCTTTGTGTGGTGGGAAAATTTCAACCCTGTACATCTTTATTGGAGCTTCCAGAGAAGAAAAACGAAACTGCTTTGGCTTTCAGAGCCATCCAATATATGAGCTGAACCTAACTCATACTACACAGACTTTAAAGACCTCTGGACCCGATTAGACCCTCTAATTGCTGTAACAGGCCAAGCGGTTTCCCCGAAGGAAGACTTAAAGGAATATTCCTGGTTCAGTGCAAGTTAAGCTCAATTGACAGAATTTGTGGCATAATGTTGATTACCACAAAAATAATTTTGCTTCGTCCCTTGTTTACTTTTAGAAAAAAAAAGACATAAAATCAAGGTTACGGTGAGCCAATTACAATAGAAATGAATGGGGCCAATTTTTGGAGGATTTAAAAGTAGAAATGTAAGGTTATGATTTCATGATTTTCAGGCAAGGCTATGTTTGTTTAAATTTGTGTATTATCTGTTAAGCTGTTTAAATAATCATACACAAGGTTAGTAAGATACTTTTTTACATTAAAATCATATTATAAAGAGAAACCAAATCAATATTCTCACATATCATTCCAAACCTGTATGACTTTCTGTTTTTATGCTGAAAAAAAGACAAAAAGAAGATATTTTGAAGAATGTCAGTAATTAAACCGTTTCTGTTCTCATGGACTTCCATTGTATTTATGTCAATGTCAATGGTAACCAAAAGTGTTTGGTTTACTTTTTGTGGATATACTGTTTAAACAATGAGTATTTAATGTTAACAATTGGGCCTATTCTTTTCCATTGTCAGTGACTCACTTTAACCCAGAGCTTTGCTCTCTTTTTTAAATAAAGTGGAAAATTGAGTGTCAATTGAGCTTAACATGTACTCAAAACTTTTTGCTTTTGTATTATCTACATTATACTATTGTCTGAATTTCCAGTGATTATTACAACAAAATTGAAGCCACTTATCACATTGGGATTGGGTTTTATTCAGACACAGGATTCTAAGATTTCTGTACAGGTCAGTTGTTTTGTAACTCTACATGAGCTGTGAAGTTTATCAAAGTGTGGCAGAACCTCTCCATTCCTCACCTATTGAACCTCCAGTCTGAAATAGGTTTCACCTTTGTGACATTACTGGCATAAATCTTCACATCCCGTGAAGGCTGTCTGCAAGTGACTTCAGTGGCCGTCATAAAGTGAAACAGGCAGTCTTAATTGCTGTTCCAGACTCAAGGAAACGGGACTAAAATATTTGCATAATTTCACAGAAGGCAGAGGAAATTGCTAAAACATGTGAGCCAGAATCCGTGTGCAACCCAATACCTGTTCAGTCTGGCTCTTGGGTGCCACCCAGTGCTGAATGTGCCAAGAAGAAGGGCACGTGTATGCGTGTGTGCGTCCAATCAGAAGGAAAAGGTCACGGGCCGATCTTATCTCGCCTTTCTCCCACAATCCCGAGCGAGAGCCTGTCAAAGTCGCACCGAAGTCTGCGTATTAAATGCACGGAGAGTGTTGCGTTTCTTATTTTGTGACATTTCAGATATATTGCTGTGATTGCGTTGGATTTCACTCCTTACTCGTTAAAGCTGATGTCCAATGTTTTTTTGGACAAGTATGTCTGCTTTTTTAAAGGTTTCTAGGATTTTCCTGAGGAGAACATGGGTGAAACGGAGCAACAAAGCATCTAAGATTTGCAATCAATCATATTAATTTCATAAACAGTGTTTGTACCACAGTGAAATGGAGAGTTATGCCATGGCTGTTAGCCCATAGTCTTTTCTTTTCCCACACAGATGCAGACAGTCGTGGGTGGAAAGCACAGCTGAGCGGAGTAATTAAGCCCACATCGGACATGTGGAAAAGGCATAGAGAGCGTAGAGTCCTTGGTGGAGCGCATATGAACACTTCATATGGATCCATAGGGAGACACAACTCGCATAGATACCAGCCTCACTCAGATGATGGTAACGGTTTGTCACCTTGTAAAGTGAGGAGAGGAAAGTAAGCAGTCATGAATCATGAGGGAATATAGTGTCTTTTTGTTTGCCATCGGAGGAATAAAGGCCAGTGAATGGAGCAGTGATTTCTACAGTCTGGGGAACCAGTGAATTGTGGGGTTTGAAATAGACTGTGAGGGTTGTTTAAGCCTCGATAGATTGTTAACATAAATCTTTAGCTTTTAGTTGAGGATTTGAGGTATTATGCTTTTGGTCCACGTTCATGGGAATGATTTTAAAAGGAAGTTTTTGAGACAGTTTGAGAGAGAACTGAACCAAAGGCATAATTCTCATGAATTAAAGGAAATAGATTGGACAGGTTTTTATCAGGAGAAAACCTATTAATCTGGAGTTAATGTTATATTTCATTAATTTATTATGATTTTGCATAAACAATGCTGAATGGACAACAATAATTGCCTTTAAGTAATTCATTATTTTTTAATGCATAAACTACAGTAGCGACACATTTACTGAATAGATTCCCAGATGGGCATCATCAAAAAGTTTTGCATGTTTGGCTACTATCTGCCACATTATTTATTTATTCATTCATTCATTAAATTTGTGTTATGTTTTTTTTTAGTTTAGTTTAGTTTTCATTACTTTTCATTTCTATCATTGTTAGGTTTTTCTTCTTCTTTATAGTTCAAGTTTATTTTTGTTTTATCTTTATTATCTTGAACCTGATTAATGTGCAAGGCACTGTGAGTTAATGCACAAACCAATATCTTTTCCATTTTTTTTCGTGTTTAATGCAGGAAGTTTTAGAGGTTTAAAATTGTATAATATACCACATGTATAAAAAGCTAAAGCTAAAATTAATTTGTGATTTTTTTATTTAATTGCAAAAATGTTTTAGATTAGTTTCAGTTTTTTCAATTGTTATTTTTTATACAAGGTAACAAAAATGTTTTTGTTTAGTTTTTGTTTTATTTTTCTCTAATGATCATAACAATGTCTGACATTATTCCCTGACATTATTCCCAACATATTAAAATTTTGTTCTCTTGAACACACTGATGTAAACGCTGCAAATTGTTTCTCGCTATTCTAATTTTTCTCAAGTTAGACGGAAACACAGCTACTGAAGGAGCTGTTACAGAAATGCGTTCTTGTGGCCTAAAGCAGTCCCTCTGTGTCTTGTCATGCACGGCCTTGCTGCTCCTCTCTGGATTAGCTATCTGTCGGTGCAGGTTCTGAGGCAGCCTTGGACCTTGTTGTTTGTCTCTTTCTGCACCAGTTGCTGGGCAAACAGTCAGTCCTCATCTCTGCTCACTCATCCCCTGACTTGAGCTTTGATCTGAGGACCCCTAAGGGCCCCTAAGGTCCTAAACCAGAGTGGAGGTCAGGGGCCTCTGTCCACCCTGCCCTTGCCACAGTGGCTACACGCATTACACAATGCAAACAACACAATGGCTACTGTTAAAACGCACACTTGTCATTTTTTACACAGCAGACTAATTGGAAGTAGGTGCTTGTGGCGACTTCCCAATAAAATTATCTGACGTTAGTTCTTGCATTATCCGAAAGTGATGATTACTGTATGAATCTGGCGATGTTTTCTTACAATGGTTGTTGTAGATACAGTTTTGCGGCAGTGAAAGGGTAATGATCATGTTTGAAAATAATGATCCACTTTTGCTTAAACCTATCCGATAGTGTTAAAAAAGCAAACATGAAAAAAAAATGTGCTTAATTTGCTTTTAAAAGTCTTTGAGCTCCTTTGTCATGACTCATGTTTCACAGACTCATATCCGAGCGCTTTGCATCACAAGTGCAACAATGTACCAGGTGAGCTACCGAGCAAGTTTACTACATCAGAATAGCCATACATATGGAGCTGATTATGTGATACAAATGTCAAAATGTATTAGTTTATAATTAATGCACTATGGTAAACATGTTTTGAGTCATAACATACAATTGCACAAAAAAACCCTGCAAAAAATATATATTTATTTCATAAGCTGTCCCATAATCATAATTTGTGTGAAGAGTAATACAAGTTTTTTGGTGTTTTACTGTCTCAAGTGTTCACTTCAGCAGGAAACTGCAGTGAGTTGTATGTACAGTATAGACATGTTTTGGGGATTTGCAAAAATAAAGGTTCCAAAATGGCATTTTTGCACCACTTCCATAAACCCACTTTTTGATTCCCCAAAGGACCTATCAGTAAACAGTTCTTAAGGGGATAGTTCTTCCAAAAATGAAAATTGTGTGATCATGTACTCACCCTCAAGTTGTTCCAAACCTGTAGAAGTTTCTTTCTTCTGTTGAGCATAAAAGAAGATATTTTGAAGAATGTTGGTAACGTCTCGGTTACGTACGTAACCCTCGTTCCCTGAAGGAGGGAACGGAGACATAACGTCAGAGTGACTGACTGAAAGGGAACTAAACAGTTGATGGTAGTCATGGAAAAAACAATGCTATGGAATACCAATGGCTACCATCAACTGTTTGGTTACATTCTTCAAAACAACAAAAAATCCAAATATCCAAAATCTTTTTGTGTTTAACAGAATAAAAAAAAACTCTGTAGGTTTGTATATAGGTTTGGAACAAGTGGAGTGTGAGTAAATGATTACTGAATTAAAATTTTTGGGGGCGAGCTATCCCTTTAAAGGGGCCATTTTCTTCTTAGTCTGAAGAACCTGAATAACTTTTTTTCACTTTTTTTCACATTTGAGGAATGGAATGATTCCATGAGGTCCTTCATGGAACCATAGATGCCAATAAAGAACCTTTATTGAGGCACATTTTTTTTTCCGATGTTTCCCTTCCCACTTACATCCCAGATGGGAATGTGACTGATTTGTCCCAATCCAGGTGTCTTACTGATGAAGATGGATGACTTTGGTTGACATCAGTGATTCATGGTCGACTCAGAGATGGTGACAAATATCTGAGTGACCCAAGTCAGCAGTGAATAATAGGCTAATTCAATTTACACATGGCAAAATTCGTGTCGCCCCTTAGGTAGAACCCTAATTTTGTGGTTAGCAGCTGTCATCAAATTTCTCTGGTCAGGTTACTACCCTTACCACAAAGATAATGGGACGGGAAAGAGACCATCCCATCCTGTAGGATTATGACACTTTAATCAGGCTAATACAGAAGACTCCTGAATTCCCACACAGGTAGAAATCGCACACCTATGCCTCGTTCACAACGACAGACCTGTCCACACGCAGACGTATGTCATGGGAACACTCGGTCACCCACAGTGACACACTCAGACATCAGCGCCTGCTCTTTTGAAGTCAGTATAATTAACAGGCCATCCGATACACTATCAGCCCAAGAGGCTCTTGGTCTCAGAGGCACGTAGCAGATCCATCAGTGGTTGCTAACTGGCTGCACTGTCAACAGTCCCAAGCACTCCCATTGTGACCCTTCCATGCCCCATAGACCTCCAGTAGGACATGGGGTCACACCGCCAACTCTGAGGCCCACCGCTTACCCAAAGATATACAATGTATTGCGTACGGTTTATTAGATGTTGTCGTAGTCTGTGATAAGTTATTCATGGCTATGTGTGAATAAAAGATGACAGCCTGCAAACTGGTGCATGTCACACAAATGTTAATGAGACAGACATACTGCTGATGACTCACAATATGCATAATGGAGACAATGACTGTCTACACTGAGGTGAGACTGACCTCAGTAATAAAGCCCATGTATCCAGTCACAATGCTAATGTTTGACAGAGCACAATGAAGAGTGGAATACAGTTTGTAGAGTGTTTCAATGTTGATTTCCATGTTTCTAAAGCATGTGTGTGCTTGTTAATATTTTTGCCTTTATATATGACTTGGATCCCTCCATCAACGTAAATATAACAGATTTTATTTTGTATCCACCCAAACTCTGACCTTTTTCTTCAACTCATGCCTCAATTTTTTTTTTCCTTCTAAATATACTGTTGAAAATGTTGGGGTCATTAAGAGTTGATACTGTATACTTAATGCATAGTTGCTGAAGAAATGAATACCTTTTTTAAGCAACTATGCATTAAGGGGAATAGTTCACCCAAAAATGAAAATTCTGTCATTAATTACTCACCCTCATGTCGTTCTAAACCCGTAAGACCTTCGTTTATCTTCAGAACACAAATTAAGATATATTTGATGAAATCAGAGAGCTTTCTGACCCTTAGTTCATGCATTGTGGTGCTCTCGTGAATGCATGACAGAGACTGACATGGAAGAGAAGAATTGTTAAATAAAGTTGTTATTTTTGTTTCCTTTGCAAACAAAAAGTATTCTTGTAGCTTCATAACATTACAGATGAACCACTGATGTCACATGGACTATTTTAACAATGTCCTTACTACCTTTTTGGGCCTTTAACGTGTCAGTTGCGTTGCTGTCTTATGGAGAATCAGAAAGCTCTCGGATTTCATCAGAAATTTCTTAATTTGTGTTCCAAAGATGAAACGATGGTCTTACGTGTTTGGAACAACATGAGTAATTAATGACAGATTCTCATTTTTGGGTGAACTATCCCTTTAAGTATATTAAAAATGATAAAAGCTTTTATATTCTGTTATTTGATTTTCCATCCATCAAAGAATCCTGGGACGGAAAAAACTAACTAACGGTTTTTACCGAAATGTTAAGTAGCACAACTGTTTTTAAGAAATGGTTTTGAACAGCAAATCAGCATATTAGAATGATTTCTGGATCTTTGAAAAGAAAAGAAAAAATCTGAAGGACAGTGAAGACTGAGGGTTTTAATATAGTATTGTATTGTATAAATTGTATTTTTGAGCAGCTTTGGACATCAAGAGACCTTTGAGAGGTAGATATATATTATTTAACTGTACATATTTAAGATATATAAAAATGCTATCAATTAAATTAGCCATAGCAATACAAAGAAAACAGCTGTTTTATTTCAAAGACGTGGTGGAAATCTTTTCTGACTTTTTAGAAAAAAATAACAAAAATGACTGCATTCTTTTATGATGTGTGTATATCCACAGTTGGACACTGTTAGTAGACGAATTAAATAAACTGAGAGTGTGAAAGAGAGTTTTAAGAGAGTTTATTTTATAAAAGTCCAGAGGCCCAAAAGTGCCCATAGCTGTAGAAACTCCTAATTATGAAGCCGATGATTGTTTATGGTGTGGTAATATCAAGTCAAACACTGAACAGTCTTCGATTTTGCCATGATTTTCCTCATTGTTTTTTGAATGTTGGAATTTTAGTTTTGTCTATTGTACTCAAGTTTTAAATATGTATATATTTTTTCATTCTGTGTTGAATGACACACGGTGAAACTTTAAAACTATGTCATTTGTTTGACCGTTTAAAGAAACAAAATTGAGTAATTATAATTCATTTGTCAAACACAATCTCCTCGGACTACACGTTGTACCTGATATCCGTGAAATCTCTCTGATGCGGTCACTAAAAGTTCACCGCGGAGAAAAACACAACGCTGAATTAGCGTCCAAGCTGTTTAGACATCTCCATCAAAACCTATGACAGAATATTTCTTACTTTTGAAGTCCTAGCTTATTCCTGACTTGTCAAAATAAAACTGATGCTTAAGAAAAAATTAGTGGGAAATTTGTTTTTGTTCTCTGAATAGATTGGCGGGAATTTGCAGTAAGGGTTATTGATTTAATTAACCACAGAGGTGGTCAGTGCCATTAAATAAAACCTCATCCCCTCCCCATCTGACCGTTACATCACCTGAAAACAAATCATTTTGGAGACCACCATTACAAATGGTAGTAGAATGTATAAAAAGTGTGTAATTGTAATATATGATTGTAATATCTCATTGTAACCAAATGACTACTAAGGAACTCATGACTAGTAAGTTCTTTGTTTGATGTGGTGGACACAGCCAAAGGCTACAGCCATGCATCTGAGAAAAGACAGGAACGAGAGAGGAAAAAAAGAGTTTAATCCACAGTCACAGGTGTGTCACACCTTTGTTACCATCTCTGAAGTTCACAACAGACTCCGAGACAAAGGCCAGAGCCCCATGTGCCCATTGTAGCCTGGAGAACAATACAGTGACTATGACTTACTAATCCCTGTGGAGCGCTGACAGCTCCGGCCTGAAGCCACGCTAGGCCTCATCTTCGCTCAGAGCAGTGTCTGTGAACCACAGCGATGGGAACGGGGAGTATTTATAGTTGCCAGAATCTTGCCAAAAGGAGGGAACCAAAAGCCATTGTGGGAGAAAAATATTATCCCCATTGTCAACCCGTGGCCATCATAGTAGCGTCACTTGATGGATGAGAAAGTATGTGTCTGGAGGGGAAATGGCTCACTGCATGAAAGCTTTTCAGGAGATATTTGTAATGAGACTGGCCCATAAAGAAGAGAAAGAATTGCAGTTCGTATTTCATAAAGCAGGTGTCTGTCAGATTTTACTCACCTCACCCATCCTGGACATACCTGTGACCCATAAATGACTACAAAAACATCTCAGTTTCAGGGTTGGGCAGTAGGTCAAGAGTTAGAATTGGAATTTGATTTGACTGGCCAAAACACACAGGAAGCAAAACTGGAATTTGATTCGGAATTGAAGGAATGGAATTACAATTAGGTAAGCATTGTGGAAATGAAGTGTTCTTCCACCCTGGTCCATAAATTTGGTAAATATGTATATTTACATTAAAACGATTGTTCATCCAATGAAAATTCCAAGACTGTATGACATTTGACTTCTGTGGAACACAAATTAAGGTATTTGTCTCAGTGTTTTTTGTCCATAGAATGAAAGTCAGTTGAGTCAAATGTTGTTTTGGACCCCATTGACTTTAACTGTATGGACAAAAACAATTCTTCAATATATCTTAAAATATTTGTAATGTCTTCAAATATTCAGACACTTCTTCAAAATATTTTCTTTTTTGTTCTACAGAAGAAATCGGTTTGAAACGGAGCAATTTATGACAGAATCTTCAGTTTTGGAGGAACTGTCCCTTTAAGGCCAAATTTCTTTCATTTGAAAATGACTTATATGTCTTCTTGTAAGATCTATAAAACCTTCAAAGTTCAAGAAACATTTAACAAACATTTTTAGAACTTTTTAAGCCAACATTCAAAGTTTGTCAAACCTTACTTGTCTAAATAAAATTACACTTAAATGCCCTTATGTTATTTAGTAAATTACAATTCTGCATCATGTTTGGTACCTAATTTCGAATTCAAACGAAATTCCATAACTGAACTTTAATTTAAAGCATTCTCGATTCAGTTCTGGCTTACAGTGCAGCATAGTTTATGTTCTGTACTGGAACTGTTTTTCTGTTGCATTGGTTAATATATTTTGTGCCATCTCCGTGTTGTGATAACCGACACTTGGAACGTTTTCACAGGTGACATTATTCCCAAACACACCTTAGCCCTGGAGAATAGCAAAATGTGTGGTGTTGTGAACAACAATGCCCTTCAGGAGCTCACCTAAACCCCTTTGTTCAGTCCACAAAGACTGCGGTTCCCACCCTTTTCTTGTAAACAGCAAGAAAAGAATAACGCATACCTTGCAAGAAAATATCAGTATCCTGAATCACACTCCTAATCAGGCCATTGCATAAAACACTCAAGGACGCTGCCAACGCCACCCCTCGAACTTCGCAAATAATCGAGAAAGAAAGGACTGGGTGGGCAAAGAATCAATAAGAAGAGGGGCATATCTGATGAAATGTTTTCTTGTCAGTGCTCAACCTCATCACCCCTCCCTTCCCTGGTTTGACCTTCCTCTCTGAGCACATCCAGCCACAAAGAGGCTCCATTCTCTCGGGAGATAGAGCGCCTTGCTCTTGTGCAGAAACTCTATCACCTGCCTAAAAGAAAACTGTGTCATCTCCCCCCTCCAGCCCAGCAGGAAGTCTCCAGCCAAGCAGATCACACACCCTGTAATATTCACGGTGACCTTCAGCGTGCCACCAAACTTTCTCACAGTCTGCCATGTTTCATGATGCTACATATTGGATGTAGTTGTGGATTACACCGACCGCAGGGTAGTGACTTGGCACTGTGAAAAGAAAGCCATCTTCAAAGAAAGAGTGTGGCCAGGGTCTGATCTGCCAGTGTAAACATACAGCATTCTATTATACGGCTTTCTAGAATACTGGATTCTGATTGGCTGATCATGTCATCAGGTCTGTCAGGTGATTAAATCTCATTTAAATCTCATATATATATGTGTGACCCTAGACCACAAAAACAGTCATAAGTAGCACGGGTATATTTGTAGCAATAGCCAAAAATGCATTGTATGGGTCAAAATTATCGATTTTTCTTTTATGCCAAAAATCATTAGGATATTAAGTAAAGATCGTGTTCTTTGAAGATATTTTGTAAATTTCCTACTGTAAATATATCAAAACTTAATTTTTGATTAGTAATATGCATTGCTAGACTTCATTTGGACAACTTTAAAGGCGATTTTCTCAATATTTAGATTTTTTTTTTTTTTTTTTGCATCCTCAGATTTCAGATTTTCAAATAGTTGTATCTCGGCCAAATATTGTCCTATCCTAACAAACTATACATCAATGGAAAGCTTATTTATAAGCTTTCAGATGATGTATAAATCTCAATTAAAAATGGTTGACTGGTTTTGTGGTCCAGGGTCACACATGTTTGTGTGTGTGTGTGTGTGTGTGTGTGTGTGTGTGTGTGTGTGTGTGTGTGTGTGTGTGTGTGTGTATACATATATATATATATATATATATATATATAATAAAACATAATATATATACATTACAAAACTAATGTAAAGACAAGATAAAGTTTGTCAAGCGATTACATTAATTTTTTTATTTTAAACATTTTAATCTAATGAATTATTGAACATTACATTCATAAATGTTTTTCTAAGTGGAAGCCTAAGATAATATGCAGGTAAAATGATAAAATAATTCCAACTCAAATCAATATTTCAGCGTATTTATTTGAAGGTAACACACTGTAGGAAAATAAGGTAAAATGTTAACTAATAAGTATCAATATACTTCACCGGGTGATTAATTACAGTACATTTAAGACAATTGTTTTGTATTGTGTTATGATTAAAAATTCAAATGAGGCATTACATTTGCACATATTTGCATACATTTCCAGAGCAGAAATCTGAACATTTGGTTAAAGTTTCATATTGTTTACATATTAAAGTAAAGTGTTTTTACAAAAGGGATTTTGGATATCCATTTATATCACTCTATATATCAGAAAATACCATAAACAGCCAAAAAAAAAACTCTCCATGTTTTTAGGAATAAAATGTTATAAATCAGGCAAATTATATATGAACACACAACATGAACAAATATACAAACAAACCACTCAGTACAAACCTTCAGAATATAGTGCTCAGTGCATGAGAAAAAATATTTTGAGGAAAAAAAATCCCTTTAAATATATGTATTGCAATTAATCTACAGACACAAATAGCCTAGATAAAGTGTAATAAAGTGTAGGTGTAAAGGTTTTTTTTTTGGGCCTATGCTGCAATTATGCATGTCATTGGTCAGTTTAGAGATAGCGATAATTGTTTTACAAATTATGGTGCGTTTTTCCTCGAATTCTTGAGATAAAGCTAACAAGACAAGATTAAATGACCTACATGTTTTGAATGAAACCAAAATAAAGCAGATGCTTAACTGATAATCAAAGTAATAGGCCTCGTTTAACATTTTCTTCCTCCTTGCTGTTGAGTGAATAGATATTAGATAACAAATAAGCTCAGAATGTCTTTCATATCCTCAAAGACTGTTCTCTGAATCTTGGCCCGCCGTGGGTTTGCAGTAAGATCTTTTGGTTAAACTACAAAGAAAGCCTCAGTGAACTGTACTGTTTGGCTTTGGACATACAGTTCCTTCCTGTTCATGGAAATTTTGTCTCTGAAATGTGTTTTTGGTACACCAAAAATTGGACTTCCTTATGGGTTAATACCCGAAAACACAGCTCCATATTAATGAAAATGTGTTCCACCTGAGAAAAGGAAGGCTGTATAGAGTATTTCAAGAATTTAATTAAATCTACTGGACATTTTTGCTCTCCATACAAACACCAGTAGGCCTACAGAAAAGCAGTTTGCTAAGTTTAGCGTTTACTAAAATAACCTTTCATTATTCAGTGTAAATTAGGAAAACATCACGGTTAAAATGAAATACAAAAAACTTGCTGACAGAGAGTGTCGAAGGTCTGTTGTGACTGAGGCGGTCAGGCGGATTGTGGATCAATAGCGACCTCTGCTGGCTATGTACAAAACTACTAACGTTTACAATCACACAAACAAATACGATCCTAATCAAATTAGAACACTGTGTTTTTTTCCTCCCTATTTGTAATATATCTATTTATTTTTGTCAATCCTTTGTTTGAGTGTGATATCCAGAACAAATCATAACAAATTAGAAATATAGGCTAATAGCATCACATTTAGTCTTCAAAACTTAGATGTTAAACTTGGCTGTTTGGCCATATAATTAAAATCAATGAACACATTTATATATTTTATATACATATATTCGATTTTTTTTTGTGTGTGCATTCTTAATAATTTACTGCGGCCCCTACTGGCCCCTGGATAAGAACTAGGCTACTGTATCATGTGGCCAGAAAGCTAAGTCACCACTAGATGGAACTATTAATTAAGATTTTCCTTGTCTATTAGTCTTAAATTTTAAACTGTTCTCAGATCGTATGAATGATGCACACTTTCTACTGTGTATTGAGGCCTAGGCCTATTCTACTCTACATTCCAGTTGCGTTCTGATATTATGATGTATTATAACAGCAGGTAGAAGAGGATGACAAATCACGGTGGTTTAAGTCATGAGTTTTAGCCAACGCTAGTCAGATAATGCTTTCCTCATTGTAAGCTCGGTGAACCCCAGAGCGCTCATCCAGCAGCAGCGGTGGAGATCGTGAGAGCCGTTTCTGAGCTGTCCTTGCCTGACAAAGTGCTCAATCTCCTGTGAGACTCCCTCGAGGGACCAGTTCAGTGTTCTGGGAAACTAACGGCTCGACAGCTGCAATCCTCCACAAACGTGATGAAAAGTCGGCTTCCTCTTCAAACCGCACACATTCTAATGACCACATGGGCACAAGCTCACACAATTTGGAAAATACAGTAGCCTATTTTAAGCTGTGTAGCCTACTCAGGCGATAACTTTAAGGTGATAACATGAAGCATTCTGAAAGATTGTTACACATTTGATAAACGGATGTCGAGTAGTCTTTATATGAAGGGGCTAAAACCGTTTACGTCTTCAGAAAGTGGACTTTATGACATTTAATTAGCCTTTAGAGTATGGTGGCCGAGAAAGCTCAACGCGCTGCAACTTCAGAAAACATAAACAGAAAACCACCAGCAAATCAAGAAAACATCTTTCAGGTGCTGCAAATGCACACTACACAAACAAATAAAGAATTTTATTTGCAGTGCGTTTCTTTATTTGTTTGTGTTGTGAGTATTTGCAGCGCGTGTGTTGTAAAATTGATGAAGTTGTTTTCTTAATTTGCAGGTGTTTTTTGTATTTGCAGCATGTTGAGCTCTCTCGGCCACCGTACTGAAGTATTCCTCCTATGAAAAGTGGCATTTATGTGTAATATAGTGCTCACAAACTAAATCAGCGGAAACTGAACAAACATTCAACACGATAAACGAGATAGCTACACTTGTTCAAGTGACATCGAGTGATTTCCCAGCTAACACGGAACGTTCTCAGAACTTTAGCGTTCAACATTCTGCCATGGTTCTCTCAAAATTATGAACAAGCTTCAAAGGTTCATTCAAATTTATGTGGACTTTAATAACGTTTCCAAAACGTTAGCATATCATTCATGGAATGTTTGTTCTGAAACATTTTAGTTGGACGTTATCTAACTTTTTAAAAATGTTACTACTGACTAGTTTCAGATAATTTAAGAGAATATTCAAAAGTAACATTGCCAGAATGTAGGCTATGCAAAGTTATAAAATGGAATGTTCACTTAGTGTTTTCTCTAACGTTCACATAACCAAGACAAAACACTCAGAGAACATTCAAAATAACGTGTTCATACCTTAATGGGAATGTTTGCTAAATGTTCTTAGAATACATTTTTGTTAGCTGGGCTGGTACAAGATTATTATGCATCAAGGTCATGAAGTGGTGTAGACATTCATTGAGCGATTCAGTGATAATGTAAAGCACATAAAAAGAAAAGATAGAACAAACCACAAATATCACATTCATAAATAAACGTAAACATACTTTGGAGTATAACCTATGTGGACAAAAGTCAAGATATCAAGCATATTTTGTGTTATATTCCATCCTTAATTACATAGGTCTTGTTGCTGCTTAGTGAAAAATAAAATTTATTTTTAAATGACTGTCAGATGGTTAGAAAATTTACAATGCCTTAAAACAATAAAAGTGATTTTCAGTGTGCTTCCCTGGCTATGCAAGTTGTTCTTTTTTCACAAGAGCTTGTTTTAAGCTAAATACAGACAGAATTTCAAATATTTCAACACATATAGTAATATCTGTTTTTGTTTGCTAGAATGAACATAAAAAACATCAGGCTATATAAAGACAGATTTGTGTGCAATGACTTGTGTTTAACTTGTAGGTCCACATGCAGTTGCATTCATTGCATAATGTCCATTGATGTAAGTTCAAAGGAAGTGCATGAGTACAGACAGTAAAGAGAGAGAGAGAGAGATGGAGGGGGATAAAAGACAGAGAGGTGCCAGATGTTTATGCTGTAGCTCCACATAGTCTGACCGCTGCTGAAATGTCTTTGGTGTCCTCTGATCGTGCTGAGACCACAAAAGGCCAGGTCTGTGGAAAAAGAATAAAAAAGTCAGCCACACATTGCTGGTAGATTGCCATAAGATGCAGATGTGAACACATGTAATGCTTAGTGTACTGTAAAGTATTACGTTTATTTTAAATATGTATAGGATTTATTTTAATATTATATTATTGATAGCCTAATTAATACAGAATAAAATAATAAACCAATCAATATATGAACAAATATACTTCAGTTTAACAAGACAACTGATATATGATAAATAAAATGACATGATAAATTATTAAAATGATAAACTATATATTAATTTAATACATTAATTGAATATAGTATATTTACTGTTACTGTAATATGTAAAATAATATATGTACTGCCAAGTATTTATTTATATTTATGTATTTTTAAAATTATTTATATTTAATACAGAATATTAAAAAGAAAATACTAAATATCCACATGGTTACACTTTATTTTAATGTGTCCTTGTCACAGTGAAATTATACATTTAAGTATTGAGCAATATCAATTACATGTGCTTACTATATGGTGAGGTTTAGGATTAGGGTTTGGTTTAGGGTTACTTGCATGTAATTATGCATAATTAATTGTAATTATCATGGTAAGGACATGTAACGTGTAACAAGGACACCTTCAAATAAAGTGTTACCATCCACATTAATATTTAATCTAGCATATGAACTGTTGAGTAAAATAATCTGTAAAAAAAATAAAAAGTAATTAAGTATTTTATATTATGTTATTCATAGTAATTATTAAGTAATTCAATATTATTTATGAATATTTTTGTACTTACTTAAGAATTATATTATTGGTATTTAATACAGAATTAATATTTTTTATATGTATAAATTTAAAATCTGCATTATTCATGTGTAGCATCAGTTTATGTAGCTTATATGTCATATAATTCTTATTCATGTATATTCATAATTGAGTATTTAAATTCAAATAAACTTCTTTAGCATTATGCCATGTCTCTAATAGTAATACCGTAGTACTTTAACATTATACATGTCTGAATAATTCCCATGTATCATGGTATTTTTGTGGTACTCCTAAAGCACAGTACTTCAAAAAAAAAGATATGATACTATTATATGGTACATTTACAAGAACTTACTTTTTGTTTGTATTAGGCTATACATTTTATGTTTACAAAATGTAATATAGATGATGTATTTTACAAGTAATGCTGAGCAATAAATCTTCTCGACCAGATGGAAGTGTATAAAATCCTGTGACAAACTCAACAACACTCACTCATACCAAGTTTACAGGATGCACAAAGCTGTTCTCGTATCTGTCCTCCTGCAAGAGCTGTCTGAGGTGAGAAATGTAGCTGGATGCCAGCCGCAGCGTGTCCAGCTTTGACAGTTTGGTGTCTGCCGGTACCCACGGCAGGCTGGTCTTCAGCCGTGAGAACGCTTTACTCAGAACCCTCATGCGTGCCCTCTCTCTGGCGTTAGCTGCGTTTCTCTGAGACTGTCTGCCATCCTTCCCCACCTTCATTTGCTGCTTGTTGTTGTTGGCAGCAGCTCGAGGTTGTTTGGTCTTTGCTTTCAGACTGTCATCGATACTAAACTCGTCTTCTGAGTCTTCTAGAGTGATTGACAGCTCCTGGAGATCTTCAGGATCACTCACCGAACCCGTGGACATCTCGACTGCACCTGCTTCAGAGTTTCAGTGGTTTATGATATTCAGTGTCCTTGCTGTAGATTCAAAGCAACAGGTGCTGCCTTAATTTTAAATCTCTGTAGAAGAAGCCCAGGCGCATCAATGCAAGGCCATTATTTAAAGTCATTCAGCATCTTCTGAATGTAAATGGTTGTTAAATTGGTCAAGCAGGCTGTATATTCTGCCAGTCTTCGCTGAGCATCTCAGAGTTTGTCCTGCGGTGTCCCAAGCACATTTAAGGTTTGGGGTTTGGCAGGGTCACTCTGGATCAGGCATTTCTCCTCCCCTTTTCCCCATCTAACTTTTGGCAAGACGACTTGACACAGTGGCACTGACAGCATATGCAGCATGAATCCATGGAATCTACCATGAACTAATGGCATGAGATTTTTAACTGCACCTGCAGATCTGGTGATTTATTGGTTTATTATTATTTATTTAAAATTTATTTATTCATAATAATGACAGAATCCTTCAGAAATAATTCTAATACGCTGATTTGGTGCTCAAGAAACATTTATTTGTATTATCAATGTTACTGCTTAATATTTTGTGGATACAGTAATACACTACTATTCAAAATATTTTTTTTAAGAAATAAATATTATTATTCAGTAAGGATGCATTAAATAGATCAAAAGCGACAATAAAGACATTTATAATATTACATAATATTTCTATTTTTTTTAAAAAATGCTGTTCAGTGAACTTTATATTCATCAAAGTATGATGGAGAAAAAAATGTCTCACCGTTTTTAGCTAAAGCTGTTTTCAAAATTAACAATACAAATTATCATTAATAATTGGACACCAATAACAACTGATAATAATTGAGCACCAAATCAGCATATTAGAATGATTTATGAAGGATCATGTGACACTGAAGACTGGAGTAATAGCTGAAATTAAATTGATGAAAATTCAGCTTTGCTGTCACAGGAATAAATTAAATTTGAAAAAGATATTAATACAGAAAGCTGTCATTTGAAATATTAGCTGTCACATTGTAATATTTCGCAATATTTTTTTATTAAATTCAGCATAAGAGGTATACAAAATATAATATATTCAATATTCATTTAATATTTATTTAATATTAATTTAAATTTCTGAAAACATGCACATTATATGCACACACATATATATTGAATAGAATATTTAATAAATATTTATTGAATATTAAATAATATATAGGTATTTAATGCAAATTAAATACTGATTTAAATATTTAAATTAAATACTTGAATATATATATATATATATATATATATATATTGATTTATACATCAATAAAGTAATAAATTAGTATTATATTAATAAATCAGCTTTAAACCTAGAAATATTTTAATATTTTCATATTAATAAATCATTACTTTTACTTTTCACTTCACATTACATTTATTAATTTAATATAGAATAAAATAAATGGCTTAAGTAAAGAATAATAAATATGAAATATATAATAAATGAATTGAATCAAATTAAAAGTCATTCTCCAAAACCACCTGCTTTTCACTAGTGTAGCCCAAACTGACCTAGCCGCACTTCAATTAAATTATTTAGTGAAAACATTGTGGAAAACTTCAGTTTCTTATTTCTTCAGTTCAGTGGTCACCCACGGTCCACTTAAATGCCTTTTCCCACATGCTCTTAAGCAAATAGAAATGTCTGAAGGCTTATCAAACGTTCTTAATCCACTGGCCATTTCACAGAGATATTGGGTTTCTGCTTGGTTAGAGCGCTCTCACACACACTCGCTGCACATTGGCCACAGCTGTCAGCACTTTACATTACATCTGCAGGATGGGGGGCAATCGCTGGGACCCTGTGGGTGAAGGAGAAATACACATGTTGACATTCTTCACATGATCACACCGTGCTCTCATTTGTCTCTCTTATCATGCAGAAACATGTAAGCATTGCTGATTTTTATTTCATTATACTTGGCAGATGTCAGTTCAGCTGTGTTATAGGAAACTTTGTATGACTGCTTCTTCAGTGGGGCCTGCTCATATTGGTGATTGAAAGACACATCAAAGTGGGCCATAGCTGTTTTGTCATATAAATGAATAATTTTCAACATTATACAGAATTCATGATTGAAAACATGTAGGTTAGACATACATATGAGGACTTCTTCCCATTTAAGTTTGAACATTTTGAACACCACCAGCTCTTAAAGACGAGAAACCTTCCTTAGCCACATCCCTAATAGTATTATCTTGATAAGATTGCACAATGCATTAAAAATGCAATCCGTATATCTCTGCATAAGATGCGTATGCAACACGGCATCTTTCGTATGACCATACATGAAGAGCGAAATTTCCTAAACCATAAAACCGAATTTCCCACAGCTGAAATTTTCTCAGCATCTCACAATATCTCTCGGTAAACTCGATATGTATGAGTTGTCATTCCCGCCTAATGAGTGTGAAATTAAGATTTTATATTACAGTGGTCACCCTCAGCCAACAATTATCCAAAAGCACAGCTGACTCGCATGCTCCATTTTTGCAGAGGGTACATGCCAAGTATAGACAGCTTTGGAATAACCTACAATAAACAGTTTATGCTTCTTGCTCTGTGGAATTTAAGATATTTATTCTTATTGTAAGGGCCTGTTCACACAAAACACCTTTTTGTATACCATTTTCAATCGTTTTCTATAGGTAAACATATTTTAGATGGAAGTCTTCACACACATCTTGCTGCTTTTTCAGCAACTTGTGCATGAGCACTGTGTTTTAAAGTTAAAGTTAAAGATATTATTTGTCTACACCATCTTGCATTTTTCCACCATCTGGCCAAATAATTCTAGTTGCATTTCTACTCGAACCATTCCAGAACCTCATCAAGTTTAACTGTGCATGTTTGGAACCCATGTAGTGATATAGAATTGGGGCCGTTCACATAGTACATGTTTTTGCATTCCACTGTTTTGTTTTTTTGTTCATGATAATCAACCAATAGCAAGCATAACTCCTCTGGTTCTCCTTTCCTTGTTCTTGTTCGAGCGTGATTCGAACCTGGGTTGCCGGCATGGGGGGGGGGCATGCTAACAAGGACGCTAAAGACCGCAGCCTTTAACATCAGGCGCTAGTGCACCTTTTGAGATCAGGGGAGTTAGGTTTACCTTACCAGCTGGCCTCCGTTACACTCACCCCTAAATCTCATTCCCATCCGGGTCACGGCACCAACGTAACTTCCCTTCTTGTTCCGAGTGGGATTAGAAACCAGGTCACCGGCATGGGAGGCAGGCACACTAACAAGGACTGCAGCCTCTAGCATCAGTCACTAGTGCACCTCTGGAGATCAGGGGAGTGAGGTTTACCTGTGCAGCTCTTACCAGCTGGCCTCCGTTACACAATCACGCTTGCTATTGTTTACCTATACAATTGTACGCTGTCACCAACTCTTGTGCAGAGGTGTAAAGAGTACCTTAAAACCATACTTGAGTATAAGTACATATACTTTACATGTTACAACTCCAATTCCAATACGACTTGAGTAAAAATCTTAGAGAATCTAATTTTAACTGTATTTAAGTATTTTACTCGTACTGAATATAGGCTCAAAGACATACTAGTACTCAACACCTAAGAGAAATGCCAGTGAAAAAAAAAGTTGATTTGTGAGGAGAGCTATTATGTTTATTGTCTAAAATCAAAATAAACCTGAACACCTCAATATTGCAATAAATCAAGGTCGACACAACAGCGTCTTAAACATCTATGAACACAAGTTTCAGTTTAGCTCAAGTACTGTAAAAGGGCAAAAGTAAACCAATATCCTTCAAAAAGGATTTAGTTATGTCCTAATCTGATATATGAAACCTGCGATTCACAACTATGCTAATGCACTTGTATTTGCATAAAACAGCCTTGTTGAAAAGTTTGGGTGAGTAACGCCCTGTAGATGGCAATATCACTTTCTTTGTAGCAGAAATAAACTGCTGCAGAAAAAGTTAGGTGCCATGCAAAATGTAATGAGTAAGTACATAAGTCAACACAAACATGTTGGTACAAATATATTGGTACAAGAGTACATATATTTATTCAAAAATGTAATCAAGTAGTGAGTAAAAGTTTCTAATATCTGATACTCAGTGAAACTACAAAGTAGCCAAAAAGATACTTAAGTGCAGTAACGTATTACTGTACTGTAATTACACCACTGCTCTTGTTTCACCAAGATAACTTACATTCTAAAAGTTGCCGTTTCTCGACAAAATGCAGGCCAAATCCAGTATTTACAATAGGAATCTGGAATCTGGAATTTCGCACACAGATTTAGCAACAGTCATGCAGATTCACCATGTTGACCAACAGAAAGCTGCTTGGTTTGGAATAAAATAAAGTTGTAGCCACATCAGCAAAATTACTGTTGTGAAATCTGCATGAGGAAATCCTCCGCCTTCACATGAAATTCCTGCTCATATTGATTCCAACTAAAATGTCTTGATTAAAACAGACCAAACAACAGATAATGTGACCGCACCATAATTTTAATTTCACAGCACCACAGTGGAAAAAGAAACTAGGATGTTTCGCAATGTGAACCATTCTGCCCATTGGTGGAAAACAGGCTTATAGTTTTTATAGCCTTTGACTGGTAAGAATCTCTAGAAATCTGCAGATGCATATTGCATAAGGCACAGTAGCAAGTTCAGTGACCTGCATTTTCTTCAAGGATGAGACTTATCCAAGGACACATTCAGTTTTTTTTTTTTTAACTATAGCAGGTCTAAACTGTTTTACATACGAAATATCTGTTCACCCGATAGGAACCTGTTGCTCTGAGCTTGCAATGATTTAAACTAAAAACTACACCTCTTTGAGGGAAAATCTGCAGGATCAAGACGCCTTAGTATAAAGTGTAAGCAAACAAATGTATGTGAAGCAGCAACAGAGGCACCTTTCATAGCATTTTAACACTAATCTCTGCTTTAAACAACTGTGTAAGCACATCTTTCCCAAGCTTCCACACAGGGACTAATTACATGGGAACAATGCTGCCCACGTTGTTTTAGGTCAGAGCTAACATGAGAAATGTGCAGTTGTCTGTCGGTAAGCGTGTTAAGGGTCATAGTGTGGGCAGTGGCTCTTTTCCTTCTTTCTCTCCCTCTGTTTTGTGTGAATGAGTAAGCGGGACAGGTGCAGGACCATGACATCAGCTATGTGCGCTCTCCTCCCCTGGTTCCCATGGTCACCACGCTCTCACAGCTGCAGTGTAAAACAAATGGCATGTAACAGCATCAAAACGGCCATTAGGAAAATCAATACGCCCCCATTTTAGTCAAGCCTCCCCCTGCATTGAATCAAGCACATTTAATTGAATGATATAAGTGGCTGAAGAGTGAACTATCCATTTGCTCCCAGTTCCAGTCTGACTTTGATGGGAGTGAATCTCACAAAACCGGTCTAAGAACATGTCCAGATCATACACTCACACTAAAATGAAAAGACAATAAGTAGTTAGATTTTGCTTTAAAAATGGATGCATTTTCATTATTGTACAGAAAAAGTATTTTTTTTTTAATTATAATATTAATAAATGTTTTGTGAGCAGCAATTAAATATGCATATTATTATGATTTCTGAAGGATCATGTGACACTGAAGACTGAAGTAGTGGCTGCTGAAAATTCAGCTTTGCCATCACAGGAATAAATTACATTTTAAAATATATTAAAATAGAAAAAAAAGGTTATTTTAAATTGCAATAATATTACTGCTATTACTGCATTTTTAATTAAAAGAATAGAACTTGGGTGGGCAAAAGAGACTCTCTTATGAAAATCTTAAATATTCCAAACTTGTATTTATTATTAACTTGATTATTATATTAGTATAATGATTATTATATTAGTAAAGTACCTTAGCAACTGCATAGCAACACCCCACCAACCACTCTGATCTATCTATCTAATCTTTAAAACTACTTTAAACTTCAAACTACTTCAAACTTCTAGCTTTTAAAACTTTTTCTAACTTCCTGTTTTAGCTTTCTCAAGCCAACTTCAAACTTTTTCTTGACAAACTTTTTTATCTAGTTTAAAGGCTATCAGTATTAGTATTACAGTAATGCACAAAAATGTTTTCATTAGGTTTAATTATGGAAATGCTTTAATAATTTAATAAAATAAAATACATAAATCTTTAATTTAGGCAGATTTTATTATGGGCATGTTGTGGTAATGATAATTTGCTGGAAAAATGCTTATTTTGTATGCAAATAATGATTCCCCCCCCCCCCATTTCATACCACTTATAACTTTTTGTTTTTATTTCTCAAACTATATATTTTTAACATATTTCACAATTTTGGACTGAAATTTGGATTTTTGTTAGAATCTGTTAATAAAATACATGTCAAACATTGTAAAATGTCTTGATGGCTTGCACTTTAAGGCCGTCTAGATCGATGAATCTGCTGATCAAATCTGTGTTATGGAATGATGTGAATACTCCGTGACTAAGATCTTTTTATATCTGTCTAGCTGAGATCTGAGTGGTGGGTGTGAGAAATGCTGCTTACCCTTTGGAGGAGGAAGTGATGTATCTGGGCTCTGTAAACTCCTAATGCTGTGAAACACTGACCAGATGACAGATGAGAATTGCTGTTTTTCTCTCATTTGCCTCCAAAGCCTAAGAACAGCTGATTGGGGTTCAATGTCAGAAAAACTGAGACTCGAAGAACCGAGGTGGCTTGAACACAGTATATTGCATTTAATTTATTTTCTTAAAATTGAGGTTTTTCATGCATCAAGCACATGTACTGCAATAAATACATAGGTTAATATTGCTTAAAGTGACCAAATCTAAAGGAAATCCATTCCATCTGGATACTGTGATCCTTGTCATCAAATTTACTGCATCTCATGATGTCCATGCATAATCACAAAGTGATTTTTACAGTGTCCCGGCCATGCAGGTGCATGTCTTAATCTACTCCCAACTTGAGTGACTTGTTTAAATCTGTGAAATCACCATTGACAATCTGACCAACAGGACGGTTTTATATAATGCAGCTTTCATGGGAATCTCATCATGATGTAGTGGTGGATATACTAAAAAATGGACTAAAACAGACCCAAAAATGAGGGTTACACACTTGTGCTCCTCTTTGGAAGAACTACTTTGAAATTACTGTTTGGTATAACAAAGAGTCTCAGGGTTACTACATCCGGGCACGAGGCCAGAGGAAATTTACATGCTAATTCTTCTACTCGACCGATCGGTGTGATAAATCTATATGTGATGCATCACAGAGTTTCAAGTCTTTAAGTTTGCATTAGGAGCTTGTCAGTGCATTAATTCCAAATGCTCTTCTCATTTTCAGTACTGGTGCTATAAGATCTTCATTATGTATTAAAGCACTGGATATCATTCAAACACTTCTCTTCAGAGTTCAGTACAACCTTTAAGTGGCTTTAATAGACTGATTCATATACATCAGTGTAACCTTCTAAATACATTATGAGCTCATGATTACACACTTACACTTAATCAAATAAGAAGAACAACTAAAACTGCATACTAAATCACAACAAAATATAGCTAATGTAAGTAATGATGGCTGGGTATTTGGCTTATATTTACACATGATGTAATCATCTCTAATATCACTTCTTTGCCCTAATAGCTTGCAGCAGCGGGACCCACTTTGACTTCTGAGATGAGGAGAAGTGGGCTGTTTCAGAGCTCTAGGGTTATGTGGGCCGTCGTATTCATCAGCCTCAGAAGTGATTTCCATCTTCTGGATGATCAGCTTGAGCAGGTTATGCTGATTCTCCAGCAAACAGGACATCGCTTTCAACCTGAAGGGAAGAGCGGATCGAATGCAGTGTATGTCTGACAACTTACATAGACTTAGATGAGAATAAAAAAGTAAATGTTAACAGATGAAACCATTATTGAAATAATTGTGTTTATGAAACTATAAGCAGACTCTATTTCAAATATTATTTTGAAAATTATATAAATTTTATCTGAAACTCTCTAAAAGTAAGGTAGGTGAGATATGTCAATTAGAGCTGTGCCATTCATATTTGAATTTGAATTTAATTTGAATTGATGTTGCAAACACAACTTCTAAATGCTTAATGAATTTGAATGTGTAGTTGATGGTGCATTATGGCTAATGAACACTAGAGGCTGCTCTCCCACAATTGTGAAAGGTTTGTGGCAGTGTTCTTTTAGTATCATTGATATACTATTAAAATTTTAGTACGTGTTTTGGTGCTTTTGTCATTTGTTTTATATATCTATATAGTTTTTAAGTTTAATTTTAGTTATTTTAGTAGTTGAAGAAATATTGCTTTGATAACTAGCTTAAGTTTGCTAAATATTTTAGTTAATGTTTATTGTATTTCAAGTTCTAAACTTGTTTTTTTTATGGTTTTAGTTGTAGTTAATGATATAACCCTGGTTTGCAGTGTTCAGATTTTAAAACAACCTACAATAGCTTTATTTTCACTTACATGCATCGACGTGATTAGATATTAAAGGAATAGTTCACCCGAAAATGAAAATTACCTCAACCTCAATCCATCCTAGGTGTATATGACTTTCTTCTTTCACACAAATACAATCAGAGTTATATAAAAAATGCCCTGGCTCTTCCAAGCTTTATAATGGCAGTGAATAGTGGTTGAGATTTTGAAGCAAAATAAAGTGCATCCATTAGGGTGACCGTATTTTAGTTTTCAAAAAAGAGGACAGTGGGGGCAGGATGCATACAGGGGGCGGGAGGGGTGTTGTTGGGTTTGAGGGGGGTTAAAGTAGTCCCCAAAGTAGTGCAATGACCATATCATAAAGAGGACGTATGGTCACTCTAGCATCCATCCATCATAAAAACCTAGGTTAAAGGTTTGAAATATTGCATAAATTACATTTGACTGCAATGCTTGTATTGAAACATTTTGCATCCTACCTACGATAAAACTGTGGTAGATGTTAAGTTTTGTGAAGGATGGCCACTGGTCGGAAGCCTTTTAGCTGTGTTTATGATCAATCTGCATAACATTGACTGTAAAATATGCATTTTAGGAAAATGACATATTTTGAGTTTTTATATTTGGGATATGGTCATTGCGCTACTTTGGGGGCTACTTTAACCCCCCTCAAACCCAACAACAAACCCCCGTATGCATCCTGCCCCCACTGTCCTCTTTTTTGAAAACTAAAATATGGTCACCCTACAGTAGAAACACCAAACAATACACTGGTCACAAATTAAAAGCACAAAAGGAGGATTTCGATATAAGCCAAGAGTAGCCTGGTTTTATTTTGCTGTATACAAAACTTGGTTCTCACGAGACTAGCATATTCTCACCGGAGCTTAAGCTACACCTACGTCATCTGTTGGAAAGTTGTAAATATGAATATTTTCTTACACAAATGCATTGCTTCATTTAAGAAGGCCTTTATTAGCCCCCCGGAGCCTTGTGGAGCACTTTTTATGATGGATGGATGCACTTTATTTGGCTTCAAAATCTGGACCACTACCCACTTCCATTATAAAGCTGGGAAGAGTCTGGACATTTTTTAATATAACTCCGACTGTGTTTATCTGAAAGAAGAAAGTCATATACACCTACTGTAGGATGGTTTGGGGGTGAATAAATAATGGGGTAATTTTCTTTTTTGGGTGAACTATCCCTTTAAGCTTTTGGTGCATTTAGTGCATTGTATTTTGTTTTATATGGAACTATATGTGCCTAACTAAATCTTAACCAGGACCCTCTTGTAAATGAGATTTTAAATCTCAAGAGTTTTTAATTCCTGGTTAAATAAAGGTTTAGTAATAATAATTATTATAATTTCCTACCACATCACAAAAAAAAAAATTGCTCCAAATGTTTTGTAGAGGTTTCAGAACAGCTTGGGACTGTACACTCAAAAGGTACACTTAATGTACCTTTAATACATCTTAAAGTACTAATATATCCTTTAAAGGTAGTTTAGGTACAAATATATTTTTGAATGTTGTTAAAAGGTACAGAGGTACCTTAATGTCTCAGTGACAAGCTGTTGTACTTCTAAAGCTACAGTTTTGGCACTTTTTTTATGACAGATGGTTTTATAGGCACATTATTGCATAAAAAGGCTGATAAACCTTCACATTTTTTATTGTGATGTTCAATAAATGGAGAAATAGAAATCTTTTCTAAAAAGTTCACACTAGAACAAAAGTTTCTGCTCACTTTTGAAATCAAATCCTTTATGTTGCTCTAGTTGGTGTTCCTGAGTAAACCCAAAACAAAGAGATCACCTGTTCTTTTGTTTGTGCAGCTCTCTCTCCAGAGGTCCTCCCTGCCGTGAGCAGAGGTTCAGACGGGTGCGAACTGTGTTTTGAATCTCACCATCAACGAGCGCCTGCATCAGCACTTTCTGTTCAACAAATGATTGTCATTAAATGTTAATATTCATTCAAATGTCTTTTATATTTAAGTTTATAAAAAGTTAGTTTACAGAATTTTATCAAAATTAAAAATAGCATTTGTCGGTAGACAAACCTTGCATTTATTGGGATAGATGGTGATAGATGGCTTGTCCACTTGCTTCAGGAACCAGTAAGGTAGCTTCTCCTCAAGGGCAGTGTGAAGATCTATCTGTAATGAAGTGCTTTCTTGATTATTGTGGTGCACTCGATATGCTACTTATACTTGTCTTTAAATCTTACTAGGTTTTGTAAAACAATTTAGCAAAATGCTACTAAAAATGTACGTCAATTAGCGATATCCAGTATGCTCACCTGCATGGCTATCCTCTTCAACTCTGCATTTCTCTGTACCTCTGCGATATCTCCTACTGCCAAACCAATCTGCAACGTGATTTAGACAAATAAGCCTAATACCTCCTAACAAATTGCAGCCATCATTAACAATAATAGCCGGCTTCCAGCAGGCCAGTGTTGAGTGTCCTACCATTAGGTTCATGAGAAGAATAGGCATGAGAAGCACAAAAAGCACAAAAATAAAATAGGTGACCCCGGGGAACGCCATGCGGCTATTTTCATAAGCATTCAGAAATGTGCTCTGGTAGTTCAGCTCTCCCACTGTCATCACAAACGTCTGAGCTAGAGCAAGGCTGATGGAGCTGAACTCATCCTGTCGAAAGCAGCAAACAGTAAACATCATTATCAAACCGCACCGATTTGCCAAGACTTGACAGGTCTGTCACGCCGGGTTGATATGATCTCTCTGTTTGGACTTACCTGGTGGAGCATCAAAGCGTAGAAGGCCAATCCAAATGCGAGCAATAGGAAGATAAAGAGAATCATGATGCACACCAGGGTCCTAACGATTCCACCAAACATCACCACGTAAATTCCAATTCGCTCAAACCTGCCATGTGAAAATGCATATGAGAATTCAGATGTTTTATGCAAACGTTTTAAACTATTTTGCAGAAATAAATTAAAAATTAATTAATTAATGCTAAAAGTGGCTTTATTAATCACATTGTAATGTGTAGTATGAAAATGGATATTCATTTTTAGATTTGCAAAAGATTACATTACATTACTGTATCTAAAGATTCATTTTAAGTGAGCGTTAGATGAGGCCAAAAATCAAGTTAATATTTCACAATATTACTGTTTTTACGACATTTTAAATCAAGTAGATGCAGCATTGGTGAGCATAAATGACAAAAACTAAAAATCTAAAAATGGGAAAAAAAACTAAAAATCTTTGACTCCAAACAGTAGTGTATTTTAAATATAACAATATGGAAAATAAACATGCACAATATCAAATATCGACTGATATTGATATACTGTATCTATAAAAATCTCAAATATCGGCTGATAACCCATCTATAAATTATGCATTTCTTACAGCATATACACTAAATACAATTTATAGTACTTCACTTTATTAATCAGCATATCATGTACTGTAATTAATGTGATTAGAAATTTAAATTGATCAGCAACCCTATGATATCTTTGAGATAAATCTAGAAAATGTGACTTGTTCATATGAAAATTCCAGGAAGACCACTAATACTAGACCTCTGAAAGTAGAGCATGAAGCCGATCCATGAAGTCAGAATGGCGAAAGCTCCAGCCTCCCATTGCCAAGTGTTCTCTAGATTGAAGCACATGGGAATGACAAAGACTAAAGAGCTAATAGCTGCACACCAGTCAGCAGAGTTCGAGAAGTCCGTGAAGTAATTTATTTGCTGTAATGTAAAAGACATGAGGGGTTAAATAAAATCACTTTTAGGTTCCAAACATAGTGCAATTTGAATACCCTCGCCAGTGGCAAAGAGTACAATAGAGTAAATAGAACAATGCATGCAAAATCTGAGCTGTGTTTTTATAGGTAAATCACTTGGCTGGAAGGCTTAGAGCCCTGCAAGGGAATCCCCACGGCAAAGGCATGTGTGTTTAATGTGCATCATGACATTTATGATTAGTGACGGTTTGATTGCCCTCTGCTGAGAGTCTCTGTAGTAGTATGAGAGGAATTTATAGTGGATGCATTATGGGAAGTGATGACATAACTATTACCTGCTGAGCCAACTGCACCAGCTCTTTGCAAACGGAATACACATTCAAGACAAGCACCATGATTATACAGACTGAGATTAAACATTTTTGCTGGATGGAGAGAAAAGAGAGAGAGAGGGAGAGAGAGTATCATTACAACATTATCACCAAATTAATCACATTTACATAATGACTGTATTACTTTTCATTCATAACCCAACTAGCATATTATGCTAAATTAAAAAACTCTGCTATGGTGTGAGCATGTTCCCTCACACTCAAAAATGGATAATACTAATGCCAATATTGTGTGCCATTTCTCAAAAGATAAATAGTAACATGCAAACAAGATTAGACATACTTAATTTCATGGGGATTATAACCTTGAGCTGATGAACAAGTGGGAAGTTGATGAATGCCATTCAGTTCATAATGACACTCACTAAATTAAGTAATGGGACATGGACAAGGTTATAAGGAAGTGAATGCAAATGTGAACGGATATGCATGTGATTATGAAATGATAGCTTGAATAATTGGCTTGTCATTGCATAACAGATTAGGCCAACTTGACAACAAGGACCATGGGTCCTTCTGACCCCTATATAAAGACGAAGGTTGACATTATTGGTGTGCTTTAAAGGAATTCCTCACCCAATTTTTTTTTTTTTTAAATACTGAAAATTGACTCACTCTCAGTTTGTTTCTTCATCAGAACAGATTTTGAGAAATTTAGCATTACATCACAAGTAGATGAGTTTTCTTCTTCTTAATTTAGAATTACAACACTTGCTCACCAATGAATCCTCTGCAGTAAATGGGTGCCGTCAGAATGAGAGTCCAAAACGGTGGATAATAATTTCACAATAATCCACAAGTAATCCACATGACTCCAGTCTATCAATAAATGTCTCGTGAAGTAAAAAGCTGTGAGTTTGTAAGAAACAAATCCACCATTAAGGCGTTTTAACTTTAAACCATTACTTCTGGCCAAAATTCGAGTCTATAATCCATAATAAAGCTTCCTCCTGTGAAAAAGCCCATTCCCTGTTGTTTTCTCATATCAAAATCCACTGACATATTTGTTTAGAGTTGTTTTTGCTTGTAAACGGTGCTTGATCTGTGCATATTTCTCTCCTGATTCAGACGAGACAACTTTTTCACTGGAGAAAGCACTATTATGGATAGGAGGATTCATATTGTAACCAGAAGCAACAGTTTGAAGTCAAAAACATCTAAAGGATGAATTTGTTTATTAGAAACATGCAGTTTTTATCCTCACAAGACATTAACGGATTAATGGAGTCATGTGGAATATTTGTGGATTATTGTGATGTTTTTATCATCTGTTCGGACTCTCATTCTGGCGGCACCCATTCACCACAGAGGATCCATTGATGAGCAAGTGTTGTAATGCTAAATTAAGAAGAAGCAAACTTGTGACACTCAGGATGGCCTGAGGGTGAGTAGATTTTCATTTTGGGGTAAACTATTCCTTTAAATAATGCCAAATTCTTTCTTAAAGCATTAGTTCAGCTGAAAATGAAAATTCTGTCATTATTTACTCATCCTTATGTTGTTCCTATCCTTATGTTGTATGACTTGTATTCTTCTGTAAAATATATAAGACATTTTGAGAAATGTCTAATTAGAAACATTCTTCAAATTACCTTTTTGTGTGTTTTAGTTCAGGTTTGAAACGACATGAGAGTGAGTAAATTACAATTTTCTCACATATGGCCACATATTTTCTATATAATGTAGGTAACACGCATACTAATTCATATCTACTTGAAATCTTCAAAACTGTTTGTCAAGATAATAAGCTTGAATTTATATAATTTGCTGTTTATTTATGTATTTATTTATTTTCATATGCATACTTGTTCATTGTAATGTGATTGTAGTGTGATTACATTAAATTCTATGGTTTGTTACCTTTAAATGAAAGGCAAGACCTTCATTCCTACAGTTGTTAATTGAGCGTGAAGATTTGTCCCATTCATTTTCTCTGGAGTTGTCTGATTCCTTTTTCTTTATTTGACAATTTTGACCAAAATCTGAGATGTGCCTAAATTCATTTTAAAGTCAACATCTACTCTTTTCATGAAAAGTGACCCCTAAATTGTCTCTAGTAACACCCAAACCCTCCCTTGTGTTTTGACACCACTGATGTGTAGCACCACATCTAGAAGACAGAATTATATTAATAATTCTGAAAAGGTAATATAATTTCCCTCTGTCATAGCGTTTATGACACTGTGTGACTTTGAAATGACAATTTGATTGTCATTTAAATTCAACTACCATTATTCTCTTTCACCTTTCCCTTCTCTGCTTGTCATTGATACGCATCTCCAGCTGTCATTTGTTCCACACATTACAGGAATTACACTCTACATTGTGTTCACTTCAACTCTTTTGAGCTCATCTCTTTCCTACAAGATGCCAGAGATCTCTGAACAAAGGCTGTCTACCTCTTTAAAAGATACGGGCACCATGATGACAGATGTGTTGTTGCCAAAAACTTCCTGCTTCGGTCTCAGATTGAGGATGAGGTATGTGAGGGGCAACAAGCCAAGCAGGTAGACAGCCAGGTTGAGCAAATGAACCTTGCTTCCATACGCCTTCCTGTCCGAATAAAATACAATATCAGCAGGATATTCAAATGCTTATGTAAACCAGTCTATTTGTTTGAATTGATGTTAACCCTGCACTGCTGCTATTTTTAACCAGATGCACTAAAGTAAAATGCAGTGACTGTATTGTATAGGACTGTAGAAATTAGCATATCATAGTGACTTAAAACATCATGACCAGAACTGTTACAGAACATCTTTATCATACCACTTCATCTCCAGGTATTTTCGGCTCACGGGGTGAGTGAGGAGCTCCAGACGGTTGTACCGCACCATGGCCTAGTGTGGTGCAAGAGTTACAATTTATTCTCACACTATTTTAGGATGCAGAAAGAATAGGAGCTTTGTATTTAAGAATGTATAGTGTACAATGGGATCTAAAAGTCAGATATCTCTAGATGCAATGCTTATATACTGCTTAAATTTGCAGCATTTAGAAGTGAAAAAGCTATGATTTGCATTGTACCAGTTATTGAAATATACAATTTTAGTAATTACATATTTTTTTTTTTTTTATTCTCAAAATGTACAATTCTCAAAAATCATATCTTTTAAATAAAATATATATATATATGATGTAATCTAATTGAAGGGGACTTACGTTCATAGCTGCCAAAGGTTGGTACTTCATTGTTTTGTCTGTTTTAGCATAATTCTTCAGCTGTAAAGGAGCCTGAAGCCACCGAAAATCATACTTGATCTGCCAACAACATTGAACAATTGTACTGTATGTCATTAAGGAACCTCATTAATAGTCTTAATGCAATTTTTTGCACATTTGTGCAAGGCTTACATGATAATCTGAACTGTTGGCATCATGATCAGACTCTAAAATACACCGGTCCAGAAGGTACTGTTCAGAAGAGAGTGGGGTTTAATGTCAAAAAATGTTATAAACAATAGCTTACATAGATATTCATAAGGTGGGAAGTTAATACACAGACCCTGAAAGACTCTGGGAGAAACTCTATGATGTCCATCACGGCACAGCGGGATGTTGCTTTAAATGACTTTATTGACTCGGCACACCTGCAGTGAATTAATATAGCTTTTTCAACTGTTGGCAAACTCAGAGGAGAAAAACAATATAGGTTTAAAAAATAAAACAAAATACATATTTACAGAGTTTTGCAGTAGTAGACCCTCAACCGATTCTCTCATATTGTTGCATTAAAAATCCTACTGTACACTGATACATATATATTTATTTTAAAACACTGAAAAGGAAACTTTAAAAGTGTTTATTAAAAGTAGTTTAAAATATTTTTTTCTCATTTTGGAAAAAAATGACCCTAAATAAATGAATACATGGACATTTTGATGGAAATACTGAATTATTTGGAATTACAAAATGATTTATTATTATTATCTTAATTGCTATCTTAAATTTCAGCTTAAAAAAAAAGAATCAACCTAACAATAAATTGAACAACGATTTTACAACGTTAATTCATATATTATCATTAATCTGGAATCGGAGTTATATTTTTTGTGAAATGAATGTCCTCCAAAAGGTCTTTGATCAAGGTCTTGAATGTGGATGTCTCCTTACCTCTCACTTTCAATGACAGCGTTCACTACATCTTTTTTCTCATTACGCACAGCTTCATGCAAAAAAGAGTTGTCAGCATTGTTGAGAGTGATTTCAGCTCCTCTGTCCAATAACATCAAAACAGCACCGACATGTCCCACTTGTGCAGCTATGTGAAGGGCCGTGTTCTGTTAAAGCATACATGTGATTAATAAGCAGTGTTGTTCAATTAAAATCATAAAGGACAATAATTACTTCGTTTGATGCATTTTTTTTATTTATCAAAAATATAGTGTAAACAGTAATATTGTGAAATATTATTACAATTTAAAACTGTTTTCTAAAACAGTTTTCTATTTTAATATATTTAAAAAAAATGAAAATATTCAATATTAATATTTTTGTGGAAATTGTGATACATTGTTTTTCAGGATCATTTGATGAGTAGAAAGTAAAAAAAAAACTGCATTTGTGAGACTGTGTTAAGTTTGTTTTCCTATGGCTTAGTAATTGTATTTCTCAAACTGATTGTGTTGTGTAGGATTTTTACGCTGCTTACCCCATCCTCATTTGTTTCGTCCAGTAGTTTGACATTGGCTGCCAGGAGGATTTTCATTGTCTGTGTGTATCCCTCAGCCGCAGCATGATGTAAACAGGACCAGCCTTTGTAATCACTAGAGATTACAAAAGACCTTATGACAGAATGTCCAGCTGAATGAACTCACAACATAATCAATTGCAATTTGTGAAGCTGCTGCTAACTTAACTAAAACATTGGAATATTAGCTTTTGAGATTTTGATGCAATTATGACCTGGTAGGGTTATTATCGTTAACTAAAACTAAAACCAAAACCATAAAAAACAGTTAGGATTAAGGGATCTTAAATATGGTCATGCAGAGTAAGGCATTAAAGGGATAGTTCACCCAAAAATGAAAATGTGATGTTTATCTGCTTACCCCAAGATGTAGGTGACTTTGTTTCTTCAGTAGAACACAAATTGACACTTCTAATTGAGATTGTAGATAGAGTGTCAATGGTCCATTTGAGAGATAGGTGGCGGTAATGCACTTATAAGTCTGCCATCCGCCGTAAAGCAAGAAGAAGAAGAAGATGCGTCACACGCCGGCTGTTGTGAACGCGCTCAGGACACTTGGACCGTGTGGTGGATCAGAGGTAAAAAACTATATAAATACTGTCCAGTTTCTTGCACAGACCGATCGTTTCGTGTCTTTAGACCTCAATGTATCGTCACGAGCCGCAGGGTTTAATTTGGTTTTGTCTGTGTATGTTTTTTTTTCTCTCAAAGCCGTGAGTCCCATTGACTGACATTATATGACTGACAGACTGCAACGGTTTGAGTTAAAAATCTTCGTTTGTGCTCTACTGAAGAAACAAAGTCACCTACATCTTGGATGCCCTGGGGGTAAGCAGATAAACATAACATTTTTGGGTGAACTATCCCTTTAATATGTGCTTTATTACTAATAAACAGCCACTAGGCCAATAATATGCGTACTAACATGCAACTAGTAAATAATAAGAACTGGTTCATAAACTAAAGTTTTACCAGATTTTACATTAAAAACATATTTTATTTCAGCTATTTGCCAATTAAGGCAATCATTTTCATTTAATTTAAGCTGAAGTACTAAAATAACTAAACACTAACTCTTAACAAAAAAAACAAAAACAAAAAAAAACATCTTAATGAAAATTTCACACACAAGACTAAACAAAATCTCAATGATACTAAAATAACACTGCCTGGAAATTATGTAAAAACAGCTTGTGATGAAAATGTAGATGTTTCGCTTTCCCACAAAAGAATGGTGTACCTTTGAAAAAGCGCACCACTTCTGAGCAGCAGCTCCACAACTTGAGTGTGTCCTGCCCTTGAAGCAAGATGGAGGGGTGTCAAACCCTTTTCATCCCAATCGTTCAGCATTTTAGAGTCTGTGAGGGTCTCCAGCAGCCTTTTACATGTGTTTATTCGCCCATATCTGACAGAAATTGGAAAAAAAACACTTAATATTAGCAGGTTTAGGAGTGCATGAGATGTAAAAGCTTGGAGTTATGCTGCATTCATTTGAACTTGCATTTTAATGCCTGCACAATACAGTACTCATACCTTTGATATGTTATTATAGGTCAAAACTTATTACTTATATATAAGAAAATAAGCGCAAAGATCTGATTTTCATATAGCTGTGACTGTATTACAAATGTTCTATCTCACTCTGCAGCGAAGTGAAGAGCCGATTTCTTCTCCCGTGACTTTTGACCCACAAAGATATTGAGACCCAGCATATTTTTGACCGAATCGTGGATGCCAAGTTTGCAGGCGTAGTGCAGAGGAGTGCAGCCTTCAACATCCTCATCAGACAACATCTCCTTCACGGCGTTACACTGGAGGAGGCAATGGCTCTTATAACTATATACAGAACATACGCAAGTTCAAAACAGTACATTATGTAATAATCCATAACACAGGTTCACTTGGAATCTTTAGGCTTTCTTTCAAAATGAAAGAGCTGTGTTCTGCATCTGACAAACTGAACTTAACGTTTAGGAAGGTTTTCACACCTGTAAGACTGTCTCAGGAAGATTTTTCAGCCCTCTTGGTTGAAGAACGACAAAGTGGAGGAAGTTGCGACCTGCTTCGTCTTTGATTCTGAAATCGGCACCTTTTTTTTCCAATAAGACAATATGTTAAAGGGATAGTTAACCAAAAAATGAAAATTCTGTCATTAATTACTCTCCCTCATGTCGTTATAAACCCGTAAGACTTTCGTTCATCTTCGGAACACAAATTAAGATATTTTTGATAAAATCCTAAAACTTTCTGACCCTTCATAGACAGCAATGTAACTACCACATTCAAGGCCCAGAAAGGTAGTAAGGACATCGTTAAAATAGTCCATGTGACATCAGTGGTTCAACAGTAATTTTGTGAAACTACAAGAATACTTTTTGTGCGCAAAGAAAACATTGCTGTAGTATTCTCATGGACACGTGTTGAAGACTGACACGGAAAAGAAGAAATTGTTGAATAAAGGTTTTTTTTTTTTTTTGTGCTCAAGAAGTATTCTAGACTGTCTATGCAGGGTCAGAAAGCTCTCGGATTTCATCAATAATATCTTAATTTGTGTTGCGTAGATGAACGAAGGTCTTACGGGTTTGGAACCACATGAGGGTGAGTAGTTAATGACAGAATTTTCATTTTTGGGTGAACTATCCCTAAACACAGAAATGTGCATGCAAATCATTTTAAAGCCAGAATGTGTTGAAAATGGATAAAAATGTTTACCAATTGACAGCAAAAATGCAACTGTTTTCCAAGCACAGCATTTGGAGGCCATCAGCAGAGGAGACAGTCCCTTACAGTCAGTGCAGTCAATTTCTGCTCCCTTTCCAAGATAAATGAGATCCAAAATAACAGTGAATTAGTGACTTTATCTAAGGACATACGACAAGATATTGGACATCAAAGGACACACGATAAGATAATGAGATATTGGGTGCTTAATATTCGTCTTATCAAAAGATCAATCCATGCTTTGTAGCTTGCTGTCTCACAGAATGCACATGCAGCAGAATGAAGGTTTGAGTTCGGATGTTTTAGTCACTCACATTCTCACAAAGCAGCCATTCAAACATTTACCTTTGAAATAAGATATTCAGCCAACTCGACATGATCAAACAACGTGGCTCTATTAGGAAAAGAATGTCATTGTTAATCATGATGGAAATCAATCAAACAAATGCAGCTGTGAATTGTTATAGGCCAAGCACGCTAATGGCACAACCTTTTTAATACATTTGTTTGGTCATAGCAAGAAAGTGCTTTATAAGCCATATGTAGAATAAAATAAAATATTGTACCAACAAGAATATATGTTAGGTGTATATGTACATACTAATCAAATGATTAAGCTGCATAATTCAATATATATATGTGTGTGTGTGTATAACTATATTGAACTAAAACTTTTTTTTTTTGTGAAAAAACATTCCTTTGGTACTTAGCCCCTATTTATTTTATAGTAAAGAAGTCTCATATTGCAACACCAGCCCAGGAATGCCTATCATGGTTCAAGGAATGCTCTTTAAGTTAGGTTGCTTTAATGAATGTTTCACCATATTTCACAGGGTTTTCTTGTACTCTGAATAAGTTACGATGGTGAAATCCAGTGCCGATTCACTTTAAAAGTCCTAGTATGATCCTATCATGTTCTTATATTTCACGTTGCACTCCTAGCACTGAATCTTACAGTGAATAATTTAAAAGACATTTATTTTTACTTGTAAGCAGTAAACATTTCATATCTTTTTAAAGGGATGGTTCAGCCAAGAATGAAAAACTTCCCATTTCAGGATTTAAACAACACCAAATGCCACTGGCTTTTGTGCATCTCCTAATCAAACTAAACATAGCAAATTTATTCACACAACAGAGTGAATAAGTTTTAAGATTAAGATTAAAAAAAAAAAAATCCTCAATATGCAGCTTAAAAATACTTGGAATATAGCATCATTTGGACTTTTACGGTGCCTTAACAGTGTCTTTTTTTGGAGTTTGACAACACGTTCACACCAAGGATGAACTATAACTATAAAATAATAGTTCAAATTCTATGACAATAGGTAAGTCCACACCACAACTATAACAATAATGACAATATTGTTGGAATTACTATTAGAATTCTTTTTTTTTCAGCTGATGAATGATAAAAACATTGAGAGCCAATCAGAGTCCACCTGACTTTAAACCAGCTGTATGTAGTTTTGCCGACTTTTTTTGTTTTGTCGATTTTTGCGACTTTAAAGCCCCTACAGTTAAGTGAGAGGAATTTACTTTCGTAAATATATCACTGTGGTAATTACAGTGGATAGCTGTACACAAGCATTTGTTGTTGCCGCCCTTTTTGTGGGTAAAACACTCCCAGAACAGACATTTGGGGAGGAGTGTGGAAAAGAAACAGAGCCAGTTGCCTTATCAAGTCAGCGTACCATCAAAATGTTTTGGATCTGATATTTTAAGGTAAAAACCTTGCAAGGCTTAAAAAATGTTTGTGAACTAAAACTTCAATCACACACCAATGCTGAAATGCAAAATAGATGGTATTATTATCATAAAACCTGGAAATCTGGAGCACCAAGATGAACTTCCTCATCTGCCCTGGCCAGACAAATCACCTGATTTGAATATCATCAAACCACTATGGGCAGTATTTAAAGAGATGAGTGAAAAGCAGATTCCTCCAACATCTCTGAAGTGATGACATGCATACTGTATGTCATTCAAAAAGTTTTATGAATCTATGAAGATTGGAAGCTCTATTAAAAGCAAATGGTGGTAAAACAACTTAATAAAGGAATATTGCCTATTCCCTGTCCATAGAGTACAGTTGCTTTAAAGAGCTTGAGCATTTAAAGCGGCAGACGACATAATTGCAGCACACACTAATAATAAACAGTTATTATATGTTGGTGTGGATACCAATATGTGACCCTGGACCACAAAACCAGTCATAAGAGTGACTTTTTTTTCTCCATATTTATACATGGATAAATAAGCTTTCTATTGATGACAATATTTGGCTGAGATACAACTATTTGAAAATCTGGAATCTAAGCGTGCAAAAAAATTGAGAAAATCGCCTTTAAAGTTGTCCAAATGAAGTCCAATGCTTATTACAAATCAAAAAGATTTGATATATTTGCGGTAGGTAATATCTTCACAGAACATGATCTTTACTTAATATCCTAATAATTTTTTGCCATAAAATAAATAATTTTGACCCATACTATGTATTGTTGGCTATTGCTACAAATATACCCATGCTACTTATGACTTGTTTTGTGGTCCAGGGTCACATATAGTTATCGTTATAATAATCATTCTTGGTGTGAATGGCCCTTTGGTCAGTATGTTTTGTATGGAAAACAGCAGCATGAACATGCTTCAAATTTTTCCTTTTTACTCCGGTCTAAAATGTCATTGTGAAATCAATTGTGAAAAAGTTGCAATTACAGGCAAGCTTCCAAAACTAACCCTTTTAGCAAATGTGTTCTAAATCTTAAAGATATTCTCCAGTACCAGCAACATATTGGGCAATAGTATGGAATTTCCTGCTTATGGTATTTGCTTTTCTTGGCATTTATGTCCATATCTGCTAACTTAACATGAAATGAGATTGCTTCAATTGCTCTGAGATAAACCAGGAGGCTTGGTCACATTATAACTACTGGAAAGCAGCATGGCACACACACTGACCTATGTAAGGGGGTTTGATTGGCTCCATCCCTGATGTTGATGATGTCTTCCACTTTGTTGTAAGAAGAAAGCATGATTTTGACAGCTTCCAGAGCACCCTGAGTGCAGGCAAAGTGGAGGGCTGTGGATTTGTCACACTGCAAAACAATCAAGCCACACACACACACACACACACACACACAGACACTGAGATGGAAGTCAGCTATTAGCTTGACATAAGTAGGAAAGGCAGGGTCAGGTAATGCAAGAGGGGGCAATTTCTCAGCTGCTGCACCAGTAACACAAACCATTAATGAGAGAGCACCCTGATTTGCTGTGGCAATGGACAGAACAGCCAAGCTCAGTTATAGGCGTAAGTGGCTGCAATTTGTATCAATTTAACTATCTGAAGCTATTACTGAATGCATCAACCCTGCTTCTACGGACTGAAGACGACAAATGGAGGAGTGCGAGTGTGTTTGTGTGGTCGAGATCGAGAGTCAGGAAATCTGGCTGCTTTTGTATTCATTGCAGGCCACATTTGTTTATGGCTGCATTTCATGAAAAGATTATTTTTGTCTTTCTTTCAGAATCATGATATTATAGCTTGACATTAGGCAATTTGGTTCTATCTGTCCCCAAACTTCTCAGTTAGCTTCAGTGCGGTTTAATGCATCAAAAAGCTTTTACAGAAATAAGTCTTGATGATAATGGGCTCATGATTATATTACTTAAATTTGCTGACTATCTTATTACCGCTGTAGGAGGAGTTTGATAAAATATGTTTATGACCAAATTCATATTGGTGGAAAATCTAGTCAGTGGAAAGATGGAACCTGAAACCAC